>OZ053300.1:31960954-32565954 GCA_964056655.1 Arabis hirsuta
CTCCAATGAACTGACAAATATTATACGTACCTGACTGGCTTGCAGATTCTGCCATTTCGGAGACGACGTGAAGAACTGCAAAGAGACCTAAGAGAAGCAAAACCTTAGAACCCATTAAGAAAAAAAACTCTGTTTATGGAAGAACAAGTGATGATAAATTGTTACACTGCATGCTCTCTATTTATATAGTGTAAACGAGAAGAGGGAATGAGAAAGTCCTAACTCCTAACTAAAACAGGTTAAAATTTATCATAATAAAATTAAAATGTAAAGGATGTATACGGCGTCTGGTCCCATATGATTTGTTTGTTTGTTAATAAATTGAAACTTCATAAATGACAACCCCACCACATTTTAGATATTTCTATCAATAAACACAACGTAACCACATTTTAGATTTTTTTTTTTTTTTGCCGACCATTTTAGTTTTTAGATATCTCTATCAATAAACACACGTAATCAGCCCGCCTTAGTTTCTAAAACTATCTACATTGATTTTTTTATTAAACAACCTATTTCCCTACTTTTAACACTCCACCTCACTTTTTCTCTCTTCCACCTAATAATTCAACACCCAATTCAATATCAATCTTTACAATAATTTTATTTAATAAAATTCAACACCTTGACCCACCACATATATATATATATATAATTTTGAAACTACATGTTTATCACAATTATTGATTGAAATTAAATTAAATTAATAAGTATTGTCTAATTTAATTGTTTTATTTTATTTTATATTCTCTTAATCAGTATTTTTTAAATAACAAAAATAAAAATAATTTTTATTAAAAACCATAGAATTACAAAAAAACTTTAAATGCAATACAAATACAAATAAATAACACAACTGATAAAACATACTTAACTTAATTAATACAATAGACTTAACGAAAAATAAATAAAACTTTAAAATCACACACAGAGACTTAAAAATCTCTTTAATCACAAAACATTCCGAATTTTGCCCATATGTGTTTGACTAGATCGACTTGTAATTCGTGATGCACATTTGAATCACGTAATTCAGATCTAGCACGTACATGATTTGCAAATGAAGATAACACATGATTTGCAAATGAAGGTAACACCTCGGTATATAAAAATTTATTAAAAAAAATTATTTATGATATAATAATTGATTTTAAAAGATAAGATTTGATAAAAATCTTCAAAATATTGATAAATTAATTGATAAAAATCTTCACGCGCGTAGCATGTGTCTTGCCAACAATTTGTTCAGTATCATCCACTTAAAATTCACCACATCACTAATATGGACCCCATTATTTTTGTTTTAACCCGTTGAAACAATTCAACTTGTTGAAGCCACCTTAGATTCTTTTTTTTTTCAACTCCCTCATTGTATTTGATTCACCAGTTGAATTATTTATTCAACACCCTCACTGTATGTACTCTAAACAATAAAGTATTATAAAAATATGAAAAAGAAAGAAGAGGTTCTAGAAGGTATGCTAAAGTTTTAAAAAACTCTATTGTCAAGTGTTGTTGATATATTATTGATTCATTATTTATTTACGAATTAAATATTTTAATAAATAACTAAAGTAGATGAAATTATTAGAATAATATTATATTTGATACCCAATGGGTTTATACTAGATACCCCAATGGGTTTTTTCTTATTGGAAATGCTCTAAATATATAGAATTTCATTATTGGATAGTTTTTTTTTTGGATAATTATTATTAATATTATTATTATTTTGTCACAACACACTTCTTTATTTAGCTAACTAAATACATAATTTGCATTTACGAAGCAAAATGGAATAGAATTGCCAATAAAAATAAAAACAGTGTTACGTTCTCTAGCGTTCCGTGTGAGCAAATAAGCTTTCACATTTCTCTCTCGGAATTGGTAGACCAGCTTGAAATCTGAAAATGATTTCCGTAATTCTGGTTGGAAACGTGGCCAATCCTCCGGATTTGCGATCATCTTGATGAGATCCTGAGAAATTGTGATGAACAAAGTGTAAAATTTCTTTTAAACATCAAACTCGGCATAGCCTATATTAGGCTTAGAGTCTATGTGTGAAAGGGCAAAATAGTCTGATTATTACTAAAATCTCTTTGTTACTTTTTTGGGTCAATTTGCGAAGTAACAATATTGGAGTAAGATTAGAGCCATGACCATGATATATTATTAACCAACTAGAATAGGATCCGCATTAATACGCGGGTAAAATACTATAAAAATTAATGAAATAATTATTTAAATTTTAGTTAGTAACCAGTTAAATTTTAAAATACTATTCAATATGGATCTTAAAACCAGTAAAAATCAATTTATATCATAATTCTCATGTCCTAATACATATCATGCAAATCCAAAAATAAATATTGTCAGAATTTAAATTATATTCTTAATAACATAAAAAATCTATATTTTAATCCATTATGAATATGTGATAGAAAATAAAAACAACTAAAATACTATATAGTTAAAACAGAAAAGAGTAAATTTTATTTTAGTAAACTCATAAAAACAATAATAGTGTTGCGAACCATCACATAAATACATAATTGATAATTGTATTTTATTAATGTCATCATTTTATTTCTGATAGAGATTTATATTCGCCAAACTTTATACAGTATTAACTTAATAGTAAATATAATATTATTATTTTTTAACTTATGTAATTTTTAATATATATAGTTGAAGAGTACCAATAACATCATTGATCGAAAATTTTTATTTTCTTTGTGATATTCTGTAACTCTATATTAATAAAATAAGTATTCTTATAGATTTTATTTTTATTTTGTTTTTGCATGGTTGAGTATATTTTTAAACTTTTAAATTGAGGTTTCTATAACCTTCATAACTTTTTTTTTCTAATTTATATACCTTTATTATCTTTTGTTTATTTTTTATTTTAATTGAGATTTTTATTTCTATATGTATTATTTGTTTATTTTATGGCTTATGTCATGTCTATATTTCATATTAAACTTTGTTTATTAATTATTATTGATAATATTAGAAATTTTACTTTTTATTATTTCACTAGTAACTTGACAATTACTTTCCACTTTAATTTTTATTTTTCTTAATTAATTTTAAATTTTAACATATTCTTGATCTCATCAATATTAGATACATATCGCGATCTCGTGAGTTATAATTTTGCTTATGTGTCATGCTGATATAAAAACGTATTGCGGTAAATATTTTTGATTTTAAAATTTATAACGCCTATAATTTGACAAATATAATTATATTCTAAATTACGACACGAACAAATAGTTAATATTTATTTTATTATTATATTTTACTATATTATATTAAATAGTCAATTTATTATATTTATCTCATATTATTTAATACACGTTATTATATTAGCAAAATTACACTTATAAATATGACATTTGCTTTTGTCTTTATCTATTTAGATAATTTATAATAGAAAGAATATATTTTGTAATATAAAAAATTTTAAATATTACATATTTTAGTAGAACGATTTTTTCCTTTTTTTTAGTTAGTCCATAATCCATATTTAGAATGTATTCTTTTTTTTTTAATATTGACACACGTTACAATCTAAATTAACAATTATATATATCATGATCTCGTGAATAAGAATTTTGTTTACGTATCGAATCGTATGCATTCTCTTTTATATAATAAGATTGGTTAAAAAGTGGACCATCTTACCCCACGTTGACGCATATAATATGACAAATACCGTTGATGTATCAGTCATTAACCCTTTCCAAATTGCGATGGAAGTGACTTTATTTTTCCGCTTAGAAATGTCGAGTCAGTAACATAACTATTAAATTAATCTAAGGTTAATTAGTAGATTATTACTTTTGAGGGAAAAAATTAGGTAAGTTTCAAGTCTAAAAATATATTTAGGTAAATAGTATAGAGAAATAAAAATATAAAAATTGCCCCTACATCTGTAATTAAAGTAAATATGAAGAAAAAAAAATCTCTAGCAATTTTTTTTGATCTCATCTCATAAAAATTTGCTCCTCTAAAAAACGCAGATTTATATTTATTGGAAAAAACAAAATTGGGTTAGAAAAATCAAATATGTTATAGCAGTTAACTATTTAGTAACATAGTTAACTATTTTCATATAATAGTTACCAATTTAAAAACATACACCATTTCATAATGTTTGATGTTCTAAAAAAAAAAATTGTTTCGCAAAGAATGATTTTTTACATTTTCTAAGCAGTTTTTATGATGTAATAAAGATAAATTGTAGATTTTAAGACATATTAATTGATTTTATTGAATTGGTATTGGTTTAAGTTATGAAAAATTGTTTATCACAAAAAGCAATGCATTTATAGTTAAATAAACATTAATTTGTTTTTTTAATAGGTGTGAAATCTCTAGAAAAGCAAACATTTTGAAACGGAGAGAGTAGTTAACTATTTTTAGAATAGTTACTAATTTAAAAACATAGTTAAATATTTTTATAGCATAGTTGACTACATGAAAATATTGTTGTAATAGACTTATTTAAACAAATATAGTTAACTACGTTTAGAAATATAAACATAGTTAACTATTATAAGAAATATAGTTACATATTATAATGAAAACTAATTGTTACCTATTATATTGATTTTCGAACATAGTTAACTATGTCGATCTCCAGCGGTGGCTTAGTTTGATCAGAGAAGAGACAATGGTGGAGAGTTTATCGGAGAAGAAGAATCATTATTATCTTAAGCGACGATTGGAGAATTTGATCCATGGCAACGAGAAGAAGAAGAATAAGCGGAATGCGAAATAAGAAGAAAGAGGAGAAGAAAGATGAGAAGGAGAAGAAGGAGAAGGAGGATATGAACGGGGAGGAAGAAGAAGAATAAAAAGAAGGAGAATGAGGAGAAGAAGGAGGATGTGAACGTGGAGGAGGAAGAGGTTGCGAATGGCAATGGGAGTAAAATTATAATAGATTAGGCTTAAAAAGATTTTAGTTTTGATTTTATTTAATTTCATTGCAAAAATAATTTAAAAATTTAAAAGGTAAAATCGGGATTTTGAGTGTGTCAAATACTAGTTACTATATTTCATTTTATAGAATGTTTGATAGTGAATTATAGATGAAAAGCCTAATATATAGTCCAATTTCCCATTAATCCAACTCCTCTCTAATATTATTTATGTGGAAAATAAAGAAATGCAAGATTTTTTCTCTTTGAAACCAATAAAGAAATGCAAGTTGGTTAAATCATATGCAGAGGAGGATAACAAAAACCATCTATACTTTTTAGAGGCAATAAACATGTGGAAGAATGATGAAATTTTTGTTATTAATAGAAGAATTCAACGGCTAAATAGTATACACATTGTCATGTCTATATATTGTAACTGAACCAGAGATCGTTGATGGTTACGTATTTCCACATCTTTCCACGGCAATAACGTACATTGCCTCTCTTCCACGTTTTGCACAAGAAATAATGATTCGTTAAAGGTCATAGGTTAAACCGTTGTACCAACCCAACGTGTCTGATCAGCCAAGGGACAAAGGGAAAGGGGATTCTAAACATAAACGGACATAACTCTGATAATGATTCGGATCAGGAACGATGTGTAGGGAGTCGTTCCCTAAAATATTGTTACTCTTATCTTCAATATATAGATTCGAAACGCCGACACTAAGAGAATCCCCAATGAAAGTTTTTCTATGGGTATCTTAGCAATAAAATAACACAAAAAAATGAAAAAATTAGAGAAAGTTAGAGAAGAAGTTTTTGTTGAAGAAACCCACTAAAAATTCTAAAGACATGTCTTTTCTAAGTGGTTCATAGTTTAATTTTTTAATTAAAATTTAAATATATAATTAAGGGATAATTTGCTAACTAACCAAAAAAAAATTATAATTAAAAAGTAAAAAAAATTAGCATGTGTGGCAAAATATGAACCTTTAGATCTAGGTTAAATTGTTAGAATTTTAGTCATAGTTTTTTTTTTTGTTATTTATGCTAATTTTTCTATAATTAAATTATATTGTTAAGAAACTCAAGTGAGTTTATCAACCCTTAAGGATGATGCTCTAAGCTCTTCTACCCACTATAGTAACACAGCTAAATGTTAACATGTGCTCAATGACGTTAAAAAACAAAAAAAAATGTTAACATTTCTATTCATCGTCCTCTCTCCTTAATTGTCCTCCTCTCTACTACAAATCACCTCTTTTTTTTTTGTCATTTCTGTAATGGGCTTCTCGAATTTCTGGGCCGAACACGATTCACACATCTACCCTTGACCTTGCTTATGTGTTGACAAGCTTAGAAATCTCTTTATCTTCTAGAGGTGTGGAACAATTTCGGATATCCTGAAATTTCAGGATATCCGGATCCGGAATCGTCGGATCTGTGGAAAAACAATCTGAATCCGGATCCTCTTTTCACGGATCCTAGATTTTACTATCCTTATCCGGATCCAGACTTTCCGGATATCCTAATTTTTGGAGTAATTCCAAACGGATAACGGATCGGAACTCGAATCCAGGATAATAATTTTACCCCTACTTTAGAGTCTTTCCTTCCAATATTAACACAAGATAATAAATAAAGAAATAATATGGAGAAAGTAGCTAGAGTCGATGATGATGAGTAAAATATAAATGGCAGTCTTGACCTCACTCAATCACTTTGTCTCGCTCACTCGTTTCCTTTCTTCTTTTTCCACAATCAAAAGATATAAATCTCTTCTCGCTCAAACCAATAATATACTTGTAAAGACATTACCAATATTTTTACTTGCAAATGCAATAACGTTTTTAGAGCATCATTATTGATGATACACTTTAGATATCAACAAGATTAATTTAGTATTAAGTTTAATAGATTTTTAATCTCTGATACTCATTAATGATTTTGTAATTTTTATATGTTTAATGGTGATATTCATTAAGAGTTCTAAAGAATAAAAAAATAATTTTTTTAATATATAAATTCAGTGATCAACCAACAAATATATTCAATGAACCATACAACGAAATCATAATGAACCAAACAACAAAATCATAATGAACCAAACAACAAAAATATTCAAAGCATATAGACTTGTTTACGTACTACAAGGTTTTGACGTCTACAAGAAAATCAGAGACTTGTTTACGTCTACAAGAAAATCAGAAACTTATTCAAGTCTTTTAATTCAAAGCAGAGACTTGTTTACATCTACAAGAAAATCAGAATGACTAACCTACAAAACCCGAATTCATCAACTTACCTTGAAGATTACAACATCTCACAAACGTTTTGTTCAGTTATTGTAACTTAGTTCAGTTTCTTCAATACATAAATAAAAGACATGCGGAAGTAGCTAAATCCTATTACAATAGACAAAGGAGCAGATGATAAATACTTTTAATCTTATCAGAGATAGCTTCTAACGCAACTTAATTCAAACACATTGTCACTCACCATAGCAATCTAGTGGTAATCTATGCTTATCACTTATAGAGCTTTCTTCATTCCTTTTGCAGGTTGAACGAATCCTACAATCACCTGAAACTCATCCATTTGCTATGAACCAGAGACAAGACAAGTTCAGAAACATAGGTGTTAGCTTCTTTACCCTTTTGAAGAACATGTAATGTTACCTACATGAAGTGTCTTTGAACAATGTCAATTAGTTGCTCCTTTGATGTATTAAGAAAAACATCCACCTTACAAAATAAGAGATCGATCACAGTGTTGTAAAAAACAAGAACTCTCTTCCAAAATTAGCAGTTACATAAGAGAGTAGTAAAAGACTTATCCCTATAAAGAACTCACAAGGTTAAAAGGTCGTCAATATCGCAGTAATGTAGGGATATCCAGTTTGCTAAGATCAACCTTCTGCATTAAAACCATACTTTTCCTCATCAACAACTCAAAAAACATTCTTCCTCACAGCTTAAAACATTGAAAATGAATAGTCCTGAGGCATACCATGTTCCCACGAGGAGTTAAACTAGAGGGTTTTGAATGTGAGTCACAAGATAAGATTCTGCACATTATTTTATGAGATAACGTGTTGATCTTTGTCCTCTTTACTTCGGGTTATGAGCTTCCTGCAATAACCAGAACAAGGAAACGATTATCGAATTAAAGCATGAGAAAAACAAAGAGAAGATATGCTTCCTGCACATCCGAATTCTCTAAACATCCAAATAACAAACAATAAAAAAGTCCATAATCTAACAAGTTACTTGACCAATTTCGTTTGTCTATTGGCCATGAGTAATTTCAACCACATAATCGAACTTTCTAATCCTATAAATTACAGCCAGAGAACGCAAGAGAGAGGAATTATTACACTCATCGTCATGATCATCTTGTCACTGGAATCGCTCTTTTGTTATAGATCTATGCTCGAGAATGGACATGCATGAGAAAGAAGAAGATTGGATCTATGCTCGGATCTCCGACAACGACAAAGACTAGAGGAGCATCACCACCGTACGAAGAAAGAAGACCGACTTGAGAGGAGAATCGGCAACGAGGAGCTCCGACAACGATCAAGAGAGAGCGGAGGAGGAGAATCACCTATCTCTACAAAGAAGAAGAAAAAAAAAACGAGAGGCGCACAAATAAATTTTGTTTCCTTCGTTTTTGTCGACACAATTTGGTATGTCCACTAAAATGACGACGCGTGGCAGTGTTGGACGTCTCACGCGTCTCAGTGTATTGATACGTATCACCCATTTTTTTTTAACAAATAATTAGTTTTTTATTTATTTTTTAATCTTTTAATCAGAAGAACCGGTGATTGTTTCACCGATAAAGATGGTCTAAGAGCATCTGCAACGATGTTACCCGAGGCCTTGAGTCTCATTAAAACCCAAAAAAATAATTGAAAAAAAAAAGAAATGAGAAATTAAACGGTGAGACGTATTAGTTAGGTGAGACGCATGATACGTCTTACTTTGCCACATGTCGACATTCTATTGGAGAGAGATTTGTGTCGACGTATTAATGAGATGTAAAAAAAAAAAAATTTCATTTCTTCATTTCTTTCTTTTCTTCTTCTTCGGCAAAGAGAATGGCGATTCTCCTCCGCCTCTCTCTCTTGATCGTTGCCGGCGATTTTCCTCGATTCTCCTCTCCTCTCTGTCTTCTTTGTTCGTATAAGGGTGATTCTCCTCTACTCTTTGTCGTTGTGATAGATCTAGGCATAGATCCAATCTCCTTCTTTGCCCTGCATGTGTAAGAAAAGAGAGATTCGAGTGACAAGATGATCATGCCGATCAATATATTTCTTCTCTCTCGTTCTCTGGTTGTAATTTATAGGATTAGAATATAAGATTATGTGGTTAAGGGTTTGCAGAAATTAGATGTTAATCTGAATCGATTCCTTTTGTTTGAAATCGAATCAACTTGTGGTGTTTGTGATTGTTTTGTTCCTGATTCAATTCATCTTGAATCAAAAGACAAGGTTGTAGCTTAGTTTGTGGTTGCTACTGAGCTCGAAATGAAAGGGTTTTTTTTTAAGAGATCAAAATTTGGGAAAGAAATTGCTTGTATGTTTCTTTTCTTTGGGAAAGAAATTGTATTTAGGTATTGTTCAAATAATTTTGTGCAATGCATTTACTTCTATTCCCTGCAAATTGAATCTTGCATTTGACTGTGTTGATTCTGCAATGAATAGTTCCTTCTATATAATGTGATCTGAAATGGAATATCTGCTAGTTGAATGAGAAAATGGTACTACTGCATTTCACATTTTCGTTCTCTTAAACAAAATTTCAGTATTTGTTTGAGTTTAGTTCACCTTCATTGTGTTGTTGTTGTATCTTTGTGCATAGTGAATGTTCGGTTAAAATTCAAGAAATTGGTTGAAAGAAGTAACCTTTTTAATTGCAGGTTGCTTGAGAGATTTGGTTTGGTGGAATTGAATTAGAGTTATGAGAAGAGTTAGAGGAAAAGGCAAGAAGCAGAAAAGATTCCAACTTACAGGAGAAGAAATCTTTCCCATTAATCATGCTCCAACAGGCAAGAAGAATTGATACCCATTAATCACCATTAAACATACAAAAATCACAAAATTCGTAATGAGTCTCACAAATTAAAAAACTATTAAATTTAATACTAAATTAATCTTATTGATACCCACATGAGTACCACCAATACGGATGCCCTAAGGACAGTTAAAATCACCAGTCCAAGCCCTTTTGGAAGTGCTTTTTTTCGCTCATTTTTTTATTTATCTTTAATGAAAAACTGAAGAAAATTAACTTCACCAAACACCCGACTTCTGCAACCCTCCTCATTAGCGGCGGCACTCTTTTTTTTTTTTTTTTTTGACATTTTCTTGCGTTTTTGTTGTAGTTAGAATTCATAGATCTATTATATATCAACCTATTACAAACTTAAAAAAGACAAGAAAATTAAGTTTTTGTAAACTATTTCGGTTTCTTCACCGAGTACACTAAAATCCCGACAACCGCCTGAGCGGCCGCATTTGGAGTTCAGTTGAATTTCACCACTAACGCTGGGAATCTTGTTATGTTGAGGATGCCCAAAAGGTGTTCAATTCCATGATCAAAGCTCCCGCTATGAAGGGTAAATTTCGTTTACTCTGTGCCACACTCTGTAAGTAATTTGGGTTTTGAAAGTTGCTCATTGTGTAATCGACAGCTATAAAGAAGAAAATTGAGAAAAATATCTATGGAGTTGGAAGTATTGGCCTTTACACTGAGTTGTACAGAGAGGTACATAAAATACATGATTTTGTTATGATATTTGATCATCTTTTAGCAACCATTTAGATTTGTTTTCATTCACAATGGTCAGGGTTTAGCAATAAGACAGAAACCTGGATTGGAGTTGGAACAACACTCTGGTCTAGACAAATCGCCTTTGTGAGTATTGCTTACCCTTTTTGTTCTTAGCTCAAGTTCAACTATTCATTTAGTAACTGATAGATAGTCTGAATGTTGCATTCCCTACTTTCATAACCGTTTTGTGCAGGGGCAAACAATGTTACATACCAATTAAAGCAATCCAGCCAACGACGGAACCCAGCCCGATGACTCAGAGTTCCACGTTATTAAGTCAACTGACACATCATTCACAGCAAAGGAACCTTGTGGCTGGACGTGCAGCTCATGCACGGATCATCAGAACTGGAACATCGACAGGCACCCACCATGCCAACGGCCTGGTCAACCTCTATGCCAAATGCGGACACTTACCTAAAGCTCACTCTATCTTCAATGCCATAATCAGCAAGGATGTGGTGTCCTGGAATAGTCTCATCACTGGATACTCACAGAACGGTGGTCTATCCAGCTCCCGCACTGTTATGCAGCTGTTTCAGGAGATGAGAGCGCAAAATATGCTGCCAAACGCTTATACCCTTGCCGGGGTTTATAAGGCTGAGTCAAGTCTTGGAAGTGCTACAGTTGGGAGGCAGGCTCATGCGCTTGTGATCAAAATGTCAAGTTTTGGGGATATTTACGTCGACACTTCGATGTTGGGCATGTACTGTAAAGCAGGCTTGGTCGAGGATGGACTTAAGGTGTTTGCCTTGATGCCTAATAGAAATACCCATACGTGGTCTACTATGGTTTCTGGTTATGCTACAAGAGGACGTGTTGAAGAGGCAATTAAAATTTTCAGTTTGTTTCTTAGAGAGAAAGAGGAAGAAAGTGATAGTGACTATGTCTTCACTGCGGTACTTAGCTCCCTGGCTGCAAACGAATATGTTGGCCTAGGCAGGCAAATCCATTGCATCACGGTTAAAAATGGGTTGCTCCAGTTTGTAGCTCTTAAGAATGCACTCGTTACAATGTATTCAAAGTGCGAGAACTTGACAGAGGCATGCAAGATGTTTGACTCGTCTGGTGACAGAAATTCGATTACATGGTCAGCAATGGTCACTGGTTATTCTCAGAATGGGGAATCACTCGAGGCAGTAAGGCTTTTCTCGAGAATGTTCTCTGCTGGAGTCAAGCCCAGCGAATACACGATTGTTGGGGTTCTTAATGCATGCAGTGACATTTGCTATATAGAAGAAGGGAAACAACTTCATTCTTACTTGTTAAAGTTAGGATTTGAAAGACATTTATTTGCGACTACAGCTCTGGTTGACATGTATGCAAAAGCCGGATGTCTAGCAGACGCCAGGAAAGGATTTGATTGTCTTCAAGAACGTGATGTCGCTCTTTGGACATCGCTTATTAGCGGGTATGTCCAAAACTCAGATAACGAAGAGGCTCTGATTCTGTACTGTGGAATGAAAACAGAAGGTATTGTTCCAAACGAACCAACCATGGCAAGTGTTCTAAAAGCTTGCTCCTCTCTAGCTACCTTGGAGCTAGGAAAGCAAGTACATGGCCACACAATCAAGCACGGTTTTGGGCTCGAAGTTCCAATTGGAAGCGCACTTTCGACAATGTACTCAAAGTGCGGGAGTTTAGAAGAAGGGAACCTTGTCTTTAGAAGAACTCCTAATAAAGACGTTGTGTCTTGGAATGCGATGATCTCAGGCTTTTCTCATAACGGACGAGGAGATGAAGCCTTAGAACTTTTTGAGCAGATGTTAGCAGAAGGAACAGAACCTGATGATGTTACTTTCGTGAACATTATATCAGCGTGTAGCCATAAAGGGTTTGTAGAGAGAGGCTGGTCTTATTTCAATATGATGTCTGATCTGTTTGGACTTGTTCCAAAAGTTGACCACTATGCGTGTATGGTTGATCTGCTGAGCCGTGCAGGACAACTCAAAGAGGCAAAAGAGTTCATTGAATCAGCTAGTATTGATCACGGATTATGCTTGTGGCGAATACTACTTAGTGCGTGCAAGAATTATGGAAAATGTGAACTAGGAGCTTATGCAGGAGAGAAGCTCATGGCCCTTGGATCAAGAGAATCATCAACGTATGTGCAATTGGCAACCATTTACGCGGGTTTAGGACGGAAGAGAGACGCTGAACGGGTTTGGGGACTCATGAGAGCGAACGGGGTGAGCAAAGAAGTGGGTTGCAGTTGGATCGACCTGAAGAATCAGGTCCATGTTTTTGTTGTTGGAGATACAATGCATCCGATGATTGAAGAGACAAAGTATTTGATTAGTATGTTTAGTAGACAGATGTTGGAAGAAGGATACACAACTGTGTTGGATTCTTCCTTTGTCGAAGAAGGAACACATTTAGTTGTTTCATGATTTTTTGTATCCTATACCGAGTAGAAAAGCAAAATTTTGGGGTATTCTTTGTATTCTTTTATATAGGTACTCCTTAATTGGGAAATGAACATGGGTAACCAACAAAAATTTTATAATTATAAAACTAACCAATTGTCTTAAATCCCATGGCTACATAGGACAATTTTAGTTAGTTATTGAATTATTAATTTTATTTGATTAGTATGCAAATTAACCCTTTTTAATTTAGGTGTGTAACTTTTTGTGTGAATGTATAATCGTGTTTGAATTTGATTGGTAGTAAGTATGGATGGTGAAATGATTAAACTAATACCACTAAATGTGAAAGCTGTTTTACTAAATGCGATTCTTCAAATTACCACTTTTTCGTACTAGCATTCTTGATTATTCAGAGGTATTTGTTACTATGTAGACATAAAGAGAAATTAAGATTTCAGAACTTTGAAATAGAAAGAAATTGAGATTTAAAGAAATTACTCTTCTTCTGTATATTATAATTAGATAATCACGAAATTACCTAGTCAAAAACACTACCCTAGTTCCATGGCCAATTTTGTGCAACTTGTTTGGACAAAATTTATTTACGTCTCCCATAAGTAATTAATTTACTCTTCTTTTCTTTCTTTTGTCTTCACTCTCAAAATAGGGGAAAAAGCTAACCTTTAAATTAAAGAAACATGTCCAAGAGAGAAGAGAAACAAGAGTTGCCACTAGAAACCAGTCCGTACACAAAGTACGAGGATTTAGAAGATTACAAGAAGAATGCTTATGGAACCACCGGTCACCAAGAGGTTAAGCCTGGCCAAGGTGGTGGCACAACCGACGCACCGACCCTCTCCGGCAGTGCTCCTCCCTCCGCCGTAGATTCCGCTAACCAACAAGCTAAGAAGTGATGAATCCATCATTTTTCACAACACAAAATTAATCAATCATATAACAAAATGTTTCTTTTGCTTTTGTTTTAATTACTCTCCAATGTTCTTTATTTAACTTCTTTTTCTTCCCCCTCTCTTTTATCCATTGTTAGGATCCAATCTAATCAATAAATAGATGTTAATTCAATGGGATAACTTAAAACATTAACACCCACGTTATACATTTTCTTCTCCAAATACACTATATGCCAAATTTATAAACATACTAGGTGAATAATACTCTGTTTCTAGTTTAATAGCTTTAAAACTTAGAACTATTTGTCAATTAATGGATTTGTCCATAGTCTTTATATATTCATTCAATGTACAATCACACTTTTGATATGAGATATGTTTCCTGACTTAGTTCATACTCTCATACATCATTTGGTAACTAACATATTCTTACCAGTGTAAATAAATCTTTTTTTGTAGAATTTGAATATGTACTCTCATACATCATTTTTGTAGGTTTTAGATTCGGGAGGATTAGATTATTTTTGTAGAATTTGAATATACTCTCTTACATCATTTGGTAACTAACATATTCTTACGACAAGGTTTGGACTTTAGTGACACAATTGATTACCACCAATCCCAATCTGATTTCCTACAGAAAGGACAAATTAAAATCTCAATAATCCAATAGAACCGTCAACTACAAATATCATCTCTGGGAGCAACTAACTATCTATCTATCTATCTATCTATCTTATATAATATAGTAAGGTTTCTCAATGTTCAAGCCATGAGAGGTTGTCATGTGTCATTTTACATTTTTGACATTTGTCTTCTTAAATTATTTATTGAAAATAAAAGAAAATTTAACATTTATGTAATTCTTATGTATTATAATATAATTTTTATGTAAATCAATGTATAGAAAATAGATATTTTATTTATAAAATCCAACAATATCATATACAAAAAAACATGTATTTTCTTTTTCCCTTTTATAAAGGTTTTTGCGATTTTAAAATAAAATAAAAATCACAAAAGAATAACTTTAATAAAAAGAAGCATATCATGAATAAAAAAAATGATGTGAGAAAATTAATTAAAGAATGATTTTAAGATATTTAGGGCTGTTAAATCCAACAAGTCTAATTGGAGAAATTTAGAACTTAAACGTTTGTAAATGTTTGTATAGCTTTTAAAGTCATATAACATTGTATATGTCTAAAAATTTGATAAAAATGTTTAGTCTTATAACTAAAATAATTATTTATTATAAATACCAAATTTATATAATATTAAATACAAAATAATCAATAAGTATAAATTATTATTGTTAATTTTTAAACCCCACGTAACGCGTGGGCAATCCCTAATATATATAATTGTGAGGTAAAAATGCTGATGGGTCATGCCCATAGATCGTTTCAGCTTTGCAATGTCGAAATTACCCTTTTTCTATATCTTATATTACTCCCTCTGCCATCTCGAATAAAACAAATATTTTTTTTTGTAACCGACTTATTAAATTGTCGAGTAAACAGATTCGATCAATGAGTACGGCCCATCAAATCAAGGCCTGGGCGAATTGTCGAGCATGGCCCATAATATTTGTTTTTCGTGGCCCATACCATCATACTACATTCTTATAATTTTTCGTGGCCTATGAGTTAGGGTTTTCTATCCATTTTTTTTTGTTCCTTAAGTTTATTGTTAAGGGTTAATTAGGAGAATATTACTTTTAAAATTAAAAATTAGGTTAGTAACATGTCCAAAAATATATTTAGCTAAGTAGCAGAGAGAAACAAAAATATGACGAAATTGTCCTTATAATTGTAATTAAGGTAAACATAAAAATAAAAAAATCTCTAAAAATCTTCTATTTATTCCATCTCTAAAAAATTGTTGATATGGTTGTATCTCTACATAAAGTAGATATGCGCTTCCCACTATTATTCTAGAAAAAAATCATGAGAAAATGTCAAAAATAAAATATATAGTATATATATATGTATTGTAACAGTAACAATTTAGTAACATAGTTAACTATTTTCAAAACTACTTATTCAATTGATTTGAGAATATAGTTAACTATTTTCAAAAAATAGTTACCAGTTTAAAATATAGTTAACTATATTCAGAAAATAGTTTCCAATTTAAAATATAGTTAACTATATTCAGAAAATACAATTTAAAATATAGTTAATTATTTTCATAGCGTAATTATCTACTCTACTAATTTCATGACATAGTTGACTACATGAAAATAATATTTTAATAATTATTTATTTAAACAAACAAAGTTGACTACGTTCATAACATACATAGTTAACTATTATCATAAACATAGTTACCTATTATAATAAAAAATAACATAAATAGTTAACTATTATCAGAATTTACTTATTATAAATAACATACATAGTTAACTATTATCAAAAACATAATTACCATTGCCGGATATAGTTAACCATGTCGACTTCAGCGGGGTTCAATTTGACATAGAGAGAGGATGACATGAAGAGTTGAACGGAAGAGAAGAAACACTATTTTAATTTATGATTTGAGATAAATTAAATATAAACAAGATGAAAGAGAATTAGGAGAAGAAGAAGAAGAAGGATAGTAGAAGAATAAGAAGGGAATTAAAAAAGAAGAAAAAAAGTTAGGGTAAATCATGAGAGGAAGATGAATAAGGGAAGACATGGAAGGAAGATGGAGAGGAAGGAGGCGAGAGAAGAGGGAGAGGAAGTACTAGATTAGGGTTTTAATTTTTTTTTTTAATGTGAAAAGTTGTATAATTGCATAAGGGCATTTTCGAGATTTTAACTAGGTTATGTGTTATTCACCAAATTATGATTTAATGATGGTTAGATGTTTAATTATGGATACGAAATCTAATATACATGCTAATTTCTCTATTGTTAATGTATACTTAATATTTGTCTCTGTTTTAATCGTTCTACTCTTTTAATCTTTCTAATGCTATTTTGTTTTTAATCGTTCTTTGCAGATCATATTCTAATTCGTTTGTTCGGTTCATCATCATCAATTCGTGTTTGATATGTTTCGATTCATATGTGTTATTCCGGAATCAGGACTCAATTTTTTAATTATTTATATTCTGTTATAAACCCATTTGTATGGATGTCCATTATAGGCCCATATTCTAGAATCTTCTAGACTTACCTCTTCTCCAAGTTGTACTTCCTCCCCAAACTTTGTAACCCTATATATACTCTGTATTATTCATGAAATAAGACAACACAATTGCTTCTCTCTTTCCCTTATTCATAACACGTTATCAGCACGATAGTCTAACCGTCTAAGCACGAAATCCTAGCCACTGAATAAAACAAAAACCCTAGTCGTCTGAACACGAAATCCTAACCGTCTACGCACAAAAACCTAGCTGTTTGTTTCTTCTCCGTTTGTTCAATGTCTCCTACTTTCACTACGTTTCTATCGAGATAAGTTGAATTCTCTCATGCTTTATTAATTTATGTTATCGAGTATTGAAGTACTGTTTTATTATCGATCTGGTTTATTGGTTTGATAAAGCATGTTTTACTATTTGTTTCATTATTGACTATTGCTTAATCTGATTTTCACGCTTCATGGTTTTATTTGATTTGCAAAGACCGAAACATGTTTTACATACGATTCATCCATGTTTTAATTTCTTTATAGCTTTATTGATTGTCTCAGAATGGTTGTCTAATATGTTAAGCTATAATTCATAGTTGTTACTTTATATGTTACGAAACATAGAGTCTTTTCTTGTTCAACTGCAAATACAATTATGAATAAGACGAAATATTGACCTAAATAAGATGCTCTGTTAATTTAATTTATAAAGTGGAAATCTAATCATCTTTATATGATATTTATATACTAATTGATACCTGGTTCGTGTTTTATAGATTCATGATTATGTCTAGGTCATAATATGATCTGTTTTCACTATAATACATGATTGCTTATCATTACACGGTTTCTTTTATAGTTTGAATATCATAATTTGATATTTGTTCGTTTGGTTATATGTTAGTTCGATCGGTCATACCGAAAATCATCAATTTGGAAAAGACGTTTAAACCGTTTGATCAAAGACGTTGTCCCTCCATCATAACTGTGGGACTCGAAACCCGCACAATCAAAACTTGTAGAGATTTTTGTAGGGAACTGAATTTCTATGGTTGAACCAACACAAACGTAAAGAGAATCGGAACTTGTTCTTTTGCTGTTAAGAAAGCTTTATTGTATAAGTCTTTGTGTAACGATTTTCGGATCCCTTTCTCAAGGGTTATGTACATGTATATATAGTAACCTAAGGCGGTTTAGTTTATTCCTAAAAGATAATGGAAATCCTCTCCTTTCTCTTGCAATTTCCATTCTCCCATAGATTGCTTGAGTCGGTCCTTTCGTGGGCCTTGTCACGTGCTACTTCGGTCCATCACTGCTTACTCAAGCGGTCATTAGTACGACATCTTTTGCCTTTGTTACACATCGATCGACATCGTCGTCACACGTAGTCAACATCGGATCCCACTTGAGGTTGACATCGGAACCACTTCGGCATAACTTGAGGTTGACATCGGAACGAGTTCGATACCACGACATCAATACCATGACGACCTCGATGCCCTTCCTCGACATCGGCACCACAACGACATCGGCACCGTTCCTCAACATTGTCACCATGACGACATCGGTGTCACCCTTCGACATCGGTACCAGGAAGACGTCGTGACATCGGCACCGCAATGTCGTGACATCGGTTCCGCAACGCAGTTTTCATACTTAGCCATTTTATGACTGTTGTTTTCAGGGGGAGATTCGACACCAACAATAACTCAGTGCGATAGCATAAGTTCAGAGATTTCTGTCCGATTACCGATCGAGGTAAGTATTGCCTTGAGCTTTATAACCATCTCATCATGATCATGCTTATGCGTTAGGAAATATGATGCTTTGATAATTGATCATGATTTGTCATGTTTTAATCATAATTGACTTTATCAAGTGGCATGAATAAGTTATTGCATCAATTAAATCGATTATCACAAACTGTTTGTGTCTCGATTATCACAAACCGTAATTCCATATGGCATCTGACATGTAATATTTTTATTTATTTATGAAACTTATGAGAAAATACCTACTAGATGCATAAGAGATTGATTTAGAATTTGATTAAGCAAACCTTGTGAGACACAAGTTTAATTATGGCTTTGTTGATTCACTGAAATTGAGAATTGCTTTTAAATTATTGTTATGTGTTGGTCTGATTGGTTTAATATTGTGATATCATAGTGCTTTAAGCAAATCGATGCCTGCTTTATTATTGAAATAAATACGATAGCAAATTACAATGATCGATATATGTTTTCGTTATTGGTTCATGTTTAATACATTAATTCATGGCACATAATATTCTTATTGGCATTCATACAATACTGTATATATGATCGACTCATGCTTATTAATTTGGCTGATTTATAATTTATGAAGTGGATCCTCTGTTTTGAATAATGATTAATCGATCATCTAATATCATGTTATTAGAGTAAATTTTGAATTAAGTTCGGATGCTTATTGTTGCATATTTATCTATTGGATTTTTATAATAAAATCACATCGAGATGATTATGATCCATTCCCTGAAGTGAATGTGACACCTTATATAGAGAAAGAAAAAGATCACACTAGTCAAAGAATTGGCTATAGAAATTGTCTTGAATGGTCAAGATCAAGATCAAAAGATTCTTTCAAGAACTTAGATTTTCACCAGAAGTGAGAAAAAAAAAATGGTAATAAGCAAGAGATATTCCAATAATTTGGAAATTGAAAGAAAATAGTGAATGCTCCAGAAGAGCACATAAAAGCTATTGCTTATGACCTAAGTAGGGTATGCTACTCTAAATGAGTAAATTCGAAATTGATAACCCTACAGTATTATCATCTCGAGGGAGAGAGTTAAAGAATCTCATGTAGATGATAAGTGACATATCCTGAAGAGTATATTCACTACATGATTATTAATGTTCACTACAAGTGATATATCCAAAAGATTATAGTCATTAAGTTCTTGAAAAGTGTGATCACAAGAATGTGATATTTAATACTATGAGACTTGAAGTCTGTAAGTGAATTTAACTCGGGTTATTTGAGAGAATATCTCTAATGAGTTGTTGATGAGAAATCATGATTCATGAATGGTTAGTTTTGGTCAATTCTATAACGTGAATATGATATCTTACAAAGAAAAGAAAAGACCAAATAAAATTCACCGAGAAAAATGGCTACTAAGTGATAGCCTCACTTTTGATTTTCTGGAAGTAATTTTGATTATGATATCTCCTGAAGGGAATAAGTGATTAGCGAAGCAAAGTAAACCAGAAGTTTACTAAAAATGTAAACTAAACAAGAAGTTTACTAAGATTAAATATTTGGCTTAACCGGATTGGTCATCCTGATTTAATGGTGATGCGAGAAAATTTATGGATATTCCATGAAGAACTAGAAATTTTTTCTTAATGATTTATCATATGTTGCCTGCTGAGAAAGCAATATGATAATGTGGCTTTCATCAAATGAAAATATTTTGGAATCTAACGATAATATGAAATATATACAAGGAAATGGTTATGGGTTGATCACCCACCATGTAAAATTTTAGATACCTTATGGTTCTAATAGATGCATCGATTCAATGGACGCATTGACTCGATTGACGCATAAAGATGAATACATCGATTAGATATTCACATTTATCCTTGTCATCAAACCGCAACCTGAAGTTTGTGAGGTTATTTGATATAGATTTCATTTAAAGAAAAATCGATTTGATAATGCTGGTGAAATTATACCTAAAGTCCATTGGGACAAGTGTGGAACATCCTGAAACTTATGTTCATAAACAAAGTGGTTTAGCAACTGATATATCATGGTTTTTACCCATTTTCAACCATGATATAAGTCCTTTTTATAGAGTCTTTTTGGTGTTTCTCGAGTCTTTTAGAGTCTTTGTAGGTTGAAGATTGATTGGAGCTTAATGGAAGCTTTTGGAGTGTTTTGAAGCATCGAGGAAAGAAGAGCTGAAGAGATCAAGTCGGAATCGAGCAGATGAGCTCATGTCGATCGACACTACCTACTCCTGTCGATCGACACGGGGCTTCCTGACACAAGTAGAAATTCCAGAGAGGTCTATGTCGATCGACATGACCAACCTCTGTCGATCGACACGTGTTTGACGAAAAGAACAGTTCCGAACAGTCAGAAGTTTGGCACTCTTTGAAGCCCTTCTCCCCGACGGATCGAACTGATATTTTGACACAAGATAGCGCAGCGAGTTAGCTTTCATTTGAAAGAAATTTGAGGCAATTCCAACGGTGCGATCGAAAGTTATGAAGGTTTTAGTGAAGACATGTCGGTCTGGCTAGAAGATGTCAAGCTTGAAGAATTTCCTTTTTTTGTCCAAAAAGCCCAGAAGTTTACAGAAAAAGCCCAATCCGATTTTTACACATTATATATAGTTTTCCCTTAGGTTTTTATGTTGAGGAGCTTGTTTTTAACTTAGACTTTGAGAGAGAGAGATTTGAGGGAGATTTCTACAGGGTTTTCAAACCCCTTTTTCTGCATCTCTAACTCTATCTTTTATGCAATCTTATTCTTTCATTATGATTTCTTCATCTATGTCTGAGTAGTTTGCTTGTTAGGTTGTGGGGGATTTTAGGGTTTGATGAGAAATTGTTAGGATTATAGATCTGTTAGGGTTTATCTTCTGGTTCTTCATCTAGATTGTTTTCAACGCTAGATCTAGCCTGTACACCTAGAATCTAGATCTTAGGTTGTTTAATAGACGCGGAAGTGTTATTATCAACTGGAACTAATCTTAGATGAGCAAAATCACCTATTCGCAAAGGAATTTGGCTTAGGGATTTTGTGACCAATTGAACCTGAACGTTAATGCTTGCTTGGATTCACTCGATTTGTAAAGGAATTTGGAATTTAGGGATCTAGGGATAGATAGTCTCTGCAACGGAAGTTGATTGGATTTACCTTCGTGTTTGAGTTCTAGAACGGTGCCTAATCAAACCCTGACAGTATTTTATCCTTGATTTCGATTCATATCCGAAGAATTACCCATCGCCTAGCTTTTTGTCTCATTGATTTACTTGAATTTGAACCATCTCTTACTTTGTTTTATTTCTTTGCTTTACATTTACTCATTTTGACTTAGCATAATTTGAATTCACTAATTGATTGTGTGAATCTTTTCCCTGTGGATTCGATCCCTAAGTACTACATCGATCTCTTAATTTGAGAGAGTAGCTCAGGGTAAATTTGAGCATATCAAATTTTGGCGCCGTTGCCGGGGAATTGATTTCACCACTCGATTTTTGATTTTAGAATTTTGTCTAAGTTTTACTTTTTGTTTACTTACTTCCGTTTTCTTTTGTTTTTGTGGGTTTAAGGTGCATGCCTAATCGCAAGACCAGAAGCAACAAGAATCAAAAGTTAGTGGATTTCGTTTCTGAGTTAGGAGCTTTAGAGCGAGCTAACCGAGCAAAGAAAAAGGTAGCCACGATGGTTAATCCTTTAGTTCTGATCAGAGGAGAAGATGAGATTCTTCATGACCAAGAGGGTCAGAGGTACAATGCTCAGGGTCAGAAGTTAGACGAGCATGGAGTTGCGATTGTGGAGCAGCTTGAGCAGCCTGCGCAACAGGTTCTGCAGCACCAAGAGCTAGCAGCAGCTGCTGCGTGTGGGCGTACTCTGGGAGAGTACAATAGGCCTGACGAGTTCTATGCCAACAGGGCTGCCATTCGCCCTCCAGCCTTCCAGAGGAGCGATTTTGAGCTGAAGCCTGTTTTCTTCTCACTTGTCGCCTAGCACCCTTTTCATGGCCTGTCATCTGAGCACCCCATGGACCACATAGAGAGATTTGAGGACTTAGCCTCTAGCATCAAGGCTAATGGAGTCTCCAGCGACTACCTCTACTGCAAGCTTTTCCCCTATTCACTTAGTGGAGAAGCAGCCTATTGGCTGAAACAGTTAGAGCCGGGCTCACTGACCACTTGGGAGGACACCAAGAATGCTTTCCTCAACAACTTCTTTGATGAGGCAAGGTCTGAAGATCTGAGGACAAAGATCTCCATGTTCAAACAAGGACCAACTGAAGCATTCAAGGCTTCTTGGGTGAGATTCAAAGCCTATCAGAGGGACTGTCCACATCATGGGTTCAGTGATGTTCAGTTGTTGGGAATTTTCTTCAGAGGAGTCGACTGGCGCTATCAGATGGCGTTGGATGCTGCATCCAATGGGAACTTCAACACTAGATATCCAGAGGACGCAATTGTGCTCATCGAGAACTTGGCTTATAGCAATAGTACCAAGAATGCAGACTTCGAGAGGAAGAAGCTGGGTGGCAACATGGATGGAGGCCAAATTGCTGAAGTGAAAGCCAAGATTGATTCTGTGCATAACTTTCTCGTGGGGAAGAAGACAGTGCAGTTTGCTCAAGAAGTGGAGACTTTCGAGCCAGAGGAAAGGGATATTAACTACATCAATGGAGTTGGTTATCAGGGTCAGAGGTTTGGTAGTCAGCAATGGTATCAGATGAATGATTTTCAGAAGCCGTTTCAGAGCAACAACTACCAAAGGAACTATGGTTCATCTTCTTACCAGGAACCTCCTGCTAAATCAGCAGATAACGAGGTGAAGTCTATGATAGAGCAAATCTTGGAGGGTCAACAGAAGATGACTGTTAGCTTCAACGGGAAGATGGATGCCATGTACACTGATCTCAATGGGAAAATCGAGCAGCTGAACATCCATGTGAAGAAGTTGGATCAACAAGTAGCTCAAACGGCGGAGTCGGTGAAAAGGCAAGAAGGATTCCTACCGGCTAAGACTGAGACGAACCCAAGATTGCATGTCAATGCGATCACTGTGGGTAGTGGGAAAGAAGTGTTTGAAGCTTGTGGAAAGGATCCAGAGGAGGTAGAAGTCGTGGAGCTTGATGGAAACTCGATTTTGGGGACAGAAGAGATCCTGTCGATCGACACGACTAGTATGTGTCGATCGACAGAGTGTTATGCAATCAGTGATATAACAGACAGGAAGCCTCCTGTCGATCGACACAATGCTCATGTCGATCGACACGTTGCCCAGAACAGCCCACTTTCTTCAGAATCATCGAATAGCTCAGAAGAAAGGGTCTACAAGCCTAAGCTTCCATTCCCACGGGCTTTTAACATCAGATCACCAGAGGAAAAAGGGAGACATGCTCAACCACAGCTGAGGAAGTTGCAGAAGATAACAAATCCAGGGATGTTCATGGTTCCTTGCTCAATCAAAGGTATGGAATTTAAAAATTCTCTTTGTGACACTGGAGCTAATGTGAATGTCATGTCTGAGTCTGTGGCAAGGAAGCTAGGGATTAAGGATCTGCAACCTTCGAAGATGTCTATCACACTGCCTGATTCTTCTTCACCGTGTTCGAAAGGATTCATTCCTGACTTGATGCTTCAAGTAGGCGATTGTCTGGTTCCGGTAGATTTTCACCTTATGGAGACGAAGAATGACAGGGAAAGACCATTGATTCTTGGGTCATCATTCCTTGCCACGGTGGGTGCAATTGTAGATTTTCCCAATCAGAGAATCTCTTTCTCCAAGATCAACAAGGATGTCTTCTACCCCTCAGCTCGGTTTGAGAAGAACTCTTGTCTGACTGTTACAAATGAAGAAGAGTCGAGTTCAAACCTTGGAGATGACACGAAGGAGATCCCGTATGCCCCACCCTTGACTTCACCACCCTTGACTTCACCACCCAGCCCAGCTAAGTCCAAACGCAAGAAAACTTCCAAGCCATTCTCCAAGTTCAGAATTATCATTCCTATGGAGTTAAGTGAGAAAGGAGAGGAAGTGATCCAGGAGATGATGTTAAACACCATGAAGCTGCTTCCCGGTGTTGTACCCTTCACCGACCCACCCGAGACCTGAGCCTGACACAGTCGAGCTAATGACTGAAAACAAGCGCTTAGTGGGAGGCAACCCACTTGTAAGTTTTTTCTATTTTATCTCTTATTTTCTTTTGAGTCAGTTAGTCTTTGGATTTTTTTTTTTAGAAGCTTGAACTTGATCATCTTAAGGATTTGCATTGTGTGCCTTCTTCTTTGATCGTGTTTGTTGAGTGATGCAGAAAACTTGCAGTCTACGACAGTGAGGTATCTGTCGACCGACACGAACCTGTGTGTCGATCGACATGACCTTCAATTTTCAAAATTCTCGACATCACAACGATCCGATCCCGCAGACCTCGTGTCGATCGACATGACTTGTTTGTGTCGATCGACAGGGTCCCCACTTTGGTAAATCTCGTTTATTTCATTCAAGTTCAATTTTTCTTTGGTTTCTTTTGCCAACTTCAGGCTTGACAACACTGGGGACAGTGTTGGTTAAGTCTGGGGGAGGAAACTACTAACGTGTTTCTTTTTGTTTTGGTTTATTTTGAGTCAAATTTTTGTTTTATCGAGTCAAAACTAGTTAGGAACAACCCTTCTTTTGGTTTAGTGGAGTGTCCTTTTCAGCGTGTGACCATTCCTCCAGAATCAGTTTCAAAGTTAGACTAATGGGAAATCCTAGGATTGACCAGTTGAATGGAGACGTCTGCTACTTCCGGTATAATCCGCCAAGTCAGAGCTACTGCACGGTTCTCCTTGGAATTGATGTCCAGGGGCTTGACTCTTCATTCGTACCTGACAAGTGCAATCTCCTGTTGAAAGTAATGGTACTCCTCTCTCTCAATAAAAACAAAAATTTCATCAATTGTGTTAGGATTGGGGTGAAATGATAGCTCCTGAGTATAAGACGAGGAATAAAATCCGGTGAGTCTGTACTCAAGAGGTGATCACCCAGCTCAAAAGCAGCAGTCTGAGTCCCGTAGAACGGATAAGGAAGACGAGCACTCTCATGAAACTGTCTCCTCACAAGGAACAACGGTAGTGAGTCGCGACCCTGTCTCCTGGGAAGGAACAGCAATAGCAATATGCACTGCTTGAGTTTCAACAAACATATATAAAAAAAAAGAGAATAGAGAAACAAATAAGTCTGGGGGAGAGGAAGAATACCAAGTGTTGTATAGATTGATTTGTCATGGTATTGAATGGGAGATGGTTCTTGGCTTTGAGAGCATTGAGACCAAGCGATGAAGACTAACGGATTATGCTGTGAAGTGGTGATGAATTTGGAAGGTTGCGAATGTCCGCAGAGAAGTACATGGCGGTCTAATTTTGGTTGGTTCTGGGTTATGTGGTTCACTAGGTGAAAGGGTCAATTCGCTGCATCAAGGGAAGGTATGTTCTGTGTTTTCAAACCTCTTCCACAGTTTTGGTTTATGTTTTGCTTGAGGGCAAGCAAATGCTAAGTCTGGGGGAGTTGATATATCATGGTTTTTACCCATTTTCAACCATGATATAAGTCCTTTTTATAGAGTTTTTTTGGTGTTTTTCGAGTCTTTTAGAGTCTTTGTAGGTTGAAGATTGATTGGAGCTTAATGGAAGCTTTTGGAGTGTTTTGAAGCATCGAGGAAAGAAGAGCTGAAGAGATCAAGTCGGAATCGAGCAGATGAGCTCATGTCGATCGACACTACCTACTCCTGTCGATCGACACGGGGCTTCCTGACACAAGTAGAAATTCCAGAGAGGTCTATGTCGATCGACATGACCAACCTCTGTCGATCGACACGTGTTTGACGAAAAGAACAGTTCCGAACAGTCAGAAGTTTGGCACTCTTTGAAGCCCTTCTCCCCGACGGATCGAGCTGATATTTTGACACAAGATAGCGCAGCGAGTTAGCTTTCATTTGAAAGAAATTTGAGGCAATTCCAACGGTGCGATCGAAAGTTATGAAGGTTTTAGTGAAGACATGTCGGTCTGGCTAGAAGATGTCAAGCTTGAAGAATTTCCTTTTTTTGTCCAAAAAGCCCAGAAGTTTACAGAAAAAGCCCAATCCGATTTTTACACATTATATATAGTTTTCCCTTAGGTTTTTATGTTGAGGAGCTTGTTTTTAACTTAGACTTTGAGAGAGAGAGATTTGAGGGAGATTTCTACAGGGTTTTCAAACCCCTTTTTCTGCATCTCTAACTCTATCTTTTATGCAATCTTATTCTTTCATTATGATTTCTTCATCTATGTCTGAGTAGTTTGCTTGTTAGGTTGTGGGGGATTTTAGGGTTTGATGAGAAATTGTTAGGATTATAGATCTGTTAGGGTTTATCTTCTGGTTCTTCATCTAGATTGTTTTCAACGCTAGATCTAGCCTGTACACCTAGAATCTAGATCTTAGGTTGTTTAATAGACGCGGAAGTGTTATTATCAACTGGAACTAATCTTAGATGAGCAAAATCACCTATTCGCAAAGGAATTTGGCTTAGGGATTTTGTGAACAATTGAACCTGAACGTTAATGCTTGCTTGGATTCACTCGATTTGCAAAGGAATTTGGAATTTAGGGATCTAGGGATAGATAGTCTCTGCAACGGAAGTTGATTGGCTTTACCTTCGTGTTTGAGTTCTAGAACGGTGCCTAATCAAACCCTGACAGTATTTTATCCTTGATTTCGATTCATACCCGAAGAATTACCCATCGCCTAGCTTTTTGTCTCATTGATTTACTTGAATTTGAACCATCTCTTACTTTGTTTTATTTCTTTGCTTTACATTTACTCATTTTGACTTAGCATAATTTGAATTCACTAATTGATTGTGTGAATCTTTTCCCTGTGGATTCGATCTCTAAGTACTACATCGATCTCTTAATTTGAGAGAGTAGCTCAGGGTAAATTTGAGCATATCAGCAACATTGATTCGCATCAAGCCATTGAGTAACAAATATATAGTTTCTCCCCATCATTATTGGTTTAGGGTCAGAAACCAAATAGTTCCCATATGAGAATTTCTAAGTATGAAAAGTGCGCCACCACAAAACTCTAAGATGGGACCTCAAAAGGGGATAAAACTATATGTTGGATATGAATGATACTAAGAATCTAGAGTCATCCCAGAAGGATTTATCTAAGGCTCGATTTGCAGACTCTCATTAGAATGAGTCAATTTTTCCAACATTAGGGGGAGAAAGTAAACAGCTGGAAAAAGAGATGAATTATCAATGATCCTCAGACTAAAGAATGTATATTAGTAGTCCAAAGGATAATTCATTTGAACAGAATAGCGTATTAATTGCCAGACGCTTTTACTGACCCAAATAGAGTGATGAAGTAACTTATACCAGCTGTATATGCTCCAATTAGAATTGATGTTTCGGAAGGACAATATCAAACTGCTAGTAAGTCTAAAGATCGCATGAAGCGTGATAGACATATTTGGTTCCTAATATATAAATCCTCAGATAAGAAAAAGAGCAAAATGAGATTGACCAGATCGAGGAAAGAAAGATTTCGAATGATCTCCAGAAGAAACCGAATGAGCTCTAGAAGAGACATAAACATGACGAATAAAAATATTCAAGTATTTGATGATGAAGAGAGCTAGCTAGCTATGTCATGTTTGAAATAAAATGGAACTAAAAAGCAAATCGACGTCGTAATATTTTGCATGCTATGAGCAGTTGATTTTATGAATAAGAGGATCATAAGAAAAGTCTATTGAGAAGTGTACACAAAACAATGATTGGCCAAAGTGAAAAGAAGAAATAGACGTATTATCTCTTGCAGAGAATTAGACCGGTAGTCTATGCACCTGAAGTGTAAAACTAGTGGAAATAAATGAGTCTTTGTGTGTAAAGATAGGGAAATTGTCACAAAGACATATAATGTATTATGAAGAGATGTATTCTCTTGTGGTGGATGAAATACTTTTATAAGTCTGGCAATAAAAGAAGAAACACTGGATGATACAATCCTTGAAGGATATAATCCCTGAATGATTAGTGATATCAGAGTTATAATCCCTGAAGGATTAGTGATCTCTGAAGGATTAAAGATATTTTCCCGGGAACTATACTCAATCGAATGAATAGAAAATATGTAACATGGGGTATAATCATGTAAATTATACCCATGTATTTATCAAAAGATTTTGATAAATTGATTCTTAATTGAAGATCATCGAAACTCCAGCAAAGTTATCACAAGTAGTACGATGATAATATATGATAAAAGATCACTGGATACTGATATTTATGAAAGTCCCAGAATAATTCAATGTAAGGAGATTTCGTAAATGATTTGCTATAATAGCAATGTGTGTGATGATTTGAACACCACTAGAACTCCTTAAGAGATTAACATATGAAGAAAAGATTTGAGAATATACCTCGGAAAGATAAATTTATCTTCAGATATCTCAAGTTGAACATCTAGCGCAAAAGATGTTATCTGAATAAATCCCTAGAGGATTTTACAGAAAATGCTCATATATGTTTGGTCCTGAGTACCATAGATAAAAATGCAATGAAATTTTGTATGATAAAGGAAAAGATGGTATTGACCAGAAGTCCAATCATCTGAGATATCATATGACAATTATATGAGTTTTAAGGCTATGTTTATAGTAATTTCAAAAGATCAAAATTCATCTCCCGAAGAAGATGTTTCCGAGGGAGAGATATATAATGATGAGCGTGGATGTACTCTTTTTTCTTTATCATAGTTTTTATCCCATAGGGTTTTTCTATGAAAATGTTTTTAACGAGACATCAAAGAACACGCAAATGATGGACACTTAAAGAGAAATATTATCATTACAATGATATATGAAAGTCTATCAATCTCCCTAATGAATATCATACATTGATGATATCGAGAGAAACAAAGAGAATGATTAAGATAAATCATCTGAAAGACCCATGCATGAGTTGCAGAAGAAAGGCGATGTACATGTTCTATAGATTCGTTCAAGTGAAGCTTTGGCAGGCTTATTTTCTAAGACACTTCCAATTAGTACTTTCAAGATGCAAGTTCAACATTTGGATACGTCGTCACAAAGATATCAAGTCATGCACTCATCAGGGGGAGAAATAGCGCGTTGCACTCTCTTTCCCTTAACCATGGTTTTGTCCCAATTGGGTTTCCTAGTAAGGTTTTTAATGAGGCAACATCATAAGTGCATTAGGATTAATTTTACTATAATGACATCCAAGGGAGAGTGTTATAAACCCATTTGTATGGATGTCCATTATATGCCCATATTCTAGAACCTTCTAGACTTACCTCTTCTCCAAATTGTACTTCCTCCCCAAGCTTTGTAACCCTATATATACTCTGTATTATTCATGAAATAAGACAACACAATTCCTTCTCTCTTTCCCTTATTCATAACATATTCAAGGTTGTATTATATTCTCCAATGAAGTGTCAGAGAAGTACTCCTGCAACAGTTCGTTATCCCAACCGTCCCCTCTGCTCCACCGGGTGATGGGTTAGGATTATATGTCTATAATCATCTCAATAATTTATCTTTCGTTCCTAACAATATCCAATATTAAAATTATAAATAATATTATATTCGATTGTACAAATATATTTCATGAAATGTTGCATGTATACAAAATTTGGGTTTGATATAATAGTCCATATTCTGAATGTTATCCGAGTTGTTTTTGATAGTGATGATAACGATGAAAAAGTGTTATAGTAGAAGATATAATTATATGCTATGATCATCTCGATAATTTATTGTTCGTTTTTAATAATATCCAATATTGATTACAAATAATATATTTTCGATTGTTCAATTATATATTTCATGGAATGTTACATGTATACAAGACATCACGACTACGACTGGATATCGGTAAGGACTGGTACGGATAAAGACTGGGACAGGTAAGGGTTTGGACGGGACACGGGTAAGGGTTGGACGCGAGTAAGGGCTGGGAAGGGATGGCAAGGATTGGGACCGGACGCGGATGAAGGCTGGGACGGGTTGAGACAAGACGCAAATAAGGGACGAGCACATAGTACCGAACGTGTGTTCGTTAATTAAAATAAATAATTGATTTTGTGATGAATGTAAATGCTTAACATTCAATTTTTTAAAAAATGTTTTTGTTATTAGTCTTAGTCTTAGTCTTAGTGTTAGACATAAAAATTCCTATTTTTAATCATTAGCAATTTATACTTTCAATTAGGGCTGGGCACAGATACCTGTTACCCATCCTTTACCCGTTACTCGGCTCGTACTCGTCTCGAAAATCAGGGTACCCATAACATTAGAGTCGGGTAAAGGGTACCGTAATTTTGATACCCGCGGATAAGGGTCGGGTAAGGGGTATCATTTTTTTTTCACTACCTATCTCGTTACCCGTCTTCGTACTCGATTTGCTACCCAACCCATAAATACTCGCATTTTATATAACTAATATTTGATAAACTTAGTTATAAAATATAATATATAGTATAGTATAAATACTCACAACGTCAATCTTTTGTGTTTTTGAATTCTCATCGATGATTTTGGAGATGATGGATGTAACATCTCGATTTCTGGTGTGGTGCATGCGGAGAAACTTAAGAGAATTGATTTGGCTACCTATATTACAAAAGTGCCCTTATCTTTTCCGTCACACATCCAGAGAGAACTCCAGAGTTAAGCGTAATTGGGTTGGAGCAATTTAAGGATGTGTGACCTACTAGAAAGTCATTTCCAATACCGTGTGAGTGAGGACAAAACACGGGGAAAGATCACGTGGTGAATTGCAGGGTCAGTAAACAAGACTTTCTAGCCTCCCAGACTAACGCACCGACCATCGGACAGTGGTGGGCCCATGGGCCGAGAGTGGACGTGGGTCCATTGGGAGAGATGTGAGTTCTCTCCATGGAATGTGAGTTTCCGTGTATGTTTTTTGAGAGATGTGGGTTCTCTCCAGGGGATGTGAGTTTTTCTGCATACTGATAGCTCGACGACGGTCGGGGCGTTACAATGGATTATAAGTTTTAAGTTTTGAAGTTTGTAATATTATATTTTATAAACTATATGTTGTCTATTAAGAGATTTTTTTCCCAGCGCTACTTTCAATTGCAATAAAAGTCGGTAAGAACAATAATTGCAAAACTTATTATGCTTATTCCATCAGTGTGATTGTTCAAAACAGTAACATCATTAGCTAACTAATAAGTATACTAGCTGGCTAGTTGTCGTTCCCTATTTCACCTCGAAACATAACTCACACAAATCGAAGATTATACATTTTGGTGAGAATATACACGTAGTGATGTTGACGGATAATGACGGTGATGATCTCAACTAACATTTTGGTGAGAATATAAGATCTTACAACATGTTTTTTTCATTTACCTCGCTTGGTGAACAAGTTGACCGATCTATTAAAAAGGTCAAGTCCCTAGCTCAAATGTTTCCGCTACAAGGGGAAAACTACCGTTTGATGGGTAGTTTGAAACCTATAGATGGTGACTACGCTAAATTTTCACATCTATATGGTTGACACTTATAATGAGTTTGAGTATATGATGTGACAACTTTAGTACTTGGAGACTTCTATCCGGATTACGAAAGTATGGAGATTCATCTATTTAAATTTTTTTCAATATGCGTATAATACAAAAAGAATGTGATCGCTATAGATTTAGAAACTTTTTCCTTTTTTCTACTTATTGTTGATGTATGAAGAGTTTCATCTGTCTAAGATTATCGAGATATATGGTTACAGCTTTAAAAATGTCACATCCGATTCTCAATCTCATTATGAGTGTATTAACTAGCAATTTGGTTTAATTTGGTTATTCCATTGAACCAAATAATTAGACCTTAAAATAATCATATAAACGACTATTAAACTGGAAATTCTTAAAATTCGTTGATTTTTAATAAGGAATTTTTAAAGATGCGGGTTTTGCTTGGAAATGTGGTATATTTATTACATAGCAAATAGAAAAGCATAAAGTTTACGAACTTATATCAAAATAATATATATTTATAGTGATAAATATGAGTAATATAAATACCACAACTATTTATATCATCAAAACACTTAACCAAACAAATAAACCCAATTAGACAAATAAACTCAATTAGTTTTTTTTTTTGAAACTTAAAAACTCAGTTAGTTTAGAAAAAGAACAAAAATATGTACTAAACTAAGTGAAAAATGAAAAAAATTAAACAAAAACAATTAACTTATATAAAACTACTCGATTTTTATCAATAAATTTTAATACAACATAGTCAAATATTTGTACTTCCATTAGTCAAGTATTTCAAATTAATTAATTTCCACCTACAACCTAAAAAGTAAAAAAATCACATACCATTTCAAACTAATCAATTTCTACCTACAAACTAAAAACACACAATATTTAAAGTTAGAACATATTATATACGATACAATATGAAAACCAAATGTAGTTTACAACATACACAAAAAATGTTCTCGCAGAGAGTATGGTCAGAATCTAGTGGTTATTGATTTGAGAATGTATGTTTCATAGACTTTTTTCTTATCATTTTGAAAATGTTTGTTTTAATTTGCATGGTACACAAATCTTTTTTTCCTTTTTGTTGTGCATTCACATTATTTTCTTTATTATAAACACATTTAGCATTTTAGGTTCTCGCCTTCTGTATATATATAACATGCATTTCTTTGAAAAAGTTATGACTTAAGTTATTGAAATTTGAAACTAATTGTTATATCTTTTATCTGTTCGTTTTAGGGAAATTAGACTCTATAGTATTTATTGACCTTATATTTAATTATCTAATATCACATAAAATAAATTATAAAAACTAAAACATTGTAGTTCTGTGAGATTCTGATTTTACCCTTAATGTATTTATTGTAAATAGTCTAATATTTCATTTTCACTATTCTTTTTTATTTCATTCTTTCTCCAATATCATTTTCTTTCTCTCATGTCCAAAACTTGATTAAAAATAAAAATATATTTTTGCATTATATGGTAAAAGGTCACATATCTTCTCATATATATGCTTGTAGTATAGGTTTCTTTTTTCCATCTTAATATTGTGGATGCTCATACAAAAAAAAAAAAATACAAAAATGAAAAAGAACCCGCGCATACCCACGTACAATCACCTAATAGAAATAAAATTTAAGATTTACGAAAAAACTGGAAGCCATGATTTTTTAAAATTGCTTTACATCTTCAAAGAATTATAAACAAAAGGGTAAAGCTCAAACCTAAAGCTACATCTCCTACCCAAAACTCTTCCTCCTCGTTTAGGGCGCAAGCAATCTTGAAAATGCACCAGATGATATGCAAGACACGCCTCACAACCTTTTTTACTTACATCTCTCGTACACTGCATCATTCCGTACAGCTTATACGTCCCAAAACTCCTCTCCCCTGCCTCGTACAGCGCAGTCGGGTCGCTGTATTCTTTTTTTAAGGCTATACTTGTAAGATTACCAAGGAGAAACGTCCACTTCATCTCGAACGAAACCTTATCACCGTTCACATTCTTCGGGTTAGACATACAAAAATTATTATCATAATCGATCTGATACACAGTATCGATCCCAGAAAACTCTAGAAAACATTGGTCATACCATATTATTCCCCCCTTGTATTTTGGACATCTCCTACGAAGCTGTAATATAGATTGTTCATAACCATGCCACAATTAATAACCACATTGTCCATACTAATTCACAGATAATTAATAGCTATTTACGTATTATATATTCATAAATTGTAACCAAAACTGACATCTATTTAAGTGAAAATTTGTGTGTGTGTGAGCGGATTTTATACATGTAAAATATGTGACATTTAATCAAAAATATTGAAGTGAAGTTACCCAGAGAGAGCGGTTGCATAGCATGATCGACATTTTGGCCCTAAGGAATCGCCACGGCACTGGAGGATGACCGAGACGAAATGACCTTTCCCACCAAGGGAAATCATGTCGTAACCTTTGCTAAAATCACTGGTTTAGGGATGTTGTGAGTGATACGTGTGAGCTCTTTCTCGTATACACTTCCTGGTTTGTATTTCCCTTGAGTGACGTAACATTTGTGGTGTAGATACGTACGCATTAGTCATGTTCAAGCACGAAACGCTACGTGTAAGGAGAGGTTGTATGGCCACAATGGCCAAGATATGGAGCAAGGTGAGGCGCTTTAATACAGACGATGAAGAGTACATTGTTTCAATTTTTTTGTTTTCCAAAGGTGGATGTGGTGGTTATATAGGAGAGACTCATAGGATTTTGCTATTGGGTAGATATGATTTTTTTATTTTTTTTTTATTTTTATAGGTTATAGTTTTCATAATTTTTACCTTATAGAAAATTCGATTAATCAACTTAGTTTCTAGTTTGAAATTTTTTTTCTTTTTGTAACGGACAGGAGAGACAAGTTGAAGGGTGAGACTTGGTATTTGCGGCGAAAAAAGTTCAAAGGTGTGACTGAATTCAAATTCTTAATTATAATCACATGGTGTTAAACCTGAAATGAAGGAAATGTAAATATCTATAATTACAATTGTCAACCACAACTATTTTTATACCACTAGTGAAGTTGGCGTTTCTGTAACACCATGTTTGTGTTTCAAGCAGATTTTGTGGTTTTTTGCACCGCATGAATCCATAAACATATTGATCTCCCCTGAGTATGAAAATCTTCTAATTTTTGGATTCTAGTGAAATGGTAGTTCAATTCCTTTGTCGTCGTTGTCATCAACTATGAATCAGATCTCTTGTGAAGAATGTTCCATATCAAGGGACTTTGAGCGATATATAAAGGGCATTGGTCTCTATTAATTGTGAATTGGTTTTTTGTTGGGAGCTCATAATCTAACTTAGTATCAGAGCTTAACACACATTGCCCACTCGAACCGAAATTTGATCCGAAGATGGTATGTTCGATCTAAACCAAAATTACTCCTATAATAATGGAAACTAGATTTTGATTGACGGCAAAGCGCGAGATTATAATATTTTAAAAATAAAATAAAATTTTTTGTTAATATATAAGAAAAAAGAAAAAAGGTAATACGAGAAGTCTAAAATATTATATTTAGTTACTTTTTAATTTATAAAACATGTATTAATGGGTTCACCTTATAAAATTAATTGAAATATTTTGACTGGTTAATTTTGAAGGATGTTTCCCGTCATTTTAAATGATTGGTTTATTTTAAACGCCCTTTAAATGACACTTATGATTTTTATACTATGTCTTCTCTGTTAATATATTTATAAGATTGCCGAGATTAATTACTGATGGATCATTATCTCAAGGGGACGTATGAAGAATGTTCAACATCGAAAGTGAAAAAGGACCTTGATTGATATATAACGGACATGGACATCTCCACTAATTGCCAATTAATATTTTAGTTGAAACCCATTATCTAACATTTCTTTCTTTGTTGGCATATGTAGCTTGAATTCCACCGTGGGAAGACAAGGAGCACGGTTTTTGAAAAAAAAATGAAAAGAATAATGCGATCTCTCCTTAGATCCAAATATGTTTCGACCACATCGATACGATACCTTGAGAATTAAGAGTAGCAAGTTAATCCAATTCTGTTTCCAGCACATTGATACAATAACTTGAAAATTAACGAGTAGCAAAGAATTACTAATTATATGTACTACAAAAGTTGGGTTCAATCTTTTTTTGTTTTGAACAACTTAGTTGCGTTCAGTCTACTGTATGATTTATGTTAGTGAATTGTACATGATTTTAGGCTTAGTTTTCCTTTGTTTCATTCCACACATTGCCTCATATTAGCAGCCTTAGGTTCATAATTAGACTAATTTAGATTATTTTAGGATTTTAGAGTTTAGGATTAAGATTTTGCATATATTGCATTGTTTTTCTTATTTTGACGTGGTTTGGAGCTAAATAAGTTTGAAGGAGCTCAAGAGATGGATCTCTGGTGCAAGAGAGGAAAGAAAGGAGAAGAAAAGATCAAAGGAGCAAGATATCGGTCAAAACTATCGATCACGTGACCAATATCCCAAGGTAGAACCGTAGATTAGTATTGGATCAATGCAGGGGAGCCAAGGTAGGGACCAAGGTGTGAGAATATGCGGAATTAAGAGAGAAAGAATGTTGAGATTATGTTTAGAGATTCAGTTTAGAGAGATAAAGAGTGTGGAGAGATTAAGAGATTTAGAAGAGAGAAACTTTTTCTCCTTATCTTATTTCTACTCTATTACAATCTCTTTATATGAAAACAGAGATAAGAACGAGATCTTATCCAGATCTGAGACAACACAACGGTCACATGTGTATTTAAACATGTGTCTCTCCTTCGTCTAGATCCAACTGTTATATTCTATGGTCCAACTGTTATATTCTATCATCCTTTGAGTTACACCCATTCTATTCTATCTTTCCTTTGACTTCAACCCTTTCTATTATATCTTTCCTTTGAGTTCCACCCATTATATTCTATCTTTGAGCTTCTGATTTCTTCAGTTCTATGTCATTAGTTCAACACTCCCCCTCAAGCGTAACCATAGAGATCCGGGCCAAGATTGGAGCCATGAAGATTCACCTCATTAAAACTTTAGTGTAGAAAACCACATGGGACAAAACTACACTAAAAGAAAAAGAGTATGAACTCCATGGCTATTTGATCTCTATGAGTCTATGCTTTAAGTGAATGAACTCACATACCTTCAATCTTGCTGCCTTGGTGAATATGTCAGCCAATTGATATGAGCTTCTCGTATAGCATAGCAAGATCAATCCTTGTTCTACTGCTTGACGCACCTTATGGCAATCCACTTCAATGTGCTTTGTACGTTCATGGAACACAGAGTTGGAGGCGATGTGAATTGCTGCTTGATTGTCACAGTGCATGATTATTGGATGCTTTGACTCAATGCCTAAGTCTTTGAGGAGACCCTTGAGCCAAGTAAGCTCATTAGTGAGCTTCCTCATGGCTCTATACTCAGCTTCAGCACTCGAACATGAAACCACCTTTTGCTTCTTGGTCTTCCAAGTAACTAAGTTTCCTCCAATGAAAGTGCAATAGCCGGTTGTAGATCTTCTATCCCTTCTATCTCCAGCCCAATAAGCATCACAGTATCCTACAATCTCTGAGCTTCCATTGCAACCCATCCAAATGCCTTGACTCGAAGTTCCCTTGAGATATCTCAAGATACGGTCCACCATGTTCCAATAGTATATCTTGGGGGCTTGCATGTGTTGGCTCACCTGATTCACAGCAAAACACAAGTCTGGTCTCGTAATGGTCAAGTATATGAGCTTACCAACCATCTTTCTGTATTGAGTGACATCTTCAAACGGTCCATCTTCTATCTCCCCCTCTCGTTCAACTTTGTATCCTTCTTCTAGAGGTGTCTTGGCTGGCTTAGCATCAAGCTTTCCTGTTTCACTCAAAAGATCAATGATGTACTTTCTTTGTGATAAGAAGAGTCCCTCTTTAGAGCGACATATATACTTCTATCCCTAGAAAATATTTTAGTTCTCCAAGATCCTTAATTTCAAATACTGGTTTGAGATAAGATTTAGTAGCTTGAATACCAGCCTTGTAACCCCGGGAGATGATAATATCAGCTACATAGATGAGAATGAAACCATACCTTCTTGGCTTTGTAAATTGAAGAGTGTATGATCTTATTCAGACTTCTTGAACCCCCTATCTCTCAAGGCCATGCTCAGCTTGTGGTACCAAGCTCTTGGTGATTGTTTTAAACCATAAATAGCCTTTCCAAGTCTCAAAACTTTCCCCGGTGTAACTGAATCTTCAAGACCCGTAGGAGGAGTCATATACACCTCATTTTCTAGTTCACCTTGTAGGAATGCATTCTAGACATCCAGTTGCCAAAGATCCCATTCTAAGTTAGTAGCTAAAGACAATATGAGCCTTACGGTGTGTAGCTTAATTAGCCACTAGAGCAAATGTGCCATGGTAATCCTCTTCATAGGTTTGGGTGAAGCCTCTTGCCACTAATCTAACCTTGTGCCTCTCTATCTCCCCACAGCTTAGGTACTTGATTGTGAATACCCACTTAGAATTCACAGTCTTCTTCCCTTGGGTAAATCAACTTCATCCCAAGTGGGAAAAACATACTATTTCCCCCCGTGAACTATCATATCACACCCGATCCACCCAGAAACTTTGCCTCGTACCGTTTCTCCTTATTTTCAAACTTATATCTCTATTTTCCCCCAAAATATAATTTTCAAAGATGATTTCTTCACAAATTTCAAATTAACTTACAATTTACCCCCAAATCCGTTTTATTGGTTTACTATAGACCGAGTGCAGGTTAACTAACAAAAAATTAACCACAACCGAGTTTAAACCAGATAACTGTAGACCGAGTGCAAGTTAACTAACAAAAAATTTACCAAAACCGAGTTTAATCCGATTAACACCCATTAACCCGGATTATGACCCAATTAGAACTAACCCGACATCAATATTTACTCAAAACCTCCGGCGAAGAACCCTAAAATCTCTGCCCTCAAAATTTTCCTAAATCTAAACCCCAAATTGCGAGAATCCATCATTGCGAGTACTCTTCTCGGCAATGGCACTCGAATTGGCACCAAATTCGGCACCCGACGTGGATTCAGATGGAGAGGATCGAGATGAGCGAAGGGAATTTGACATCGAGCAAGGCTTAAGGGACTTTGTCAACGAGCCTCCGGTGAACCACGGCGTATATCCTGATACAGATAGCGATGAGGATGACGAAGTCCACAGGATGGTTACGAGGCATGAGATCAACCGTGGTGATGGTGTGTTATTTATAGGACAAGAGTTCATAAATGGAGTGGCGTATAAAGAAGCTGTCCTCGACTACGTGATGAGAACAGGTCGAAATCTCAGGCAATACAAGTATGACAGAGTCAAAGCCGGTTTCAAATGTCTTGGAGGAGATGGTTCTTGTCGTTGGCGCATTTATGCCTCAATCGTGAGCAAAACTGGGAAGTGGCAGGTAAAAAAGGGGTTTGATAAAACGCACACCTGTGTTCCTAATGGTGAATGTGAGATGTTTAGACTTCCAGTCATTGCTCGTTTGTTTCTTGACAAAATACGAGCTGAACCCGAGTATTTCATGCCATTGAATCTTTGTGAATTGATTAGGGAGAAGTGGAGGATTACTGTGTCTAGGGATCAATGCCAGCAAGCTAGGTACAAAGCGTTAAGATGGATTCAGAAGGAATATAGTGAGCAGTTTTCTCGTATCCGTAACTACAAAAATGAGATACTAGAATCCAACCCCAATTCTTCTGTGGAGGTTGATTGTCTAACAAATGAGGAAGGTTTAGATGTTTTTCATAGGTTCTATGTTTGTTTTGATAATCTTAGGAGATCATGGAAAGAAACTTGTAGGCCTCTTATAGGTTTGGATGGGTGCTTCTTAAGATCAAATATGAAAGGGCATGTATTGGTAGCTTTAGGTCAAGATGGGAATAATGCCATACATCCTATAGCATGGGCTGTTGTACCAGCAGAGAACTTTATCCATTGGGAATGGTTTGTGAAGAAGATAAAAACAGATTTGGAATTAGGAAGTGGAGAAGGATTTATTATGGTCTCTGATAGGCAGAAGGTAAATGTTTTGTCAATTCTCTTACTGCTTATATGGCTCTCTAGTCAAATAGCGTTTTGGATAAATGTCTATCTCTGTCTATGATTTTACAGGGATTGATCAAAGCTGTTCAGCAAGAACTACCAGGAATCGAACATAGAATGTGTGTGAGGCACATTTATGGGAATCTCAAGGCTAAATATGGGAAGAAGCCTGACATGAAGTACCTGATATGGCAACTAGCATGGAGCTATAATGAGCCACAGTATTATGTGAATTTGGACAGGATATTTAACTATGACTCAGCTGTGCATGCTAATGTGCTGAAGTCAAAGCCGAAGACTTGGTGCAGGGCATTTCAGAAGACTGGAAATCAGTGTGAGGATGTGGAGAATAACTCAACAGAATCGTGGAACAGAACAATTTCGAAAGCTAGGGAGAAGCCACTTGTGCCAATGTTGGAGATAATTGCTCGGTTAGCAATGGTACGCATTGCTAAAAGAGATGTCGAAGCATGCGTATGGACTGGTTTGTGCACACCCTATGTTGTCAAATATCTGGTAGCCTTGCATAAGGAAGCATCTTTGTGTACAATCTATCGAAGCACAAACAACACATATGATGCTTATCTTCATGGTTGCAGTTACCATGTTAATTTAGCAGATAGGACTTGTACTTGCAAGAGGTTCGAAATCACAGGAATTCCTTGTGAGCATGCTTATGGAGTAATTCTGGACAGAAATCTTGTGGCTGAGGAGTATGTCTGCCACTGGTTTAGGACTGCCAAGTGGAGGAGAACTTATACAGATGGTGTGATTCCATACAGAGGAAGTGATTTCTGGCCAGATAAAGGTGAAGCAAAGGTTTATCCAGATCCAAAAGCTATGCAAGACAAGAAAGATAAGAAAAGAAAGAAAGGGGTAAATGAGTCTCCTACAAAGAAGCAACCAAAGCAGTTAAAGAGGATAATGCATTGTAGCTATTGTCAAGCAACTACCCACAACGTTCGGTTTCACAAAGACAAACAGGTTATGTAAACTGATTTCCCCGTAGTTCACAACTCTCAGTTTAATTTTGTCTATCTTGTGTATGTAAACTGATTTGGTTTTGGTTTTGTAGGCTTCTCGTGGTGAATCTAGTCAAGGTCCTCAAGCTCAAGGTCCTCAAGCTTCTCAATCAACTCAAGCTCCTCAAATTCCAGCTTCTCAACTTAGTCAAGCTTCTCAACTTACTCAAGCTTGAAGCTTATGTCAAGCTTCTGTTTTATCTTCTCGGATTCAAGCTTATGTCAAACTTCTGTTTTAATGGAATTTCTGTTTTCCCTTCTCGGATTCAATGCAGGTTTTGGTTATTATAAATACAGGTTTTGGTTAGTGTAAATGCAGGTTCTGGTCTTTGAAAACTGCTGGTTTTGGTTACTGCAGTTAATATATACTGCAGGTTTTTGTTTTGCAAACTGCAGGTTAACATATACTGCAGGTTTTGGTAATTGCTGGTTTTGTTTACATCCGATTTTGGTAAAAGCAGGTCTTGAAAACAGCAGGTTTTGGTTACTTATTGTGATCCGATTATAACATTAATCTTGTCTCACAAACAACTCAAAACACAATTACTTAAAAACTAAAAACAGAACTTGAATTATAACATTAATCTTGTCTTCACAAACAACATGAAACTTGTCTTAACAAACCATACAAACCAGAATTTGACTTAACCTAATAGCTTACTAGAACCATTTGTGATCACTTAATCAAGTAGCTTGGTACAAACTACAATAATCACACATCCTAAGCATACAAGAAACATCATCTTCCTCATGTTGCGTTTGGCTTCAACCAATGCTTCTTCCACTCTCTCCAAAATCTCTTTCTCTAGCATCAATTCCATTTTCTTGAACATCATCTTCTCAGCCTCTACTCTCTCTGTTGTAAACTATTTAATCTCTTCTTCTAATATGGTAGTACGAGATGCCACAGCCTGGATCTCATCTAATGCTGCCTCATCAACCCACTAGAAATTATGTTTATCATTCTCGAGCTACAAAATGTAAGAATAACAACAATGAATTGGGAGTAGTTCACAACTAACAATGATAATCAATCCCAAATTATAAACCTACTAATGTTACCTTCCGTTCCACAGTAAACGCACACCGATAGTACCTCCGATATGGATTTGCTTCAGATTTTGATATCTTGGTGAGGATTTCACAACCACACCAACATCTCTTCGGGACACCAAACACTCTTTCTTTATGTCTTTGTCGCCCAGTTGAGGTTCCACTCGAAGCTCCACCAGACACATTACTCATGCTTACAGATTTGGATCAAAAGCTGCAAAAACAAAACACAAACATCATCACGACTTCGTCATCGCAATCGAAACTCATACACCTCATTATACCCAACAACAATTACGAATAGAACAATTATATGTTCGCATTACGAACTTACCAAACTGTGAGAAGCTTCGATTTTGGTCTTCTCGATTTAGGGTTCTTAGTGAAAAGAGGGATTTTGTTGTCGTAACAAAAACTGACTCGGGTCGAGTTTTCAGAAGGGTCTGGTTCAAACATGGGTCTGGTTTAATTTCCAATCGGTTTCAAATTGGTTTACTTACTGGTTAAACAGATTTCTGCAATGGTTACCATTTAAACCGATAAAACCGACATTTGGGGGGAAATAGAGATATAAGTTTAAAAATAGGGGGAAACAGTACGAGGAAAAGTTTATGGGTGGATCGGGTGTGATATGATAGTTCACAGGGGGAAATAGTACGTTTTCTCTCCCAAGTGTGATTTATTTTTCCATAGCATTGCGTTCTTCACCTAATGCATCCATCCACACTTTGTGTTCCTTAGCTTCTTCATAGCTTGTTGGAATCTGTTTTTGATCAAGTTTCCCAATGAAGACTTGATGTTCTTGAGGAATGTAGGCAAGAGTGCACACCGCTTGAATTGGATGAGTTACTGCATTGTTGTTGTAGTAGACCCTTGTATACTTTGAATGGGGAAACATTGGCCGTGTACTTCGTCTTAAGTGTGTAGCTTGTAGATTGATTGGTGGATAGAGCCTTGCACTTCTTCTCAATGAAACAGACTGTTGTGGTTGCTCATCTTGAGCAAATTCTTCTTCTTTGTCTGATTCTTCTTCTTGAATGAATTCAGATCCAGATTCTTCTTGAATTGAGTCACCTTGATCATGGATGACTGAGTCTTCTTCTTCTTGATTTATACTGCCTCCCTCATGATCAAGGGGAGTAACTTCATCAACTGGTTCATTTCGAGTTGTTGGAGAGCTTGGACTGCTTCTAGTCAAAGTTTCAGTGTGTTGAGTGATTCCAAGAGTCTCCAAGATCCTTCTAAGGTTTGTGGCTCTATCAGATGGAGCATGTGAGTGCTGGGATTTTCTCTAAGAAAAGAAAATTTTCTTAAATCTCTCTTTTCATTATTCATTCTCTCTTCCTTTCTCTTTGTTTTTGATCTTTGTCTGATACATAAAACCTTAAGACTAGAACTCTATTTATAGAGTTCGAATTTTTAAAAATATAGTAAATTGCTATTTCCTAATGTTTGCCTTTTATCATGATTTGTCTTTTCTCCAATTTCCTTTGTTGCTTGATTTTCTTTTTACTTGTTTTTCCCTTTTCTTTGTTTTCATTGATTTTCTTTTTTACTTGATATTTCCTTTTCTTGTATAGAAAACGAATTTATTCCAACACTCCCTCTAGATTCGTTTGCTGTAGTTTCCGTTTTCTCCCTCTTGAACAAAATGCCTTCATCTTCAACATTTGTAGTCTCTTCGTCTTTTATCTCCATTGCTTTGTAGCAATCTTCCTTGACTGGAAATTTTAGGGTTGACTATGAACTTGAATCTTGAGTCTTTTGTGGTTGCGTCTTTTCTTCTCTTGTCTCTCTTGCTTTTTCTTCAAGTAGCTCCCATCTGGTAATGAACTTCTGATTATCCTCTTGAACTTCTATTAACTTCTTCCATGCTTTATCCATGATTGTACATGTCTTCACATCGAATAGAACTTTGTGACCTTTAGCCAATAACTGTGGCACACTCTACAAGTTTCTATCAAGTCCTGTAAACACATCGGTTCAAAACATCATGTTATTTTTTTTTTTTAAATTCAACTCATGTTATCTAAATAACCGATTAATATTTTAAAAATAAAAAATTATCAATCATTTTATAATATTTATAGTATGATATCTTATTATCTTGTCTTCTTCTTTTTTTTTTTTTTATCCATCTCACGAGTTTATAGAATTTTGATATTTGGAAAATAATTTATTTTCATAAATAATTTATCTTACATTTTTTCTGCTTCTTATATATATATATATATATATATATATATATTTAATTTATTATTAATCTATTTTTTCTATTAATTATTTATATAGTGAAGGTGCTTCAATGTTATTATTTTTAGATGATGTGGAAGCTTTAAAATGATGATGTCCAGGTCTTAGATTGAGAGAAAAATTTGATATTATATTTATAGATTACCATTTCACCAGAAATTAGGCATGAGCATACATATATTCGGGTCGGGTACGGGTCAGGTCCTATCGATACAAGTTCTTTCGGGTCTATAAATTTTAAACTTATAAGTACCTATAAGGTTTCATATCGGTTATTATGAGTACATGTACATGTCACAACTAATTGTACATGTAAACCCCTAATAAAATTTGGGTACGGGTTTGGTTCCAGGTTGTTTCAGGTTCATTTGTATTCGAAACTGTTCTTTTATTCGAAATATACAAAAAAAACCACTATAATGAAAAATATCTGATGCAAAAAAACAACATAAAATATTTGAAATACCAAAACCAAAATTAAAACTATTTGAAAATGTGACAAAAAAATGATGCAATTAAGACATAGAAATTTATTTGTAAGAACATGTACCCGAACCTGTACCTGCATGTATCATTCTAACCTATCCAATAATGTAAAACATATATACACAATACTCGTTCGAACTTGATTTTTCGGTTTGGCTCCAAATTCGGGTATTCTGATCCGATTTTTATGCCCATACCTACTATAAATCAAATCACCGAGGTCGCTACCGGGTTCATTCCGCCGGTTTTGGTTAAGTTCCGTACCAAACCGGGATGAACAAATTTCCCGGGTAGTATGTGAACACCTAGCCGCAACATCCGATTCAACCAATATAATTATGACACGTGGACGGTAGGAATCTAACGCCGCTATTTGTTTTTTTTGTTTTTTTAATAATCGGACGTAACCCCTCGGTAATCGGAAAAGACAAAAGGGAGATTACGTGGATTAGATCTTGATCGTTAGTTTTCTATCCTAGCTATCCAACGGGTGGGATTTGGTGGCGGTACCACCCGGTCAAAGTAATGCGTTGCCGTTGATCAACGACACGTGTCGAAAGGACAGATCCGGTTTGACAGATAGACGATCGTAGAGATTACCTGGAATCGCCGGTGGCCAACCAAATACCAAAACGAAGACGAGCTTCTCTCTCTCTCTCTCTCTCTCTCTCAAGAAACTTTAGGAAAACTTTCTGAAATTGTCTTTCTTCAATTCCTCATTTCTTCTTCTTTAACGCAATCACTTTTTTTTTTTCTTCTGGTTCTGGGTTTTCGAGAATTTCTTCGAGAGGATCTGTGAGAAGAATCATCATTGTCATCTGTTAGAAATCTGTGAGCTTTTTTTTTTTATCCACGAATTTTCTTATTTTTGTTTCTGAATTATCTTCCTGCTTCGAGATTTCTTCCTCTCATCAATTATTGAAGTTGAGTCTAAGAGCTGAGAATTCGCCGGGATTTCTGAAATTTTGCGAGCTTGTGATTTGTTGAAAAAGGGTTCTGCTGGGTGTGTGATTTTGTGTAACTGGTAATTGAAAATAGGGGTTTTGGTTAAATTTCTGGGGAATCGATTGCTTGATCTGCTCTGATCCTTGAGTAGCTAACAAAATCCTGTTTTGCGAGCTCGATTTGGTGCTTAATTAGAGTAGTAGAAGCTTGGATAGTTGGTGTGGTGGTTATTGGGATCATTCACTTTCTTCATTTGTTGAGTCTGCTACTCCTGGTTTGATCAAGATCTCTGTCAAAATCAGTTCTTTGGCTTTGAAATTGATCTTTTATAAGGAAGGGTTCCTGTAGTTTTCAAGTTTCCGATTGGGTTCCATTGCAAGGTCTTTGGTGAGTTTTGTTTCTCACAAATTCTGATCCTTATAAGTTGGTCTTTATTGATCTAGTGGGAATAAAGGAAGGAAACGCTTAACACAAGAGAAAATTGTTACTGGAAGAGACTGTTTCTGGATTGCTTGTAGATTTATATGATTAAGAGAAGAACGTAGTGGCGGGTATGGATTTTTCACCTTTGATAACAGTTCTTGAAGGCAATTTGAACAAGGACATTGCTTCTACGACGGAAGTTGATACTTTAGAGAACTTAGATGATGCTAAGCAAATAAGTAAAGGGAAACCTCCGAGGCACATTTCTGCCATGCAACATATCACAAGCACTACTACTACTACTACTAGGCTGCAGGTTCTAGTCAATGCGGTAATTTATATGACCCACAATCTCTGGAGTTTTTTTGGTTGTTTTTGCAATGAGATTTGAATGATGTAATTGGTTTCTGTTTGTGTGCAGGATGTGGATGTTTGTAGTTTGGTCATGAAGTCACCTGATGAAAACTCGGAGTTTTTGCCTGTATACCGATCAGGAAGTTGTGCCGAACAAGGAGCAAAACAGTTCATGGAAGATGAACACATTTGCATCGATGACCTTGTTGAGCATCTTGGTGATGCTGTTGAATTCTCATCTCTTGGAGCCTTCTATGGGGTGAGTGTATCTTCAAACCTTTCCCAAAGAAGCATAGAACTAAAACGTGATTCTTCTTTTGTACTTGCACTTTATCGATTATTACTGTTAAAACTATTTAACATTGTTGGTTGTGTACTTTGGCAGGTATTTGATGGCCACGGAGGCACAGATGCAGCAGTGTTTGTTAGAAAGAACATCCTGAGATTCATTTTAGAGGACTCCTATTTCCCACTATGTGTGAAAAAGGCAATTAAGAGTGCCTTTTTGAAAGCGGATTACGAATTTGCAGATGATTCTTCTCTTGACATTTCTTCTGGGACTACCGCACTTACAGCTTTTATTTTCGGAAGGTAAGCGGCATTTAAATTCATGCTTAGGGAGTTAATAATGTTACAATCACCAATTCTTCTTTTGCAGCCCATGAACTTTAATATCATTAAGATTTTGGTCAGGTTGCATGTTTGTATAAGATAAAGAATAAGGCAGTTTGAGTACTTTATTTACTTTCACCCTTAGTGTAAAAGCTTATTCAATGTGGTGTTTTACCACAATTCTCTGTAGTTTTTATTTGATTTTGAATAGAATTGCTAATTCCTTTCTTTACAGGAGGTTGATAATTGCAAATGCTGGTGATTGCCGAGCAGTGTTGGGGAGAAGAGGTAGAGCAATCGAGTTGTCAAAAGACCACAAACCAAACTGCACCGCGGAGAAAGTAAGGATAGAAAAGTTAGGTGGAGTTGTGTACGATGGCTACCTCAACGGGCAACTATCAGTTGCACGTGCCATTGGAGACTGGCACATGAAAGGTCCCAAAGGCTCTGCCTGTCCTCTAAGCCCAGAGCCAGAGTTGCAAGAGACGGACCTGAGTGAAGACGATGAGTTCTTGATAATGGGATGTGACGGTCTGTGGGATGTGATGAGCAGTCAGTGCGCTGTGACAATCGCAAGGAAGGAACTGGTGATTCATAATGATCCAGAGAGATGCTCTAGAGAGCTTGTGAGAGAGGCCCTTAAACGGAATACATGCGACAATTTAACAGTGATTGTTGTGTGCTTCTCTCCAGAACCACCACAGAGGATAGAGATCCGAATGCAGTCACGGGTGAGGCGGAGCATATCTGCAGAAGGGTTAAACCTACTCAAAGGCGTGCTCGATGGTTACCCGTGACCACGAAGATTACGATTTGTAAGTTTCTATATTACCCTGTGAGATAATTGCCAAGTTAGAGAGTGTAACAGATTGAGAAGCTGTGTTCTGAGTATGTTGTTACCAACATTAGTATTCATAACATCCGTTGAGATTTTTAGACGGATGCATATCGCTTTGTAAATAAAATTTTAACTTGTTCCACCAGATACCATTTCTTATCAGAGTTTCGTCCTCGATTATTAGCCTCTCTCAGAATTCTTACAGTTGGAGCTAGAAAGATAGGTTTCTGATGTGATCCTTGTCTAACATGTCTCTATAACTTGTAGATGAACATGGGATCTGTTCTTGATGGATAAATCACTCTGAATATTTTTATTGATCTATATATAAATCATTATCGATATGTATGTTAAAGTGTAAATAAGCAGTTAGATTTAGTTGTTAATGATGTATATACATACTTCCTCTGTTCTTAACTTATTAATGAGAATGAGCAATTTGACGCTCAATTTTTCTCGCTCTGATTTTGTCCTACGCATTTCACCAACTTTTTCCTTCGAAAAGTATATGTTCTTCAAATCTTTATTTCATTTCAGCTTTGTCGTGTTAATTTTTTCTTTCGATTTCACACTCAAATAACAAACTCTATTAACGGCTTGAAGTTGCTGGTAGAATGTTCAGTGCAGAATGGTTGAGCTGTTTCTTTATCGTTGTTGATTGCGGAAGTGAACAAACACACTGACCACTTTCGGCTTTTAAGTTATGGTGGTACTCTGTTCTTTCTTCAAACCCTTGAATAATTATTCTAACAATCAAACAATGATGCAGCGATAATCAAAAGGCTTCAACTCTAGAACATGAATCACATAAGTATGACTAATCCATGCACATGACACTAATCGGCTTTGCTGATCATCTAATTTGAAAATCAAGTGATCAACTAGCATGGTTAAAGGGCGAAATGCTCATTAACGAATGGTTTGAGAATTTCTTCATACACACTTTGAGCATAGAAATTTCAAGCACCCGGCAGATGTATATACTAAAGCACAAGTCACGCGGCCAAAAATATTTTGCCATGTGGCTAAAGCTTTATATTTGAAAGATTAATAAAAAAATTAAAGGGAATAATAAACTAATATTAAAAGAAATTAATAAAAGAGTTAACTAGCTCAAAAACCATAGATTGTAAAATTAGGATTCATGTAGTACTGTTGTTAATCTTGTAATAAACATCCTCGCGGAAAACTCTGACTTCTCTCCCATCTCTAGATACACATACTATGAGAAAAGTATGAGATCTACTACATCCATGGCTCTGAAATGAAATTTGGAGAAAATCTCTACTACAAATCCGCAACAACTTATCGATCATAATACCGATTAAATGACGGCGACTCACTCCGCCAACCGTTGGAGTTTTTGCCGGACGGTCAACAAATCTAGTCCCCAACACTCGTCTCAAAACTCTCCTTTAGTCTCTTCCACCATCTTTGGTAACTCTTTGTGTGAGAAAGAAATTGGATCTATATATAACATGCATTAGTTTGGAAAACAAATTAGGGAAACCCTTCTACTAATTAAAGAAAATCAGTTTGAGCACAATTACAGTTTACTTCGGTGGCTTCGATTTTTTCGACCTTCGTAGATCTCAAGCGATTTTTCCGACGAGGGAGGGTTCTAGAGTTTCAACCAGATTTTAGGGAGGGAGGGAGAGAGAGAGAGAGAGAGAGAGAGAGAGAGAGAGAGAGAGAGAGAGAGAGAGAGAGAGAGAGAGAGATTATTATGTCTAAGCTATACACGAAAATAGGGGCACAATTGGAAAACAAAATATGCACAGTTCCATGATTATTCTGCCAATTACGTGATTATCCGTTGCTATAAGGTGCAATTTCTCTTAATACTTCACTCATATATATGTATGCACGCCACAAATAATATATACATACGCCATAAATGATAATTTGGTAGAATGAGAAAAAGATCTATTTCCCTTTTTGTGAAAGCACAAAGATGAGATATATTTTTTTTACCGATCATACATTTTAACAAGTTTAAATGTACTAATACAGTAAAACGTTTATAAATTAATACTCGATAAATTAATAATCAAATAAAGTATCCCGGTCCCGAGTCGGGCCAATGTAAAAATTTACGAAATTCGATAAGATGATAAGATAATAATTTTTTTGAAACTCCCATGTAAAAATATAGTCCCAATAATATCATAAATTAATAATCATGTATAATTATGGATATATATATAATTTTTTTTTCTTCAGTACCTTTTTATTCTACTTACTATATCAAACAAACTTTTATGATTGTTTTTCGGTATCCAAAACTCATGATAAGTTATAGACACGATAATTGATTTTGTATACATAATTCTTTCCAAATGTATCATAATATATACCGTTGTTGACTTTATCATCACATTAAGAACGATAACCATGTTTTTTCTAAATTTTGGTACTAATAATGTGTATTAATTTTAAATGGATAGTATATTATGATGTTAATATTTATTCTATTACAATAATAAAAGTATAAATCATAATCTCAAGTTAATACATATTATTTTTACAAATGAATTTAATTAAATTCTTGAACAGAATATCATTTGAATTTTGTTAAAAAAAATTCGTACCTAAAACAGATATATCTCTATAAATTAATATTTATTAATTTATCGATTAATTAATATCTCTCTAAATTAAGAAATTTTCAAAGTCCCAACATTATTAATTTATAGAGGTTTTACTGTATACCCAAGATTGGTCCATCGATCCATGCCCAAATATACCGAGATCAATGGCGAAAAAGCCATCATCTCTAGGGACGTATTAGGGACTAAGTAAGTTCGAAGGGATCATAAGCAATGTAAGGGAACTCATGGCCAATTCGTTTTGAGTTTGAAGCTCATATTCTAATAATCGATATGATGTCTTACGTTTTTAACACATTCTAACCCGTGTTTTCAGTGCTTTATCGAGTATTTTCTTTGTTTTTAGAGTCTTCACAGGTTGAAATACATTTGGAACGAGTCTAAGGTAAGATGGAACAAAGTAAGGAAGAAAAGGAACAAAAATGCTGAAATGACCACATGATCAACCGATCCAAATTTACCCAAAACGTCGGATCAATCCAGGATCGACCAAGGAAGAAGGGTTACGTTTCTGACGACTGGATCGATCGATCCGTATGTGGATCGGTAGATCCTGACTCTAAACCAGCCCAAAAAGAAAAAAATCAGATTTCCTAATTTTGCTTAGTTTTGGACCAAAACGTGTTTTAGACATATATATATACTCGATTTTTGGGTCATTTTTAGGTTACGCTTTATTTTCTATCTTTAGACTTTGGCCTTTAGAATTTGTAAGATTTGGGAGAAGAATCTCTAACTCTGCATCTCTAGAGAAGATTTCTGAACCCAGTTTTTATTTCTTTAATCCAATTATGCAATTCTTTTCATCTCTTTGTTGTTTCTCTTTGATTATGTCTGACTAGATCTCTAGTTAGGTTTTAGGGTTTCAAGGGATTTCATGAATCGATGAATTAGACATAGATAGGGATTTATAATTGTCTTCACATATCGTTGTTCTTACTGCTTGAATTAGATTGATCACCTAGTTCCTGATGTTAGGATGTTTAATGCACCAAAAGTGTTTGATTAAATGCCTGAAAGAACGTAGATGTGTAAATTGTCCTTAGCCAATGAAAGCTGATGTTAAGGCAATTTGTCAACATATCAAACCAGCTCGTTAATGCTTGTCTAGAATTCTAGGTTCAAACGACAGGTTAAAATTCTAGGTTGCTAGATAAAGTCTCTGATACAACGACAGTGGATTAGTTATACATTCATGTTTGAGTTCGAGATTGCGCTGAATTATTCCCTGAATAATTGTCTGATTCATGATTTCTGATTTCCTGCGAATATCCTTAAAGCCTGATGTTTTTAATCCATAAGTTTTACATCGTTTATTTGTCATTCATATTTTATTTTGCAAACAACAATCATTTTTATTATCTTAGCTTAATTTCACTCTCATACTTTCGTAGCGTAGCACTTGGTCTCTGTGGATTCGATCCCTTTTATACTACTTCGTTGCTGTGCACTTGCAGTAGTTTGATAGGGTTAAAACCTGTGTTATCAAATTTTTGGCGCCGTTGCCGGGGATCAATAGCGTTACCTTTGAATTTCAGTTTGAAGTTTAGTCTAATAGCTTACTAACGAGCTCTATTTTTGTTTGGTCTTGTGTGTTCCAGGTTTATGCAGAGAAGAAGTGACGGCACTGATAACCTTATTTTTATCGACAACGTAACACTTCGAAGAGTAGAACAAACGAATAGAGCAAAGTCGAAACAGGCCAAGTCTAAACAAGTCAGCATGGTTAATTCAGACGACGAAAACAATGCGGCTGCAGTTGGAAGGGTTGTAGCTGCAGTAGTTACAAGAGCTGAATTGCAGAGGCTACAATAGCAGTTACAACAGCTGGACCAATAGCAGCAGCGCCAGCCTGCCATTGGAGATGGAGACATGCCCCATACTTTCTACCAGAACAGATCTGCTATCTGTCCGCCAACCATTGTGAGGAATGATTTCGAGATCAAATCTCAAATGTTGCATTGGTCAAGCAGCACACATTCCATGGTTTACCAGCTGAGCTTCCTATGGATCACATAGAGAATTATAAGGAGATTTGCAGCACCACTAAGGTGAATGGGGTTCCTGTTGATTACATCAAATGCAAGCTTTTCTCTTTCTCTTTGTCGGACAAAGCATCGGATGGCTTAAGTCTCTACCCGCTGGATCTTTGACTACCTGGGATCAATGTAGAGCTGCCTTTTTGGATCACTTTTACACTAAGTCCAAGACAAATGTGAAACAAGATCACTATTTTCCAGCAGCTTCTAGGAGACTCTTTCGGCGATGCTTGGGAGAGGTTCAAAGAATATCGCAGAGAGTGCCCTCATCATGGGTATTCAAAGAAGCAACTTCTCAGCATCTTCTATGATGGAGTTGATCAGGATTACATCACAGCTCTCAACGCTGCCAGCAATGGAGACTTCATGATTCAGAGTCAAGAAAGAGCGTACCGACTGATTGAGAATATGGCTGCAAGTTCCACTAATCGCGCTACTGAATATGACAAGTCAAAACAGGTTAACATCGTAGAATCTCAGAAGATTGATGAGCTCAACGAGAAGATTAACCTGTTGTTGAAGCAGAATCAGAGGAGTGTGCAATTATGTGCAAACGGAGCAGATGCGAGTTTCGGTCAGGAATTTGCTGAAGATGGGTCTGATGGGCAGCTAGAAGTGAACTATGTGAATGGTCAAGGATTCGTGCAAAACAGAGGATTCAACCAAAACTACATAAATCACCCAAATCTGTCCTACAGAAGCACTAATGTCGAAAATCCTCAAGATCAGGTTTATCCACAACAGGTGGTCGCCGAGGGTCAACAATTTCAGCCAAAAACGTTCGTGCAAAACGCTGGCGTTACTGGTTTTCAGAAATTTTTAGGACAGTCTGGTGTGCAAAATCCGGGTTTCCAAAAAAACTTTTCACAGGGTTTTCAGAAACAGTTCGTGCAAAATCCGGGTCAGAACAGATTTCAGGGTGGATTTCAGTAGAAACAGCCATTCAACAATTTCCAAGCTCCTGCGAGCTCTGCAGCCAACTCTCAAGATGAACTCAAGGTTCTGATGCAGCAGCTTCTACTAAATCAGCAAAAGACTTCTAACAAGATCAATGTCAAGGTCGATGGCATGTACAATGATCTCAATGGTAAGTTTGAAGCTCTATCTTCTCATGTGAAGAAATTTGACACTAAAGTAGCTCAGACTGCTGAGGCGATCAAGAGACCGCATGGAGTTCTTCCTGGGAAAGGAGAACAAAATCCCAGGTTGGAGAACGTGAATGCCATTACAACCAGGAGTGGAAAAATGTTGAATCCAGTTGCACCACAAGGGAAAAGTCCCGAACTAGCCATTGATCTGGAAGAGACTGATGATCCAGAGCCTGAGAATGTGAGAGAGTCTTCAAATGAAGACATGCCAAAGGAGTCATTGCATGTTCGTATCTATGCGCCAAGGGTTCCATACCCTACTCGCCCTAAGAAGTCGCGGAAGGACTTAGACGAGGCAAAATGTAAGGAGATGTTGGATGATCTTACGGTGAAGATCTCTCTTACGGATGCAATCTAGATGATTCCTTCGATGAAGAGATATGTGAAGAGCTTGGTGACAACTAAAGTTTCTAGAGAGGATAATTTCGTGAAGTTTTCAAAGGATTGTAGTGTTATTCTTCAAAACAGGATGCCTAAGAAACTCGAAGATCCAGGAAGATTTGTTTTATCTGTTCAAATTGGAGCACTAACTTTTGCTTGTTCTTTGTCTGATCTAGGTTCGAGTGTTAAGTGACTTGGTTTCACAAATTTCAAGCCGACCAAGATTTCCTTGGTGTTTGCTGATCGTTCTGTGAAACTGCCTGTTGGGATTCTAGAAGATCTACATGTGAGGATTGGTAATGCACTTGTTCCTGCAGATTTCGTGGTTCCGGAGCTAGAAGAGGAGCCTAAGGATCCTCTCATTTTGGGCAGACCTTTCTTATGCACTGCTGGAGCTATCATAGATGTGAGGAATGGGCAAATAAATCTCCATCTGGGGGACATTGTCATGAAGTTTGAGATGTACAAGCTGCTGAAAAAGCCTATGTTGGATGGATATACATTCTTGGTTGATGATTCACTAGAGATCTCTGACGAAGTTGCTGAAGAGATTCTAGTTGATGACCTCTTGGAGATTGCTTTGACATAGTCTGCAAGTGAGGATGGATTTTTGAGTGAGGATGCAACTGGGTATGCTAAGATGATGGACTCAAGCCAGTCAATGGGGAAGATGGTTGCTTATGCGGGTTTGGATGGAGCTGTAGAGAAACCTCCAGCAGTATCTCATCCTACGTCATTTGCTAATCCATGGAGCGAGCTGAAACCTCCTAAGCTTGAGCTCAAACCACTTCTATCCGGGCTAAGGTATGCGTTTCTAGGTCCCAAATCTACTTATCCTGTGATCATCAATGTTGAATTGAACAATGCCAAAACTGCTTTGCTTTTGTGCAAACTTAGAAAGTCTCGTAGGGCCTTAGGCTACTTTCTGGATGATATCACATGTATTTCACCCGATCTTTGCATGCATAGGATCTATCTAGACGATGAGTCAATCACCTCTATAGAACATCAGAGACGGTTAAACCCGAACCTGAAAGATGTTGTAAAGAAGGAGATTATGAAACTTCTAGAGGGTGGTATTATATACGCTATCTTTGATAGCAAGTGGGTGAGCCCGGTCTATGTTGTGCCAAAGAAGGGTAGAGTGACTGTGGTTAGGAATGATAATTAAGAATGAGTTTATTCCAACTAGAACTGTCACTGGCCATAGGATGTGGATAGATTATAGGAAATTGAACTCTGTTACTCGAAAAGATCATTTTTCTTTGCCATTTATTGATCAGATGTTTGAGAGATTGGCTAACCACGCTTACTATTATTTTCTAGATGGTTATTCTGGTTTCTTTCAGATTCCCATTCATCCAGATGATCAGGAAAAGACCACATTCATTTGTCCTTATGGCACTTATGCTTATCGCAGAATGCCATTTGGCTCATGTAATGCACCAGCCACATTCCAGAGATGCATGATGTCGATTTTTACTAATATGATTCAGGATATAATGGAAGTTTTTATGGATGACTTTTCTGTCTATGAATCTTCTTTTTCTGTTTGTCTTTCTAATTTCTGCAGGGTGTTACAACGCTGTGAGGAGAAACATCTTGTGTTGAACCGGGAGAAATGTCATTTTATGCTCAGAGATGGGATTGTCTTGGGACACAATATTTCAGAGAAAGGTATTGAGGTAGAAAAGGCAAAGATCGAAGTAATGACAAGCCTGCAGCCACCTGATTCTGTCAAAGGGGTTGGGAGCTTTCTGGGACATGCTGGGTTCTACAGGAGGTTTATCAAAGATTTCTCCAAGATTGTTAGGCCTTTGACTCAGATTTTGTGCAAAGATGTGAAGTTTCACGTCGATAATGATTGTCTTGAGGCCTTCCACACAATCAAGGGAGCACTTGTCAGCGCACCAATTGTCCAACCGCCAGATTGGGAACTGCCTTTCCAGGTGATGACTGATGCTAGTGATTATGCAGTTGGAGCTGTTCTGGGATAACGAAAGGAAAAGAAGCTCCACGTCATCTACTATGCTAGTAGGACTCTTGATGATGCGCAGTGTAAGTATGCTACTACTGAGAAAGAACTTGTGGCTTTTGTGTTTGCTTTTGAGAAGTTCAGGTCTTATCTAGTGGGGTCTAATGTCATTGTTCACACTGATCATGCTGCTTTGAGGTACCTTCTGACTAAGAAGGATGCCAAGCCTAGATTGCTGCGATGGATACTCTTGCTGCAGGAGTTTTACTTAGAGATTAAGGACAAAAAGGGAGTTGAGATTGGTGTGCAGATCATCTGTCTAGACTTCGAGTTGAAGAAGATGTCCTTTTGGACGACAACCTAACTGAGGAGCAAGTGTATGCCATTAACATTGGCAACATTGATAATTACTCACCGCCTCGAGGAACCAAGTTTCCAGAGATGCCTTGGTTTGGTGAATTCACGAACTATTTGGCTACAGACAGGGAACCTGAGAACTTTGTTGGGTATAGGAAGAAGAAGTTCTTGTGAGACATCAGACATTACTTCTGGGACGAGCCATATTTGTACAAACAGTGTTCTGATGGGGTTTATAGACGATGTGTATCAGAGGAAGAGGTCCCTGGTATTCTGTTTCATTGCCATGGTTCGGCTTATGCAATGCACTTTGCTACTTTCAAGACAGTGTCTAAGGCTCTACAAGCTGGCTTTTGGTGGCTGACTATGTTTTAAGATGCTCATGCTTTCGTCTCTAAGAGTGATTCTTGTCAGAGGCAAGGCAACATCAGTAAGAGAAACGAGATGTCTCAAAATTTTATCTTGGAGGTTGAGGTGTTCGATGTCTGGGGTATTGATTTCATGGGTCCATTCCCAGTTTTTTATGGGAATCAATACATTCTCGTTGCAGTAGACTATGTGTCTAAGTAGGTTGAAGCACTGGCTAGCCCAACCAATGATGCTAGAGTGGTTGTAAAGATGTTCAAATCTGTGATTTTCCCAAGGTTTGGAGTACCTCGAGTGGTAATCAGTGATGGTGGTTCTCACTTCATCAACAAAGTCTTTGATGGTCTTTTGAAGAAGCATGAAGTCAAGCACAAGGTCGCCACTCCTTACCATCTTCAGACGAGTAGACATGTTGAGATTTCCAACAGGGAAATCAATAGCATTTTGTAGAAGGTTGTAGGCACTACGCGGAAGGATTGGGCCGTAAAGCTTGATGACGCTCTTTGGGCGTATAGGACTGCCTACAAAACACCTTTAGGCACGACACCATTCCATCTTGTCTTTGGAAAATCATGTCATCTTCCCGTGGAGCTAGAGTACAAGGCTGCCTGGGCTGTTAAGTTGCTGAACTTTGACATCAAGCCTGCTTCTGAAAGGAGGTTAGTGCAACTGAACGAGCTGGATGAGATTCGTCACATGGCCTATGAGAATTCAAGGATCTACAAGGAAAGGACAAAGGCCTACCATGATAAGAAGATCATTCTTAGGAACTTTGCTGCAAATGATCAGGTATTAGTCTTTAATTCTCGCCTGAAACTCTTCCCTGGGAAGTTGAGATCGCGTTGGTCTGGTCCTTTCACCATCAAGGAGGTGAGACCATATGGAGCTGTAGTGTTGCTAGACGCTGCAGGAGGTGAATTTGTTGTTAATGGTAAGCGTTTAAAGCCATATCTCGCTGACACTGAAATCGCTGGAGGAGACACCGTTCCTCTCTATGATCCACCTCAAGCCTAGACGGCATCCAAGTCAAGCTCGCGACTTAAAACACGCGCTTGGTGGGAGGCAACCCACTGGTAAGTGTACATAGTTCAATTTTATTTTTCTTTGTTTTGCTAACTTTTGGTTCTAAGTGTTTCAGGTTTTCTTTTTATAAAAAAATAATTATAATAAAAAAATTATAATAAAAAAAAAAAAAAAAAAATCGGAGACGCAGATTGATCGATCTGGAAAACTGAGAAAAAAATGCCAAATCGTCGGGTGGTCTCAAGATCGACCAGCTCAATCTGCCAAAGAAGATCGACCGATTTGAATGTGGATCGATCGATCCACTATCCATGTAAGTTTTCTGGTTTGATTTGATTCGGTTTAAATCGGTTTGACTCCACTCGAATCGAACCGGAATTACACGGTTTTAAGATCAACAAATCTGATTTTCAAGAGATCAAAAACCCCTCTTCCTCTCGTTTTCTTCTGTCGCGATTTTTAGAGGTTTTAGGAGAAAATTTTGATAAACCTTAACTCTCTCAATTCTTCACGGATTTGATTGATTTTTGGGTCCATTTCACACGAAATTTTCCTCGTATTTCTGATTCTAGCAACCTCTCACTCAATCTGCAAAGGTACGTGTCCCTAAACTCACTTTTTCAGTTCGACATTTTTGAGAAATAGGTAAAATTCGAGTTTGAATGGGTTGATTTAGGTACTTTCGTTGCTTATTATGCATTCCTATAGTGATTTTCGACTAAACCCATGCTTTGAATTAGTTGAATTGAGTGATGGAATTGGGAAATTGAAAATTATGGTGGATTTTGAGACTTTTGTGTGGAAAAACGGATTGAGCATGTTTTGTTGCAACCTTGGCTATGATTGGAGAACAATGTACTTAATTGATGCATGTCCTTGCTAGAAATTCATGCTTTCATGCTTATGAAGTGCAAAGTCAATTATTCTCTTTTGTTAGACAAATTTTTTATAAACATTGGTCTTGTTTTGATCTTGTAGGAGATGGCTAAGTCGAATGAACAGGTTGGTCCTCACAGGCTACCCACACGGGCTTCCAGACAACAATCCAAAAAGGGCTCAACGAAAAAGGGAAAGGAAATCGCATCCTCTTCGCATCCTACGAATGATGAGATGGAGCACGACCATGAAGGCTTGCATACTAGAGCTCCTTGGCCTCGCAGTGAGGGAACAACTTTCCCTCCGAGTAGGAATGTTGAGGAGATTCCTCATACTAATATGAGTGCAGTGCAGAAATTGCTGGGGTACCGTTCACGCAAGCCTGGTCATGCATGGCATGAGTTCAACAGTATATTCTACAATGGGTTGCGTCAGGTCTCTATGGTTCCTACACGATTTCTATGTCCAGGGGTATTGCAGAAAATGGGATTGTAGAGGATGTTGGATCCATGTTGAGGAAGATGTGACTTGGAACTTTGGCGTATAGGACGTATCCTTTGTATCCTGATTTGGTTAGACAGTTTCTTGCTTCCGTGGAGCTTAGGTACAAGGATATTGCTCTGCACCAAGCAGATGAGGGAACCCTTTCCTACCTTTCTAGTGGGATTTTATATGAGATTTTTATACCGGAGTTGTGTGATCTTTATGGATTTGACAGGACAATATCGAGCTGCAAATTTCCTACTTTTCCCTTTGCTACTAAGTTATAGGGTTTGATTGGTTCAGGACCTTCCTTTTGCACTGCGAATTCTCGTAAGGCAAAGCTCAATTTGATTAGGAATCCTATGATTCGGGTTCTCCCCAAGGTTCTTGGACATTCTTTCAATGCAAAGGAGGAGATGGGTTCTTTACGGGTATCTACGGTAGAGAGGTTCCATATGAGCTTACCACGAACTTGGGAGCGGTATTTGCTGCTATGTTAGTCGCCAGGAAGTCTCCGGGTCTTAACACTTTGGAGAAGACGAAGATTGAGGGTGTTGGCAGTCTCTTGACACCCATTTTCTAATTCCATGGGATTGACCTCACTTCTACTAAGTGTGTGGACAAGCTTGAATTTTACGATGAGAGGTTCCTCAGCAACAACGGCATTTGTGATTCAGAGTTTAAGTATAAGTTCTATGATCGCTCACTGATTCTGCGACTCTGCCAGCTCCCTCTCTTTGACCTTACACGTCCCACATCCAGAGACAACCTGGAGTTCTTTTTGGATCCTCAGTTTTTCCTTCCAGATCTACCATCTGATAGGCGTCGTGGTGGAGCCCCAGGAAGACTTGCTTCACAGTTCGAGGATGAGGAAGTACGAGACGATTTTGCTCCGCATGCACCTGCTTCATTTGAGCCACTTCTCCCCGCCTATGATGGTAGGTATGATTTTCTCTCCTTTCCTACAGATGGACCCGATTCAGATCGTTGGCAATGGATGGAGACTTCGCAGAGGGCTCAGCATTCGATGATGGAGACGATGTGGAATGCGCTATCTAAGCTCAGTTGCCCGCGCCCACCTTCTTGTTTTTGTGCCAGAGTTTCAGAGACTCGTGGAGGAGACGATGCCACTAGAGTTGGTCCTAGTGTTGCTGGACACAAGACTTCAAATGAGGATGACAAGACTCAAGATGTAAGCCGCCGTCGGTGTCAGAGAGCACTAGGAGAGAGTCAGAGTGCCAGCTCCGAGGACCATTGATTGTAGCATCTTTCTCTTCTTTATCTTTTCACATTTGATTTTTATGTATTTTTTGCGTAAGTTGTATCCTTCTTCTGGGTTATTTCACACCGAGTCGGTGTGAAGTAAGTCTGGGGGAGGGTATTCGCTGGGACTAATGCCAATTTTCTTTATTTTGTTTCTCTAGAGTCATTTTGATATTTTTCTTGAGTCAGTCTGAGTTGTTTTATTGAGTCAAGAGTATTATAGTTAGGAAACTATGATGTAATTTTTCTCTTTTTGTTGACTATTTTTTTTAGTGACCATTGCTGCCGAATGAATTCAGATCCGACTAATGAAAAATCCAAAGGCTGACTAGTTAACTAGAGACGTCTCTTATTTCCAGCAAATTCTACTAACTCTGAGCTAATTGCACCCTCATTGGGATGATTGGTGTCTACAGAGCTTGATTCCTCGTTCGTACCGGATAGATGCACCTTGTGTGAAAAAGTTATGGTAATCCTCTCCTAGGTTCTGAGAATAAATAGAAGATGTGAAATAATTTTTAGATGTGCAAAGATCCTCATGACCCTGTCTCCTCACTAGGAACAACAGTAGTGAGTCTTCACGATCATGTCTTCTCACAAGGAACAACAGTAGTGAATGTTATTCTAAAACTATAACGGAAAATTTTCTCATGACCCTGTCTCCTCACAAGGAACAACAGTAGTGAGTCCCATTATGAGACCAAAGCAAGTCTGGGTGAGAGAAAAAATACCAAAAGGTTGTATTGGTGATCTGTCATGGTATTGTACGGGAATGAATTTAGAAGGTTCTTGGCACTGAGATTATCAGTGAGGCTAGCGATGATGAGTAGTGGAAAGTGTTGCAAAATACCGAGATGAATTTGGTAAGCTGAAAAAGTCTGCGGAGAAGTACATGGTGGTTTGATATGATTTGTCCTTGCAATATGTGGATTACGAATTAAGTGGTCATTAAATGCTCCAAAAGAGAAGCTGAGTTTCCGCATTTTCAAACCTCTTTCACATGATTAGTCTTCTGTTTTGCTTGAAGGCAAGCAAAAAGCTAAGTCTAGGAGAGTTGATGTGTTGCGTTTTATCGCATTCTAACCCGTGTTTTCAGTGGTTTATCGAGTATTTTCTTTGTTTTTAGAGTATTTGCAGTTGAAATACGTTTGGAACGAGTCTAAGGCAAGATGGAACAAAGAAAGGAAGAAAAGGAACAAAAATGCTGAAATGACCACATGATCGACCTGAAGATCGACCTCAGTATTGACCGATTCGAATTTACCCAAAACGTCGGATCAATCCAGGATCGACCAAGGAAGAAGGGCTACGTTTCTGATGACTGGATCGATCGATCCGTATGTGGATCGGTCGATCCTGACCCTAAACCAGCCCAAAAAGAAAAAAAATCAGATTTCCTAATTTTGCTTAGTTTTGGACCAAAACGTGTTTTAGATATATATACTCGATTTTTGGGTCATTTTTAGGTTACGCTTTATTTTCTATCTTTAGACTTTGGCCTTTGGAATTTGTAAGATTTGGGAGAAGAATCTCTAACTCTGCATCTCTAGAAAAGATTTCTGAACCCAGTTTTTATTTCTTTAATCCAATTATGCAATTCTTTTCATCTCTTTGTTGTTTCTCTTTGATTATATCTGACTAGATCTCTAGTTAGGTTTTAGGGTTTCAAGGGATTTCATGAATCGATGAATTAGACATAGATAGGGATTTGTAATTGTCTTCACCTATCGTTGTTATTACTGCTTGAATTAGATTGATCACCTAGTTCCTAATGTTAGGATGTTTAATGCACCAAAAGTGTTCGATTAAATGCCTAAAAAAACGTAGATGAGCAAATTGTCCTTAGCTAATGAAAGCTAATGTTAAGGCAATTTGTGAACATATCAAACCTGCTCGTTAATGCTTGTTTAGAATTTTAGGTTCAAACGACAGTTTAAAATTCTAGGTTACTAGATAAAGTCTTTGATACCACGACAGTGGATTAGTTATACATTCATGTTTGAGTTCGAGACTGCGCTGAATTGTTCCCTGAATAATTGTCTGATTCATGATTTCTGATTTCCTGCGAATATCCCTAAAACTTGACGTTTTTAATCCATAAGTTTTACATCGTTTATTTGTCATTCATATTTTATTTTGCAAACAACAATCATTTTTATCATCTTAGCTTAATTTCACTCTCATTCTTTCGTAATGTAGCATTTGGTCTATGTGGATTTGATCCCTTTTATACTACTTTGTTGCTGTGTACTTGCAGTAGTTTGATAGGATTAAAACATGTGTTATCACGGTACGAATGCGTAGATATTGTCAACAAGTCCTATGGTCTCTAAAGACTGCTCTGCATTGTGAGATTTGTAGAATTTAATGATTTATATTAATGGCTTATATATATATATATGTGTTTTCCATATTCGTTTTTTTTTCAAGGTAGAAAACATTTTTCCAGTCAAACCACTTTGAAAACCAGAAACTTCATGGATTGAAGACCGTAGAAAAAAGCATGGGTTTAAAGCTGAAAACAATTGAACAACAGTGATTGATTAGTTTTGAAGAAACCTAAGCAGCGTATTTGGAAGACCGTAGAAAAAAACATAGGTTTAAAGCTAAAATGTTTTATGGTGTGTGATGGTAACGTAAATGAAAACAACATTTGGAAGAAAGCGACAGGGAAACATTGACAATTTGATTTTAGCAAAAAAAAAAAAAAACATTGACAATTTGTTTTTAAAATTTTTTTTTTTTCTTTTGTTCAATTTAAAATAAATCTTTTACCTCTCTAGGTTTTAAATTCTTTATCAATACAATGTCTTTTATTGAGACAATAAAACCGAAAATGTAGATATTTTTGAATGATGAATGAATTTATGTTTACCAAAAAAAACAACTCTCTTCATCTACTTTTTCAAAATAAGTTTTAGTCAGTCTATAGCAATTTAGTAGCATATAAACATCGACTACTCAGAAACAAATTTCCAAGATCTCTTTTCATTTTTAATAAGTGACATATTTTTCCAATCTTTTTATTTGTTTAAACATTTTTAAATATTTTTCTTATTGACAAATTAGCTATAAATAAGTAAAAACAAAAGAAATGACCATTAGAAATACTAGAAGAGTAATTTTGTGGAAACTCCGCTTTGTCACGTCGATTTTTTCTTTCATTAGCAAACTCAGAACTCAACCAGACATAACCTTAAGATTCTAAGGCAATAATATGTGATCTGAAACTGTATAGATTGCTATCACATTGATGATGTTAATTCAATGAAGCTCTTTTTCTTTTTAGGAATATGAACCAGGCTTCCGTTTATCTATCACTTTATCTTCATGAGCAATGCTCATTGTGGAGAAAAAATGATGAATTCCTCGGATTGTGCAAACCACATCATGCAATCAGTTATATTCTACAACGACACTTTGGAATCCTAGCCCACATATCAAATCTTCCACGTAAATTTTGTTTTCCTTAATGTTTGTTGAATATACAATCTTTTACTGTTTCTTTTCATTTTACAGATTTATTCAATACTCTACTAGCTCCTGGAGAAGCAAATAGGAGGAAACATAGTTCGTAGAAGGTTTCAGCCACATGACGTTCCCCCTGAAGAAGCCCGTTGGATTCTCCATCACTACACGTTACTGAATACCGAGGACTCGCTTATACACACTCCAATTTCATCGTCTAATGCCCTCCCACCCCATGTCCATAATGGAGGGGGTAATGCTTAGTATGGGTAGGTTACAACAAACTATAAATAATTTTAAATTGACTAATATTGAGATATATAGATTGCTACAAGAAGTTCTTGCTTAAATTTGTTGCCTTGGTGGGAAATTCTAAGTAATCCTAGTTTGATATGGATCTAAAATTGTTGTAGTCTTGTTTTGGCAGACAAGAATTATAAAGAAGGAATAGTTTGCTACACACCATAATTTAAGATTGTAGGAACACAATTTCTACGATATGGCAAAACTGAATATTGTTTAGATTAATGATAAAAACCAGATACAAAATAACTTTGATCGATACAAAAATTACGATGAACGATGAACAGTTTGCGTGGAGGCGAGACACTCTTTCCTTAATTCTTTAATTGCCAGTAGTGTGCCGGTTTTGATGCAATCAGAATTCTATGATACAATCACACGATCAACTATTCCACGACACTCGAGAATAGAAGCTAACTAACCAAGAATCTATGTGTACTCTCAGACAAAAAAAAAAATTAGAAAATACTTTGTGAGGGATTTTGTGTTATCATCGTATGTCCTCATGAGAAATACAATGGCTTCATATATAGCCCAAGTGCTCGACACAAGCAATAAAGAGGAGACAAGAGATTTGTTCTCTTAGTCAACGTAATTGATTTCTTTAACGTTATCAAAATCTGACAATTAATTTCTCAATTAACGTTACAAGCATAAATCAATTAAGGAGATATTAGTTGTTTTCAAACTAATTATATAATTTAAAAATGATTTTGACCAAAAGAATTAATCTTTTGGGCCATTAGTCCATTTTTTCAAATTCCAAAACCTAAAGCCGAAACCCGGTCCGGATATCTCATTTTTCCAATACACCAAAGTGTATGAGTTCTCCCCTTTATATACAAGAGATAATTCATCTCTAATTTTCAATGTGAGATATTTGCTAGTTTTTACATTTAGCCATTTTTTAGAAGTTTCACAAGCATTATAACTCATCCACATTGGACCTTAATTTCTCATTCAAACTAACTCCGATTTTGACAAGTAGATACACTATCTTATAGTGCTCACGTCTGGTCATTCCGATGAACGTCTCCACCGGCAAATGGTCTAAAACCATTTCGTTTACCAATCAATCACTAGCTCATCATAATCTGACATACGCAAGATATAATAAAAACACTAATCATACATAAACATGAGAAATGAGACATTATTACATAAGGAGATTAAAATGAATAAATAATAGGGCTCAGGAAAGTTTCTCCTTGGAACAAAACAGTACACTCTGCCTTAGGCTGGTTTGGTTATTACTATCTCATAATACTTCTCTTTGGTCTCGATGGCAGAATCTGCAACACCTAAGAGATGTCTCTTTCTGGGATATTGATCAATCACCCTCAAACTCATGGACTTGGAGAAGCTTGCTTCGGCTAAGACCTCTAGTTAGAAAATTCATAAGATGCAGTGTGGGAAATGGAAGAAAAACAAGCTTCTGGTCAGATCATTGGACTCCTTTGGGTCCATTGATCAACTTGTTAACTGATGCGAGCCCTAGATAAACCGGGATTCCCCTAAGAGCCACGGTGGCAGACGCTTGTCTTTCCAATGGTTGGAATATGAGGAACCCAAGATCAGAGGATGTTGTTGATCTGCACATCTACTTGATCACGGTTCCTCTCCCAAGCCTGACTACAACCGAGGACTCCATTGATTGGGTGGTAAATGATGTTTCATGCTTTGGTTTCTCTACATCAAAAACTTGGGAGGAGATTAGACCGAGGCAGGACAAAAAGAGTTGGGCGGATCTTGTGTGGTACAAGGGCCATGTCCCTAGACATTCCTTTCATATGTGGATTTTCACTCTTGACATACTGCCCACTAGGCAGAGGCTTCATGATTGGGGGATCTCCAATACCATTGATTGTTGTTAATTTGTGTTCAAACTCTCCAGAAACTAGAGATCACTTACTCACCATCTGCCCATTCTCTACTGAGCTTTGGAGCATTGTGTTCACGAGAACCTCTCCATCGGAGCATCCATTCACTAACTGGAATGAGCTTCTCTCATGGATCAGGGGTTCAACAAATCAGGGACCATCTCTCTTGAGGCGTTTGGCGGCTCAAGCTGTCATATATCACATTTGGAGGCAGAGGAATAATGTTTATCACAACCAGACTATCATATCGGCTCGGACCATATTCAAGAACTTGGATCGGAAAATTTATAACATTATCAACTCTCAAAAACATCGGAAGCGTTGGACTAATTTAATGCATCTTTGGATTAGGTAACAACAACCATACCAACTCCAAATAATACCCAAATTATTGTAATCAAGTTTTTACATTTTTTTGCCTTAGGTGCTTTGTTCTTAGGTCTTACTCTTTTGTAAAACCAAACAATTCATTTCTTAAATGATATTTACAGTTTAGCAAAAAAAAATGAATAAATAAATAAAAAAACTTCTTTAAATAGCATGAAAAGTGTAAATCTATCTTTATTCTTTATTCTATGATTTGTTCTTATGTTAGTTTTGTTAGTTACAAATCAAAGACCCTCTGTGATTTGTGACTCTTTTTCTTTTACGGTAGGTTTTTACCTTTATGAATGGATGGCTAAGTTGGCGAATAGATGGATGGCCTATATCCGGGAAGGTGATGAGACTAGTATTCACTTTCTCTACTCTGTGATTTTTTTTTTTGCAATTGATCTAGTTGTTTTGAAAATTGTTAATTAAGTTGCGAAACCCTAGAGATGTTGATAAATAAAATAAAAATTTTCAAGATGGTTTTATATTTTGAAACTAATATTCAAGAAATGAAGACGATGAAACAAATTTGATGATCTATTATCTTCCACATTATACTACATTGTATTATGTTTTAATTAAGATCTAGTTGTGTGTTTCTGTTTTTATTTCACAATCATTTGATTGGTTATTCATTACCATTGTCACTATTGATGTGCTTGGAATTGTTTCGGTTCTCCTTATCCGTTAATGCATTTTGGTAAACGGTAGTGTAGATTGACTATTTGAAGTAAAGAATGTTAGTGTTAAAAAAAAAATCCTCATTCTAAAAGTGCTTGAGATTTGAAATATAAAGAGTATAATTAACCTTTAAAACGTAACACAAATATTGCTTAGGTTTTCTTCAAAAACATGGTTTAAATAGTAAATGATAGTACATCTGATCGACCTAGGACTAACCTAGTTCAAAAGAAGCAAATTTGATATTCTGGTCAAGTATCATAGTTTGGTTGATAATATGGCCGCATTGCAGATCGTGACAACGGATGAGTTGGGTGGCTTGTCAATTTCTCGGGTAAAGATGTTGATCGCGGGTCATGATTAGAGGATATAGACAAGAAGCCATCCTGAAAGAAGATCGAATGAAAGAGCATCATGCAGCATGGCCATAACAAATGATTTGGGAGATTCTCGATTGTGTATGGTGATTGTATATGTGGTGCAAGATTCGGTCCATGAAGATATTTGGGTAGGGATGTACCATGGAGTTTGGCCGCAGACTTGGGTCAGTTATTTGTTTAATCGCGGATAGGCCACGAGAAGGACGCGATTGCCTGTCTATGATGGGGTGATACGTGTGTAAAATCGATTCGATCCATGGATGATGTTGCTCGATCTTATAAGCGATTTTCTCAATATGTAAGGTGTTACTTGACTAAATTAAACTCTAATTGATATCATACAAATGAGAGGGCATATTTTTTTCTTATTTATTATTTCTTATTTCATTTCTTAGATCCAATTACAAATGATGATGTTAGCAATTTGACAAATGAATCTAGTCATACAACATTTGAAATTTCGCAGACGACTCCACAATGATCCACGAAAAATGGTTCAATTCTATTTGCACCACATGCATGAAGGACAACTTTTATCTATAATACAAGGGACTACGACAAACGCTTTACATATATTACGCTGAAAGCACCGATATATTTACTTCAAAATAATTTTCAATGATTCACGTTCTCTAGATAAAAAATATCATACTTTATAGCGTAGAAGCACTAATTAATAATTTGGTCAACTACCAAAACAAAGAGCATCTTCACGGGAAGAAAGTGAGAACGATTTCTCCGAGGCTTGGGTGTTCTGGTTCAGTTCAGGTTTTTTGGTTTTAAGACTATAAATCCCATTTGGGTATTTATAATTTTCGGATCGGAGGTTCCGAGTATTTACTTAAAACCCGTTCATATCCGAATTTTGGTTTTATTTGAGTTTTTTCTTATCCTAAAATACTCATAATTACCAATACTCGATATTATCAATCAAGTCGAATGAATATAAAAGCTTAAGTTTTCGGGTATCTTCGGGTACTCAATCCAACTTCAGGTATTCAATTAGTTTTTTTACACGAAATACTCATAAATCATTATTACCTAGTATTATCAAGTCAAAAAGTATAGAAACTTGAGATTTATGGGTATATTCGGGTACCCTATCGGATTTTGGGTATTACTTGAACCAAACCCGAACCCAAAATGCTAACCATATGAGATTTGTTCGGGTTATAAGGTAGATTCGAATCCAAACCTAATCATGTTTTGGGTCGGATTTGGATTTGGGATTTGAGTCCGGCTTTTTACCCTAAACCTAGTTTTTACACTAATATTTGCTATTGGAAATGTTCCATATAGAAAAAGCCTTTGAGTTGTCCCCAAGAAAAAAAAAACCTTTGACTAGAAAAGGATAACTTTTTTATCTTTTGGTGGACCTTGAATAACGGTTGAGTATTTTCTTTCTTTCTTTTTCATTCAACAGCCACAACCATTTTATAAAGAATTTACGGTAATCTTCTGTATAAAGAAATCCCGATACAATTTCTAAAAACTTCCTCAATATAAACTAATTTGACTTGTACCTAATGTTAACGTATCCGTGAAAATTGTTGCAGTATATATATACTCTTGCACTAATATTTGCTATTTTCTTCGTTTGTGAGTACTAGTTTTCTTCACGTTTTCACCATCCTCCAATTTAGGTCCATACCCTTGATAATCCAATGAAGAAGAAGAAGAGGACATAGTCATGGAAAAATTGGCACCAGAATCGCTATTTCCCGATAGAAACTGTCCGTATTGATCAAGAAGTATGTCAGGAGCAATCACTGGGGGCGTCGCGACAATGCAATCATGGGAAGTAACGGTTGCTGCGGTTGATGTATTGAGATGAGTAGAGTTGCTAAGGATGTGCTCCGGGAAGTTAAGCTTGGCCTTGTGACCTCTGAACTCAAATGCAGCTTTGTCATAGGCTAAGGCGGCTTCTTCTGCAGTGTCAAATGTCCCAAGCCACACACGAGCTGCTTTGTTTGGGTCGCGGATCTCGGCCGCCCATTTTCCCCATGGTCTTTGCCTCACGCCTCTATAGTTTCGTTGTCGTAAATTATTTTTTTCTGTAGAAATATGACATTAGTATTGATGCTCTTAGTTCACTTTTTTTGTCAATAACATGTAGTATACGAGTTTGATTCTAGGTGGTAAGAACCGTAACATAACGACGATACTATCACATACCACTATATTACATGTCCGTTGCATGTTAGTTTATTCTTTAATTGGAGGGCAACACAATTACATAAAGGTGACAGACGTGCATGCGTGCCTATATGAATTATATATGTTAATATTAGAGAGCATATACAATATTCGTGTAAACATTGGTTTAAGATGATAAAGTGTGCATTTGAATCATAGAATCATACGATATGATCATCATTCATCTACATCGACATATAAAATCTACAAGACCCGGAATTCAGCTCCATATGATTTAATTGTTAATTAATTAGATAGTTGAGTATCTCCTATGATGTTATTGCATAAGATAAATTAGATCATTTTCACAATAATTTAAAATGTAGATTTGTTTTGTTCTAATTAGAAAATGTCCGATCTTTAACTCATAGTTTCTCTCTCTAGACTTCAAGACTAGGTCTTACCTCTCAACCAAAATCTGACCGTCATAACCAAACTGAGCCTGGACAACTACCTAGCAAAGTCGGAATTGAAAGCGAATTTTTTTCTTTTTCTTTCAAGTCCAATAACCTAGTGAAACTCAAACCGATGAACCTATGTATACAATAAATTGCAATATTGAGTTATAAATAAACCGAGCTAGCACAATATATAAGACTCATACACCATATATTTTTATCTCCATTTGATTAAGGTCATGGTGCATCCACTAATTAAGGCATTACTAATGTAAAATCCAATCATGACTAATCCTTCATATAGTTATGAATTTAGGAAAAATATATGCTTGTGAAAAGAGAATATATCTTTTTTCTTTTTTGTCAACAATCACCATATATTGTTGACCAAAAAAAAGAAGATTATCTTTTCACAAGCATATATTTTTCCTAAATTCATAAATATATGAAGGATTAGTCACAAAAATTATATGAAATGTTTCAAATTATAAGCGAATGAATTTGAGAGTTACCTTGATCAGGAAGAAGAGAGAGAGATGGATTGATGGATGGTGGGGTGGGCTCAGTGAGTTCTGAAACAAAAGCAGATACATCAGACTCCGACAAAGTTGAACAACAACACAACGATTCTTCTTTCTCTTGTTTTTTTCCAGCCATTGATTCCGGTGAAAGAGGTCTCTTCCCACTATGCATGATCCGATGATATATCGGTTTTGATTATGTTTTGGTCAAAGATGTATAATTTTGGGTATAAGCAAGCAAAAGGTACAGCAAAGATGTGTAATCTCTGGATATATGTTATATATAGACCCACCTGTATAGACCCACACGTTTGCATTTGTTGACCAAAGAAGATGTTGTACATATAACATTATAACCTAAGGACATTTTTGTCACAAACTATGTTATGTCTTTCCTAACAAATACTGCGAGATTTAAACTCGGACCTCAGTATATTGATGCAATCCATATTGTAACTCTTCTCAGAATAAAATATTTCATGATAACATTTTACCAAAAACAAAATATATATATATAAACATGACAGATGGATTCAAACATTTTTTTATGTACAAAAGCCTCTAATTTAAATTGTTGGTAATAAGTAAAGTACTCTATTAATCCAAATAGTTTTTGCACACCTTTGACTGTTTCTTCAAATTTCAAAATTATCTATTTAGGGATTAGAGTATCTTAAGCAAACCACTAAGGTTCATCGTCAAACCAAGGTAAGGAACTACATTGGAATCTTCTTCTTTTCTTTTTTTTTTCGCTCAACTGGAATCTTCTATTTTAAGTTTCCTATTGATACAACTTATATATTACACTCTTAGTTATTCAAATGGAACCAAAAAAATTACGACGTTTTTTGGTCAGCCTTTACGACGTTTATTTATCATGAAAATTATGAACGATCAACATTCCGAGTAGATTAATATCGAAGAAGATGTATATATATAAAATGTAGACATGAACAAGAGATCATCAGCTTCAAATTGATTTTGTGATATAGTATTTTCATATAATCACGGGTTCTGAATAGTAACGCTGAACGAGTGTGTTACAACATGTACCACTTTTTATGTAACTAATCAGTGTCGTGGTAAAGAGATAACGTTACGAGATGCGATATCATTATATATCTTTATTGTATTCCTATCTCTTAGATATCAAGTATTATCATGTACCACTATTCCATACCATTAAAAAAAAATTGTATCACTTTGTGTTATCAATCGGATCTACTATCGGTATTGGAAGCATATGATCAGCTATTGTTTACATAAAACTCTACGTGTATTAGCCGGATCTTGTCATAAAGTGCAATTAAGAGTGTTTGGAATATGCAACGAATCTCTTTTAGTATATGTTTGTTTTTAAATTAATGCTATTCATATGATGCTTCCATTGGAGGGGAAGAAGAAAGTGAATAAAGAATGAAATTTTTTTTTTTAAATATATATATATATTTTAAGCAGTTTGGACAATTTATGCTATTTTAATACATGATTGACGGGTTTTTTTTTTGGGTAGAATCTTGTCATTATATGCATGATGCAGATGATTAATTTTTCAATAATTTCAACTTGTGGCTCAAAGAAGCAACACATAAACCTGAACAATATAAAATAGATGTGCTAATTATTAAAACATTTGACCAGCGATTAGAATCTCGAAGTGTGTTAAATAAGATATTAAAGACTGAAGATGACGTATGGGCTTACATATATTTGTGGTCAACCTTGAATTTTTTAGTCAAGCAGACTTCACACGAACCAATCAACTCCGACACAGACCAATGGCATACGAAAATATTATTCCCTTAATAGTTGCCCAAACATGTAAGTTTTGGCCAAATTTGACTTTCTCTTTGGCTGATTTTACCTACTCTTAAGAAAATGTTGTATGACAGTAATTCTACCATTTTTTTTTGGCTAAATTAACTCTAATTAGATTTATGAACGCGGAATTATAATATTTAAAAATAAAAAATCATAATTTTATGATTTTTATAATATACGGTAGAAATTAAAAAAAAAAATGGTATATCTCCCATCTAGATAAATATATTTCCTCTTACAAAATTTAATTTGCATGACACTTAGATTTAATGTAAACCCAAAAAATATCGCGTTATTATGTAAATTTTTTTAAATAAAAGATCAAAAAAATAATAAAAAATGAAAACGATAATTTCACTACAAGAAAAGGTAGATTGTATCATTTATTTTATTAGTTCACATCATTTTTTTATTGACACAACTAAAACTACATCATTTTTATGAGTGATTTTGAAAATAGTGACTCTGATATTTTGTATCAATAAAAAAGACTGATGTCAATAGGTGTCATTTATAAAAAAGAAAGCTAATTTTTACATCAGTTTATACTAATGATGTTAAATATTTGTGACACTTATAACAATTGATGTTACATATTTATATCAACTTTTATAGTTGGTACTAAAATTTCTAATTTTCGTATGAAAATGTAAAAAAATTTAAATGGTAAATTATTTTTTAAAATGTAAATATTTAATTAATTAAGTCAAGATAGACAACATAAGTAATTGTGTGTCGAGGGCCATAATTTTACTTCAATGCATTTAGGCTAAAGCTAGAATGATGGGTTTGCTTTATAGAGAAATATGTTTCTTCTCTCATGTTTTGTATCTGATGTGGGACAAACAAAGTTTGCGCAAATTTTCATTGTTAGCATCACTTTTTATTGATACAAAATTTGCATTGTTTTATTTAATTGATGCTAACAATAGTTAATATATACAGCAATTAAATAACTGATGTGAACTCTTGTTTTGTATCGATTTAATCTAAATGATAGAAATTAAAATGAATTTGTCTCAATTTTACTTAATTGATGTCTAATACATCAATAATAACATCAATTATATTAAATGATGCTAAACTACAAATTTTGTATCACTTGTAAATAAATAATTTTAAATAGCGTCATTTCCTTTTCTGATACATTTTAATTGATGCTATCCACACTTTTTTGTAGTGTTTTCAAATTCAACCACTGATGTTTGATTTGTAAAGTTGTACGCTTATAATAAAAGCAAAATTTTAATTAGAGTATATGGATACATTTAAATGATATAAAAAAATTGTTTGATCAATCACATATGATATCGAAATGGACATAAATACAATTTTTATAAAGTAATTAACATCGGTAAATGATTCATCGTTAAAACATTATGTTATATAATATTTAAATATTAAAAAATATTATATTTTAGTTGGATTTAAATTAGTAATATGTGTAGTTATGAGGTCATGTTAAGAAATTAATGTAAATATGTAAAGATTTTCAACATGGCATATCTATATATAATAGTAAATCCAAACAAATGAATATTTTGGGATTCTTCTCGAAAACCCGTCTTGTATTTATAGGTTTATTCTAGAATCAATTTTTTCTAAAAAACTGTATTATGGTTATTTCAAAAGGTTGCGTCTTTTCGATAAAATCCGTTTTATGGTTATTTGCAAGAGTTGCATCTTTTCGATAAAACCGCTTAGTCAAGAGTTTTATCTTTTCATTATAACCATTTTTTCAAGAGTTGTGTCTTTTCATTATAATTGTTTCATCAAGAGTTGCGTCTTTTCGAAATAACCTCTTTATGATTATTTTCAAATGATACATCTTTTCAAAATAACCGCTTTATGGTTATTTTCAAAGGTTGTGTCTTTTCGAAATAACCGTTTTTTAACTTTTTCTGTTGAACATTTTGTTAATTAAGGCTATTGGTTCTATAATTCACTTAAAACATTAGAAAAAAATGCCACTCTATTATTTTCAAATTATTCAAAATTATTAATCTTTTTACTATTATTGAAGTTCCAATAAATTTGATTTGTGTAAAGAATTTTGGATTTCTTTAGATAATGCAGATTTCATGGCAAATTTTAAACATAAAAAACTAATGAAATTTGCAACTATATTTTTTCTCGGAAAATGGGTGGTGGATGTAAAGAATTTTTTTATATTTAACAATTGTCTACGAAAATTTTCATTCTTTATACAAGTAATTTTTATGGGGTGTATACATCGAAATATTGAAGCCGCGTTAACATTGCTACAAAATGCCAAGATGAAAAGACACCCACAATCGATTTGATTATCGGATTTATTTTTATATGCATTGGATGATTTAAATATGTCAAATTGCAAATGAATCGATTTAAATGGCCTACAAATCCAAAAATTGTTCTATAAGTTAGACGAAGAGCTATGGTTAAAGTCTTTGAAATGCATATGGAAAAAAACAGTTTTTCGCTAACATAATTCATTTGTCTAAATATAAACATAAATCGCCTTGTGAGTGTTTGTTGCCTTGTAGTAGTATTTTTTATTTACGACACCAAATTGGTCATATTCTTAAATATGTGTTAATGTAATTACACAATTTTAAAAAATAAAAAAATTTAAATATCAATCAATGTTATCTTTTGATGATTGATTAATAAAATATTTCTGTATGGGTACAAATCTAAAATCATTACTTGACAACCACATTTGCATAATAATAGAAAATATACAACCAAAAATTAAAAAAAAAAAAAAAAAAAACACCACATACGAGATGAAGAGGCAAGTAGATCTCTAAATAAAACTTGATTTATCATAAATTAATGCAATTATTACTTTAACCACTTTATAAATATAGTTTATTAAAAAAAATATTGTTGTGTTGCAGAAAAACTATACATTTGACGGTAAAACTCACATATGTAATCTAACTCTACAAACTTTTAAAATAAAATTTAAAATAATTCAATGTTATTTAATATTTTTATTTAAAACTGTATATTGTTGGATTGGGTCTTTTCGAAAATAAATGTTTTATAGTTATTTCTAAATATTATGTTTTTTCGATATAATTGCTTTTTTAAGGGTTACGTTATTTATGATATAACTTTAAAAAGGTTATCTCTAAGGATTGTATCATTTAAAAAAATAATCACTTTATGGCTAATTCTAAATATTGCGTCTTTTCGATATAATCATTTTTTAAGGGATGCATTTTTCAAATATAACCGGATTATGGTTATTTCTAAGGGTCATATTTTCGGTATAATCGTTTTATGGTTGTATTTTTGGGTTGTATCTTTCCGAAAATAAAATGGTTATTTTCAAAGGTTTCTTCTTATCGATATAAACACTTTTGAAGGGTTGTATTTTTCTGATATAAACGCTTTATGGTTATTTCTAAGGGTTGCGTCTTTTCGTTATATCCACTTTCTGGTTGTTTCTCTGGTTTTTTTCTTTCACAAAACAGTTAATAGTTATTTTTAAGAGTTGCAACTTTTCAATATAACCGTTTTGTTAGGAGTTGCATCTTTTCTATATAACTGTTTTATGGTTATTTCCAAGAGTTGCGGATTCTAAAAAAATAACTAATAATTTGTTTTTTTGAATTTTTTAACAATGCAAATTTATGGTAAGTAGATCTCTAAATAACATTTTACTTACCATAAACTAAAAACATAATTAAATGGAAATATGATGTGTAGTAGAAAAACTATACAATAGACAGTAAACTCACATATGTAATCTAATTTTATAATCTTTTAAAATAAAATTCAAGATATCAATCAATGTTATTTAATTTAATTTACTTAGGTATGTTATGTTATAAATAACCATGCTACTATTTTTTTTATCAACAAATAATCATGCTACTTATTAAAAAATACAACTTTGGTAACTTTTCATTAAAAGCCACTACTTTCTATATATTTTTTGTTTTAATTCTAATTTTCAATTACAAATGGGTAAACGTTCTATACATGAAACTAAAAATTAATTTGTAAAACATTTTTAAACTAAATTATCTTCTACAATTAAAAATATTTGAAATACAAATATTGATGATATCAACTCGAAAATTCCAATGTTGAATACTACGATTATGATGGTTTCAGTGGTAAAGATTATATGATTTGTTCTATTTCCTATTTGATTTTTGTTTTAATTTTTTTATGTAGGATGTTCATCAACCTTAACCAATAATGGTAAGAATAGAAAGAATTTTAATTGAAATTCTTTAGGGACAATTACAAAAATGCCACTTTTTGTGCACATTTGCAAGATGCCATTTAGGGGTGTCCATTTACAAAAATGCCACTAATTATAGATTTATAAAGCCTATATCTTAAAATTCTAAACCTTAAAAAATGTTTTGACATCTAAAACCCCCTAAACACTCAAAAGTAAATCCTAATAGAACATAATTAACCCAAACATGAATAATATGAAGAAAAAATAATTTTGAAAAAGTGGCATTTTTGTAAAGATTTCAAAAGTGTGGAATTTTTGTAAAGTGGCAATTGAAAAGTGGCATTTTTTGAAATTTCTCAATTCTTTAGACAATGCAGGTTTTATAGTTTTATAATATTAAAACTAATGAAATTTCAAACTTTCTTTTTTTCGGAAATGGGTGGTCTGTGTAATGAGTTTTTTGATTTAACAGTTCACTACGGAAATATAAATTCTTAAATTTAAAAGCAATTTTTTGGATTGTATAAATCAAAATATTGAAGCCGCATTAATATATTAATAATAGCAATCTAGAAAATGGATATTTTTGGGTTGTGTCATTTCGTTATGGTTATTTTCAAAGGTTGCGTCTTGTTGATATAACCGATCTTCAAAAATTGTGTTTTTTCGACATAATCATTTTTTAAAGATTTTTTTATATAACCATTTTATGGTTATTTTCAAGGATTGCATCTTTTCGATATAACCATTTTATAATTTTTATTTCAAAAATAATCACTTTATAGTTATTTCCAAAGATTGCATCTTCTCGATATAACTGTTTTATGATTATTTCTAATGGTTGCATATTTTCGGAAAAAAAAATCATTTTATGGTTATTAGAACATTTTAGGTTACGTCTTTTAAAAAAATCGTTTTATGGTTATTAATACATCCTATAGTTGCGTCTTATAAAAAAGAGAAATTACCGTAAAAAAACATCCAACTAAAACCTTGAACTTTTTGCTTTTCCATTTTAAACCTCTAACAAAACTTATTTTCCCAACTAAAACATTGAACATTTTTACTTTCTATTTTAAACACTCAACTAAATTATTTGGTGCAAAAAAAAACCTCCAGTTGATCTAAATCGTGTCTGACTCAGGATTGTCAACCGGTCAATGACGAATCAGTTTAAACTGTTAAACGTATCGTTAATGAGTTAAACATCTGTTAACCACGCATTAGCACCGTTTAATTAAAAAAAATTTTGCTAACTAACATTATAACTGAGCCAAAAGAGTCGGGTACTCGGGTTTTCAATTCTTTAATCCTAGGGTTCTTCTTCTTCAACTTCTGAGTAGAAAAGAAAAGGAAAAAAGAGAAGATAGACGATTTTATTTCTGGGCTCCTAGATTTCATTAGAGATTTTATACATGTAAGTCGAAATTGGATTTGTATTAATGAAGAGTGTGAGATTTTGTGAATCATGGTTTTATACCTTTCGGAAATCTGAGTACCCGTTGACCGGTAGCACTTTAAACAAATTCGTCGTTGACCGGTAGACAACCATGAATCGGACACGATTTAGATCATTTGGAGGTTTTTTTCCACCAAATAATTTAGTTGAATGTTTAAAATGGAATGTAAAAAGTTTAAGGTTTTAGTTGGAAAAATAAATTTTGTTCAACGTTTAAAATAGAAAAGCAAAAAGTTCAAGGTTTTAGTAGGCAAAACTAATTTAGTTGTAGATTTTTATGGTAATTTCCCTATTAAAACCCCATTTTATGGTTATTCAAACATCTAAGAGTTACGTCTTTTTGAATTAATTATAAAAATCCTAGAAAATACATTCTAGAGTTGCATCTTAAAAAAAAAACGTTTTCTGGTTAGTTCAAAAAAACTGTTTTATTGTTATAAATACATCCAAGAATTACGTCTTATAAAAAACTATAAGATGTAATGCATCATAGGGTTGCATCTTTTCGAAAAACGCCTTTTTGTGGTTATTAATGCATCATAGGATTATTTTTTTGTTAAAACACCGTTTTATAGTTATTAACTTATATATGCATCATAAAGTTGCATATTTTTGAAAAATCTGTTTTGTGATTATAAATGCATCATCGGGTTGTGTTTAAAAAGAATTTATTTTATGGTTATTAATGAATCCTTGAACTGCGTCTTTTTGAAAAATCTATATTATGGTTATTAATGGATATTAAGATTGTGTTTTCTCAAAAAAACATGTAGTGGTTATTAATGAATAACATGGTTATATCTATTGTTTTATGTGAAAATCTTTCCTAGGGTTTCGTCTTTAAAAAAAATAATCTTTAGTTTTATGGAACATTAAAGTAATATCTAAACCCTGAAATGAGATTGTTTTCTTCTTCATTACATAGTATTCATAAGTCTGATTTGGATTACCTCAACTTGAGAATCAATCATAACCATGCTTTAAAATCTACTCGTGATGATTATGGTTTTATATTCACATGCATATGTGTCGAAAGTAAATTTTATTTTTGGTTGTGTTGGCACCAATACTTTTTTGAAATTGTAGTCGGAGGTTATTTTCCTCCGCGATTTCGCGGGGGTCGAGTTCTAGTAGGATTAATTAAAATATTTTGATTGATTAATTAAATTGATATATCCCTTAAAATCCTCATTGAGTGACACATATGATTTTTTCATTTAGTGTCTCCTCAATTAATATATAGAAGATTATACCATTTAGAGGCACGCTTTTGCGTTTAGTGCGTTACTGGTTAGCGCTTGAAATTGTTAACGCATATATTGAATGAATATATATTAGAACGATCTATCATACGCAACCAATAATGCAAAACACAGACTCAAAGAATGTAAAAAGCATTGGGTTCGACAAAAACTGGTTTATGGTCGAAGATTGACCCAAGAATGCGGAAAACCAAAGAAACAAGGCATGAGATGGCTGGATGAAAGGTGATGATCGAGTCATTACTACAAGAAAACATGTAGAATTTTGACCAATTACCGACCAATTATGTGATCGAAAACTGAATGTTTTCTTGTAGTGTCAGATGGTTGTGAATCTTGACTAGTGGAATTCAAATGATTAGACTAAGTTGGAAAACATAACTTAGTCATGAAGATGACTGTTTTGGATAAAGTGAATAATCGAAGGAAAAAATAATGAAGGATGATAGAAACTTAGCCATGATGGGGATGGATGGTTATGTGGTTACGCTCTTAAGAAATATGGTATGATTAGACTAAGTTGGAAAACATAACTTAGCTGAATGGTCGCATGGAGGATTAAGGGAAATATCAAAATATCCAATTGACAACTAAATTATAATTATGATAATGATTGATGGACCAAATTACGATCATGTAACTGATCGAATAATTTAGCCATATATGGTCAAAGTGAGTTGATCGAATGACGTAGACAAACGAATGGGGATCAAATTAATGATCAAGCCAAATGAATCTGCAAATGCATATTAAAAACATTGATCAATTTGTTAAAAGTATACACAAAGTGCCCAAATTTTCAGATTTGTCAATTATGAACCAATTGTTTGGAAACAAAAATTGGCACATGGCCCAACGTTAGTTGTAACAAAAAAATTCATTGGTTAAATCCAGAATCTATAATTATAAATAGGAAGTCGCAGATCCTAGGTGGCATCTCTAGAATCAATTTCATACTTGAAATTACCCTTATGCCCTAAAATATCTACTTAATTACGCTAATATGCCATCACGGTTTTTTGAATCGTTTTTGTGGTTTGCTTGGACTTGGGCTTATTTTGAATTTCGTTTTGACCCATTTGCTTATTAAAATATACTTTATAAACCCTAATGAAATCATATAAATACTAAACAACGCAGCTTAGAGGGTTCTTTTGTTTAAGAAACGGTGATTATAAACCCTAGGTGATGAGTGATGATGTTAACAAAACAGGGTTTCTAAAGTTGTTTTCTCTCGATTCGACGATCTCGGAGTTGTGTTCTTCGGTGGTTTGGGATATTGTTTGATGCGAGGAATTTATAGTATTGGTTTCATCGATAGTTGTATATTAACAAAGCGACTGGCATTGGGTTCTCTAATCGCGATTAGGGAAGAGTTTGTTTCGTGAATTGGATTTTCAGTTCTGGATTACAAAAGTTTGGTTTAATTGGAGCACCAAGGATTTGAAATCGGATAGCGATGTGTTTGACAACTCGCGTAAAACCATAATTATATTGGATAACAAGCTTAAGAAGAACGATGTATCTCTCTCCACCGTTGACTTTGGAAGTTGGTTGTGGTTCGTTGGACATGTTTGGATGTAATAGTAGTGGTGGTCAGTCTCCCACGGGATTTATGGATGAGTCTTACCAAAACTAAAGACTATGGTAGTTTAGACTCACTAAGAGTTATTCGAGTACTTGATGTTTATGGTTGTGAGATATTAGTATTTGGAGATTATCGATTGTGAAAAAAGGGTTTTTGATGATTTTGAAGCATGATTCTGGTATTGGTTTGAAGGATTCATTGTTTGAGAGATGGGTGTTAACGAAGCGATCTACATTGAATTATCTGATTGTGATTAAGCAAAGGTCCTGTTTTGTATAATGGTATTTTTTGCGGGTTATTTGTTATATATATATAATCTTTCTATTCAAAGATCTAATTTCAGCAATAGGACAGATGGGGAGGAGTGAATGATAAGAGTTTTGGCTTGATCTGGCATCATAGAGATGATAGATTTATTGCATAGGATTAATGAGATGCGTATGGATATTTATATAGGATAAGCGGCTGAGATATGGTTTTCCTTTGCTATTGATGGTTTCAATGATGGCAAGTATCTCAAAAGGCAGGTAAGCATTATTGTCTATGTTCTTAAGTTATATATTGATTCTCTAGAAAAGTTTATGTTTCTTTGAAGTTTCTTGCTTGGTTTTGTTTTGTTTAGTGAGTTTCGATGGCTTTGGTTCTCTAGAAAGTGTTCACCATGTCTTAGACCCAACAAAGCGTGCATTTTGTTCTTCAGCCAGGTAATGTTGTTAAGCAAATCCTCAATACAAGCTTTATTGAAATTTAGATGTTAACTTGGCTATAGAAGGATTTTATACGAGCATTATTTTTCTGTATACATGTCTGTAAGAATCAGAGCAAACAATGCCTAGCTGATGACGGAATTGAAGAGGTGGTGTTTATAATGAAGACCTTGAGGCAAATCTCTTCTCGACCGATTTGTTGTTTCATATGTTAATTCCGTAACCTTTTTTTTCCTCCACTGATTGCTTAATTATAAATCGATGGCTAAGATTTTTTCATCTGATCATTTTGAAACATCTTTTTGTCTTTAGCAAAACCTTCAAAAGTGGTTGGGCTGGATGATTCTCCATATAACAGCTTTGATCTTGCTACTCTCAGCAGGCAAAAGTATGTAAAGATCTTATGATGTTCACCTCTGATTTTAGCTTTTCGTATTTTCATTTTAAAAACCTATAAACCGATACCAAGACCTTTAACTTGCAGAGATGTTGACCAGCAAGCCGAATGGTTATTGCATTTAGAATTTCTACATTCTTCTTTCATGACTACCTTTCATTGGCTATTCTTCTTCTTCCCCAAAAGTGTTCGTTTTTTGTTTCTCTTTTGATGACTTCTTATTCTTTAGAATTTTATTCTATGTGTCTTGGTTTTTGATTCTAAAGAGACAAAAGCTTTCACCGTTGTTAATGGTCCTTCATACTTATCTGCAATTGTAAAGTTTGTTTTAATTTTCGTAAATGACACTAATGAATTTTACCTTTGCCATCTCTGTCTTCCTTTCTTTTTGCAACAGATATTGTTTATAAAAGAGTAAAACAAAAAACCTCAGTGGGAAATGGCTCTACAAAAGAGTGTCTCAGAACATATAACACTTCTTCTCTTAGGTCTGTGATTTTTTTTAAAAGCGGTAGCTGAAGCACCATGCCTACTTCTTTTTGATGAATTCGTTGCGATTGCTCCCAGAAGAGGACATGAGAATGTAACGTGCATCTTCAAAGTCTGTTAATCAAGTAAGTTATTTCAAAGTCTGCATCTTTGATCAATGTAAAGTTCAAAGATTGCGTATATGGAGTTAAGTTCTAATTGGGGCCTTTGCAATTGTTTCACGGAAATATGGAACCATGTGATGAGGTTTTGTGTTCTGTTTGGACTGATGATGGAACCATGTTCTTTACATGAGGATGTGATAAGCAAGCAATACTAATGGTCATTGTTCTCAAGTGTTATGAATCCTCAGGTTAGTGAGTTGCTTCATTCATTATCTTCCTATTCAGTTGTTAATTAGAGCATCATTATCCCGAACCCCCATGAAAATGTCTTAACTCATTTTTTTATATTAATTTCACTAAGACCATTGCCTTAAAGTTCAATACATAGAATTTCTTTCATGAAAGTTCATAAAAATTTATTATATTTTAATTAAAAAGGTGTTAAGATACCATTAAAAGGTCACCATTAATGATGTTCTTAGTGTCTGATTTAGTATCTGCCCGGTTTGACTGTTCATGTCCGGCTATTTTTTTAAATTATGCTGCCCGGTTTGACTGTTCATGTCCAGCTATATGAGTGACGAATAGTATTTTTCCACTTTTCTTGATCATTTAAGGATTTGAATCAGATTCACAATAACTTTTACAAATTAAACAAACAATTTTTTTGCGTTAGATGATTGTCTTTTTTTTTTAATTCTAAAGAGAAATATCTTATTAAGGCTGAAATTCAGCATGAGGGGACTACAAGATTTCTAAGACACCAATATGTGTTTAAGTAAAAAGAGAGACGAAGATTCATGGCGTGGAAAACGTACAAGACTCCACGACCTTAATATAAGCACATCAATAATGCAGTAGCAAAAATTGATTGATCAAATGCTCACATGGCTATTAGCGGAATCTGCTACGATGAGAGCATGAAGCCATGAAGGTCCATGGGAAATATACGATTGGTATCGATGATCCCTTGTGACACTTGTCGCAACGGCGTCGGCACAACGATTACCGGAGCCAGACATGTACTCAATGTTCCAAACCTCGAAGGATTCAAGGGGACGTAGGTTGGACAAAACTTTCTTGACGTGCAAGTTATTGAGGCTCATGATTCAGTTTGTTATGTTTGGTCTCTGTAGTTTATCTTTAGATAACCAAACTCTGTAGTTTGTCTTTAGATAACCAAACTCAGTGGTCAATAAAATGTGATAGTTAAGTACTTATGATTTACAAATTAGTGCGTAATTATTGTTAAATTCATCAGTTACTTCTTTTCGTTTGATTGTTTATAAATGATTTCTCACCATAGTTTTAAGTTTTAAAAAAAAAAATTGTTTTAATCTTCCAAAAAAAAAAGAGGTATTTTTATAGAGTTTGGGATCCCTAATAATAGAATTTGGCTTTACCGTTTAGAATCTACGTATTTCTTTCAGTGTTTATACAAATTTGTAAGGGTTTAGAATCCAATGTTGGTATTTTGAAATCTCTTACTTTTAAAACAAAATGATATTAATTTTAATGACAATTTCAATGATTTTCTTAAAAAAAAAACGTCAATGAAAAATATAAATAAACAAAAATATTTGTGGTAAGTAAATATAATACAAAACATATTGTGATCTAACTCACACCCAAAAACTATCTCAAGGAAGGAGAATTGCCACATACACTCAAAAGTATCGATGTGGGATATTTTGATACACCCCCTCACGCTTAGGATTGGACATATGAAGCGTGAAGTTTGTGTGATTGGACATCCACGGGTGGTCCACAATCAAAAACTTGGACCCGTTCTGATATCATATTAGTACGTTTAGTATTGCACACTGTCTTCCCGATGAAATGTACATTAGAGCTAATATTGTTAGAACACGATTAACATGGTATATGATTATCAAGGTAACCACTTTATAAAATGGCTAGATTTGATAAAAACGGTGTGTCAAATTAAAAGATGTTAATGAGCTTGACCAAGCTGCAACATTACATAAAATATTCTTTTTTTCTTCTAGGATAGCATTTCAAATTTTGAGAGTAGTAGAAAGTATAAATTTCAAGAAATAAATTTATGGTTGATGTAAGAAAAAAAAACAAGAATTGAAAAAAAAAAAAAATGATATGCCCTCGAACAAAATTGAAGAAGTTCATAGTTTTTTCATCTCTTTTAGAGACACTGTAGTTCATAATGTTGCTAGCTAGAGGATGTGATAAATTTCTATCATGCAATACGGCAGGTGTGTTTACACAAAAGTTCTCTTCCAAAAATATGTGTGAGCAGTTAAGGGTTCCATCTCTTGGAGTTCTTTGGGCTAAAGTGATATTGTTCTTAGGAGTTGTTCTTCGGTTTTTGTTTTCTACTTGCTTGGGAATTCTAAAAAGACTTCCAACAAAAGATAGGCTACTTCTTTTATATAGTAGATTGTAGTAGGTTTCACTAAAAACTAAATCGAACCAGAGTTTTATCAGTGTGTGGTTTTTGTTTTCAATATCTTTTGTTTCAGTTACCTCATGATTTTAACATTGCGGTTTCTTATATGTTTTTTTGGTCCACAAGTATGTCCTCAAAGATAAAATGTAAGTCAACCATCACACCAAATAAAACAAAAAGCATACCTCAGATAAGATTGGGTCGTGATGGGTAAGGGTTGGGATGAAAAAGCGGGTAAGGATTGGGGTGGAACGGGTAAGAGTTGGGATGAAATGCGGGTAAAGGCTGGGACGGGATATGTAAGGACTGGGACGAGACATGTAAGGGTTGGGATGGAATGCGGGTAAGGGCTAGGACATGACAGGTAAGGATTAGGACGGGAAGCGGATACGAGATAAGACACATGGGGTGGGATACGAACGTGTTCGTTAATTGAAATATGTAATTGATTTTTGTGATGAATGTAAATGATTAACTTATAATTTTATAATACTTTTTTGTTATTCCTATCCTGTGCAAGACACAAGTTCCTACTTAGTGGAGGAAAGCTTATTATATTTGGTTATTACTTGGGTTTATTAGAGATCCAACCTGTTTCGAAGATATTCGAGTTGTTCGTGGAATAGTATATCTTGCGTTTATAGATTCATGTTATGCGTTTGGTTTGCTCAATGATGATGATGAGTATGTTCATGTAATTAATGTGAAAGTCGTTGGATGGTCTTCTAAAAGTGTGATGGATGATTTTATATCCATTTTTTCAAATACTATCGGTGAGGGTGAATGTGAGATGATTATTGCTGCTGTCAGTCGTGGTTTGGAATATGTTTCTATAATTTTTATTAATTGTTTCAATGTTTAGTTGCTTTATTGTTATCTTGGTTTGTTGTAATAACTTTATATTATCTTGGTTTAATAATTTTGATTTTATAATTTATAAAGATGTATTCTATTTTTTCATTTTTTGACATACCTTAGCTAATTATTAAGTATAATATTTTGATTTGATTTTTCATCTTTTCATATGAACACTATCTTTTATTTTCTTTTAAGATCATTTTCTAAAATGAAAATCCCGCGCATGCGCGGGTACCACACTAGTATTATATACACTGCAAGTAAAAGTAATTCATGAAGATGCATGGTCAACAGTCGAATCTGGTTAGGAGCCGCCGAAACAAGCGGTTGAAGATGATGTTGCAGTTTCTCATGCAAACGCTATTGCATGTTCTGATGCACACGTTTAGGGCTTGGATTTTGGGTAAACTGAACCGATCGGTTATTTCGGTTTTTTGGTTAGTTTGTTATTGAAAATTCTACCGAAAATAACCGAACATAATTTCGGTTCGGTTATCGGTTATTTTTGGTTTTACCGAAACTAACCGAAATTTAAAATTTTGTTGAAAATCGGTTAAAATTGAATAATTTTGGTTAGTTTCGGTTGATTTCGGGTATATTCGGCTAATTCGGTTGGATTTGGTTTGAAATTTTCAAAAATATTTGAATTTTGGTCTAAATTGGTTTTTAACATAAAAAATGGGGTAAATATGAAAACCCAAAAAACAGAACGGTTCGGTCGAGCTGAACCAAAAACCGAATTAGTTTTAATAATGTGCTGATCGGTTCGGTTGAGATAACTGAACCCGAACCGAAAACCGGAAAATATCGGTTTGGTTCAGTGAGCTCAGTTCGGTTTTTAATCCCAGTAATACTAAACTTTTTGCAGGTTCTGATGCAGATGTTGTTTTTGCTAAAATGCCCAAAACAAATGGTAAAAAGATGAAACTGTGATGTCTAGAATTCACCTCATTAATTTTACAAACGAGAGATTAACACGTAAGTATGGCAGAACTGTGTATGGTATAATTCAATTAAATAAAGTTCTGAGTTTTATTTTCTTCTTGTTATACAATATTGGTTTTTTAGTTTCAAAAAAAAACAAAATTGGTTCTTATGAAAAAAGGAAAAAGGACAATAAGCAAGATCAAGTTACTAGAGGGACTAGAGGTTGGCTTGTTCCCCTCTTTTACAAAAGATTTTATCCAATTCCAGTGAGATTCGACTAGTATTTTAAATGGAAACCCGAACCTCAACAAATGGAAAACATTTTTATCAAAAACAAAAAAATCCAATTGGAAAACACAGCGCACAACAAAAATAATGAAAGAACTAGTTTTCAGTTTTCACATAAAAATACGTAAATAAGATAAAAAAAATTTCTCTTATACTTTTTCTTGACAACATATAACTTTCCTTTTTAGAACAGGAAAAATCCTGAAAAAAGGAAAAAGGAAACGATAGCTGTTCCTAAAAACCTATAAAACTCTTGACCTAATTACTTATCAGAAACAAAAATTTCATTCGTCTCTCACATTCTTTCTCTGACGCAAACTCTCTCTTCAACGTTTCTATGCTTCCTCTGGAGAAGAAACGAAGATTAATGTTCCAAAATCCGCAAAATTTACCACAAGACAATATCCTTTCCTTACGCCACAAGGCAATAGAGATGCCTCACTCATCAGAAAACCCTAGAAACGGTTTAGTCTGCTCCACGAAGCTCTGTTTGTACGACAACACATGGCCTTGTGTAAACCCTAATAAGAGGAAGAGAAACAGTACTGATGATCCCGAGGTTTCTTGCAAATTAACCAAAGAAGAAAGAAACATTGCACGAATGAGGTTTCTCTCGAACGAAGAAAGAGAAGAGGAAGAACGTTACGAGGTTTCAACAGAACTAACTCTCTTCACCGATCCATGGACCATCAAGAAGGTACTAACCACAAGCGATCTTGGCCAGCTTAGCCGTCTGCTTCTTCAGACCATCCCCGTTCAGGATCACATTATCAAATATTTCAACATGGATAACCAGAATAGTCTCCAAGAAGGCCTACCAATCACGGTCAATGTGTACGACCACGACACTGACTCTACGCACGAGCTGTTTCTAAAGAGATGGGCTACGTTGCGATGCTATGTTCTCAACGGTGGATGGCGTATGCACTTTGTTCGTAGGAGAGGTTTGAGGAAAGGCGACGAAATCGGACTGTTTTGGGATCGTTTTGCTTCGAGGCTTCACTTTCGTGTGCTTTCTCGAGCAGCCATATAGAAGAAGTTTCTTAGATCAGAAGAACCCTAACTAGCTATAGGAGCAATGTCTGGAGAGTGGTTGAGAGAGATATTTTTGTTGTTGTTGAAGGCTTATTATATTTGCCATTTATATTCGCATAATTCTCTTATTGGTCTTAATTTGAATTGATGATTGGAATCAAAGCTAGGTACTGTAGGGGTCGGATTTCACCCCTATGAGATCGATATAACGACAAGATCAACTGGGCAGCATCCTAACGAAATCGGAACAAGTCTACAAAGGCCTAGTCTGAATCTAGGCCCAAAATGACATTAAACTCATTAACAAAAATGGGCTTAATGTCATTTTGGGCCTAATTTTAATATATTGCTAAATGGGCCATGTCCATTTATTAGCTGGCCCATTTTACTTAGAAACACTATATATAGTTCATTATCATCTCCCAAAAAGGGGATCGAATCATTTGTAATCAAAGCTTAACAGAAACAGCAATAAAACATATCTTCGACTTTTGCTTTGTGATTCATACTCAGAAGACTCAGTTTCTCTTTTCGACCTTCGACAAATTCAATTGAGTTGGTTTCGACCTCCACAATTTGGCGCCAGAAGGAGGGGAACTTGAGATCTTCTCACACTAAGGAATCACTTCGCACACTAGACAGGAGAAGATGACCAGCAGCGACAACAGCAGTGGCAACAGCAGCGAGGACTCCTCGGCATCACGGCCAGACAACACGGCAGCCAAGAATAACCAAATGAACGACGACGCCGTTGACAACGTAGCGACGACTCCGGCAACCATGACCGAGCTAAAAGACATGATGAAGATACTCCTCGAAAGAACAGCAGATCATGATAAAAAGCTGAAGGCTCTCACAACAGCAAGCAAAGCCCGCAAAAAATCCACCAGGACTGGTGGACCGCGGCGGTCACTTGGGCGGTTCAAGCCGCAAACCCTTAGTTTCTCAACGCCGTGCACCGCGAGACGAACCCGAGGAGACCTACCACCACCTCCACTGCTGCGGACAGCGGATCCAACTCCAGAGCGAGCGAACGGAGCAATGGGCACAACACCAGCTGTTTCGAGAAGGATCGCGCATGAACGCCAAGCTGCTTCAGAGGGGATCGCGCGTATGGTCGGCACAGACAACAACCCGCGCAGGACACGCACCTCAGAGAATTGCAGCGCACCTGCAAGGAGAGATCGATCCCAAGCCCGTCGGAATGACGCGAATTTCGAGCACGGCCAAGACTTCGACGACGAAGAAGGACTCAACTGGGTCGAGCAGTTCGAGCTCGAACAGGAACGCAAGGACCTGACTAAAATCGATGGCATGGCTAGGATGCAAGCACAGCTGGAGCGCGCCGCCGCTGACTTAAGAGCTGCACAGTCCCAGATGCACCGGGTTAACAGCAAAGCCCCCGAAATCGATCGTGTGCTCGAGGAGGCGCGGAACACACCTTTTACAGAACGTATCTCGAAGGCAAAGATCTCCGATCCTGGAAGAATCAAGATGCAACCTTACGAAGGAAACACCGATCCAAAAGACCACCTCATGGCATTCACTGTAGCCATGGGAAGAGCAAACTTCAGGGAAGAGGAAAGAGATATCGGGTACTGCAAGCTGTTCGTGGAAAACCTTAAGGGACCTGCCCTCCAGTGGTTCTACAGACTGGAGAAGAACTCGATTGACAACTTCAACCAGCTCTCTGAAATGTTCGTGAAACACTACGGTATATTCATGGAGCGAAAAATCTTCGATTCTGACCTCTGGACCATACGGCAAGGTGAACACGAGAGCCTGCGAGCCTTCATGGGAAGGTTTAAGTCGGTACTATCTAAAGTGGAAGGTTTGAGCAACACCTCTGCACTAGAGACTTTGAGAAGAGCATTGTGGTGTCCCTCTCCTTTTCGTCAAGAGATGACCGTAAACGAGCCGGCGACCATCCAGGACGCCCTCCATCGCTCTACAGACTTTGCCAAGAGCGAAGAGGAGGTCCGCGCACTATCTCAAAAATTGGGAAAGTCTAAGCAGACAAGCGACCCACCGCAGACCACAACCCCTAATGCAGCCAAAAAGAACAACAATGGTTCCGATTTCGTCCAGCATGAAGGAGGATTCAGGGGAGCTCATAATTATCAGATCGAGTCACACGGATACGGTCGCGGTCGAGGTCGAGGTCAAGGTCGCGGCAGAGGCTCCTGGAACAATACATGGACAAGAGACCAGAACGCTTATGACGAAACAGCTTTTTGTGAGTTCCATCAAACCGCTGGGCACTCTACTGCGATGTGCCGCACTTTGGGACTTAGACTCGCTGCAAGACTGGCTGCCGGCACTCTCAAGGGCGATATTAGTATCAAAGATCTCGATACAGACGTCAACACCAATGAGCCTCACAGTGCCGACGACATTAACCCGAAGCGAAGAAGGACAAACATCGACGACTCACCACCGCACGAACCAAGACAGCGAATACACTAAGTTACTTCAACGAACTACGGTGCGACTTGATCCCTTAAAAGGGTACGTAGGCAGCTCATCTTCGGATGGGTTCAGTTGCCCCCTCCTTAAAAAGGGGGGGAGTGGGTACGTATACTCGTATACTCCCATTTTCTGAAACAAATGTTACAATTAATAAAGATCAAGGATCTTCTCACTTCTCGTTTGCATCTCATTTACGTCCATCACGGATTGCTTAAGTCTTAACTTAATCAGACTCTATCACCGTCGCTGCTGGCCACAGCGACGAACTTTTTTCATCATCCAGATCTGACTTCTACACCCACCACGGGTTAAGCGCGCTATATAAATTGGTAATCACTATAGGAGCGGAAGTGTTTAGAAAGAAACACTTTCGTAAACCCAAGTGATTGCCTAAAAACCCAGCAAACCTCGCTGGTATCATCGCAAAGTGTTCATTATAGGAGCGGTCGTGTCGTTGTAATACACGCCCGTAAACCGAAATGTTCATTCAAAAACCCAACAAACTGATCGTTGGTCTCTACGCGATAACGTGTTCATTATAGGAGCGGCCGTGTCGATGTAATACATGGTCGTAAACCGAAATGATCATCAGAAAACCCAACAAACAGATCGTTGGTCTTTACACAATAACGTGTTCATTATAGGAGCGGCCGTGTCGATGTAATACATGGTCGTAAACCGAAATGATCATCAGAAAACCCAACAAACAGATCGTTGGTCTTTACTCAATAACGCATTCATTCTTGGAGCGGGCGCGTCAATAGAACGTAACCGTAAACCAGAAATTTCATCTCAAAAACCCAACAACTTCGTTGGTCATTACGCAATAACGTGATCGTTTTCGGAACAGGCGTCTCTATGCAGACTCGTCTATAAACCGAAATGATCATTATAAAACCCAGTTAACTTAACACTGGTCCCAACAACAATATAGCTGATCTTTGGAAACAAACCAATCAACGACAGTCGGCCTCACAGCAAGGATAAGCGTAATCCCAAGTCAAATCATTATCTCAAATGACGTAAGACAGAAATGATGATAACTCTGAACAAAAGGATAAACACCGTCTAAGTTTAATCAAATACTAAGTCTGAAATCTAACTAAAGCGCGATCTCGTCAACGTCGTCGACAACGTCATCGACAATCTCGATGGCTTGTTCAGAGGAAATCGCCGGCGTAGAGTTTTACAAATTATCATCGCTTGACGAATCAAAAGAACTCGAATCCGAGTCAGCCTCCTTTTCAACGACACCAGCATTCGTCTCCACAACTCGATCATCAGTCGTGCCAACAGGAAAGTCCTTAAGGATCCCTTCAAGCTCACGAACATGCTTAGCAAATACCTCATCCGCGAGCGATAGGTTTGCCTCTTGCTTCTCAAGATCAACGAGCTCTTCACCAAGGGACGATCTTTGGCGCCAGTTCACGCTTTGCTTCATCAACAGCTCGCTGCATAGCTGCATCATAAAGATTGGCTTCGTCAAAGTCGATGTTCGCAGGACCTTGTCGTAATTCACCTTGTGATGACGACGTCTCCACCTTGCGATGTGGGATTTCCTCGGTCGTTGTCCACTTCGTCAAAATCACAGACCTTGTCGCTGTTCACCTCGCGATACCGACGACGTCTCCACCTGGCGATGTGGGTTTTCCTCTCGTTGTCCACTTCCTCAAAATCAGGGATCTTATCGCGTTCGCATCGCGACGCCGATGTCTTCTCCACCTCGCAATCCATGCTCCTTCACTTAGTTAGTTCGAAGCACCATATTTCTCACCCGATCGAATCTCGCCTCACACGCCCACTATGCGATGTCGTCGTCCTCTCGTCATCGCGGTGTAAGCCTATCCACTTCACCAGACTGGGTCTTCACAAGACCCCGTTAGCACGGACCTTCTAGCTGCGTGAAAACCTTGTCGCGAAGGCCTCGCCATCAACAAACGCCACCTAGCCGGAATAATTGCAATCTCATCGCGAACTTCATCTATCGCAATTAGAGCATTGGAATAGACCGGCCTCGTCAAACTGACGGAGTAAGATTCTGTAGAAAGAATTATTCTCTTTCCAAGAAGGAAAGGATCATCGACCATCTCTCCGGAATCGTCTAAGTCTAAAATAGCCTCTATTATATCATTTGCGTGCAAATGATTAAGCTGCAAGTCCATGGGATCGGAAACCATCCTTCTAAATTCACCTCTCCGCTGCACCAAAGATCAACGATCCGAGTCGTCGAATCACCGAGTCACTGGAAAAAAAAAAAAAAAAAAAAAAAAAAAAAAAAAAAAAAAACCGGCCGAGTCAACTCAGTGGGTCAACTCGGCCGAGTCAACTCAGCGAGTCAACTCGGCCGAGTCGACTCACTGAGTCAACTCGCAAGATCTTGAACCATGGCTTGAAAACAAATTGCTTGGTCCAGAAGAAACGACTCTACAGGGCAGCTCAGATGGAACCACGGACCCATCCTTATATCCCTGGAAAGGTGAGAATGTCACGGTTCCATCGCCACTGACGGCGAAGCCGTCCGATGTCCCAGTCGCCGCCGGCGAAGCTCTGAAGCAGCCTACACGATCTCTCTCTCTCCTCGCTGACTCACTCTCCTTCTTGACACGATCAGACCTCGAACTGCCTCGAACCGCCGCCGTCGTGTCATGATCTCGAATAAGCCGACCTCGTCCATCTCGCTCGAACAGCCGTGGAACTCGACGAACCATCTCAATCTCGAACAACCACGAACCATCTCGCACCAAGACCTCGTTGCATAGATGTCGATCTCGATCACGAAGCCACCGGCGTGAAAGACCCTCTCTCTCGATCACAGACGACGATGGCGGGAGAAACACGGTGGCGTCGAGCTGATTTCTTCACGGGCATCGTGACATCATCATCCCCAAGGAGGAGGAAGAAGAAAAAAAAAAAAAAACAAAACCTAAAAGAAAAATACTAATAAAATAAAGAGGCAGAAGGAGAGATGATTTTTACCTGGTGCTTGGAGAAAAAGTGATTTGGTAGAAAATAACTCAAGGTAGCAGGCCTATTTATACTGGGAGGATTTCCTGAAATCATTAGGTTTTTGTAAAAATTCCTAATGATTTTCCAGCAGGCCTCAAAGCCCATCAACGCAAAAAGACCAGCAACCTCCTCAGTATCCAAAGATAATGAAAAAGACACAAATCCAGGGAAACGCGCAGGCATCAGCTCAACGCGGAATGACAGAAACTTCCCGAGTTCGATGATAAGACGTTCACGCCTGGCGATTTCGCTGTCGATCATATCGATCTCAGACTACGACAACTTCTACTTTGGCACCACCGCGACTCGATACTGCCAAGCTGGGGGGCTGATTTCACCCCTATGAGATCGATATAACGACAATATATTAAATTTGCAGCGTCCTGACAAAATCGGATCAAGTATGAAATGAGGAGCCCAGGAAAACATGTTAACATCGGCTCAACGCGGAATAACAGAAACTTCCCGAGTTCGATGACAAGACATCCACGCCTGGTAACTCTCTCAGTCTTCTAAGTAACAGAGCAAGAAAACAAGCACATGAAAACACGCTGACGTCGACTCAATGAGGAATAACAGAGACTTCCCGAGTTCGACGATGAGACGTTCACACATGTGACTTCGCAGTCCAACATATCGATCTCAGACTTCGACAATTTTTACCTCGGCACCATCTTAACTCGATACTGCCAAGCTGGGGGGCTAACTGTAGGGGTCGGATTTCACCCCTATGAGATCGATATAACGACAAGATCAACTGGGCAGCATCCTAACGAAATCGGAACAAGTCTACAAAGGCCTAGTCTGAATCTAGGCCCAAAATGACATTAAACTCATTAACAAAAATGGGCTTAATGTCATTTTGGGCCTAATTTTAATATATTGCTAAATGGGCCATGTCCATTTATTAGCTGGCCCATTTTACTTAGAAACACTATATATAGTTCATTATCATCTCCCAAAAAGGGGATCGAATCATTTGTAATCAAAGCTTAACAGAAACAGCAATAAAACATATCTTCGACTTTTGCTTTGTGATTCATACTCAGAAGACTCAGTTTCTCTTTTCGACCTTCGACAAATTCAATTGAGTTGGTTTCGACCTCCACAGGTACTCGATTTAGGGCGAAAATTGTAGAAAGAAAAAACTAGCCTAAAACCGTTTCATGAGAAAAAAACTAACAAAATTCAAGATACTAGTTAAAAAAATCCAACATTCCCACCAAGTAATTAAAACAGAACACAATTGTGCTTGTCACTTGATTTAATGATCCTTTTTTGCATTTTTAGGTAGTAAAAGGCCAGAAATTAAAATCAATTCCATATAGCATTTGACACAAAAACTTCATTTGGAGATCTTATTATTTGATACCAAGAACTAACTGCAAGTATCATCTATGAACTGTTTTTGAAGTTTGATTTTCAATCCAAACATCGTAGTTTCGATATGGTTCATCGAATCGTTTGGAATTTTATTTGATTCGTTGAGGTACGTTGAGTTTCACACCCCAAATTTTAGAACTGCCACAAGTTAGCAAATTTCCCATAGATTTAGAATCTTCGTTTCGTGATGATGTCAAAAAAAGTTATCAAGTTATAAACAGATTATGCCTTCGTTTTGTATCATGCTTTTCAGTATAAACCATCAAGAAGGAACTGACCATGAGCTATCTTGGCCATCTACAACACCGTCTTCTCCTAAAGGCTAGACCCGTCCTTAGCCACATTCTGAGATATCATCCCCTGAGGACCAAAGTACGTTCCAAGACGGTTCTGGATCACGACACTGACTCTATCCACATGCTGCTCCTAAGGAGGTGGACAGAAAGCTATGTTCTCGACGGTTTGATGGACTCAAGACTCGAGCATCAATTTTCAATTTAAAATACATAATGAGAAGAAGAAACATGTGTAAGAAATAAGGAAAAGAAAGCTCTTCTGGAATAACATCGTCACTAAATCATTTTAAAAGCTACTCAAGTTTCAACTATCCGACTCACTACTGCTTCCTTCACTATCAGACTACAAAGTGCAAATCATAAAGATAAAACATGAGACTAAACAGATGAGTTCGCTTAAGAGTTATCGATTATCCCAAAAAGGTAAATGTAACAGGGGAAATTCAAGAACAAATCCAGAGCCAAGCGAGACTCAATTTATATAGACAGTGTCACTATGCCTTGGGGGTCTATCAGGAACCGTACCTGGTTTGAATCTTGATGCTTCATGTCTCGCCAGCTCAGGAGGCACCGCACTGTTGCTCTGAACAAGCATCTGCTTCAGATCATAGAAGACTTCCGTATCATGAAGAGTCAAGAACGAGGTTGCAACACCGCTTTTTCCAGCACGTCCTGTACGTCCGATACGATGTGTATACATCTCTATATGTTTAGGCATGTCATAGTTTATGACATGAGCCACATCGGGGATATCTATTCCACGGCCTACAACATCTGTTGCAACAAGAACGTTGTATCTCTTTGCTCTGAAACCTTCCAAGCTGATTTCTCTCTGCTCTTGCGATTTCCCACCGTGTAAAGTTGTGACTCGGTATCCTGCCTTATCCAGATTCTTGGCAATAGAGTCTACGTTTTTCTTTGTGTTTACAAACACAATTGCGGTTTTATCGCCGAGCTCATCGAGCAGTTTCTGCAATCTGAAGAATTTCTCTGATTCTTTCATCATAATCACGTGTTGCGAAATCAAATCTGTGGTCTTTCCTGCAGTACCAATGGTGACAACAACCGGATTCCTCAAGTACTTTCTAGCGAGACGCTCTACCCCAGGAGGCATCGTAGCACTGAACATATATGTGGTTCTGTAAATCTTCTTTTCGTCAAGCTCTTCTTCTTCGTTTTCGGGTTTCAAATTACTTGAAGGCATCGCATCTAACACACCTGCAACCTGCGGCTCGAAACCCATGTCAATCATCCGATCTGCCTCATCAAGAACCACATAGTTGCACTGGTTCAACACCGCATACCGCCTTTCAAGGCAATCAATCAAACGACCAGGAGTCGCAATAACAATCTCACACCCTTGTGTTATCTTCAACCCCTGTTCCTCAATCGACTGACCACCAACAATGGAAGTCACCCTAAATCCTAGATAATGCGCAAACTTGACAGTTTCCTCCTCAATCTGTTGAGCAAGTTCTCGAGTAGGGGCCATAACCACAGCATAAGGTCCCTCGGTTTCATTCTCTTCACTCATCGGTGGCAATCTAGATATGTAAGCTAACATAGGCAAAACAAAAGCAGCAGTCTTACCAGAACCAGTCTCTGCAATACCGATAACGTCGCGTTGTTGCAGTCCAAGTGGTATGGCTGCCATTTGAATAGGAGAAGGTTTCTTGTACCCAGCTCTCTCCACAGCTTTCAAAAGCTCAGAACTAAGCTTACTCTCTTCCCAGCTCCTCATTGGACGAGGAATCCTCGAACCCTTGTAAGAGATGTTGAAATCTTCCCTGAAAATACGCCAATCTCTCTCAGTCATCTCCTCTAATCTCTTGTCGCTCCAATGCCTATCAACCCTCATGTCGAAAGAGTCGTATGTGTCTGCAGCTTCTTCTCGGACCTTTTGAGCAGCGGCTTCCTCAGGTCTCTCAACTACACCATCTTTCTTACGAATCTCGTCACGCATCTCTCTCTCGTGCTTAGCCGCTTGTTTCTTCTGCTCACGACGGTCCATACCAGCACGAAACCCTCTCCCAAAGAGAAGCTGAGCTTCGTGAGGGTTTTGGTAGAGAGCGTTCATATCCCTAGATGTATCCTCAGTGTTTTCCCAATCGAAAGAGAAACGGAACTTCTCGCTTGGTCTGATGACTCTCTTCTTTGGCTTCTTGCCTCCGAGGTACTGCTCTTTAATGGCGTCGAGTTCCTTCTCTCGCTCTCGCTCCACTAATTTCTCAACGCGCGCACGTTCTCGAGCCTTGGCTTCTTCTTCCCTCTCCCGATCTCGAATTCGCCGATCGGGTTCACGATCGCGTTCACGCCGGTCACGGTCACGCTCACGGTCGCGCTCTCTATCGCGGTCACGATCTCTGTCTCTCTCCCTGTCGCGGTCACGCTCTCGGTCCCTGTCCCTGTCTCGATCTCGGTCGCGTTCTCGGTCGCGATCCCGAGAGCGATCTTCATTCGGTTCTTCAGTCTCAGGGACGGAGTGACCGATTTGTTCACGGCGGAGACGCTGGTCGGAGATTTGTTCCTGGCGGCGTTTTAGGGCTAATTCTTCGCGCTGAGCTTTGGTGAGGAAGACGGGCTTCTTAGCAACGGCGGAATCGAGAGTATTGACGGAAGTAGATCCGACGACTTCGTTGATTGATCGCTTCATTGCTCAGAGATTTCGCTTGGTGGATTGCAGGAGGGGAAAAAGCTAACAAGATCTAGAATCGTCTTCTTCTCTCTTCTCGTTGCTTGGTTTCTTTTCTAACTTTTGTCTTTCTTGTTTAGGTCTCCTTTTAATCCTCAATTTGGGAAATTTGTTTTCTTATATCTTCATCTAAAGCCCTTAAGGGTTTTAGGCCCAATTGTTTTGGATTTCTTTTGCATTCCTAATTCAACCTAATTTTGTTTTTATTTTTAGTAGACTTAAATATTCAATAGAATAATAACTATCTATAGCAAAGTAAATCCTGATATATCTACTTTAAAAAAGTGTATTCACAATCTATAAGATTTCCTAAACTAATCTACAAAAGGTCTGTTTTTTTTCCTTCACTTTTTTGCAACTTTAATAAATTTCAGAAAAGAAATTAGCATAGATAACTATAAAAAAAACCATATCTAATAATTTAAGAAAAAGTATTTATATGGCCAATTCCTAATCACTAAAATTAGGAGTTTTAGTTAGAATATGAGATAGTTTTTTTTTTAGTTATATCACCGATTGACCCATTTCAGAATTCTAGTATTTTTTTAATACCATTTATCTATTTTCCTTAGATCTAAACAAATACATGTGGACATCAAATTATATAAAGATTGTTGATACATGAGTTCGACAATACATTTTTTAAACAGTAAGAGGCTCGGAAATTTTCGTTTATTGATAAAATGCTCGGAAATGGGTTACAAACAACGTAAACAAAAAGTAGTAAATGTAAAGGATGTTGAGCTCAGAAGTTTATAGATTGACGAATCTTGTGCCTCACGAGTTGACTGACTGAGTAACGATGTCGGTGAAATAAGTATCTTGAGGTCAGGTCATGTGTGATAAGTGCTCTGTGGTCGGGATTTGTGTGATAAGTACGAACTCTAACGAATTTTTGTACGATTCCGACGGAATCACTACAAGAAATGTGGGTATTAATAGCGGCCGAAAAACGCTATGATTCATCTTCCATAGCGTTTTCTTAAACGCTCTGACAGCGCCCGTCATCGTAGGTCAGACACTTTAGATAGCAAACTTCACGAATGCTATAGTTAATAAAACTACGATAGCGTTTATGAGACTGCTATGTTTAATATTTATAATAGCGTGTTATAATTGTTATGATTGGTTTGTATCTATGCCAGTTTGTTTTACAAAGATAGCAAATTTTTTGTGTTATGAAATTATTCTTTAATGGTCCGAAAATATATTTAAATAATTATTTTTGTAATATTATTTTTAATAATAATAATTTAAAAAATTATTTCATAAAATAAATATCATAACATTTCAATTTCAATGTTTACAAAACAATAAATCAACAACAATCAAAAGCATCAACATTTCCATATTTTACTCTATCAATCAACCACTAATAATCCTTCACAATCATCTCTAACATAAACACTATCATCATCAGATTGTTCACCATCGAAATCTTCAACTTCTTGTACAGGCAAAGGTGCAAAACCTAAATCCTCCTCTGCTTCCAACTCATGATAGCCTCTAGGTGGTGCTCTCATAACAACATACCAATTTGAAGAATCATCTTCTCTAGAGTAGAAAACCTGTTTCGCTTGATCAGGTAGGATGAATGGATCTTTCAAATATGATGCTTGGTTCATATGAAGGTTCACAAGAGTGAAGCCATCTTCTTTCTTCACACCGTTCCCTGAGTTGGCCCAATTGCATCTAAACAGTGGTACTTTGAACATGTGGTAGTCCATAAGTAGAATCTCCTTTATCACTCCATAATATGTAAGCATATCAGCTACTTGTCTTGTATCTCGTGCACTTGATCTACACATGCTAAATGCTTCATAAGTGACACCACTGTTTTGTGTCTTCCGCTTAACCGCATCTGTATGAAATCGCTGTCCATTAACGATGAACCCTTTATGTGCTAAAGCAACATTTCTAGGTCTAAATGCCAACCACCTTATCTCCTTGGAGTGTCTTTCAGTTGCGTCTGAATGAATCTGATGCATTAAATACACCAATTTCAGAGCAATCAATTTTCTTAATTAGATGAGCAATCAAGATAAACTTCTGTTAATAAACTAAAAAAAATCTGAACATGAACATCAAGTAATCAATCTGTATATTCAGTAAAATAAAAAACTAAAGATGATCATCAAGTAAACAAGGTAACAATATAAAGACGTTCATTTATTGACGTTCAAGAATACTAGTGAAGATGACAACCTTTTTCTTTACCCATTGTGCAAACTGCTCTGTATGGTTTTTCCACAACAAAGTTTCATTTTTCTCACATCGAGCATCAGTAGCTTGTAATTCTTCCAAATGCATCCTGATTTTACAATAAACAATTATGAAACTGAAATAATTATTTTAAATAGCTGAAACTAAAAAGGTAACCTTACCCAACATATGGTTCCATACAAGCCATGTTCATTAGCACATAGCGATGTGCACTGTCTCTATCTTTATCAGAAAGGGTGACCTGTTTACCCTTCTGCAGAGGTCGACCTTGAACCACCATCCTATCATCCTCAATATCTTTCATTACGATTAACTCTTTCTTGAACTGGTACTGAATCTTGAAGGAACTCTAAACAAAATGCAATGCATTCTTCAGATAAATACCCCTCAGCCATACATGCTTCTGGCTTTGCATGATTCTTAACATAAGCCTTTAGTTTTTTCATGTACCTACAATTCAGTCAAGAAATATGAATATTAGACTAACATTATTGCAGGAAATACATATAGTGAAGCAATTGAGTACATCAAACCTTTCGAAAGGATACATCCAGCGGAAGTGTACTGGTCCTCCTAAACGTGCCTCTTTTGATAGATGTATTGGAAGGTGGAACATGATATCAAACAAGGATGGAGGGAAGAACCGCTCTAGTTGACACATTGTTTCCACAAACTCAGTCTCCATTGACATTAGTTTCTCCGGGTCAATGATACGGTGGCACAATCTGTTAAAGTAATTGCATAATCGGGTAATGGCAATCCTTGGCCCTCTACATAACAACCCTCTTAACGCAGCTGGTAACAAGTTTTGTACTAGCACATGATGATCATGCGACTTCAAACTACCTACATTCGGAGGGTTAACTGAAACACTATTAGCAATATTACCACAATAACCATCAGGACCTCTAAAATTAGATAACCTTTGGCAAAAAATGGTCTTCTCTTTCTTGGATAACCAATAGGCTGCTGGAGGTAAGTATGTTTTCTTTCCCCTAACCTCTACGTGCAAGTGCTTTCTGATTCCAATATCTTCTAAGTCTTTTCTTGCTTTCAAACCATCTTTCGACTTGGCACTTTGCATCAAGATAGATAATATAGCATCCGAGACATTCTTCTCTACGTGCATCACATCAATATTGTGACGAACAAGTAATTCCTAAGACATTAAACAATAAACTGTTAGGCATATACGTATACAACAATCTGTGAAAAAAAAAAAAATACGTGTACGACAATCTGTGAAAAAAAAAAAAAAAATACGTGTACGACAATCTGAGAATATAGTTTAGTTACTCTACTTTACCTTCCAGTAAGGTAGTTCAAAGAATATTGATCTCTTCTTCCATCGCCATAGATCACTTGTGAAACAACCAGAGTTTTTTTTTTTTTTTTTAAACACCTGGAATAATATTCCCATAAATATTAAAACACACAATAATTCAACACAATAACAAAAGCGGAATAGATATAAACACAAACGAGACACTAGATCATCTCCTCTTCACAGCCAGATTCCACGATCACACTTTGTCTTTACCTGCATCACATGGTTATAAGAGATGCGTGAGTATTATCATAAATACTCAGTGGTACGATCATCCCATCTACTTGGCTAGATGCACGGGTATAGGGAACAATCAAAACACCACACAACACAATTAAGCAAAAAGTCGACACGAAAAATCAACCCCGAAAAGTCAACCCAAAAAGTCAACGCAAAGTCAACCCCGAAGAGTCAACGTAAAGTCAATTACAAACCACGATACTTACGTTGATCTAAACATTAAAACCGCCCCAAACAAGCATTGATCGAACAACAAATCAACTCAATTCGCAATCAAACGCACCAAATACACCCATCTACCCGCAAAGACCATGGTCACGCACTCACCTGATTCGAGATCGATTATCTCACCCACCACAGCTCAGAAACATGATCGGAAAACTGTTCTGAAAACTAGACTGCGAGAGCTACAGAACAATATGTAGATCGTCTACTGGGTCTCTCTTGTTCGACGGGAAAACAGCCCGCAAGTTCGACGATCGGAACTGAAACAGAAACGACCCATTGAACAAGAACACAAAGAATCCGATGAACGGATACTCCAAATTAGGATCGGAAAAAGGTTCTGGAAACTAGACAGATAGAGCTTTCTAACCGTATATAAATCGATTTCTGGATCTTTATAGAACGATGGTAAATCAGCCCGTAAGTTTGGTAATCGAAACTGGAAACAACAAATCTAGTCTCAGAAAACAGAACCGACACACTGATTTTAAAAGAACACAGAGAATGGATCATACCTCGGAATCAAGATCGGAAACCTGATCTGAAAACTAGACAGAGAGGTCTTTCCAACCGTATATAGATCGTCCTCTGATTCCCAACGGTTAGACGGGAATCCTCCCTCGAATTGGACTGATCGCAGATCAAAACTGCAGAAACCTCCCAAAACAAAACGACCATAACTCCTCAAATACCCAACCGATTGACAAGCGGTTTTCTCCTAAATCAAGATCAAAGAGTGAAGAACTTACCCTGAAATGTTCACTCCGATCCAACTTGATCTTCACCGCCGTTTGCCTCCTCCAAAACCGACGGCACACACCCTCAAACTCCCAAGAACACTCAAGAACACTTGTTCTCACCCTCAAATCTCTCAATCCTCAAGAGAAATCTATCTGTTTTCTCCCCTAAAACTGAGCTCAATCATCCCACAAGCCTTTTATAGGCAAAAACTTCGGTTTAACCAAACCGAACCGAAATTAATTGCTTCCCCAAACCGAACCGTCGGTTTAAGTGCAACTTGTATCAAACGACACCCGAACCAAAAATACATAATTGGTTCGCGGGCGTCACAACTTGATTCTTCACACACTTCTTCTTCAACCAGCTCATCATCTTCCAAATCTGTTCTTTTTCTTTTTCTTTTCTTATCTAGAGGTCTCCCAAAATCATTCCTAAACGCCTTTAGTGTCTCATATATTTCAGCACCTGTTTGTATCCTATTGGCACTCCCAACTTCAACAGTGTTGTCAAACCAGCCTTTTTTATATCTGTAAGGATGGCCAGGCGGTAGTCTCTTTCTATTTCCCATGTATACATACTTACGGCTAAACTTAAGCCACATACAAGGAGTATCCTTTCCACAGATGTTGCAAGCTTGTTTCCCCTTCACTTTACTTCCAGACAATACTCCCAAGGCTGGATAGTCACTGATACTCCAAAGCAGTATGGCTCTAAGTGTGAAGGTCTCCTTTGCAAATGAGTCATACACTTCAATACCCTCAGACCACAAATCTTGTAAATCTTCAATCAATGGTGATAAATAGACATCTATGTTATTACCAGGAGCTGTTGGACCAGGGATCAACAAAGTTAACATTATATTCTCAGCCCGCATACACATTGTTGGAGGCGTGTTATAGTTCACCAATAACACTGGCCATGTGCTGTAATTGGTGTTTTGCATGGAGAAAGGGTTCATCCCGTCTGTAGAAAGTCCAAGTCTAAGATTCCTTGGTTCGGTAGCAAAGTCTGGCTATCTATCATTCACTTGTGCCCAAGATATAGAATCGACAGGGTGACGCATTGTACCATCTTCAGTGGCATTGGTAGAATGCCAACGCAAATGCTCAACCATCCTTTTCGATCTAAACATCCTCCTAAATCTGTCCTTGATTGGAAAATATCTAAGGATCTTTGCTGGAATCCCTATCTTCAACTCGTTACTGTGCTTATCCTTCTCCCATCTTGAAACTTTGCATCTTGGACAGCTTTCTAGCTTTTCAAACTCCTTCGTATATAGTATGCAATCATTCTTACAAGCATGAATATTGTCGTAGCCGAAACCAAATACCTTCAGAAATTTTTTGATTGCGTCGGTACTCCTCGGAAGAACATTGTCTTCAGGTAGCATATCTTGAATTAAAACCAACAGCTGATCAAAGTAGTTCTCAGACAAACCACTCTTAACTTTGATTCTGTAGAGTCCCATGATTGCTGCAACCTTTGTGTATTTGACACAAGTAGAGTACAATGGAGTTTCAGCTTCTCTTAACTTTGTCCTGAATTCAATTTCTTCTACAGCTTCATCCTCTTCATTTGGTTCCCCATTGTCATTCGTATTACCTTCACCTATACAAAATGCTGTCTTTAACAACTCAAAAGCCTCAGTTTCAGATCCATGACCAATATCTTCCATATCATCTTTTTTCTCACCATGAATACTCCAACAAGAACTCTTATACTTCTTATCCATACCCCTAATCACTAGATGATCAACAATCTTATCTAATAACTGATGGCTTAAATTGCGGCAATCTCTACAGGGGCATAGCATTTCAGACAAATTGCCTAATCTTCTTGCCGATGAATTCACGAAATTAGTTGCTCCTTCTAAGTACTCAAGAGTATTCCTACATGTTATGTCAGAAAATACAAGTTAGCCAAATAAATTGGGATATACAAGTTAGATCGAGAGATCGAGAGATTAAAAACCTTTGCAGGAAAATCCATGCTTTGTCCATATGAAAACGATTGAGATATTGACAAGATGGAGACGGAGGTTAAGAAGAATGTGGTGTGGGATAAGGCGAGATCGAGAGATGGAGAGATGGTGTTATGAAAGCTCTCTACGTTTTTTTTGGGTCGGCGCTGCACCTTCATCAATAAAGAACGGCTCAGATGATAGATGCAAAGCTGGAGAGAGATGGAGAGATTATTAAACACATTCATCAATAAAGAACGGCTCAGATCATAGATGCAAAGCTGGACAGACATATCCAACGGTGTAGGAGAGGCCATGTCAGCAATCTCTGTATAATTGATTCATTGGCCAATATGTTTATGTATTTTTTAATTGTAAAATAGGTTTAGGGTATCAAAAATACGTATATAATCCAAAAAAAATTAAAACAAAATATTGTTTTTATAAGAATCAATTTATAAATTTTGGAATATTATTTCTTATATTTTAATTTTAAAATTCAAAATAAATAATACAAACAATTTAGGAAATAGTAATTTAGGATATAGAGTTTACTCAAACACTTTAAGTATAGTAATTTAGGGTATAGAGTTTACTTAAACACTTAGTTGTATATGTAGCAAGACGTTTTTAGTATGGTTTAGTTTTTAGAGTGTAGCACTTTAGGGTATACCATATAAAATTTACTCAAACACTTTAGGGTATAACACTTTAGGATATAGAGTTTACTCAAGCATTTTACGTAGAGCAATTTAGGGTATAGAGTTTACTCAAGCACTTTACGTATAGCAATTTAGGGTATAGAGTTTACTCAAACACTTAGTTGTATATGTAGCAAGAGGTTTTTAGTATGGTTTAAGTTTTAGAGTCTAGCACTTTAGGGTATGCCACTTAATAGGATATAAAATTTACTCAAACACTGTAGGGTATAACACTTTAGGATATAAAGTTTACTCAAACACTTAGATTTTAGGGTATAATTTCATATAATCCGAAAATTAATTTTAGGCATTGAGTATTGGTTTAGTTTTAAATAATTTAGGGATTGGGGTATACGTATTTTAAATAATTCCAGTTAATCATTTTTAAATAATTTTAGGAATTAGGGTATAGGTATTTTAAATAAGTTCAGTTAATTGTTTTTTAATAATTTAGGGATTAGGGTATAGGTATTTTTTAATAAGTTCAGTTAATTGTTTTTTTTTAATAATTTAGGGATTAGGGTATAGGTTATTTTCAAATTACGTACAACTTTTAATTTTGTCATATTATTTCTTATATCTTTTTTACTTCAAAATTCTAAAATTAAAATACTAAAAATTAGTCCTAATATCACATAATATAACATAAGTATCAGAATATTACATAAGTACCAAAATACATCAAGTTTTAATTGGACATGAAGCATGACCGGAGCAATCAAATGACCAAACCGGACCAACATCTTAAGATTACCAAACCATGTCTTAAGTTTCAAATGAACAATATTTTGTCATTTGGCCATGCCACAGTTGAACCTATGGCATCAGAAATGCATGCAATATCTGAAGTTGGTCTCCAGACCCTTGCAGTACCAATCTTAGCCACTTCAACCCAAACCTTGCTTGCATCATGACCTAGGGGTACAAAGTGGCACACATCGTTAGGATCCGTTGAAGCTACTCTTCCTTCAGCTACCTTGCGTCCAGAGTTGTTGCATTCTAAAAGAAAACACTTAGTCTTTGCACTTTTGGTGGAACTATTGCTGCCTAGACTCTACAATTCAAACCAGAAAATAGAATCAAGTACCAACATCAATACAATAGAATCAGAATCAAGTACCAACATCAATACAATAGAATCAGAATCAAGTACCAACATCAATGCAACAGACAAACAAATAAACAAACTTCATTCTAAATATCATACCACTGATTTTGGCTCAGATGCTTTGGCTCAGCTGTTTTTGTAGGTGTTGCATCTGCAGACATGATTTCAACCTTCATGACTGGCCATGCGATTTTCTCGTTAATTGCATCACCAATCAAAAACAAATCAGGGGTTGGCCTCCACAAGTAAGCATCATTTTTATACACCTTCACAACTTCAATACTAACAGCATTTGGACCTAAAGGTATATTGTTAACCATCTCTTTTGAATTAGTTGAGCACATGATTCCTTCACCAATAACCTCCTCGTCTTCATTAGTCCAATCAAATATTTTGCATCTTCGAGTATCATCTCCATCGGTTTGCTAATATGTAAAAAGCTAATGATTAGAGATATGGAAAGGAAACAAACCAAGATTTACTAACCTTACCCTGGATACATCGACAGAAGAGTTTGAAGCCCTGTCTAAATTCACTTTGTCTATTGGCCAAGATATTTTGCATCCCACAGCTTACTGAAGAGATGACATATCTATTGTAGGCCTCCAAAGAGCAGCTTCTGAGATTAATGCAGACTTGACAACAATAGCCACTGCATTAGGACCAATTGGTATACGACCAATTTTGTACGTCGAGTCAGCACTGCAGAATTCTCCAAAACCAATAACAACATCTCCTGACTCTAACCAATCCAGTATTTCTACTCTCACTCCTTCTTTCAAATACCCACTACTCGTAGATGTTTCAGGATCACCATTACTTTTCTGACACAAGGAAAATGAATTAGTAAATGTCATAATACTAGTTAACCAACTGACATATGAAAATACTTACCTTCTTCCCAGCTAAGTCCTGGACCATTCCCTTTAACTGTCTAATCTCACTTTCCATATCAGCAATCTTTGCGTCTCTACAATGCACAAACGCTAGCTTAGTAGCTGTAATCCCTCTGCCAAACCCCCTTACTCGGCCAGGTTTGTCTTTTCCCAAAACCTTGCTCACAGCATCTTCCCTGATATTTTCAGAAGCTGATGTAGAGTCCATTTGACTATCAAGTGACTGTATTTGTTCCTGATACAAACATATGTGCAGATGATACTAGTAATTCAAATCAATACTTTAAAATTAGAAGTTCTAATCAACCGTGCTAATTACTTACTTGTAATCTATAATGTGTATAATTATAGTAACTAATGATTCAATGCTTAACTGTAAATGCATCATTTTTTTTAGTACCAAATATATGTGCAGATGATAACTCAATGCTCATAATCCATTAATTGTACACAAGATCTCAAGTTTAAGAATTCTTACAATAGTCTCAGCAAATTGAGGCTTCACAGGTCTACCATCACCATGACTGTGTCCCGCAATCCATATCTTACTCCTAGTTACCTTACTTGGGTCATTACTCTTTTTTTTTTCTATAAAATACAGACATATGTTAGTATCATTTTATTCTGAAGTAATAATTAATATAGATGTTTGAGTAATTGTTTTACCATATCATAAGCTAATCGAAGCATTCCTTTGCGACTGGTGGTGTGAGGAATCTGATTTCTTCTCAGCTCTATGTACTTGTCACTTATTACCTACAATATAAATCTGAGTCAGTCTAAATCTATAAGACATTACATGTAAAAAAGACAGTAACTTATTAAACATGGCTAACTAACCTTGAAATTTGCGCTACACTTGCTCCTAACCCAAGAGTTCCATATTTGAATGGATGGGATGTTGCTGGGCTTTAAAGCTATTCTATCAGCAGCAGTCTTTGCAGCTCGTACATCTGTCACTAGCCTTGACTTCCAAGCCCTCCACAAATTTCCCAACTACTTTAAAATAACAGCTTTCTGCCACTTTTCATGCACGTTAAACCTCCCCTGCATCAAAATTTGCAGAGGTCAAACATGTTTACAATTTCATAGTTATTCACAAAAACTAAAATGCAAATATACCTGAATTTCCTCCCACATTGTGTCTTTTGTCACTGCATCTACTTCTCTCCAATCAGCAACTGTAACCGGAACGTGTTCCCTCACAAGAGGACCAAGAAAAGATGATAGTGTTACTGAACCAGGTCCAACATGATCACCACACTCAGTGAATGTAACTTCAACCTTTTCTTGAGGATTTTCAGCCACCTTACGCATCTTTGTTGGTCCTCTTCTCTTTTTTTGCTTCACTACATCATCAGTGTTACCATTGCTAACTCCATCTTGTTCCATATTGACAGCTTCTTCTTCATTTTCATTACGTTCCTGTCCAGGATTCAAACCATCTTCTGCTTCTTTCTCAGAAACTTCTATCTCAGGAGCTTGATGATGAGGCTCTTGTTCCTCAGAAACTGCTTTCTCAGGAATTTCTTTCGTAGCAATTTCATCTTTGGACATTACACCATCCACATTAGCATCATCTACCCCATTGGGAGTTGACAAGCTAATAGGTGTAACATCTTCTACCTCATCAACTTCTACAGCCACTTTCTTTTTTCTACCATTTGTTTTCTTTTTTTCTTTATTCACCTTTAGTGATGTTGTAGGTGTGGCCTCCAACCCTTGATTACGTCTACTACGACGGGAACCAACTTGTCCTCCTCCTCTTGTCTTTGCCATCTCTGAAACTGATGAATAAACGAATGAAACTCAAAGTCAATCTTAACAAAATAATCAAAAAAATTCAAATCCCAGAAAGTCACCGAAACTGATGAATAAAAGAATGAAACTCAAAACTCAATCTTAACAAAATAATCCAAAAATCCAACTCCCAGAAACTCACAAAACCCCAAAAATCAAAATCGTATTTACTCCGTTGCAGAAACTTAGATTCAAAACTCAAAAAATCATGTTCACAGAAACACCGATTCAAAAACAAAAATTCAAAATCGTCATTACTCCTTTGCAGATAGATGTACAGTTGGCCTTAATAGATAACAACTCAAAATCAAACTAGATTTTCGACAGAACCCCTAAATCGATGAACCCCCAAATCATGCATCAAAACCTAAAAATCGATGAACCCCCAAATCATGCATCAAAACCTCAAAATCGATGAACCCCAAATCATAATTGCCAAAGGAGTGAGAACAAACCTTTTTCACACGATGACAATGAAGCGTCGATTCGAATTGATCGGAACGACTCGCCAAAGGAATACAGAGAGAGAGAGAGAGAGAGAGAGAGAGAGATATGATCAAGAAAGAGCAGCCATCGAATCTAGTTTTTGTTCCTAGATCGAGAATGAGAGAGGAGACAAAGCGTAATCGAAAGTGAGAGGAATCGAGAAGCGAGAGGAAGAACAAAGAAGAAAGAAGGCTAAAGGTTTTTCTTTATTTTCTGAAAAATAGGCGGTTAATCAATATAATTTTCGCGGTTAACCTTACGATGACGTTTACAATAGGTAATGTGCTATAACAGATAGTGGTACAATTAACAATCTAGGCGCCACACAAAATATTTTTCCCGCTGACCATATCATAGCGTTTGTTATTATACAAACGCTATGAAAAATTTTGGCACGAGTCAACTATAGCAAAACAAAAAAAACGCTATTTTTCAGTGCTATGAATACTCACATTTCTTGTAGTGAATGTACGAACAAAATTCTTTTCTCTTTTGAGTGAGTTAGAGTCCTGAAAACCTTTGGTCCTTCAGATCCATTGTACTCTCTCCAAAAGGTAAAAACTGATGGGTAATAGAAGGTGGGGGCACTCTTTTCTATACTAGATTAAGGAGGTGCATTTATGAAGGGTTTCTCTTGGGACGTGAGTCGGGTTCGGGTCGTTCCTGGGCCAAGCTCGCCAAAATGGGCTTTATAAATCACTGTTTGTAAAGCTCATACCCAAGAGTAGCCCCCCAGTCGACGAGCATATCGAACTGTGGGCTCGTCGATGTGGTTTGGAGGCCCATGGTCTTTGAGGCCCGTCACCTGTTCGCTCTTGATTGGCTCTCTCAAAGCGGTGCGCGAATCTCGAAGGGCGGACTTTCGTTTTCCGAGCTAGATCTATATAAACGAAATCTGGACTTCAGTTCTCCCCATTTGCATCTCGACTTCTTTTGCCCAAGGTAACCTTCTCTCTAATATCTCGCTCTCTCTCTTTCCACTCGTTTTGGTTTTCCTGCTCGGCTCCGGGTTTCCCGACGAGATCTTCCAGTTTCCGCGTTTTTTCGGTTAGTTTTCTGATTTTTCCAGTCTATTTTCTAGGTTGTGGTCGTTTCTTCATCATGGCTTCTAACTCAAATGATCGCGAAGAGTCTGATTCGATTAACTCTGGCGGCTCTCCAAGCATTGAATGTTCTCCTCCACAGGGCGATTAATCCCCTGAGGTCTCCTCCTCTGACCAGCAACCGTTAGTTTGGAAGAATCAGCGTGATCCGATAGCTAATCGGGGCGGAACCGCCTCGAGTTCGGGTCAACTTCCTCCGATGAGCTTTCGTGCTCCGTTGAGCTCGTGCCCTTCATCTAGCGTGATTCGCCTTCGGATTAGTCAAGGTGGTGGGGTCGGAGCTAGGGCCGGTAAGAGCCTGGCCCTTAGACCTAGTTCGCCGGACCCTGGGTACGAGACCTCCCTGTTTAACCTGGATGACTTAGGTGACTATGGTCGTCATCTGTGCCCAAGGCTCGGTCCTGATATCGTCCTCGAGCGTCATGATGACTAGGGGACAAAATCGACTAAGGAAACGCTCAACCATCTCTGGAAGATGTACCACATTCCGTCGGGGGTTTCCTTTGCTCTTCCGAAGAGTAGTGATCGGCCATGGAACCCTCCCCGGGGGTTCATGTGTTTGTACGAGTCTTTCTTTTACGAAGGTGGGCTCTGGTTTCCTCTTCCAAGGGTCCTGGTCAAGTACTGCACTTGGAAGAAGATCGTGTTGTCTCAACTGATGATCACGTCTATCAGTAACATGGTCGGGTTACTGGTAATGGCAGCCGAGCTCGGACGGAGGCTCTATTGCGATGCTCTCGAGGATCTGACAAAGATTACTCGAAAAACGCCAACTAGGGGTCGTTATTATCTTCGCATGAAGAAGTCCCTCCTCGAACGTTCCAAAGGGAACAAAACTGCGGATTAGGATGCTCGTTACTTCTTCCTGAAGATTGATCAGGCTTCCGTCGGGAATCCGGACTAGGAAATCCGAGCTAGGTGGAACACTGAGATCGGTATTTGCTTTACCCTTGTATTTTTCTCGGATTGATCGTCACTGACGCCTTATCTGTTTTCTTTTGTTTGTAGTTCGTCATTGTGGTGCTCGTCGTTTCGCGAAGGGATTCACCGAGCTGAAAGAGAGATTGCTTTCGTTAGGGTCCTAGTGGTGGCCGGATTTCTTGGATAAGCGGATCCATCGAGCTCTTCCTCGTATTCAGTCAGGTAATTCTTCACCTCACCTTTTCCTTCGTGCTTCATTTTGGCTTGTCTCATAGTGGCTTTCTGAAGTTTGTGCTCGTAGTTTCCGGTCAATACGATATCGAGCTTGCTCCGCTTAGACCTCTTCTAACTCGACCTTAGCAGGAAAAGGGGGAGAAGTCATCCGGGAAGAAGGTGGAGAGGGGTGACGCGAGGAAAAAGAAAGATAAGGCGGCTCGGAAGCACCCAATTAAGCACAGCGTAGGCAAAGGATTGATGGTGAAGCCAAATACCCTAGTTCTTAACTATGCGGCCCAGTCGAAGATGAAGGAGGAGGAGTTTAATAGGAAGAAAGAGGAAGAAGATAAGAGAAAGGCCGAAGAGGCACAGGAGAACGCCGCTGAGGCTTCTTCCGCAGCTGATCCCCCACCGATGACTGGGATTCTTAATTCGGGCGCGAGGGAGACTAATCTGGAGATCGTCAATGTCTCCGACGAGCCTAGATCCCCAACTGATAATATATCTCTCCAAGTTCGTCGGGACGAGCTTGCTGTCGCTCGGTTGGGAAAATGGGTCCGAACCGAGGATGCGGAGGGGTTTGCTCCTAACCGGACTCATATTGGAAATGAGGCTCCTCCGCCTTCTCAGAGTGTCGATGCTTCAGACCCAACCCCGAATCTGGTTGCTGAAGGCGTGGCTGGTGAAAGGCAGCAGATCGACCTGGACTCTGGTCGGCATGACTTTGATTATTCCTTTAAAGGGAATGGAGGTCACTTGCTACAGTTTCCTTCAGAGTGTGCGGCGCTCATGAGTCGCATCCAGGGGAGAACACCACCGCATGCCTCTTCCGGATGACCTTTTTGCCAAGCAGGCTTATACTACATGGTCGCAACACGTTGTTCAGATGCCTTTAGTTTATGTTGTGTTTTCTTCTTGTTGTGTTTTTTTTTTTGAATAGCTACTCATATTGCTACCTTTTTTTCGCAGCTGATCGAAAGTACCAACTTCATGGTCGAACATTACGATCGTTGCCTGAATAGGACATACGAGCAGTTGGAAAAGAACAAGGGGCTGCTCGCCAAGAGCTCTGCACAGATGAAGGAGGTTTTGAACGATGCGCAAAAGTCACTTGATACCAACGCTGCTCTACGGTCGGAAATTGCTTCGACCAAGGGGCTTTATCAAGATTAGAAAGCTGCAAAAAAAGGATCTGGATGTTTTATTGAAAGTCGAGAAGAAGAGACTAAGGGAGTCCCGTTCGCTTGAGATCGGGAATGAGAGAAAGCGGGTCGTAGAGAGGATGCAGACGAGGATGGAGACGAAGCTGGGGAAGCTGATGTATCATTGCGAGGAGACGAAGGTCGTTAATGAGAAGAGATCGCTCTTAGGTCAGGCGGTTTGTCTGTTGGAAATCTACAAGGACCTGGAGAAGGAAAGGGTGGTCATTCCTCCGCAAAAGGTGAAATTGGTCGAATCCGACATTAAGGCCCTCACTGGTGAGTTCGATGCTATGGAAGTCGTCGAGATAATAGAGGCTGACTTTCAGGTGACTCCGGAAGCCGAGAGGATGCCCGTAGAACAGTGGGTTCCCGATTCCCCGATTTCTAAAGATAAATCTCACAGGTCCCCATCTCTGAGCCCTGTAAATGATTCGGCTTTGGACGGTGACGAGGGAAACGTGATCGTCAATGCTGATGTCGATCCAACTACGGGCGATCCTCTTGTTCCTCTCTTCGGCTCCTCTAACGATGCTCCTCAGTAGTTTTTCTTCGGTTGCTTTCCTTTAGGACATTGCTAATGATCGGGCCATATGTGGCCTTAGTTTTATGTCTGTAATATTTGAACCTGAATTTGCCCTGGGCTCGTAGAGAGCCCTCGACTTTTTATTTAATCTACTGTTTTCATACTTATTCTAGTTTCGTTTTTGTTTGAAAGTTTGAGTTCTTTTCAAAAACTTGATTCTATTTTGAACTGTTTTCTATGAGTTTCTTAGGATTAGACACTAAGTTTTTCTCGGGGTTGTGTTGTGCGAGGCTGGGCTCGGCTTACCAAAGTTATATTTTTTAGCTAGGTTTGCGAGATGGGCTCGGCTTATTTGCACTTAGTTATGTATAAAGATTTTCCGTGCGGGACTGGGCCCGGCTTTGGTGGGGAACGTGATGATCAAATACCTGGCCAGGGCATCGATGTTGGTTTGTAGCTCGGAGCTATGGTGTTCGGAAGACAAGAGTAAAGTAAACTGATAGCAGGAGACGAACTGAGAGATGTAAATAAACTTTTATATATATATATTATAGCTGGACCTCGTGAGAGGCTGCCTACATACCCGTTAAGTAGGGATCAAACCAGTCGTAGTTCGATTACATCTAAGAAGAACTGGAACGTAAAGCGAGCTCGTAGAGCGGGGTTTTTTTTTAAGATAAAACTGAAATGCGATTAACTGGTTATATATAGTGGGACAAGTTGACTGGCGGTGGGACTCGTTGTGAATGACTTCGACTAGCTGATCCTAGTTAGCGATAAGATTGGGTGAGGCCGGGGTAGTACGGATGAGCTGATCTTGAATGTTGGTGTGGGGAGGTTCGGTATCCAGTTGACTAATGGGAAAGTTGATCGAGTTGTAGTTAGGTTTCTGGAGTCGCTTTTCGGTGATGAAGCATACGCGAGCCATCATCTGGTTTCCTCTGATGGTGAATACCCCGGTCAGCGTAAGGAACTTGAGATATTGATGGATGTTGACGAGACTGCCATGATCAAAAAAAGCCAGGGGGTTCCCATGATGACATTGTAGAGTGCTGGTTTATCAACTACCATGAATTTTACCAGCTTTGAGATTTCTCCAGCGTGTATGGCGAGCTTAATTGTTCCGATCGTCATAGTGATTTCTCCGTCGAACCCGGTGAGCGGCTTGACGCTGAGCTTGATCGTGTCGTCCCCGATTTCCATCTTGTGCAAAGTGTCCTTGAAGATCAAGTCGACCGAGCTGCTTGTGTCGATGAGGACACGGGCTACATCACAATCTCTGATCTTGAGCTCCACGACCAGGGGGTCGTTGTGTGGAGTGGCAACTCCATGCATGTCTGGCTCGGAGAAGATTACCAGCATATCGATCTCATTTTGTTCCAGATAGTCTTACTTGCTGGTTGCTAGCTGTGCATACTGCTTGATGGATTGGATGAAGTTATTGGTTGATAGGAACCCGTCCATTATCACGTTAATCCTTTGCTTTGAGGCTGGTGGTGCGCCACTGTTGTTGCGCCGATCTTTATGACCGCGTTTGGGCGGATTAGTCACATTTTCGCCGTCCTGGTAAGACTTTTTGCTCTCACGCTGGCTTCGTTACCTGAGTCCATCCATGTGAATTTCTCCACGTTGGAATTTGGCCAGCATATTTTCCTTTAGGTGTCTGCACTCCATGGTTGTATGACCGAACAACTGATGGTATTCGCAGTAAACTCTTGGGCTTGTAGGTTCCTTCTCATCTTCTCGATTATACTTGGCCCACTTCTTGAGTGGGTTGTCAGAGTTGCCGACCTGGTTGACCGACTGTTTCTTGTTTCGTTCTTCCATGTAATCCTTGTCAAAATATTGCCAAGGTTCGTGGCGCTCCTCGTCTTTGGGTTTCTCTTCCGGGGTCGGGGGCTTCGAGGGCGGGTGCTTCTTAAGATTTACCGCTCGGTCCTCTTCGAGGACGATAAATCTTGTTGTTCGGTGGAGTGCGTCTACTAGATTATGGGTTTCGTTGATGGTAAGATCGTCCCGGAATACCGAGGTATGCCACAGGCCTTACTTCAATGTGACAAGGGGGATGAGTCGTTTGCGCTCGACGGGACCTTTGACAAGACTGCCTTGAACCCACTCATATAATCCCGGAGTGGCTCCCTTTGATCCTGGGTCAGGGACCAGAGGTCGGCCTGGGATGCTCTGGCTTGGATGTACATTGAGTAATGCTTTAGAAAAGCTGTGGATAGCTCCTGGAAGCTATCGATAGAACCAGGTCAGAGTCTTGAAAACCACGTCAATGGTGTGCCGCCTAGGTTTTCGACGAACAGTTGGCAGTATCCGGCATCTTTTTCCACTAGGGCGAACTGAGATCGTCCCATGGCGATCGAGAAGGACGTAAGATGACTTATCGGATCGGTCCCACCCTCGTAGGTCGGGATTTTGAGCTTTGTCACATTCCTGATCGGATGGACACTATACGGGCCGTGAAGGGATTTTGTTGTGCCTCTTCGAGCACTTGGTCAATCTCTGGTGCCAAGCTAATTGCGCGATGAACCTATGAATTCATGTCTTTCACCCAGGCTTTCATTCGTTCGATTTCCGGATCCCGATCCTGCGTTAACATGCGACGTTCCCTGTGCGAGATTGAATCCCGATGCTGGGAGGCCGATCGAACCGTCCTTGAGCCGCTTGGGTTCTCGTTCAGGGCTCTAATCGTAAGATTCGCCAATCTGCCAGTAGTTTCAACTCGTGCCTACTGTTCCGGGGTCGGCGAGGCACTCCTTCAAGTTCGAGGAGAGTCGTGGGCGGATCGTGGGTTTAACTGGTCCAGCTGTGCCCGATAGTTTGCTTGGGCTGTTGTAAGAAGCTCCAACCTCGAGTTGGTGCTCCGAGCTTGTTCTTCTTGACGATCGAAACGCTGCATAATGACCTCCATCATGGTCGTCATGGGATCCTGAGCTTGAGGGGTCATCGCTGCTTCTTGCCCGGCGGGCTCGGGTTTATAAACGCATGGGGATCTTGGTCGGTAATATTTTCGATGATTACGGGGTCTGGTTGTTGATCGTGGTTTCCACTGCTGATCTCTTGGTTGGTAACGACGTGTTCGAGCTGAGTGTCTTCCATTTTTCGAGTTGAAATCGTGCGTTAGAGAATTTCAAGTCCCCTACCTAACGCGCCAATTGTTGATACATGAGTTTGACAATACATTTGTTAAACAGTAAGAGACTCGAAAATTCTCGTTTATTGATAAAGTGCTCGGAAATGGGTTACAAGCAGCGTAAATAAAAAGTAGTAAATGTAAAGGATGTTGAGCTCGGAAGCTTATAGACTGACGAACCTTGTGCCTCACGAGCTGACTAATTGAGTAACGATGTCGGTGAAATAAGTATCCTAAGGTCGAGTCCTGTGTGATAAATGCTCTGTGGTCGGGATTTGTGTGATAAGTACAAACTCTGCAAGCCGTTTTTTAACGAACTTTTGTACGATTCCGGCGGAATGTACGAACATAATTCTTCTCTCTTTTGAGTGAGTTAGAGTCCTGAAAACTGTTGGTCCTTCAGATCCCTTGTACTCTCTCCCAAAGGTAAAAACTGATGGGTAATAGAAGGTGGGAGGACTTCTTTTTATACTAGATTAAGGATGTGCATTTATGTAGGGTATCTCTTGGAGCTTGAGTCGGGCTCGGACCGTTCTTGGGCCAAACTCGACGAAATAGGCTTTATAAATCATTTTTTGTAAAGCTCATACCCAACAAAGATGTTTCTCTTACAGTTACAAAATTATGCAAGTTTTTAAGGAGAATATCTCTACATACTTCATCCACTTCCAAAATCTAACTTAAAGCCAAAGTTTATCCTTCTTAATTTTAACTTGAGTTTTTTCATGACTACAGATCATGCATGATATTCAGTCTGATTTGGGTGGACGTTTGTTTTTGTTGTTGTCGGCATTTTTCATTTACAGAGAAGAAGACCCAATCTAGAGTACTGACATTTCACTTGGGGCAAATTACAAACCCTTTTTTTTTTACTGAGAAGTAGTGACTTAACTTAACCTTACCGAAATCTTTCAAAACTACAATAACTCATTTATGTCTTGATAACTCTCCAGAATGAGATTTTGCAGCAATGCAGCCGAACCTGGAGGCTGAACAGATTATTTTCGCCATCGAAGTTCAGGTAAGGTTGAAAACTGATATAATGGTTGCTACGCAACTCTCCCGACCAAGAGGAAACGGTTTCATACAAAGGGGTTTTGTTTCTCCCTAAAACAAAGAACATAAAGCTAATTGACGCTGATTTGCTCTCAATACTCACCCCTGCTAAATTGCTAATGTCCCTAATTTCATCATATAAACATTACTTATCATCTAACCTTAATTTTGCATTTACCAAAGAAAGTTCTTCATCCCAAGGCCATTGCAAGTCAATATGAGCTCCTTGTACCGGTTAAATAGTTCCTGCAACAAACAATGGGAACAATTCATCAAACTTGACGCTTTGGAAGTAACTGCTCTTGAATGGAAATTAACTCTCTACTACCATGTTGTGCTCGTGGATATGACGCATCCTTTTCTTGTCGTACTCATGCCTCGTAAAGGGGTCGCTCAAGACTGTTGAATAAAATGAACAAACTTTACTGTTAAAGTTCATAGAAACCGATGGAATAAACAATCACTAGGTGAAACAAAATTCCTTAACCCTATAAACTAGTAAAACCTCTTTGTCTTTAATCATACATTTTACAAAACAAAGTCCAACGAAGAAGAAGAAGCTAAGAAATTCACTCTAAAACTCTCCATTTATAAACCCTACCTCAACAAGAAACTGTTATCAAACATAATAAACTACACAGCTGCATCTACATGTTATCAGAGAGAAACATAAACAAAACCTTGATAAGCTTCGTTGATTTCTTGGAACCTAGACGTAGCAGAATCCGTTTCTTTAAGTTTGTCCGGATGCCACTTCTGCAAACAACAAAAACACAAATGACTGAAGAACCTAAACCCAGAGTTTGTCCGAAATGGGGTTTTAAAAAAAAACGCATAAAAACTGAGGGGGAAAATAAAAGAGAAGGAACCAGGGCAAGGCGGATAAAGTTGGAACGAATTTCGTCATCGGAGGCGTCGCATTTCAATTCAAGGACTTTATAGTGATCCTGCAACTCCCAATTCATCAAAATCCAATTTTTACATATCCCAAACTTGAACAAATCAAAACCAAAACAAATTTCGAAATTTGTCTCTCTTTTTTTTTTTGATTTTTACCTTGTAGTTGTCGAAATCGAAATTGAAATCTAAGAAACCGGAGTCGAGAAAAGAGCCATTGCCGTCTCCCCAGTCGGAGCACCACATCTGAGTGAGATTACTCAATTCACGATTTTTCTCCTCTCCCCTCGTTGTCACTCGGAACTTCAGATAAAGCAGCAAAGCGATTTTGCAAAAAACAACCCTCCAATGTTTTGTTTTTGCAAATATACCCCTATAACTTTTATAGTTGTAAATTTATCCTTCATAAAAAAATATGAACGATCAAATTCAGTTTAACCACCGATGCTAGTTTTTTTTTTTTTTTTTTTTTTTTTTCATTGACACACTTCAGTATCAGTTATACAAATATATTATCTGTATCAGTAAACCAATACAGAACAGAAGCGCTAATAAAGGAGAAAATCGTATTCCGCGTGCGCGCTGACCTTGCAAGCAAATCCGCCCTCTTGTTGCTCTCCTGTTGCCGGTAGACGAGGTCGAATTCCGGGAAGACTCTCGAAGGACTGCCAACTCACATAGTTCTGGTTGAAAATCAGGCCAATCGTGCGGTGAAGCCACCATCTTCACGAGTTCTGTAGAGTCTATAAGAAAAATAGAGCAAAATCTTTGTTTCCGGAGTAAGCATTGCATAGCCCAAATGAGGCTATGGAGCTCTATATAGAGGTGAGAGACTGCGGTGATTCCCTTGGAGCCCAAACAGATCCGTAGTCCCATCCTGAAGTTGTAGAACCCAGCCCACACCACTCGTACATCCATCGGGTCCCCATGATCCGTCAATTGAGCAGGTGAAGGTCCCAGTCAATGTTGGTGATCCAGAAGATTGTGGTGCTGTGATCACCCGGTCAGTCCAGTTAGCCGCAAACCAATCTCTTGATTCCTTAAATGCCAAGGTAATGATCTCAGTTGGAGATCTATCAACTTGATTGAAAACCTTGTCATTCTTTGCCTTCCAAATATACCAGATTATCCATGGGAAGGCCTATTGTACCTCTGAAAAAGCCTCCGTTTGAGGAAGTCACCAAAACAGGCGATCAAAATTATCCCTCTGGCTTTCTGAGGGTCTCGTATCCCCTTCCCAAGTAATGGGCGTGAGGTCCCAGATCTGTTTAACCAGCAGGCATTTGAAAATTGCATGATTTATGGACTCTACGGTAGAATTACACCGGGGGTAGATTTCTGTGGAGCACACATGTCGATAGTTGAGCCGTTTATTTACCGCTACTGCTCCTACCAAATATTGTCAGAGAAAGTGTCATAGTTTGTTGGGGGCGGGGACTTTCCATGCGAAAGCCTTCAAAGGGGCATCCGATGGCAGCTGGAGCAGGAACTGAGTTTCTGCATCCTTGTGAGTCCGCGCAAGCTCGTACCCAGATTTAACTGTGTAGGTTCCAGAGGTGGTCACGTGCCAGCAAAAACTATCCTCCCACATACGCCTAGATAGTCGGATACTCAAAACCTTCGGGATATCATGCGGGTGAATATGTCTTTGTAAAGCCCGGATATTCCACTTGGATGGTCGGTGTATTAGATCGGAGACTTTGAGCAACAGATCCGGTGTACTCGTACGGCTAATCGCCGGCCGCGGATGTGAGTCTGGGATCCAATTGTCTGACCACACCTGGGTGTTAAAACCATTACCGATGGTTCGTCGGGCATCTCGGAGGACCAGGTGTTGTGCTGATCGGATACTACGCCATCCGTAAGACGGTCTATTTGGCTTTGGTGCACGAAAAGGATGGGATGACCGATAATACCACCCTTTACGAACCTGGGCTGCTAAGGAATCAGGGAATTGATGGAGTCGCCACAACTACTTAGCCAAAAGGGCCTGGTTAAAATCTTCAAAAGACTTACATGCGATTCCGCCCTGGTGCTTTGGTAAGCAGAGTTTTCTCCATACAATCCAATGTAGGCCGCGTGAGTGGGGCTTCGAGCGCCACCAAAACTGTGAGACCGCGCTAGCCAGTTTCCTGCAGAGTCCTTTAGGGAGGAGGAAACATGAAATAGCGTAAGTCGGTATAACTTGGGCGACCGATTTGATCATCACTTCCTTGCCGCCCTTCGATAAGAATTTGGCCGACCATCCATTGATCCGACTCTGTAATCGGTCTCGAATATATGCAAATATTTGGGCTTTTGAGCCCTGTAGCTGCTCCGGGATCCCTAAGTACTTCCCTGCTCCTCCTTCGTTGGAGATTCCCAGTTGTTGGCGAATGGAGGCCTGTGCTGCCGTGTCCAACTCCTTTCCAAACGTGATGGCTGATTTATCGAAATTAATCTGCTGACCGGAAGCATGTCCGTACTCTGTAAGTATACTCAGCACCACGTCACTTTGTTCCAACCCCCGATGCTAGTTATAAAATATATAAAGTCGTGTATAAGATTTTATGAAACTATAATAACTGTAAGTCTGTAACACTTTTATTGGATTGGAGTCGAGAAAAGAGCAATTGGATAATAGATTTGGCTGATTTGCATAAATGTTCGAAGGCTTTTTTCTGCAATTTCCCATTCATTTAAAAAGTATTTATAATTCTACCCCATATGTTTCTGTAATTATAATTTCAGTAGCATTTTTAGCTGCTTCCAGAAAGCGTCTGTGTTCCTTCCTTTCCTCCAATTAATATATAGTGAACGGCTGAGATCAGCAGTGATGGCTTCTTCTCTGAGAACCAGATTATCGCCTTTCGTGGGATCCTCCGTCATAACACGGCGGCGTTTTCCGTTCGTCGGAGCGTTTTGCGTGCTAAGCTTAGGTTTCTCAACTCTCTCTTTCTCTTCGTCTTCCTTTAAAACGGGCTGTGCTCAATCCTTCTCTTTTGGTCCTCTCTTAAGGTCAGAATTGGAATTAATATCGATTGTTCTTGTTTCTGTATGTTGTTTCTCGTTTACCTCATGAATTGGCGATTTTTGTTAGGCCTAAGTTTAGCAGTAAGGCTTCTTCATCTGGTGGAACGATCAAAATGGAGGAGAGTAGCAAGATTGTGCCCAGCATTGTTGTCTATGTCACTGTTCCTAACAGAGAAGCAGGTTTATTTGTTGCTTTCATTGCTCAATTTCGTCGCTGCCCCCATTGAATTAGATTGGAGAATATTCATGGAATCTGGTTATATGATTCCAATAGAGTTTTGTTTTGGTAGTAATTCCATTTTTTTTTTTTTGGATTTGGAGCTTTAATTCCTCTTATGGGATTGAAAATGAGATAGTTTCTGTTTTTGGACAGGTATAGAAGCTTCTGTTCTAGTTTACTGTACTTATCTTAATAACTTATCATTAGCTTAGTATACTATTCGCTTTCCGATTATATTGAGAATTTGAGAACCCTTGTAGCCAAATTTGTAACCTGGAGGAGTAGCCTAAAGAACCTCCTTGTATTCTTAAGCTCAAGAATGTTTGTCTTGCTAGTCTTCTACACATAAAAAAGGACTTTTAAACGTCCTTTTTCTTGTGTCGATCTTGATTACATTCGTTAAAAAATCATGTTCTAAGTTCTGCGATTTCTTACTTTTTTTCATTTTTTAATTATGTCTCACTGGCAGGAAAGAAGTTGGCTAACAGCATAGTCCAAGAAAAGCTTGCAGCATGTGTGAACATTGTGCCAGGTACTCCCTTCCCTTTCGTCTTTGCTTATATCGGAACTTCAGTAAGTGGAGTAAACGGAAAACATTCTTTGTTAGCGTAATCACCTGGTGGTCAGCATGTGTTAGCTAATCAGAAAAAATAAAACAAAGTTAATACACAAGAAATACTAGAAGATCATGTGTTAGCCAATTCGTGCTCTGTCCATGCTTTATACGCTCTCAAGTTAGCACTCGCTTCTTTGTTTGCTTGCATGTTCTGTGATTTTGAATATGACTAGTTCTGTAACTAGAAAATATTTATGTTTGTTTGCTTGGATGCAGGTATTGAATCGGTGTACGAGTGGGAGGGAAAGGTAAGTAGGGAACAATACGTGCAAATCTTTCTACATTATTCTTTGATCTCAATTCTATCTCGAGGACTATCAATGGATAACGGCTGAACAAGCAAAGCGGAAGACTAAAAACCTAATAAGATTTCAAGAGTATTATGAATGATGATTAACACTCTTTCCTTCCATGAAGACAGAACTGAACTTTCTGCATAGTCTGTATCACCAATGTTGATTCCGTTTTTTCTGCTTCGAACATGGCTTGTCTTGAATCTGAGCTATTTCTGCTAGCTGATCTCTGAATACATTGCATATAATCAATCCCTTTGGCTTCAGGTTCAGAGTGATTCTGAGGAGCTCCTGATCATCAAAACAAGGCAATCCCTTCTAGAGTCTCTAACCGAGCATGTCAATGCAAATCACGAATACGAGTAATCATTATTTTCACGTACCAAAAACATGAGTTTATTAGTTCGAGTGGCTTCTCCTTTCTTACAATTTCTAAGTAATTGAACCTTGTTTATTTGTTTCTTTAGTGTGCCAGAAGTAATTGCAATGCCCATAACTGGTGGGAGCGACAAGTATCTAGAATGGTTGAAAAACAGTACAAGGAACTAAGATCACGTACCTGTCCAGCATCAAATGGCTTTGCAGTATTGCGTTCTTCTACTTTCAACTTTCCGTTTGTTCCAAATAAAGACATCTTCCCATCTGTAGATTATCTCCTAACGTGTCGGGAGTAAGACTGGACCAGTTTGAGAAACGAAATAAGAATTGTACTCGGCTCAAGTTCTAAACGTGGCAGCTTGATTCAATCACCCCCAAACAAGTGATGTGATTTAATTAATATTGACCAAACTCAAATTAGTATAGTAAAGAAATGTTTAATAGAAGTCCGGTCCAACAACCACACCATAGAGGAAATCATGTAAACCATAGATGCAAGTATTCTAGAAATTGACTTTGTCGGGTTTTAGCAAAAACATAACCAATAAAAACTAACTGTGTTTGTGCTTTTTAAGCTACAGGATCAGTAACTGGAAGCTGAGACAGTTGTGTCTCGCTAGCTTGAGTCTTTTTCTCGGATTTAATCTGTCCGTAGAAGTAAGAGACGAATCCCCAGAGGGAGAGAACCAAAGAGACACCTTTCTCTGCCTGAAACTTCTCCCGGAAGAAAAGGACGGCCAAGATCTCTGTCAGCGGAAGCAGAGCACTGATCAGAATTCCAGAGACCACAGACGATGCGCAAAAGATCATCCCTATTGCTCCCAAGAAAAACCCTTGCCAGATTATCGCCGTGAACACAACCACCACATAGTAATACCGAGACCCTCCAAGCTTAAAGTCTCTTGCTTCTTTTGCTATCACCTGCAAATTAACAAAGTTCAACCATCTCAATTCTTGATTCTCAAATCCTGCTCTCTTCAGATCACTCCATATGATGAAAACACACACAAAGATGTCAATTCTTTATAAGGAAAACAGAAAAACTTGTACCTTGAAATCGCCATCAGCGAGCATCCCGACGAGGCAGAAGCAAGTGGCTACAAAGCACAAGACGATCTGAATCTCGAGGACAAGCGTATAGCTGATCTCTTGACGAGCTTTCTTGTAAGTGAGCTCCACAAGCGGCAATACAAACGCGTAAAGAACAGCTGCAGCAACGGTCATGAGGAAGCCAACAATATACTCCTTGTGAGTCTCTTCAGCAAGCTTGTCACCATCGGTATGAAGCGCTAGGATTCCGGAACCGAGAGTAAGCAAAACAACGGCGTTTATAGTGAACGGAGTGAACTTATGCTTCACCAAGAAAAAGGCAAAGAGAGCAGTGAAGGCTAATTGAGAAGAGATGATTAAAGATGAAGTGGAAACAGGGAGATAAGCTAATCCGTAAGCGTAAAGGTAATTGTCAAAGCCCGTGAGGAGGCCGATTACGAAAGAGGCCATGAACAGAGGAGGTTTTATGAGGAAAAAAGGAGTCTTTTCTTCTTCGTGGCCATGGCAACGACGACGGAGGAAGAAGGAGACAAGAAGAGGGAAGAGGATGATGGGAAAACCTGCGGTCTGAAGGAAGCTTGAGAACCAGATCCGTTTGCCACCATTTTTGTAGTAAAGCCGCATCATAAGAGGGCCTCCACAGTTTCCAATAGCTAGGATTATGCAGTTTATGATTACAAGAACAGTCTTCATCTTCATAATCATATTCTTGCTCAATGAAAGAAAGCCAAATTACATGTCTTCTTTTAGTTGTTCGATCTAATAGATATTGCATGAAAGAAGAGTTTTGACTAGTAGTGACTTCAAAGACTCAAACACTTAGTGGATAATTGAAAATATATAGTATATTCTTAAAAGTGATTATCGGCTTATATTAACAGAGCCGTATCTCAATCACAATAATTTTTATAAAATTCAAAATATTGTAAAGTTTTTCTACGAATTAATAATATACAAACTGTTGAAAGAGATGGGCATATTAAATTATTTTGAAAAATTACATACACTTTATTACAAACCTATAACACAAATAGACACTTTGTCATTCTGAATGCACTTTTTCTAAAAAAGTGTGTTATGTTGTTTGACCCTTTTACTCTTACTATGAGTTGAGAAGAAATATATTTACTGTATTTTTTTTTTTCCTTCCTCTATTTCCTGAAAGAGTCCAAACGAAGAATCCATCACTCAATTGATGGAGAAAATAGAGATCTCTTGAACAATGATTCCTACATTCTTCACACACTTCCTAGTACTTCCAGTAAATATCCATCAAAAGGAAGAGATAAAAAGGAACAATCGAGAAAAACGGTTTCAGAAGATTACGAGTTACGACGACCAATCCTTTATGGAGTCCGTCAAGCCTGGGCATCATCAAAAGCACGACCATGATCGCTTCAGCCGCCGCTGCATAACCTAAAACAACCCATTTGAGAAGTGACTGGGAATATCCTTACCTCGGAGACGATTTGAAGGAGAATCAGAAAAAGCTTCGAATCGATCTCCAAATTCTAGATTGATTCGTGACACGATTTGTTCTTATGTTCATCGGATTATGATGCAATATGCTGGTTTTGGGCTTGATTAGGGTGATTATAGATGCAAGATTATGTTGACTTTAAAGGATATGTTGACTAAATACAAGGTGCTCGCTGAAATGCCAAAGAGAGGCAAATTTCAGAATAGCTTTGGCTAATCTATGAGAAGTAAGGAGTTGGAGGATCACCTTACATTGCTGTTACTAATACCTTAAAAAAAGCAGACTTGATGATACTCTCTAGAAAGAAACCCATCTGGATATGAGTTGTATATGTTCCACCATATTCCATAGCCACATAAACAACACAAATGGTCAATGTTTTATGGTCATGTTTTTATTAGTTCGTATGGGATGAGATCATAACCATGACAATAGATCAAGTTTTGTTTTGCACCGGAGGAGATGAGAACTGGTTATTCCACCGCTGATGTTTCTTATTTTTGAGAGAAATATGGTTTCGACAAACCCAGAAAAAAGTTTTGTCTTATGGTCACGATGTCGTGGATGAGGATCGATGGACATAATGAGATGGATCGTATCCAACCTACTCGTGGATACGGATTGGTGGACAGAATGAGATGGGATCGTATCCATGACAATTGATCAAGTTTTGTTTTGAATTTTCTGAGAAAAAATTACCCTTGAACAAATGTACATTAACGTGTTTAAGTTTTATCCAAGTAGTTATTCAAGATGTGTCGTTCACAAAAATATAGCAATGCAATCACACTCATTGTCCGTTTGTATATAACCTTATGGTCAATGCTTAGTGAACACAAAATGATTCATGATTAGAAGCTAAAATTTAAGAACTAATATATTAAAGAACACCAAACATAATATATCAAAGACCACCAAACTTGAGTTCTTTTGACTACAACTTGCAAGCCTTCTTCATTTTCTTTGCAGCATGGACAAACCCTACAATTTTGAAGGTCATCCATTGTTTTGGTATCGATAACATATCTACACAATACATGTCCACACTTTTACATCCACAAAAATATGTCCAAACATAACCCAACTGATAACACAAAAAAAATTTGGATGATTCCAATGAAAGTCCTTCGATTTCAAACTCTTCTTCTTCGTCTTGTCTGTTTTAAATTCTTATTCAAAGTAACTATTTTACAATAACACATATGCTAAAATGGTCGCCGTGGACAGTCACACATGGACAATCGCACATGGATAGACTTTTTGTCAGAGCATTATGTCATCGTCTCCGATCTTACTTGGATCGTCGACTTTTAGGCGGTGGAGCCACCGTAATTGCCTCAACAGTCTTTAATTTCGTCTTCCCTTATTTTGTGGTCTTCCTCTTGACCTACCCGAAACACTCGACACCATCTTTGATTTCGCCGCCTTCGATTTGGGAGAACGACCACGAGGTTTTTGCGGAGAAACAAACAGATCGGGATGTGGTTTGAATCGATTGAGGTTATGGGTTTCGGAGGACGACCACAACCACATTTAGGAGGAGTATTGGATTTGGGTGGGAGAGAGAAGGGAAGTTGATGCGTTTGTTGTTATCCAAATTAAGAAGATGAATTGAAAACCCTATTTGTGGCTGGGATTGTTGGCTTTACTAAAACTGAAATTTTAACCTATGAAGATTGAAGAAATAAATTTAAGAAGATCGACGCAAGACAAGAGAAGAGAAGAGAGAGAGAATTAAAGTTCTATTTTTTATCAGAAAAAAAGAAATGGACAATTTGGTCATAAAACAGAAAAGTTTTAAGAAAGTGTCTTCAGCATTATAAAAGTGTCTTAAATGTGAGAGAAACTTGAAAAAGTTTCATATTGTATTATCAACCCAATTACTTCCAAGTTTGTGTTACATTTTCTGGTACTAGAAGTTCCAGACTAGCTATTACGAACTTTGGGGGAAGCAATACTCTCTTCGTATTCCCTGAATCATATGACATATTAAACAAATTTTCCAGAAACGTGACATGACATGAAAATGAAAATAGTGTATACACAAAGCCGTGGCTAGAGATATGAAGACTGGAGGCGAGACTAATTACTAAATTTTGTTGCCACAATTCCTACAAATTAGTAATCATCATTTTCAAAAATAACTTCAAACGACTAATTCTAAAATAATATGGTTCATCCTCTTTTTGCAATAAAATCACTAACATAACTTTCGAAAGCAATATTTCGATAGATGAGACAGCCAAATCACTCATTCTCTTTGGTGATATACTCGAGCGAAAATAAAAATTTATCAACTTAAAATTAGAGATCATAATTTGTTTATTAAATTTTAAATCATATTTGGCTTATTCTTAATCAGATAAAAAATCAAAACAAATGTTAGATGAACAAAAATATAATAAATAGATTACATACCAATTGATTGTGTTCTTGTTTATAATAGAGGAAGACAAAAACTTAAGGACCATCTCCGATTAAGAAAAAGTGAAAGAGATTAAGTGGTTGAGTGTATTACCCTAGATATTTTCTTTGTTTATTATTTTCAACTTCTAGTTAGTTGCTAATTTTGAAAACCCTCAAATCAATTAAGTCTTTTGATCAAAAAATACTTCACGTCACTTATTTTTTAATGGTGGATCTAATAACTTTCTTGACCTCTAACTTTCTTATAAAAATTATGGGCCACATGCCAATGTCTCTTTGAAATACACATAGCCACGCCTAAAGATTCAAATTTTTGATGCAAGGATTCTTCACAATAGCTCTTAAGTTTTGGCTCATCCTATGTGAATTATTTCTGTATAATAATATAAGAAATCAACAATCGGCGAGTTGGAAGATTGACTCAAACTAGTCAAAAATAGCATAAGAGAAAGGACGAAGTAATAGTCTTTGGCAGTTATCTTATCTTAAAATAATAATTGGAACACTGACTCAAGTTCTTACTTCTTAGAGCAAACTCTAACTTTCAACTATATTTAGTTTGTCTTATCTAAAGATTACATATTGTTAAAATAATACTTAGAAAATTGACTCAAATTATTACTTCTTAGAGCAACTCCAGCTTTGCACTATATTTAGAGAAATTACCCACATTTGATGTTTTCGTGTCAATTTTTTTTTTTTTTCCATCTCCAACCACAACACCAAATCTCACACTAATTAAAAAAAAATTTGTTATTATATTATTAAATTTAAGATTTTCTAATTTTTAATAGTTTGACAAATAATATTTATTTTTATAACTGATTAATTATAAGTTAAATATATATTATAATTGGTGACAACTAATAAAAAAAATATAATCGATAAAATTAAAATAGCGAAAAATAAATGACATCATACTAATTCTTAGAACTAGTATATTCAGACCACAAGTGTTCAATTAACGCATTTGAAGTTCAACATGAGCTTTTCGGTCTTTAATTTGTATGTGTCAATCTTCTATGTCGTTAATATGAGCTTCTCGATCCTTAATTTAGATATTTTTTGAAAAAATAAAATTTAAAAATGATGATAGCTAAAATTTCACATGTTATTCAAAATAAAAGACAACGAATAAAATTAAAGACAAATTAAAAATTATTAATGATATATTTATTTTTATTGATTTCAATTTACTTATTACACTAAATGATAAATATAAATAAAAATTAATTTATTTTTTTAGTGTTTTGTGAATAATATCACACTTTGGTGTCACAATATTCACAAAACAAAAAAAATATATTTGTCGCCTGTTATATCGTTTGATTGGAGCATACTTTACACCATATATGGAGTTATACCGCCCGTTTGGAGATGCTGCAGTTTCAAGGGGACCGTATCACACAATAAATGGCGTGATTTTGTCTCCAACGTGACGGCAAATGCACATTTTTCTTTTTATTGGTTTTATGACACTATTCACAAAACACTATAAAATTATTATTTTATATGTATTTTCTGTTTAGTAATAGTATGGTGTGATATTATTCACAAAACACTAAAAAAATAAATTTGTCGCCTGTTATATCGTTTGATTGGAGCATACTTTACACCATATATGGAGTTATACCGCCCGTTTGGAGATGCTGCAGTTTCAAGGGGACCGTATCACACAATAAATGGCGTGATTTTGTCTCCAACGTGACGGCAAATGCAACGACACATTTTTCTTTTTATTGGTTTTATGACACTATTCACAAAACACTATAAAATTATTATTTTATATGTATTTTCTGTTTAGTAATAGTATGATTAAATTATGGATCAAGTAGAAAATAAATATACCAATAATAATTTTGTAATTTTTTTATTTGTTGTTTTTCATTTTTAATAGTATAAAATTTTATAATTGTAATTGTAATTTGTATAACAATCAAAAATTAAAATGCAAATTGATTCAGATTAAAAATACATATTAAAGTTCATATAGAATACTGAAATCATAAAATTAAAAATATTAAAATACAAGATAATTTTTAATGACATAATATAAATTTAAACAACAATCAAATACCTAGGGTAATCATTGCGGCTCCGCTAAGATACGGATAATACTTGGTATAATCTTGTTGGTCATCTGGTGACCTTTGATTTTCACCTTGAGGTTGTTTCTTTGAACATGTTGTCTATGAGGTTGTTATCCTTGAATATGTTCTTCTTGAGCTTGATCTCTTTAATAACGAAATACTCGATATTGAGATCCATGATATTGGATCTGAGAACCTTCTCTTTGTTCTTCATATTGGTTTATTAGTGCCCTTCTACTTAGAATTACCGCTCTTTGATTTCAAAATACGCACGACTTGCTAGATTAGTTATAGAGTTCAATTCCGGGAATAATATTTTATTTTTTTGTTTCATTCGTCTTTGAATTTCATTTCTGTCAAACATACTTTTAGCAACAGCTTTGATGAGCTTATCATTTTGCTCCATCATTTGTTTAAATTGTTCATTAGATTGTTGTTTTCTCTTAATTTGCTTTTTCTTTCATACCGACGGGTCTCTGAGATATATTAAAAGTAGCTTCTTCACTATTCATGTTTAGATCGAATACATTCATATTAGAGGATGGCTATCATCTTGGAATGATGGAGATGACATAACATTAAAACTTTCTTCTAGGAATGCAACGGCTCTACTAGTGTGGTTATTTGAAAACTTCTCAATATCTTTAAAGATATGCCATACATGATCAAATTTAATTTTTTTGTTGTATTTGACATCTTGTAACCCCTTTGCTTGGTTTAACTTATTTAATATTGACAAGAGAAAAAATGTAAACAAGTTAGCAAGTATAATAAATTAACGATAATTGAGTAAGTAAAATAATCCATGTATATATAGATACTTACAATGTCTTGCTCGGAAGCACCGTTAGAATTCTTATTTTCAATATGGTTAACGCATCTTCTCAGTTTTGAGATTGCATCAAGAATTGTTGTCATTCAAATTTATAAAGATTTTGTTGGTCTTGGTTGACTATGAGAAGTCTCAAACTTCTCATATTCAATTTGAACTCTTACCGAAAACTAATCGCGAGATTTGTTTATACCTATGATTAGATTTTGGGAAACATCAAGATACACATGGCATAAGTGTTTATCTTTTTCAATAAAATATGACGCAGTGCGAGCTTCAGACATTTTAGAAAAAATATTAGTAAGAAAATGAATTGAATATGTGTGATCATTCCAAGAGTATTACACATTTATATAGAGAAGTAAAGACAAAATCAAGGGTTAGATCTTGGTAAGCAATTCAGCGGTTTAGATTGATTTTTGCTTTTCTGAGATAGTAATAATTGAGATGGGACACGAAGTGACTAATCAATGCAACGGTTAGATATTGGTCAAAGAAATTCAACGGCTTAGATTGATTCGTATTATTATGAGATAAATGTTAACTAAGATAGAACACGAAGTGACTAATCAATGCAAAGGTTAGATCTTGGCCAAAGAAATTCAGCGGCTAAGATCGATTTGCTTACAGAGATGCATTTTAATTTTGGTACTTTTTTTTTTTTGCATAAGATATGCATAAAACAACTTTTGTTGTTTAGTTCATGTTTTCTTTGGCTAATAACGTAGAAAATTATAGGAAAGTGTATAATTAGGCAACTGACCCAAAGAATTTCTAAACGTCAAACTACTAAAAATGACAAAATTCCCTTTGCAACGGTCGATACGCGTTGGAAATCGCTACAGTAATGACCCATACAGTGGCCCAGTAGAAGCCAAGGCAAAGACGTTGTAATGCTCGGATCAGTTAGATGGGTTTTAGGCAAAAACCTAAGTAAGCACCTCCGTGACTTAGATGCTCTACTTGCTTGCCGTTGACTAAGCAGGGGTGCTAGCCTGCCCGGTGACGAAGCAAGTTGCTTGCTCCGATCGTGGGTAGATCGTGGATAAGCTTGTGCCTGGATTTTGCTCGCATGTGTCGGTTACACGCCTGGTTTGTTGAACACTCACCAAAACGTGTCGCGACCTTGGCAGTGTTGGGTGGAACAACTTGGGCAAGTGTCCAGCTGCTTCACCAGCCTGCTTCACTCCTTACCCACACATATAAATAGGCCGGTCCGACCCTCTAAGCACGTCACGTTAAGATCAGTTCACCATAAATTTTCACCCGTGAAAATTTTAAATAAGTTTCGTTACCATTCTGTTTCGATCAATCTGATCCCTTGTTCATTCGTTCAGTCCGTATTAGCCTTACCGTGATCCAATCCGTCCGGTCCATCCGTCCGTCCAGTCCATTGAGATCAGTCCATTCTCTAGGACCATTCCGAAAAAACTTAGGGTAAGTGTTCCCAGTCCGAATCAGTTTCTTTACAACTTGTTTTCTCGTTCTGATTGTGCTTTGATAAAATGACCGGATCCATGATGAACGTGGGTTCAGTTTCCGTTAAGTTCCAAAGGAACGAGAAATTCGGTGACCAAGCTTTTGTCCGTTCTGACCCGACCTAGGTAAAATCCGCGAGCCTTGTTCTTTAGATTTTTCCTTAAGAACGTAGAGGCTTGATCATATAACTAGGCCAATTTACTTATGCAGAATTCTAGTCCGAAAGATCTAGAGAAAGTCTAAGGCAAAACCGCGATCACTCCCTAAGTAAAAGGTGAGTCTTTGGGTAATGTTTTGACGTGTGTTAGATGAGTAGGACACACGTGAATGCTTGTTGATTATTTATATGTTTATAGCCGCAAAGGTTCTTGCGGTGAAAATGTTTACACTTGCTTGAATTTCCTAAGTACATTACTTGAATATAAGTTAAGCATGAAAGCATGAAGCGAATTACAACTTTATATCATAACTAAGTGTAAAAAACTGATAATGAACGGCATGTTATTCTCTTGTGGCCGTGACTTAACTAATGAAGATTTTGGTTAAGCAACGAAGACACGAAGAGACGGGATTGCAGCCTAGAGCCGTGTGTTGCATGGCTATGCAAGGGTTTCGTGTGGTTCCATAAAGATTTGGTCGCCGGAATGTGAGTATTCTAGGTCCTTAACCTTTGTGGTTTTGTTGTGAGAGATGCTTCTAGATACACGTGAAGGGAATAGTCATGGACGAAGGCCTTATGGAAAAATTATCATTAATGCATAACTTATCATATCTATCATGCATACTTGCGTGTGATTATTATTTTGGGTTTTGGCGTATTGACGTATAGGGGAACCCTAGATTCACTGAACCCTAGTGCTCATGACTCAACTTGTTTTGTAGGTAACCTTTAGCGGGTAGATCATTGGGAGCACATGAACGTTAGGAAAATCAGTAGTAGATTTTCTTGCTTTCTGTAAATTGTTAACATTTAATATGTATATGATAGTTTTGAGTATCAGACTCGTGACCGTGTATAATTAGTAATCACGTTTGAAAACCTATGTAAAAAGATATATAAAAGTATGGTTTTGTTCAACTCGGGTTTCATATGATATTAGTCCTAGTCCGGACGAACCAACCATCGGATATTTCTCGGGTTGGCAAGCCTTGAGGTCTATCCGATGGGGATGAACGCTTAGAAATCTTGTCTAGGAATTTTGGATTTGTTCTGAGAACCTCTGATCGGACATCTGAGCGTTCGTCAGTAACGTTCCCGGGCTATAACCGATCGGGGGCATTACAAATAGTAGTATCAGAGCATTGTCCACGATGCTTGAATGAGACTTGATTTTCAAATATTTTATCGTGTCAAAATGTCGCAAAAAGCAAGTAGGATAAACTGATTACGTTCCGTGCCATTTATAAAATGGGTTAAGACTTACCCAGCTCTTTGTTGTAGATGGATTCACCATCGCATCGTAACATCCGAGTGTATCGTGACTTTCCCCCACTTCCACGTAGAGGTCCACCAAGAGGGCAGGGACCGCCTGACCATCGATATCAGGGATGATACTTTGGTCAACCTCTGTTGGGGTATGGGTCAGATACATCGGTAGAGTCTGATCCATCAGAATACGTGCCGCCAACCGTACAGCCGAATCAGTACCAAGAATATATTGATGAAAACTTCCTGAATTCACTAGCGGAGTTGGGACTCCAAGTTATTAGTGATCCTGAGCATGAGGGATCACATTACGGAGGACGGATGTCCTATGAAAGAACAGAGTCCCGAACGATAAAGGTGGTTCGGCGAGATGATAGTTTTACTAATGACGATAGACCGTCCAGGCGACAGTGTTACTTCTGGTCGTAGGCGTCCAGTAAGGGATGAACGGGTAGTCCGGGAAGAATGCAGACATAATTGTCCAAACCTTCCTGAAGAAGCTGAACCAAGTAGAGGTAGAATAGAGTCGAGAAACGTTGAAGATCGGTTGATGAGTGTGATACACGACTTGGCAGGACGTTTAGGTGATCATCGTCAAACTTCTAGAGTTCATCAAGAGCCACTACCGTCACCACCAGATTTCTTAAAAATTGAGATGATGATGAAGAACATAGGAACAAGGAGATTCTTTGTTTTTGTTAATCCGTATGAGGCCGACGAGTGGTTGCAGCAAATGGAAAGGAATTTTGCAGCAACCTGTTGTCCTGAAGATTTCAAGACAGATGTAGTAATGCACTATTTGTTGGGAGATGCGATTAACTAGTGGAGTAGTGTTAAAGAGCACTACGTGGGAGTAAATATTTCATGGGAAATGTTCCTAGGAGAATTTCAAAGGAAGAACTTTTCGCCCGAAGCGAAAGATCGGTTAGAAAGACAGTTCCAGGAGTTGACACAAGGGCAGGATAATGTGCGCAAGTATGAGGCTGAGTTTACTCGGTTTCGGTGTTACGCGCACTATGGAGTAGAAAATGAAATAAGGAAGTTTATTCACGGGTTGATACCCGAGCTTATGAACCGACTATTGGCGGTAGAATACCATAGTCTGTTCGAATTGGTAGAATGGGCGGTTAACATAGAAGAAAATGAGCGACTCCCCAATAGACCGTTCAAAGATCAGTTAACCAACTAGTCCGAATCGGAAGGTTTGGGGCAGAGAGTAGGCCAAGGCCAAGGCCGTGGTCAAGGAGAGACCACTAACCATGGTCAAGGACAGACCACTGGCCGTGGTCGTGGATGGAGACTGGCTGGTCGAGGATCACCGGCGGTAGAAACCTTGTCAGAATGTTGTAAGTGTGGCCGGCGGGGCCATTTCTCTAGAGCTTGTCCGAGCGAAGGGAGGACACGACCTGTGCTAGGCCATGTCGTGTGTTTCTTTTGCAACCACCTTGGATACTATGCAAACTCATGTCCAGCTAAGATTAATCGGCCAGCGGCTGCGCGGGCCTTAGAGTTACAAGAGATTGAATCAACTCCAAAGCGCCAAGCAATCATGGAACGAGTATATCTCTTAGATATGAACCTTCACGACCTTCTAAATGTCCAATTTCAGGTACTTGAGGGTTCTAGCTCAATCTTTTGTTATGTGTGATATGGTGTTACTTGTATAAATTTTGTTTAATAAATATGAAAAAGTTTAAACGAAAATTTATTGCATTATATCTAGGAACATTACGTGTTGGTGGTGTTCCCACACACGTTCTATTTGACTCAGGAGCGACGCATAGTTTTACATCACCTGAAGTCACTTCACGAATTAAGGGAAGCTTTACGTAGTAAAGGTCCATGTTCGTGTCTTAACACTTGGTTATCAAATCCTGTATGCAACAAGTTGCTACATGGGAATTCCGATCATCATTCAAAACCACAAGTTCCTAGCAAATCTATTAGTCCTTCTTTAGATAATTCCAAAGTCATATTAGGAATGGACTGGTTGTCGGAGTACATGACTCACATTGATTGTGGTCGTGGAAGGATAACTTTTGAGCAAGTTGATAAACCCTCCCTAACATTCCACGGGATCCAACCCAATTATGTGGTATCCTTCGTAACGGCCTAAAGAGCGGAAAAGGTCCTTGCCGAAGGAGAAGTCTACCTTGTAACCATAAGCGTTGTAAGTGACAGTGCATCGGAAGAGCCAAAATTAGAAGAAATTCCCATAGTTCAAAGTTACAATGATGTGTTCAGACCCTTGAAAGGGTTACCACCATATCGTAATAATCCATTTACTATCTTGTTGGAACCAAGAGCGGCTCCAATAGCTAAGGCACCATACTGTATGGCTCCAGCAGAACTAGCGAAGTTAAAGAAATAGTTAGAGGATTTAATGGAGAAAAGATTCATTAGATCTAGTTCATCCTCTTGGGGAGCACCGGTATTGTTTGTAAAGAAGAAGGATGGTAGTATGCAATTACCGTGGGATCAATAACGTCACTGTCAAAGACAAATATCCGTTGCCTAGAATAGACGAATTGCTAGACCAGTTGCAAGGAGCAAGTTGGTTTTCAAAGATTGATTTAGCATCCGGCTATCATTTGATTCGGTCACAGAGACAAATATCGTGAAGACCGCGTTTAGGACACGATATGGCCACTATGAGTTTGTGGTCATGCCGTTTGGCCTAACAAATGCACCGGCTGCATTTATGCGGTTGATGAACGAAGTCTTCTGAGACTATCTAGATGAGTTTATTATCATATTCATTGATGACATACTTATCTATTCCAAGCGTGTAGAAGAACATGAGATGCTCTAAGAAAAAGTGTTAGAACGATTGAGGAGCCAAAATCTTTTTGCTAAATTTAGCAAGTGTAGCTTTTGGAAACGAGAGATTGGATTTTTAGGCAATCGGGTTTTGGAACAGGGAGTTTCAGTCGACCCAGAGAAGATTATTGTAATTCAAGATTAGCCGCAACCAACTAACGCCTCGGAAATCCGTAGCTTTTTAGGATTGGTGGGATATTATAGAAAATTCGTAGAAGGATTTTCTAGCATATCCAAGCCGTTGACTAGCCTGACCGGTAAAGGCGTAGTCTTTGCATGGAATGAGGAAATGGATAGGGCATTTAGTTTGCTAAAAGAGGCTTTGACGATCGCACCGATCTTAGCCTTACCCGAGCCAAACCAGCCGTACATAGTGTATACTTATGCATGTGGGACGGGGCTAGGTTGTGTGTTGATGCAAGGTAAGAAGGTCATTCCCTATGCATCTCGGCAGTTGAGGAAACACGAAGAAAACTACCCCACATACGATCTAGAAATGGCCGCAGTTGTTTTGGCCTTAAAGATGTCGCGGTCATATCTTTTTGGAAAGACAGTACAAGTAATGATCACCCAACCTGATCTTAATTTACGACAGAGAAGGTGGATGGAATTCATAGCGGATTATGATTTGAACATTACTTATAGTCCGGAAAGGCAAACATAGTTGCCGATGCCTTGAGCCACCGCAAGGTTAAGGTTGATAAAGAAAAGGACTCAATGAGCTTAACCGCGGAATTCAAAATGATTAGCTTATCGGCCTAGAAGGAGAAAGTAGTGAACCGTTAGGTTTACAGGTGGTAAACCAAGCGGGGTTACTACAACGCATTCGGCTACAAAATAGAGAGGATGAAAATTTAAAGAAGATTATTGAAGAATTAGATAGTTTAGGGGAGCCGAACACAAGGGGTTACCATTTAGCCGCAGATGGTACTTTGCTCTAAAACAAAAGGATAACCGTGCCTAAGGGACAAGGCTTGCGGGAAGACATCCTAAGGACGACCCATCATTCTCTGCTTAGTATTCACCCAAGGAGTACTAAGATGTACCGAGACATCCATCGGTATTATCATTGGCTGGGAATGAAGCGGTCTATCGCAAAGTGGGTAGCGGAATCCCAAACCTGTCAACAGGTTAAGATTGAGCACCAAGTACCGGCAGGATTATTGCAAAGTTTACCGATCCCATAATGGAAATGGGATGCGGTAGCTATGGAATTTGTTACGGGAATGCCAACAGTACCGGGGTGGGGAAACGATGCGATTTGGGTAATCATAGATCGTTTAACCAAGAGTGCACACTTCTTGGCAAAGTTATACTTGAACGAAATTGTAAAGTTGCATGGAGTGCCCGCCAACATAGTTTCCGAGCGTGACCCTAGGTTTACGGCTAGATTTTGGCTAGTTTTTCAGAAAGCTCTCGAGACCGATCTACACATGAGTACCACGTTTCATCCAGAAACTGATGGTCAGAATAAGCAAACCATTAGGACTTTAGAATACCTACTTCAAATGTGTATGATAGATTGGAAGAAGACTTGGGAAATTCACTTGCCATTAGTGGAATTTGCTTAGAATAATAGCTTCCAAGCTAGTATTGGTATGTCACCATATGAAGCTTTGTATGTACGCCCTTGCCGGACTCTTATATGTTGGACCGAAGTAGGTGAATGAAAATATTTAGGCCCTACTGTGGTAAAAAAAACCACGGATAAGATTAGTCTCTTCCAAGCCAACATGAAAAAGGCCCAAGACCGACAAAAGAAATACGCCGATCAACATAGGAGAGAATTTGAGTTTAAGGTTTATGATTGGGTATGGTTGAAAGCGGTTGCCGAGAAAGGAAAAGACAGATTTGCTAAGGCTAGTAAGTTGGACGCACGGTCTAAAGGACCTTACCGCATTACCAGACAGATTGGTGAGGTAGCTAATGAGTTAGACTTCCCATCTGATATGGGCTTGCATAATGTGTTCCAAGACTCGATGCTACGTAAGTTTGTCCACGGTCCAGATGTAGCACCGCCAGTGCGTGTGTCCGATTTACAAACAGAGCCTAGATCTCCTTCCCCGAAATCGGTTAGAATAGGTGAAAAACAGAGCCTAGATTTCTTAAGGGTCGAGAGATCTCACAAATTAAGGTCACTAGGAGGAAACAACATAGAGATGTTGTTACCTGGGAAGATGAGGTGAGATTTCAGAAGTCTCACCCAGAACTCTTCCTAGAACCCGATAGAACCCAACAAGCCGGACCGTCTAATCCTTGAGAATTCATAATGAATTCTTTTAAGAGGGAGAGAATGTAGTGACCCGTACAATGGCCTAGCATAAGCCAAGGCAAGGACCGTTGTAATGCTCGGATCAGTTAGATAAGTTTTAGGCAAAAATCTAATTAAGCACCTCGGTGACTAAGTTGCTCTACTTGCTTGTTGGTGACTAAGCAGGGGTGCTAGGCTGCTCGGTGATGGAGCAGGGTGCTTGCTCCAGTCGTGGGTAAGCTTGTGCCTGGATTGTGCTCGCGTGTGTCAGCCACACACTAGCGTGTGTCGGTCACACGCCTGGTTTGTTGAACACATACAAAACGTGTCGTGACGTGGGCAGTGTTGAGTGGAACAGCTTGGGCAAGTGTCCAGCTGCTTCACCAGCCTGCTTCACCTCCTTCCCCATGCCTATAAATAGGCCGGTCTGACCCTCTAAGCACGTCACGTTAATATTAGTTCACTGCAAATTTTCACCCGTGAAAACTTTAAATTATGTTCGTTACCATTATGTTTCGATCAATCTGATCCCTTGTCCATTCGTTCAGTCCGTATTAGCCTTACCGTGATCCAATCCACCCGGTCCATCCGTCCAGTCCATCCGTCCGTTCAGTCCATTGAGTTCAGTCCATTCTCTAGGACCATTCCGAGAAAACTTAGGGTAAGTGTTCCCAGGCTGAATCAGTTTCTTTCCGACTTATTTTCTCGTTCTGATTGTGAATTTAACCTTAGTTTCTTGATAAAATGACCGGATCCATGATGAACGTGGGTTCAGTTTCCGTTAAGTTCCAAAGGAACGAGAAATTCGATGACCAAGCTTTTGTCCGTTCTGACCCGACCTAGGTAAAATCCGCGAGCCTTGTTCTTTAGATTTTTCCTTAAGAACGTAGAGGCTTGATCATATAACTAGGCCAATTTACTTATGCAGAATTCTAGTCCGAAAGATCTAGAGAAAGCCTAAGGCAAAACCGCGATCACTCCCTAAGTAAAAGGTGAGTCTTTGGGTAATGTTTTGACGTGTGTTAGATGAGTAGGACACACGTGAATGCTTGTTGATTATTTATATGTTTATAGCCGCAAAGGTTCTTGCGGTGAAAATGTTTACACTTGCTTGAATTGCCTAAGTACATTACTTGAATATAAGTTAAGCATGAAAGCATGAAGCGAATTACAACTTTATATCATAACTAAGTGTAAAAAACTGATAATGAACGGCATGTTATTCTCTTGTGGCCGTGACTTAACTAATAAAGATTTTGGTTAAGCAACGAAGACACGAAGAGATGGGATTGCAGCCTAGGGCCGTGTGTTGCATGGCTATGCAAGGGTTTCGTGTGGTTCCATAAAGATTTGGTCGCCGGAATGTGAGTATTCTAGGGCCTTAACCTTTGTGGTTTTGTTGTGAGAGATGCCTCTAGATACACGTGAAGGGAATAGTCATGGATGAAGGCCTTATAGAAAAATTATCATTAATGCATAACTTATCATATCTATCACGCATACTTGCGTGTGATTATTATTTTGGGTTTTGGCTGGGAAATGATTATTGAACGTATAGGGGAACCCTAGATTCACTGAGCAACTAGTGCTCACGACTCAAGTTGTTTTGCAGGCAACCTTTAGCGGGTAGATCATTAGGAGCACATGAATGAACGTTAGGAAAATTAGTAGTAGATTTTCTTGCTTCCTGTAAATTATTAACATTTAATATGTATATGATCGTTTTGAGTATTAGACTCATGATCGTGTAAAATTGGTAATCACGTTTGAAAACCTATATAAGAAGATATACAAAAGTATGGTTTTGTGCAACGAACTCAGGTTTCATATGATATTAGTCCTTGTCCGGATGAACCAACCATCAGATATTTCTTGGGTTGGCAAACCTTGAGGTCTTTCCGATGGGGATGAACGCTTAGAAATCTTGTCTAGAGATTTTGGATGTGTTCCGGGAACCTCTGATCGGACATCTGAGTGTTCGTCAATAGCGTTCCCGGTCTATAACCGATCGGGGGCGTTACAACTGCAAAATCTATTAGCCTGCGGTTTTTCTCGTAGGCAACTGTAGCAAAAAGTAGATTAGCTGTTCGCTTAATGCAGGCCACGTAATGTCTGAGCAGGCGGCGACATTAAATGCGAAGATTTGGCAGGATACGCATAGAATTACATAAAGGTTTATGTAATGTGTATGTATATTCTGCAGCACATATGCTATCCTCTATATAAAACATTAACCGGCGAGTGAAAGCTCATCACCAACAAACAAACTAGTAAGCCACCATTGCTCTGATTCATCAGATACCGAAACCGTTGACATCTGAGAATATAAAAAGCCACCATTCACCTACCTAATCAAGGTTGGTCCCCACAATCCAACTTCATACTTTCTGTTAAGAAATAAAACACTTCTATATACTTCGGCTGACTATATTAATGTACTAGAAAGAGATAGGACATTAATTAGCTTGAGTTATGTCCTATGTTGTCGCTCTTTTTGTCTATGTCGGCTAAATTAATATGCTCTTGTCGTAGATGGAGAGACTCGTTCGGCTTTTAAGAGGTCGTTTGCCGGCGATATTACCAGATCTCTATGAAAACGGCGGCGCCCCTACGAATATCAAAATAGACTGCGATGTTACTCTGTTCATGGCTGTCCGTTTTAGCTACCCTTAGCTAACAATGTGCGTAACTGTTGGTGCTGAGGCCGTTGCTACTTACGAATTCCAGTGTAGAACCTCTTTCACTGTTGACCGGAAAAATTATCTTGTCCAACATGAAGACGAAGAACAAACTCTCTGGACCTAGCTGAGTACTACTGTACCAATCCTTGAATCTCTAGAATGTTTTTAGTATAATTTAATTCAAATGAGAGCTAACTTCAGATTTACTTAACAACATAACTGATAACGAGGAGAACTATTCCCGCAGCTCATCGTGCTCTGGAGGAAATATTCACCGAGGCAGAGATGGTAGTCATTCATAGGGTTTACTTGGAAACGCTCTACTCTAACCCGGTTGCAAATGTTCCTAACCTTTTGGAACATAACAACAGTTGCTTCGTTGACCAAATTATAATACTTGATGGGGGTGAAGATACTCCAATGGAAGCTGCAGGACCTGAGAATACACCACTTACCATTCATGCCAGGGAACAACAAGGTAATGACTTACGTAAGAAGAAATAAACACATAATATATGCTAATTAGCTTTATAACAAATACTTTTATTGGTAGTCACTACCTAGATTAACATATGTTACCTTTCTATATGACCCGTTAACACAGCAGATTGTCACGGACTAATTTTCCCCTCAATAATCAGTACATGCGGCCTTAGCTTCTTCCTACCCCTGGTAGTAGCTAAGTCAGCATATTCGGATCGCGATTAGTACTTAGAGTAAGTGGGACGTTTCTAGAGAGGTTTAGAATGTTTGGAAGGATTTTTCTTATTAGGAATGTGTTGTTACAAATGGGAGATTTCACCCCCTTTATATACAAGTTCACCTCCTTAATGGATGGCTTAGATTAAATTGATCCAACGGTGGGGATCTTTTCTTCCCCAACCTTCCTCATCCTTCCATAACCTTCCATAGAATTCTACACTATTCTATATCCTTCCCAAAATATCTTTACTTAGATATTTACAAAGGTTTTGGGCTTAAGTAAGACCCTAAGATTAGCCCAATGGGCCGGACCATATTCAACGGCCCGTGACATCCCCCCCACCTAAATCGGTGACGCCCTCGTCGCCGAGTACGCCTTCAGCACCTCCCGGAACTGCCTCTGGTAGTTCCTTCCATTTGATAAGGAAATGGGTTTGTCTCGGAACTCCCCTTTTTCTTACTTCCTTGGACGATAGCACCTTTTCAATCTCCTTGTCATAGGACTTGGTCATGACTGGAGGTGCGCGGGTCGAAATTCCTCGGTTTCGATCCTTTTCGTCCGCATGATAAGGTTTCAGCATACTCACGTGGAAGACCGGATGGATCTTCAGTGTATCCGGCAAGTTCAATCGGTAGGAAACTTTCCCTACCTTCCCGATTATCTCGAACGGCCCTTCATATCTTCGGATCAAGCCTTTGTGTAGGCTCCAAAATGCCTTAAACTGTTGTGGGAGTAATTTTACCAGAACAAGGTCGCCCACTGTGTATTCCAAAGGCCGTCTCTTCTCATCCGCCCATTTCTTCATCCGTTTTCAAGACTTCTCCAAACATGCTCGGGCAAGATCAGCATGTTCTTCCCACTTTTTAGCCATTATGAATGCCCCCGGACTTTTCCCTTCCACCCTTGGTGTTGCCAAAGTATGCGGGGTTAATGGCTGTTGTCCCGTTGCCAACTCAAATGGACTTCTCCCCGTGGACTCATTACGTTGGAGGTTGTATGAGAACTGGGCTATATCCAGCAATTTTGCCCAGTCCCGTTGGTTAGCACTCACGAAGTGTCTAAGGTAACACTCCAGCAATGCATTCACCCTCTCGGTTTGCCCATCCGACTGAGGGTGAAAACTAGTTTAGAAACTTAGTTCAGTTCCCAACATCCTGAACAATTCTGTCCATAACTGCCCGGTGAATCGGGGATCCCGATCACTCACAATATTCCGTGGAAGACCCCAAAGCTTCACCACGTTCTTGAAGAACGCCCTTGCTGCTTCTTCCGCGGTGCAGTCCCGATCACAAGCCACAAATGTTCCATACTTAGAAAACCGATCCACGATCACCATTATGGATCTGAACCCTTCGGATTTTGGCAAAGCACTGATGAAATCAAGTGAAACCGAATCCCATGGTCTTTCTGGAATCGGAAGTGGCTGCAACAAACCCGCGGACTGCTTGTTCTCCGACTTGTCTTGTTGACAAACGAGATAAGTTTTCACGTGAAGCTCCACGGTATCCCTCATCCGCGGCCAGTAATAACTTGCTTCGACAAGTACCAAGGTTCTTTTATGTCCCGGATGGCCCACCCACTGAGTATCATGGCACTCATGAATGATATCATTTTGAAGACTCTCCCACTTCGGAAAATAGAGTCGACGACCCTTGGTGTGGAGTAGCCCATTCTCTACCCAAAATCGATGCACTTTCCCTTCGTTAGATAGCTTCATTAGCTCTTTGGCGACTGGATCACGCTCCAGCCCCTCCTGAATCCGAGCCACGATAGTCCCCTCGACTTGGCTCATGGTTGCTAATTCTGCCTTCCGACTTAGTGCATCGGCCACTACGTTCACCTTTCCCGGTTTATACTCTAGGGTATAATCGAATTCGGCCAGGAAATCTTGCCATCTTGCCTGTTTTGGGGACAACTTCTTCTGAGTCTGGAAATAACTCGTCGCCACGTTATCCGTCTTGATCGAAAAATGTGATCCTAGAAGATAGTGTCTCCATACCCGCAAGCAATGGACTATAGCGGTCATCTCTTTCTCTTGCACCGTGTACCGCCGTTCCGTATCATTGAGCTTGCGACTCTCAAAGGCAACCGGATGTCCATTTTACATGAGTACTCCTCCGATGGCAAAGTCGGAGGCATCCGTATGTAACTCAAATGGGAGATTGAAGTCGGGTAAGGCAAGGACAGGCTCTTGGCTTACCGCAGTCTTCAATTCCTCAAAGGCTTCCTTGCACCGATCGGACCATTCCCATGTCCTTCCCTTTTTAAGTAAATCCGTCAATGGTGCAGCCTTCCTCGAGTATCCCTCGATGAACCGTCGATAATAATTGACCAGACCAAGGAAAGATCTCAGCTCCGTTACCTTGGTTGGTGTTTCCCATTCTGTAATCGCTTTAACTTTCGGTTCATCCATCTTCAGCTTCCCATGGCCAATGACATGGCCAAGGAACTGCACTTCCTCGGTGGCAAACGTACACTTCTCTCTTTTTACGTACAATTCGTTCTCTCGAAGAACCCAAAATATTGTCTGTAAGTGCTCTACATGCTCCTCTATTGAGTTGCTGTAGACGACAATATGATCCAAGTAAGCCACCACGAACCGATCCAAGTAGGGCTATAGGATCTGGTTCATTAAGGTGCTAAACGTGGCTGGGGCGTTTGTAAGTCGGAATGGCATCACCAACCACTCGAACAACCCATACCGCGTTATGCATGCCGTCTTCGGCTCATCCCCTTCCGCTATCCGAACTTGATAGTATCCATTCTGCAAGTCCATCTTCGTATAGACTTTTGCCCCACCAAGCCTATCGAAGAGATCCGCGATCAATGGAATAGGATAGCGGTTCTTGATCGTCACCTTATTTAGGGCCCGGTAGTCCACGCACATTCTTAATGACCCATCATGCTTTCTCTGGAACAAAACCGGGGCCCCATAAGGTGCCTTGGACGGTCTTAGCTTCCCCGTCCCTAACAACTCATCGAGTTGTTTCCTTAACTCTTCCAACTCAGATGGAGCCATCCTATAAGGAGCCATGGATGGTTGCTTGCCTCCGGGCTCCAACTCAATCCGATGGTCCACCGCCCTCCTCGGTGGTAATTTATCGGGCAACTTAGCCGGCATTACATCCTTGTTCTTTTCAAAGACGGCTTCAATAACTGGTGGGATGGACTCCACGTTTTTAGGTTCATCCTCTACTTTCATCATGGCCAGAAACGTGGGTTCACCCTTCTTCACCCCCTTGGTGAGTTGCATTGCCGATAGCTGCCTTATCCCATCGGTTTTTCCCTCTAAGGCTGGAATCATACATGGTGATCCCTTTTCAAGTATGCACACCGAACTTAAGGCAGGTATAGGAATGGCCGAGACTTGTCTCATGAAATCCATTCCCAAAACCACCTTAAAGTCATCCATGGGAATGACTGAGAAGTCCACTGGTCCGTACCAACTTCCCAGCCGCATCCCGACCTTTCGGGCTTTCCCACTAACGGGTTGCGCCTTAGCGTTCACCGTCTTCATCCAGCCGTCCCCCTTTGACCAACTGACTCCAAGTCTCATGGCCTCCTCTATAGCCATGAAGTTATGTGTGGCTCCCGTGTCCACCATTACTTGGGTCGGTTTATCATTTATCCGAGCTTGCTCATTGGCTTTACCACCGGGTTAGCCTGTAGGGCGTGCAGCAACTGTAGCGACCCTATCTTGCTTGGTGGTTCCTCCGGAGTCTCAGTCTCCCGATTTTCCATAATTGTTGATAATGACCCCATCTTCGGACAGTCCTTCATTGCGTGTGGCCCCTTGCACACAAAGCATCCTCCCTTTGGAACAAATGATTTCTTTCTTGCTTCAAAATCCTCCCGCCGAGCCCCCTTCTCAAAGTTCTTTGAGTTGGGTGATCTAGTATTATCTCGTTTGGCTCCCCCACCTTTGACTCCGCCCTGGTCCTTCTTTTTAGAGGATTCGGACGGTCCAGAGGTGCAGAAATCAATCAGCGACTCGGCTACCGTAATAGCTTCATCCACTGTCTCAACTCCCCGACGCTGCAACTCTAGTTTGGTCCAGCTTTCCAATCCATCGGTGAAGTGGAACACTAGATCTTCGGCAGTCATGCTTGGAATTTGAAGCATGAGCGTTGTGAAATCCTTCACATACTCCCGGATCGAACTACGTTGACGAAGTTCCCTTAGTTTCTTCCGGGCTTCGTAAACAACGTTCTCCGGATAGAACTGCCGCTTCAGTTCCTTCTTGAAATCTTCCCAAGTATTAATCCAGCAAATCCCTTGTTCAATCTCGGAGTGCTTCCTTCGCCACCACAACATGGCCGTGTCTGATAGGTAAGACGTTGCGGCCTTCACCTTTGCAGTCTCATCCATCAGGTTGAGATTGTCAAAGTATTGTTCCATCTGCCATAGGAAATTCTCTACTTCCTTGGCATCCCTCACACCGTTAAACCGACTTGGTCGCGGAAATTCAACCCGACCGGTGCTGGTTTCTTCGATGTTTCCAACGTTCACGCTTGCCCTCTTGACCAGCGTGATATCCTCCTCCATCACGGTAAAGCGTGCCTTCATCCCCTCGATGTCATCACGCACAGCCTGGATGGATCCCCTTACCAACTCCTCAAGTTGGCTGAACCGAGTGTCTAATTCGGTAATATTTTGCTTGGCCTCTTCAAACCCACCGAACACAACACCTTCCAACTCTGTGACGGTATACTCTACCGTTTCGAGCTTTTCGCCCAGCTCACCCACGGCCGAACCCAAGGCCTCACGAGACATACTCTGATCTCGTTGGGTGCCTGTACGGGTAGAGGTGGCCTCCCGTCCACGTTCCTCCACCCCGGATGTCGAGCTAACTTCTTTGTCTTTCTTTCCTCCCCTAGCCATTTTTATTCGGACAAAATTTCCCCTTTATCTAGATAGTAATAGGCTCTGATACCAACTGTCACGGACTAATTTTCCCCTCGATAATCAGTACGTGCGGCCTTAGCTTCTTCCTACCCCTGGTAGTAGCTAAGTCAGCCTATTCGGATCGCGATTAGTACTTAGAGTAAGTGAGACGTTTCTAGAGAGGTTTAGAATGTTTGGAAGGATTTTTCTTATTAGGAATGTGTTGTTACAAATGGGAGATTTCACCCCCTTTATATACAAGTTCACCTCCTTAATGGATGGCTTATATTAAATTGATCCAAGGTGGGGATCTTTTCTTCCCCAACCTTCCTCATCCTTCCATAACCTTCCATAGAATTCTACACTATTCTATATACTTCCCAAAATATCTTTACTTAGATATTTACAAAGGTTTTGGGCTTAAGTAAGACCCTAAGATTAGCCCAATGGGCCGGACCATATTCAACGGCCCGTGACAAGATGCTGACTTGCAGTTGACAGAGACTCCTATCAACAACGTAAATCACGAGTCTGGGGATGCTGGTCTAAATCTTATTGACTCTTACATGCAAGCAGATGTGGAGGAAAACTTTGGCGATGTTGATGGCTCTAGAGCATACTGGGAAAGCCTCCTCACGCAAGGCAATGAAGACTCTAGCCATACTTTTGTACTGGGAGTTTTGTACAGGGAAGACTATGCTGTGAACAATGGACCCCCACTGGGTATGCCACCTGCTAGCCCCCTCATAGTCCTTATCTCCAAAGATAGTGAAAACTATTCTTCTACCGGTTCTTCAAGTGAAATATGTTTGACCGCTGATTTTTAAGTCGAGCTTGAAAAAGTCCTTCTTGAGGCAGCTGCAAGGGTCCAAGCGTTAAGGGATTCACATCCTCAACCATGTGTACCTCGACCTCAACCTATATCTCAAGGTCGTATACACTTTTGTTCAAAGATGGCATCCAATTGTATCCATAGCCATATAAGTTATTGGGTATCCAGTAACTGATAGTCGTACTCATATGAGTTGTTTATATGACCATATATTTTTTAACGTATCTATTACTATCCAGGAAATTTTGAAGCGGCTAGAGTTCCCGTTAATGATGGCCTAGCTCAACCACCGATATCTACTAACGATGTGCCTCTCTCTCCAAAACCATACCTGGTTCTTATGCTGACTTGCGGCGCCCATCAACAAGTACCGAGCCCAAAGTCAAGGACCATGAGACCATGGACACATCCTCTGATGAAAGCGAGAATCTTGGTGGGTTTTAGACAAAATAGTGATGCATAACTATGATATTGTGTAATATATATAATACATGATAAATTAGAAACTTCTGTCAACTTTCAACGTCCACCTAGGGGATATATACCTCATCTCCCATGTTTTGGACTTCGAAGGTTTATTATAGCGGCTAGGAAAAACGTTTGCTTTTCTGTTGGGCTTGTGTAGAGTTCCACTTTTGTAGGGTTTATCTTGTATTTGGATTTCCTTAATGTATGATCTATGTGTCTTGTTTGTTAAATGAATACCACTTAATTATTGTTATGATTGGTAACAAATAACTAACAACAAAGTTTAAATTGTAGGAGACCATATTAACGACCCTAATAACATTTATGTGGGGATGGTATTCACAAACAGTGATGATTTTAGACAACACATGGCAATCTATGCTTTACAAAATCAATTCCAGTTTCGAAACTCAAAGTCAACCCCAGCTTTGATGGTCTTTAAATGTTGGGGTAACCTCTTGTCCATGGATAGTCTATGCAGCTAGGATAGAAGGTTCTAATAAAAACAAAATTAGAAGCATCCTCAGCCCTCAAAACTGCACTGTCGATGAACGTGTTGGTAATCAAAGACATGTAACAACAACTGTTATTGGGGAACTGCTTCCGTCTAAGTATGTGGGAAATCGAACCGAGCCACGACCAACTAAGATAAGAGACATGATGTGCGGAGATCACAACGTACGTATATCTTACGGGAAGGCTTTGAGATCTACGGAGTTAGCAATGGATTCAGCAAAGGGTTCAGCTGACCAATCTTACAACTCACTACCATAATACCTTCAACGTCTAGTTGTGTCCAACCCTGCAACACTTGTGAGCCTAGAAACAGTTCATGACATACGTGTGGGGCAACGGTTTGAATACTTGTTCTTTGTCTTAGGGGCATCTGTTGAAGGTTACGCTTTTATGCGTAAAGTGATAGCGGTGGATGGCACACATCTAAAGGGGAAGTATGCAGGGTGCCTCTTAACAACAACTGCACAAGATGGAAATTACCAAATCTTTCTCTTTGCCTTTGCAATTGTTGACAGTGAGAACGACAAGTCTTGGGAACAGCTTCGACCATGACTAACTGAAGTGCATGCACAAAACCTTTCACTGCAATGGTGTTCTGAGAGAGCATTATCTCGGTTCTCTCTTTTATACTACCGACGAGCATGTCAAAAGATAATCGGCCCCAAGGATAAGAAAAAAGGGCATTCAGGTCTTTGATTTTTTCAGCGTGCTCCTTGAGAATCTTGGGATGATATACAAGCAAAGCCAAGCAGGCATATTTAATCCGCATCTCCCGGCCAGTCACCAGTTTCTTCTTCAACATCCAGATGACTGAAACGACTGAAACAGATTCCAATTTCCCAAAAAGGGAAGGCCAGTAAGGCGTCTCATTGATGTTGTTCTTGAGTCTTTTCTTCGTTTTATTTGGAAATTTTACACAAGGCAACCCAGTAACAATGGCAAACTCCCAGAGCGAAAATCTAACAGGTTTTCCAGCAAACAAAATCCAGATCTCGTGCTTCTTTGAAACATTCAGTTGCCGCGACAGTATGAAACGCCCAAATCTACCAGAGTACGAAGGTTTGTCGGTTAGGCTTACAAATTTGGTGAAGGAGGAGTTTCGGATAACTTCTGTTTCTTCTTCTTCGAGAGCGTTTAGAATAGCTCGTATACCATTAGTTGGTCCATAAGGTAACCCTTATCCCTACCGGCTCAAGTAGCTCGCCAAAACCCCCCATAGTCGAAAACTTTTGTCTTCTCAATCTAGATCTGAAAAAGAAAACAGTTTATAATTTCGGATATTGTGAGCTAGCAAGAAAAAAAATAGCTTGGATGCAGCACGGCTACCTGCAATCTCGCCGATCAAATTTTATAGGAAGTATCGCCTGTTCTGAAGCATTAAATACATTTCCAAAAAGCAGAAACTAAATTGTTTCTACAGTATATACCATTCTTTTTTTCCATTTGAAAATCTTCAAATAATAAATGATTTAACTTTTTCGCCTACGCAAGGCTATACTTGATTAAATTTCTCAATGAATATATAAACGCGCTACCACCCAAGCCTATATAACCCACATTCGGTTTATGAAAATAAGACCATGTCCATCCTTGATCTCTCGTAGAATTTCTATTGATTAAATAAATGAAAAAAATACAAAAATGAGGAAAGAGAGTAGAAACCGTATCTGAAACTAAAGATTCTAGAACTTCTCTTATAAACTTTCCTACCACCTGGACTTGTCTAATTAGGTCAACTTTATCAATTACTTAATATAAATTTATTGTGTTTATAATATTATTATTATATAGATTTAGATGCTCATATACATACCGATGGACATGCTCTAAGACACCACGATGGTTATCCAACCAATTCATACATAATGTATGGGTGCAAATCCCCTTTTTTTTCTTTTTTCTTTTTTCTTTTGGGGTCAAATTGAGTTCCTTTTTAAAAATCGAGTATTTGCACTATATGGCAGTAGATATTGTGAGGAATGTTGGAGTTTTGAAGAAACATTTATCGAAATTGAAGCGCAAGATGAGAATGTACAGTAAGACAAGTGACAAACACCAAGTGCTCAGCAGCAACTGATCTGATCTTCGGTCCACTCTTTGATGGCTAATTTTCAATGACAACGAACTCTGCTGCTTACGAAGCTATTGTTCGGGCAGGTCCTCGTCTTAACCAACTTCAACAGGTCCATGCTCACCTCATCCTAACGGGCTATGGTCGTAGCCGTAGTCTCTTGACAAAGCTCATTACTTTAGCTTGTTCCGCTCGAGCCATCGCCTATACTCGCCTTCTCTTCCTCTCTGTCCCTTTTCCCGATGATTTCCTCTTCAATTCAGTCATCAAATCGACCTCAAAATTGCGTTTTCCCTTTGATTGCATTTCTTACTACCGTCGTATGTTATCTTCCAACGTTTCTCCGACTAACTACACTTTTACCTCCGTTATCAAGTCCTGCGCCGATCTCTCGGCATTGAGAATCGGAATCGGAGTTCACTGCCACGTAGTGGTCTCTGGTTTTGGATTGGATGCTTATGTTCAGGCTGCTTTGGTCACGTTCTATTCAAAGTGTGGAGATATGCGTGCTGCACGCCAAGTGTTCGATAGAATGCCTGAGAAGTCTGTTGTGGCTTGGAATTCCTTAGTTTCTGGGTTGGAGCAAAACGGGTTGGCAGAAGAAGCTATTCAGGTGTTTTATCGGATGCGAGACTCAGGGTTCGAACCAGATTCAGCAACATTTGTGAGCGTCCTTTCGGCCTGTGCACAAACTGGTGCGATTAGTTTAGGTTCTTGGGTGTATCAGTACATTGTCTGTGAGGGTCTTGACCTGAATGTTAAACTCGGTACTGCGTTGATCAACTTGTATTCTAGGTGCGGTGATGTTGGAAAAGCCCGGGAAGTCTTTGACAAGATGAAGGAAACAAATGTCGCTGCTTGGACGGCAATGATCTCTGCTTATGGTACTCATGGATATGGCAAACAAGCAGTAGATCTGTTTGATAAAATGGAGAACGATTACGGTCCAATACCTAATAACGTAACATTTGTAGCTGTTTTATCAGCCTGCGCTCACGCAGGACTCGTTGAGGAAGGACGTATGGTCTACAAGAGAATGACCGAGAGTTATGGATTAATCCCGGGAGTGGAACATCATGTTTGTATGGTAGATATGCTTGGGCGGGCTGGATTTTTGGAAGAAGCTTATAGATTCATACATCAGCTTGATGCTACCGGAAAAGCAACTGCTCCAGCGTTGTGGACAGCAATGCTCGGAGCTTGCAAGATGCACAGGAACTATGATCTCGGTATAGAAATCGCCGAGCGTCTAATAGTCCTCGAGCCAGAAAATCCTGGTCATCATGTCATGCTCTCAAATATCTACGCCTTGAGTGGAAAACCCGATGAAGTATCACACGTAAGAGATGGAATGATGAGGAACAACCTTAGAAAACAGGTCGGCTATAGCATAATTGAAGTAAAAAACAAGACGTATCTGTTCAGTATGGGTGATGAGTCTCATCAAGAGACTGGAGAAATTTATCGGTATCTGGAAACTTTGATGCGTCGGTGCAAGGAAATTGGGTATGCACCAGTTTCTGAAGCAGTGATGCACCAAGTAGAGGAAGAGGAAAAGGAGTACGCACTTCGATACCACAGCGAGAAGCTTGCTGTAGCATTCGGGTTGTTGAAAACCGTAGATGTAGCCATTACAGTTGTGAAGAATCTACGCATCTGTGAGGATTGTCATTCTGCTTTCAAGTACATTTCTGTTGTATCCAATAGGCAGATCATAGTGCGCGATAAACTTCGGTTCCACCATTTCCAAAATGGTTCTTGTTCATGTATGGACTATTGGTAAGGAGAAGATACAAACACAAATGTTTCATTTTTATTACAAAATATGGTACATTGTTCTTGCAAAGCTAGAACCCTTTGATATTATTATACAAGATGAGAGCCTATTTTACAGCCTTTTTATTCTCACACATTTAATACAAAAACATATTCTACATGGAGATGGAATTACCGACCTCGCAAACAGATATTATACAGTATTTATTGGATGTTAGGGAGATATTATGACATCAGAACATCACCTACCTTCATGATTCCGGACCAATGCATTCGCCGCAATCAACTCCAATTTCTGAGAATGCTTCCTCAAGTTTTGGGTAGAGTTTAGAGACCATGATCTTAAAACCAGTGGAATTTGTGGTTGAGCTCTTGTGCAGGTTCACTGATCCTAAAGGGACGCCTTCCATATAAGCCTTGCATGCAGTCAGAACATGCTTGGCCCGTTGTGTGAAGTGGTCCTTCACAAGCACCTCAAAATGCTACAATGCAAACAATACAGAGTTGATCAAAAAGGTCTCTCTGGTAATTTTCACTTTGTGCTAAATTGTTGCAACAAAAACATACCTTTGGAGGCTTGCGAAGCAACGAGATCATGGATTTGCAGGTGATGAGGAACGCATTTTCATTGTAACTCACAGAGTTTTTCTCTCCCTCAGCTCGGCCCAACTGCTTATCGTAGCCAGCTTCGTTGAAGTAAGGCTTGTCATTCAGAACAAGTGCCTGAAAGGAAAGAAGAACTTGAAGGATGGAGGAGCTCCCTGGGTTCCATACTTCAGTGCCAGACCCATTCCATGTATTCAGCAGACTCAGACAGACTTTTCCTGACTCGTACAGGTTAGGATTCAATCGCATTCCGCCTGAATGATAATGTACCATCTGTATTCATAGAAGGACAAAAAAATTGGCAAATGTCATTTATTTTAGTCCATGAATCACCTTTAAATAACATGTTACATCTTTAGACCACATGATAGCACTAAAGATCGAAATTGGCAAGAAACATAAGTCTGACTGGTCCCCAAGAAACACATTTAAAAGTGAGAGAGAGTGATAGAGAAGTTAAAGTAGTGAAACTCACTGGTGGCTCATGAGGATATTGAGGTGGAAGCATTATGTCAAAAAAGAAAAGCCCATCGTCGTATGGTGTTCCAGGGGCACCAACAAGGGCTGCACGCAGAAGGTCCATCCTTTCCTCATACACACGCACGTAAATTGTGTCTGTTCATCACAAAAAGGTCAAATTCAGTAATTTTACAAAGAACTATCAGAAAATGCAATAACAGTGAACCATCATTTGGCCAACGAAAAACAAAACAACAAGTGCATCGCCTGAAAATTAAAAAAGGGAATAAATAAATCGAAAGAATAAGTACTAACTGGGAAGATCTGTCTCCAGGTTGCTCCATTCTTGCTGGACTTTCTTCACCCAACCCTTAGTGACCTATAAGAGATGAAAATGCAAAAAAAGTGTCAAAAGTGTCATTAGCTGATGTTAGAATGTTTTGTCTCAAAAGTCATACCTGAGATTGTGCCAACCCTTTCCCCGAAGAAAGAAAGTGATGGTCGGAGCAGTCATTAGTCATATCGAACTGTCTGAATCTCAATAGTTCCCTGCTGTTCTCCAGAAGAATTGAATCCAATGTGTTGTTAATAACTTTTCCTTCGATAGGTAAGTTCACCATCGTGGCCATATCCACTTCACCTGGATTTGATTCAGAGATGTCATATGATTCCGTTGCTTCTTGAACAAGGACCTCAGAGTCACTTTGATCTTCAGAATCTTTGCAACATGAATGCGAACTTATAACTGACGTGGAACCCTGAGAACCAAAAAGGCTTGATGCAAGGTTTCTGATAAATCCAATGGCAGCTTTTGGAAGGAAAAATGAACAACATTCTGGAGTGTTCTTGTTGTGGTTTTCACCAACACTGTAGAGCTTCACTAGACCCTGAACATGCAGGTATCATATATAAGTCGAGGATATAAAAAAATCTGCTGCTATGGGTATAAACTGAGATATTCCTCATGACCAAAACCTCTAGGACAATATCTAACAACTTATACAATCAGAACAATTGAGTTAGCAAGATGTGTTGATTTACCGTTTCCTGAAGGTTTGAAGATGCTTCATCTGGTTGACTAATCTTCTGACTAGGATCTTGAATACCGCCTTCCAAACTTATAGTGCTAGAGTTGGAAAATTCAGACCTTTCCATCCTCCAAATTTCATATGGTGCAACCTGAAAAATAAATATTCAAGAGAACGTTTTAACAGGAAGCAAAAGCCTTACTGCTACTTCACAATGGAGCAAACTTTTCAGCACACAACGCTGATTGTAAACTGAGATATCTTTCAGCGATCGACTATTACGAAACAAGACTAAGTGAAGGGGAGTATAGACGTAAGCATTCCAGGCTTGACTCATGAAAAACCAAAAGAGCCTAACTAAGTTACACATTTTTCAGCCGTAATAGCAAATAGCAATTCACATATAAAATAGTGTTTCTATGGAAACATAAGTAGCATAATACATACCTTACTAGTAGAACCATTGGCCCATTTCACCTCCACAACACCATTTTTGAAACCTGTAACAACACCAATACTTGACAAACAATATGTGCCACTGTAGTCATTCTCTGTAAGCAGGTGCTTCATCTCTGCATTTGGATCATTTTTTCCTTCTGAAAGTAACCTGAACACCACATCGCTGAAACTGAATCCAAAATCAGGGTGCTCAAGAAGTTCATACGCACTGACAATTTCCTCCATCTGCTCACCAACAGAGAGTGTTACTTCTTTCTCAACCTGTGTTCTCCATTGTACCTTCACAGTTTGTTCCTTTGCATTGACAGCCTTCACAACGCCCCATCTTTTGCTGTTGCAGGTTTCCTTTTCCTTAACAAACTGTTCGGGCCAAAACTCATGAGCATTAACAGCACCAACAGGAAGCAGCTGTTGGGAATCAACTCCCACACTGCAGCTACCATCTTGCCACATAACATCAACCTTCATCTTTGTCTTCGAAATAACATAAAGCTCATCTGAAGTTGAGCTCTGCACATTTCTGTTAAACCCTTTTTGAAATGTCTTATGGCATTCATTGAGATTGTAGCCGGCCACATTTTGACATTGCAGTTCTGCTATATCACAGTGGGAAGAACCAGGGAGTATGCACCAGTCACCAAGCTGCCAACTTGCATGAGAAACACATGGTAACAAAGTTAAATTCTCAGGATTCTGCAAAGCTTGAGGTGCAGTCAAATTCCGATCACCCCCCATTATGATGGAGGCAACCCAATCGACGTAGACAAGTCCTGCTTCAACAGTGCAAACAGTTCCCACAACCTGGTTCTCCCTCCAGTGACCGCATAACCATGTAGTTGATCTGGGAGCATGGGACAGCTTTACCTGAACTCTCTGCCCTGGGTAATAAGAATACTGAGAATCCTCGAGCAAATTTGGGTGAATGGCCACAAGTTTATCTTGATCACTAGCAAGGACCTCATAATTGGACCCATCGTCAAGGGTGACAGAGACACGCTCAACTATTTTTTCAACCCTTCCAAGCCAAGGTCCGTTAATCACATAATCACAGAGCGAGATAGAACGCAACTTTTGAAGCTTCTTGGTATCAACTTCCTTCACGATCTTCCCATGAATACTCTCAAGATTGACAGACATGTTTATGTTGATAACCCTGCCAGTCTGTCCTGATGGTTCAGTGGTGGACCGCACAATGTCGCCATACATAAATCCCCTCTCGAATGACAAGAAGTCATCGATTTTTCCAATGGTCTCTTCAAGGTTGGAGAAAATGTTCTGTGCCTGTCCGCCATAAGAAAACTCGACTCCTTCATGTTCACTACTACCACTGTCGCTGGAGCTCTCCCAATCAGAGTCAGTAAGGGTCATATCCATAGTTTGGATGCCTGCCATGGAAATTGATTTCGTCAAGTGCTCAAATACAAAACAAAACCAAATGATATAAGAACTTCCAACAGCCAGAAAGATATGAAATATTCTGACCTTAGACAAACTTTAGATGAGAAATGGTGAAGCTTTCCTGCAGTCTTTCTTTGATAAGTTTCTGACGTACGATGACTGATACACTAACAAGAAAGGTCTAGTTCAAGATCCTGAAACTGCAGACCGTGGTGAGATCTGCTTGAGTAAGATAATAGGAGTCAACGGAAGACTCGGATAATGCCAAAGGAGATTTGCTCTACGAAAGATAAGGTGAGCCAACTGCGGACTCGGATAATGCCAAAGGAGATTTGCTCGACGAGAGATAAGATGAGTCAACTGAGGACTCCAAAATGCCAAAGGAGATTTGCCCAACAAATGGACTGAAGTTTATTAAACTTCAAAGAGGAACCCAAGATGTAACTGGAGTTCCAAATGCCAAAGGAGATATGCCCTATAATGAGGGTAGAGCTTCAAACCTCAAAGAAATTTGAAGGCACAAAGATAAAGTTTCCACAGAGAAATGACTTGTATCAAAGCCACCTAACGGGAAAAACTTTACTTCTGCTGCTGCTACTTAATGTTTACTTTGCCAAAGGAGATTTGCCCTGAAGGAGCTAGAATCGAAAGTACTAATAGGAAACAGGATAGAGTTCAAACAAGTAAAAACGTAGTGAGAAACAAGATCGGTCTCTTGACAATCATTCACGCATATTCCCACCAGCGTGACAGTGAGACCATCAAGAAGAAATCTCGTTAATTGCTCATGAGAAGTAAACCAGATTTTCCTCCATCACTTAAGAACTTCCATCGAACCTGCAAAAGCGTCACTTGTTTCTTACTTATCACAGAATTTGAGAGCAACAAATAAAAAGGAAGCATACGACATGTTTGAAACTAAGAAGAGAGCACAGAACAGAGAAAACGGTGCTTCTTAGAAAACCATTATCAGAACCATTCTTTGCACAGATAAAAAAAAAAAAGCTTCAAACTAAGACAAATCCTCGTCTCAAACAAAAGAAGTAGAAACTTGGATTTCGCCATTCGGAAACAGGATCGAGATTAAGTAAAACAAAGTGGAAACACCAATCCATGATCAGCTTTTATCAGTTAAAAAAAAACCATAAACAATCAAATGATTTGTTGAACAAAAACCAAAACTTTAGAAACTACGATTGAACAGATTCATTTTAAAGAGACCGCAAAGAAAATCGATTAAATAAACAAAGAAGAAAGCTTCAAACGAGTTTGGTAGATTGAAGGGGTTTCTCCAAGATACATGGAGAATCTTAAAGGTCTCAGCTTTTTAGTTTCTCAACAATTTAGAAGCCAAAAGCGAAGAACTTGAGAAGACCCTTTTCTTCTTTTCTTAACTAGTAAGGAAATTCAACAAGAGACCGATCAAAGGAGCGTACCATAAGAAAGCGTCGGGTTTTTATTACTCGCTCGAAATTTGTGTCAATTTCTCGCCTACTCCTCTGGCGGAGGAACTAGTGAGAAATTCAGAAGATGCAGAGTGGTTCTTCGCTCTTAGTCCCACGAGTCTATGACGCCATTAACAAACCTCCAAACCATTGCAGAGTGGTTCTTCGCTTTCTCTGTTTCGCTATCTCTGCTTCTCTCTCTCTCTGCTTCTCTTGTGTTCTCTCTGTGTGTGTGTGGTGGTTCGTGTGGGTTAGGTCTGACATGGAAAGGAGAAGATTATATTCGGTGGTAGTGGAGATGGAGAAGAGAATATACCAACAGTATTCCACACACAACTATACATGACTCCTTTTTCTTTCTTCTTTCCCTTTGCAATTAAAGAAAATTAACTTATACCTGTAACATTAAAACCTCTGTAAATTAATACTCGATAAATTAATAATCATCATAAATTAATAAATTATTCTGGTTTCGAGTCGGGCCAATGTAAAACTTACAAAATTTGATAAGATGATAAGATAATAATTTTTTTGAAACTCCCATGTAAAAATATGGTTCCAATAATATCATAAATTAATAATCATGTATAATTATGCATATATATATATATATATATATAATTTTTTTTGCTTCAGTAACTTTCTATTCTACTTACTATATCAAATAAACTCTTATGATTATTTTTTCGTATCCAAAACTTATGAAAAGTTATAGACACGATAATTAATTTTATACACATAATTCTTTCCAATTGTATCATAATATATATCGTTGTTGATTTTATTATCAAACCATGTTTTTTTCTAAATTGTGTACTAAGAATGTGTATTAATTTTAAATGGATGGCATTGTAACGCCCGTGAACCAAAATGTGTATTTTGGTGGTGCGTCGATCGACGCAATTGGACTCGCGAGGAGTCGGTTTCTGGGTGTTGCGTCGACCGACGCAAGGGAGGTGCGTCGAGCGACGCAAGTCATTAATCAGACCTAGGGTTTTGATTTCTGGTTTGTTTTGAGTTGGACCGGTTTAGAGAACCCTAGGGTTCGAGTATTTAAGGTCTGGGGTCGTGTTTCTCAGTTCCTTTGGCCACTTTTGAGAGAAAACTAGGGTTGAGAGAGTTTTGAGAGTTTTGGAAGTTTTGCCGTCGGTTTTGGAGGAGACAAAAGACAGGGAAGATCAAGTCGGATTGGAGGGAAACTTTGAGGGTAAGTTCTCCTATCTTTGCTCTTGATGTGGGTGAAAACCGCGTGTGATTTGGTTAAGTTTTTGCTGAGTTATGGTCGTTTGAATGTGTGAGGTTGGTGCTGTTACGAGTTTGCGATCAGTCTTCTTCGAGGGAGGATTCCCGTCGAGCCAGAGAGAATCAGGAGACGATTGAGATGTCTTTAGAAAGCTCTTTCTGTCTAGTTTCGAGATCAGGTTTCCGATCTTGATTCGGAGGTAATCTCCGTTCTCTGTGTTCTTTTGACTTCAGGTTGTCGTTTCTGAAATCTCTGTTTTTCCAGTTCCGATAAGGGTGATTGCAGGCTATTTTCCTGTCGATTCATTGGGAATCAGAGGACGATCTATATACCGTTGTGTAGATCTCTCTGTCTAGTTTTCAGAACAGTTTTCCGATTATGTTTTGGAGCTGTGGTTGAAGAGATAATCGAGTCTGAATCAGAGGTTCTGGGTTAGGGTTCTTCGTGTTCTTCATCCTTTTTCTCTAGAATCAGGTGAGTGCGCGACCATAGACTCTCGGGAAGTAGGATTGTATGGTATGATTGTTTGTTTTCGTTCCTTGGTTGGATTTGGCGTTGGTTGGTTGATTTCGATGCAGGTTTCGATGAAAAGGGACTGGGATTCGAGCCATGAGAGGATGAGGCTCGGACTCAGGTTCTGCGCGACGTGTCGCGCGACACATTTAAGCGTGTCACGCGACACAGTGCAATTCTGCACGTTTTGCGTGTCGTTTGCTTGTCTTGTTCACTGCTGTTTGATAACCCTGGTATTGTATGGTTCTATTACTGAGTACATGGTCTGTAGATGGGAGGACCGCCTCACTAAGTTTTTATGATAAAACTTACGCATCTCTTTTTGCCATGTGATGCAGGTAAAGACAAAGTGTGATCGTGGAATCAGGGCGAGGACGGGATGATGGATCTAGTGGTTCGTCGTTGTGTGTTTTAATTGAATTGCAAGGTTGATAGTAATTCAGATTAGAACGGGCTAGGTTGTTGGAATATTGGTTGACTGTTTTGAATGATTGGTTAAATTGATAATGGAATTGTTTGGTTTAAAGGTTTAGATTGATTTCCGCTGGTTATTTGTTGACTTGTGAAATTGATTGGATTATTGAGGATTATCATTTATGAGAATGATAATCTAATTCAATGTATAAAAAAAAAAAAAAGGTCGTGTTGTTTCAAGCATATTATGATGTTAATATTTATTCTATTGCAATAATCAAAAGTATAAATCATAATCTCAAGTTAATACATACTATTTTTACAAATGAATTTAATTGAATTTTTGAATAGAATATCATTTGATTTTTTTTTTAAAGAAAACTCTTACCTAAAACAGATATATCTCTATAAATTAATATTTATTAATTTATCGATTAATTAATATCTCTCTAAATTAATAAATTTTCAAAGTCCCAACATTATTAATTTATAGAGGTTTTACTGTATATTTTAATCCAAACTATTTTGGAGTAAACTTTTTTCCAATCCCATTTTATTTTCTACTCCAAAATAGAATAAATCTATTTTTTTCTCCAAATATAGAGTAATCTCATTTTTTACTCCATTTTGGAGTTGAACTTTTTTATTTATAAAATAATCCTTCAAATTTTAAATAAATTAATTTTAAAAAGTAAATAATTATGTAGGTGATAATTTTCTATTTGTTTGATATTATTTTTAATTAAATTTTTAAAATTTGTCAAAATCACAAGAATTTGCAACAAAATAATTATATTATATTATAATGTGTGAAATTGTGATTATGTGTAAATTTTTTTTTTTAAAATGTGTATGTTCGTCTAAATTAATTTATGTTATTACGAATTTAACTTATTAAAAATATATATTTAAAGGTATTATGTATATTGTGTGAATTAATAATAATAAAACATATTGTTACGACTTTAATTTATAAAATAAAAAATATTGGGGTCCATTTGTAAATTTTATAAATAAAATGTATTATTTTAAAGTTATTATGTATCTATGTGTGAATTAATAATAAAACATAATGTGACGACTTTAATATATAAAATAAAAAATATTAAAACATAATGTTAAATTTGTTATAACATAAATTAACTTAGACGTACATACACATTTTTAACAACAAAAAAACTTACACATAATCAGAATTTCACACATTATAATATAATTATTTTGTTGCAAATTCTTCTGATTTTGACAAATTCGTAAAATAATTAAAAATAATATCAAACAAATAGAAAATCATCACCAAAATAATTATTTACCTCTTAAAATTAATTTATTTAAAATTTGAAGGACCATTTTATAAATTAAAAAGTTCAACTCCAAAATGAAGTGAAAAATGAGATTACTCCATATTTGGAGGAAAAAATGGACTCCATTTTATAGTTGAACATGGAGTAGGGTTGGAGAGGATTTTACTCCAAAATAGAGTTTGGAGTAAGATATGGAGTGGGGTTGGAGATGCCATAATCTCATTTTCCACTCCATTTTGGAGTTGAACTTTTTTATTTATAAAATAGTCTTTCAAATTTTAAATAAATTAATTTTAAGAAGTAAATAATTATTTTGATCAAAATCACAAGAATTTGCAACAAAATAATTATATTATATTATAATGTGTGAAATTGTGATTATGTGTAAGTTTTTTTTTTTGTTAAAAATGTGTATGTACGTCTAAATTAATTTATGTTATTACGAATTTAACTGATTAAAAATATATATTTTAAATTTATTATGTATGTATGTGTGAATTAATAATAATAAAACATAATGTTACGATTTTAATTTATAAAATAAAAAATATTGGGGTCAATTTTTAAATTTTATAAATAAAATGTATTATTAGTAATTAATAATAAATAGAAAAACAAAATATAATTAAAATATTGTTTTTGGAGTGAGAAATGGAGTAATACATTGGAGTAAAATCTAACTTCATTTTAGAGGTACTCCATTTTAGAATGGAAAATAGAGCGATACATTGGAATTACTCCATTCTCAATCATTATGTGTGCTCCATTCTCAATACATTGGAGTTAATCTATTCTCAATACATTGGAGTTACTCCATTCTCAATCATCGTATTGAAGTTACTCCATTCTCAATCATTATGTTTAGTTACTTTTTTATGTTGATCACTGTAAACTTGAAAGGGGCTTTATCTTTTTTTTTTTTTGAACATCGAAAGGGGCTTTATCTAATCTACCATATTTTAGAAAAAAAATATTCTAATCAATCACACTTGTAGTGAGAAAGATGGAATTACCGACAAAAATAACTGATAAAGTGTTAAGTATTTAAAAGTTTGATGGACGAAAATATCGTAACAATTTTGAAGTCTGTATTTGTCTCTACCTACTATTTATCATGTACATGACCGAAATTAAGTAATCTTTCTGTCCACATCAGAAATAGAAGACGATGTTCACGTCCAAATGTATTCGTCGATAGAAAACACGGCTGGGTGGACAACTTGTGAAGATAGCGTTACGCGTGGACAATAGTTGTCCACTAAATCGTGACAGAGGGAATAAGTTGTCCACTAATTCGTGAGAGAAAGATTTTCGAGAGAAAAATGGATTTACGAGATAGAGAAAGAGAGAGAGATAGAGGTAGAGAGGCTGGACAAAGTGTGGAGAATGAGAGGGGGATTTTCAAAAGAGAGCGAGAGAAAACATGATTTATGAGAGAGGAGGAGGAGGAGGGGGAGGGAGAGAGAGAGAGAGAGAGAAAGAGAGAGAGAGAGAGAGGAGATGAGCAAAGTGTGAGAGAGAAGGTGGGCAAAGAGAGATAAGGTAAAATCGTCTTTTAGAGTTAGGATGTGGTATAATTGAAAAAATCTTGCAGTTATGTAGATTTTAAAAGGAGTTTGCATACAAAGAAGAAGCGAAAGACGGATGAATCAAGAATCAACAAGATTACTCACGTTTTCAACTAGTGTCGAGCGATACCATGGATGGCGTCAATCGACACTCCATGTGAATATGCATCTCAAGTTTTCAGCTGCATGTTTGGCCTATAAATTTCTAGAAGTTGCCGAGAATTCCCACTCGTGTATTAGGACTATATATAGGTTTATAAAACTGTTTTTTAGGAAAAGAGCGATACATTGATTGACATTTAGAGTGAGATTTTTGTTGGAGAGCTTAGAGGAGACCATACGAAATTTTATTTGTTTGAGAGCAGAATTCAAACCCCTTTTGTATCTTTTTTTTTTTATTTCTCTTATGCATTTTTTCCTTTTCATGGTGTTAGTAGTTTGCTTGTTAGGTTATTCAAAGGTTGAAGATAAATTGTTTGATTATATATATTGTTAGGATAACCACATGGTTTTCATCTAGATCATACTAAACGCTAATTCTAGCTTGATCACCTATAAATCAGAACTTAGGTTAATCAAAGATGCGAAAGTATTATTTATTGCATGAACTATCTTAGAGGAGCAAAATAACTATTTGCAAAGAAATTTGGCTTAGTGATTTTGTGTACAATTGAACCATAACCTTAATGGTTGTCTGAATTGTTTGAAGTCGCAAAAAATTTGGGATTCTAGGGTTCAGACATAGATAATCTTCGTAGCGAAAGTTGTTTAATTTTACAGTTTTGTATTGAGTTCAAGAACGGATCTTCATAAGATCCTATTGATTTTTAGTCTACAATTCAGATTTACTAATATTTGTCTCATTGATTTAACTTCAACAAGTTTACATTCGATTTTCTTGAGTATTTTGTTAGTCATATTATTTACTTACTTAACTTGACTCGATATTGAGAATTTTCCGCGCAACATTAGGTTTCTAGGATGTGGTAACCCTTTATACTATAATTGCAATTATGTGCACTTGATTTTTCTAGGGTAAAACAAGAGCTATCACTTGGTCTGGGCTGTTTCTTCTCTAAGAGATTAAGGGGTCTCTAGCTCTGTCCATGAAACAAAGGCATCGACTTGTTTTTGTCTCTAAATGGTTCCTATCTTGGACTCTTTTCTTTTCATTTGTATTTGTGGGTTTTAGGTATCTCATCAATTTTGATTATTGGTCGTTCTTTTTCTAGTTCAGGTCTATGCCGGTTTGAGATAGTTCACTCTATGTTTCTACTCAAAAGAACTGATCGATGTCTCATCAGATAATTGATTTCTGTAGACGTTTAAAACTCGATTATCTTTCGACATCGCCGTTGTTTAGAAGAAGTGTGGGATGATAATCGTGGTTAAATTTTTTCTAATTAAAGGTTATGATCATTTATTTCATAAGGTAGTTCAGATTCTCGAGAGGATAAATCATTTTTCGTTTGGTGGATAATAGCCTGATATTGGTTGCATCGATTTGTTTGGACCACTCATAAATTTTGAGCCTTGGTGTTGAGATTTGTTATTTTAGTTTTTATTCATATGTCAGTGTTTATGTGTTTTTTTGGGACTTTTTCTCTGAGCCTTTGAGTTTGGTTAGTTGTTAGATAATTCAATCTCATATGGAGTTTTGTTCTCAAGAATCTTATGTTTTTTTTTTGCAGGCTAAGTTCCCGAATATTACATGAACTTCGACATTATATTTTCTCCTAATTTGATAAAATATCAAGTTTCTCAATCATTATGTTTGGAGTAATTTCATTTTGGGAAATTTAGAAATATATCATAAATTCAAAAATCCTTTTAAATTTTATCATAACTGCAAACTTCTAAAAGCTCCAACGTTGCCCAGCTCATGCAATAACCTGTAAAGACGCAGAAAGACTCCAAAAACACTTAAAAGACTCGATAAAACAGCAGATATTGAAAAAACCCAACCCATTTTTTTTTTAAAAAAAAATTCGGATTATTATTCCCATAAATAATAATCTTCAATCTCAATTCAACACATCAAACATTCAGCGGAAATAAACTCAATTAAACCAACAATATCTTAATTAAATCCTCAAACCAATCAACAACCAATCCAACTGAACCAACATCAAATCCAATTTGCCAAATTCAGAATAATCAACAACCTAGGAATTCTAAGCGATAACATAAACGCAACAAAACCAAGACTCTAGATCATCTCCTCTTCACAGCCTTAATCCCACGGTCACAAATTTTCTTTACCTGCATCACATGGACTCCAAAAATACTCAGTGAGACGGTCACAAATACTCAGTGAGACGGTCATTCCATCAACCAACTATACACACATGCATAAAGGAATACCATAATACTAAACGATCAATCAACAATGAACAATACCAAACGAGAAATCAAGTGTGCAGACTCTGGTGTCGATCGACACACCTCCTGGTGTCGATCGACACACCTCCTGGTGTCGATCGATGCTAGCAACGCTGGTGTCGATCGACACTCGTCGGAGTATCGAGGAACACGAGCCTCTCCTCTCATGGCTCGTTTCTAGGACGCTACATATCGATCACCTGCATAAAAACGCCAACACAGACATCCAATAACACGAAATCATCCCAAAACAACAATTATCAATCATCAATCCATTCCAACTCTCAAGCAAACGCAATGGATACTCCAATTACCCAGATAAGCTATGGTCACGCACTCACCTCAATTTCGGAAAGGATTGAGATAAGATACGAAGAACACACGAAAATTAGAGGCTACAACTCCCTAAAACCGGATTTCCTTCTTCCTTCACGAAGAACACGCACCAAAACCCGATTCTATAACCTCACAATCACAATAACAAGCTTTTAGGATCAATAACACAAGGAATCAACAATGAAACTTTGTTTCTACTATTGTAAAAATTTGAGTATGAATGCGGATATTGAGTTTATTTCAAGCCATGTGTAGTACTAATTTCCAAAGAATTGATAGTATTTCCTGCGATTATATCGACACCCAACATGATATAGCCTCCCACGACATGAATATGAATGGCTGGAATTTCATCCCACACATCTTTGCATAAATCCACACCTAAGAAGAACATGGTCCATTGTCTCTACATCCATGTCCCAAAGGCAACAAGTTATTGTGTTGCTCACGCTCCTATTGTGTTAGAAGATTCTTGATTGGAAAGTGATTGAGTTGCATAACCTATAATAGAAAGCTTGTCTTGGAATTGATCATCTAAACCAAATAACCTTCCCCAAGGTTTGATGCTGCTTGTTTGTCGAAGATTTTCCCAAGTTAGTTTGGACGAGAAGTCACCATTCATAGCACCTTCAATATATTAATGTCATGCATCTGTTTGCTATTGGGAGAGAAAGATTGATTGTTGTTAATTGGATACGAAAGGTCTCTGCTGTTTGAGATCTTGCTAATCTTAATATCCAACCATTTTTTTCCCACCGACTATGAGCCATTGCAGATGCAAGAACTTTAAATTCATGGTACTAGAGGGACCAAACTAATTGATAAGTGGCATAAAGGAGACCAATAATCATGCCAAAAACTTGTTAACCTTCCATTATCATTGAAACACGAATGGAACGTGCAACCAGTGAGTGGTCTAAGAGATAACAAAGTCTTCCAAATCCATGAGCCATGGTTATCAATTTCATGCGCCCAAAAATTCAGTGTGGATATACAGTGTGCTTTGTTCCATGTCATCCATAACGATCAACTCAGTGATATCAATAACCGACTGAGTTTTACACATAGTGTTTTATTCCAAACGCTAAAATCCTTTGGTAAACATAGTAACTTAGCACCACGAGAGTGAATTAACTATATAGATTTGTACTTTGAGTTCAAGATGGTTTATTAATTAAATATTTGATAATAATCTGATTTCTATGATTTATGATTTTCTAGAATATCTCTACTGCCTAACGCTTTTTCATTGATTTTACATTGTTATTACTTTGCTTTTAAGTTAATTTACTGTTATTTTCGCCATCTATTCTATCACAAACAACAAACTTCTATATTTTAGTCTTACTTTAATTTGACTCTCATAGATTCCTCTAAATACTATTGCGATTGTTTGTGTACTTGCAATGTATATCCAAGGCTAAAACATGAGTTATCAATAACTTGACAGGTAAGACCATCCACCGTCTAAACCCTTATCAACTAATGTGGCTAGACTATCCAATGTAAGTGGCATTAAAGGTTGGGTGATTAGACGACCAAATCGCTTCCAACCCGCTACTCGGCCCTAAACAAGTTTTGAGTTATGTAAGCTCTCATGCTTCTAAGAGAGTTTAGGATACCTTTGACAGAATTAGATTTCACATCTCAATAAACATATCTATCTTCACTCACGTGAAAACTACAAAGTTGAAACTAATATCTCTCCATTTACATATCAGGAGGAGAAAAAATCAAAACAACTATCTGACAACTATCAAAAAAACAAAAAGTACATAAATGACTAAATGAACTCTGCAATTAATATAGAGCATGTGTGCTCTCAGCCCCGTCCTCACGTGTCTTGTAGCTCGTAGTCAAATAAAACAAAAAAATTGGTAGATAACATTTGGGTGTGAATAATAAAGTCTAGAGTAAAATAGCTGAAAATCCCTTATCTTATAAAACAGAAGTTAGAGAGAGAGAGTCCTTCTTTTACTCTCATACTTACACATCATCAAAACATATACGTGTCTCATCCACAAATTTCTATATTTATTGATTTTAAAGATTTTTTTAAAGATTTTTAAGATACACGTTGGTTAACAATAAAAATAAAATATCTAAAAACTCCACGATTACACGATCCCTAAAACTGTTTCAACATATTCATCTTCTACAACAATTGAAATCTATTTTATTCCTCGCTAAAGAAAGAAAACATGCAAAGAGTTTCAGAAACATGGAATGGAGAAATCTCTACCATCACCACAACGGCTTCGATTAAGTGAGGGAGGTTGAAAACTATCTCAAGTTTTTATTTATTGTTCGTTGCGGAGATTTTAGAATGTTGTTTTGATAAGAATCATAATATGTTCTCCTAAAATCGTTTCATGAAGCGTAACTCTCCCTTCTATTTTCTGCTACTTGCGTTTCTATTTATCATATAATTCATTAACCTTAGGAAAAAAATTGCAGATTCTCACTTTTACGAAGCATATACTCCATCTTTTTTTAAGAATATATGAAGTACTCTTTATAACTTTTATATTTCTCACTTACGTCTTCTCCCTATTTATCTTCTTTCTTTTTTTTTTTTTTTTTGAAAAAGGGGTACTCCCTATTTATCTTGATAACTTAAATTAATGTTCTTAAAATTTTTTTTTGTAACAATCTTCTTAAGTTATTCCGTTTGATTTGCAGAGTTTTGGAGAAAAAATATTGCTGACATTTCTCTTTGAAAATCAATTTGGAAAAAGGTAATTAATTAAGAATATTAACATCCTTAATCATTTTGTTACTAATTTATTTTGTAATTCTGTAATATTTTTTTGAAAGAGATAGTTTGAAAGCATAATTTGTTTCGATACATTATCTCATTTTAAATTAAATTAAACATATGCTGTGCATATATGCATGAGCCATAATTCTAGTTATAGAATAAAAGAGAGGTAAGATAAAAGAAACCGTGACTAAGGCACAAACTGGTAACTATGGAATTAGAAGAATTTAAAGAATTTTTAGAATTTTGTTACCAGTTGAAAGTTGAAGAATTGGTAGAATAGAAAGTTGAAAAATTGGTAGAATAGAATTTGTAGAATTTGTAATAAAGCAGTTTGGACAATTGGTAGTATAGAATTTGTAGAATTTGTATAAAAAAACAGAAACAGACACAAATCGACACAAATCAAGAAAAAAAAAGTTGCATAACCGACACAAATCAATGAATTTGTGAAGAAAAAAAAGTTGCAGAATAAAGCAGTTTTGTTTGGACAATTGGGCTCGTTACATTCAATTCACGTGAATAAAGCAGTTTTTATAAATGAAAAAAGTCACGAGTTAATTTAACATTTGGCTATAAAAAATCACATTGAGCGAAACAAACATTCGTACTCTGGTGAAGGAAAAAAAAATTGAGAGGGTGGAAAAATAATCATCTTTAGCTACTTGAGAGGCTGGAAAAATAATTCAAAGCGAGATAATCATAATCGAGTAAGTTTACATTATTTGTGTATAATTCGTATAACGTTTACATATATCATCATTTAATATTTATAAGAATGTTTTTTCATATTACAATATTTATTCCACAAATAGCATAACTTAATTGAGTTATATATTTTGTGAAGTATTTTTCAAATACCTTTAAATTGAAGAGCATGAATATTGTTATAATTATTTATGATTAAAAATTTTAGTTATCAAATTTTTTAAAAAATTTAGTTGCATTTATATAAAATAATTGATTACTTTAAAATAAATTTCTAAAAACTATACATAATCGTAAATTCTAAAAACTATACATAATCGTTTTTGTTTAAGGATTGAACATAAGTATTCATATTTGAATTTATGCATCATTAAATATGTACATAGTGTGTAAATGTTATCGATTGTTTTAAAAAATTACATTTAACTAATATGTTTTTTAATTGTTATTTAGCAGAACTACAACTATGAGTGGCGTGGGGGATCCGGATGGTGGAACATCAAACGAAAACAATATGGTAAAATTATATTTCAAAAGTTTAGCTATACAAAAACTATACCATAGAAATATATTTAATTATTGTGAGTTGTGAAATCTAAATAGTAGGAATTTTCTAGATGGTCGCCAATGTTGAATTCTCTATTCATTGAATTATTAGAAGAAGAAGAAGAAGAAGTGCAAAAAATAAACTATTCTTCGTCATTGCCACATAGAGACGGCAAAAGAAATATAGTCAAAAAGATTCGTGAACGAACAGGATTTATAATTGATTGGGATAAATGTCAAAGTAAACACAATGACTTAAGAGCCTTGTACGGGGTATATCAAAGGCTTGTTCGGCGTACTGGTGTTTCCATTGAACCTGATACAGGAAAAATAATCATGAATCCAAATTGGTGGCGAGATCGGAAACGAGTAAGAATTTTTTTTATTGAATTCCATAAAATATTAATAATTACATATTTGTAAGTGTTTTTTATATAAGACAAAATTATGTTATAGGACACAAAAGGGTCTTCAAGATTAAGAAAAAATCCTCTACCACGCATGGATTTGATGCACAAAGTGTTTGACGCACATTGTCCTGTAAACGACAATATGCTTTCAGCTAGTCAAATAGATGAAACCGTTGAAGAAGACGATGTTGAAGTAGAAGAAGAATTTGAAGAAGAAGGTTTTACTGAAAGTGTACCAGAAACTCAAGGGCAATTCAATTTTGAAACTGAATTTCAACCACAACCGATGGAAAATCATCCAATTCGGCCATCAATGCCGATTGAGATACCTTCACATCAACGGCGAGCTAGGAAAGATGGTAGTAGAGGTAGTAGAACTACTAGTAGAGGACGAAGCCAATCTAGTCGGCAAACCACTAAGACTCCACGCAGACGAGCTGTTATGGATACACATTTAACGAATATCGAGTCATATCTTGCAACTATGCAAGCTCCAATCTATATGCTCAATGCACGAAACCAAACGGCTGAAGATTATGAGCGTGAATCTTGGTTAAAGTTGAATGAACTAGAAGACATAGAGAAATTTACAGATTTTTGGTGGGCATCATCAGAAATTTTGAGAGATCCGTCTGAACAAAAAAGGTTTGTGTTACTCAAAAATAATGAAGAAAGAATTCGTTTTCTAGAAGGGTTGACAGGTTACGATTAGTCTGGTACATTTCGTGGTAGTCCATGGAAACGTCAACTCAGTGGTTCGAGTGAACCAAGTAGTAGAGGATCCGTTGGTAGCGGATCAGGTTCTCCAGGCGTAGGAGGATTTGCCCAATTTGGTGGTGCTGGCTTTACAAACATTGGAGGGACTTCAAATCTGGGTGGTGCTGGCTTTACAAACATTGGAGGGACTTCGAATCTAGGTGGCGCTGGTTTTTCAAATACTGTGGGTGGTGCTGGTTTTTCACATTTTGGTGGTTCTGGCTCGCCAAACCAATTCAGATCAAGACACGGATTTCAAGTTCCAAACTCCAACCCAGAAGTTAATGTATCTCCAAATCCTAGGGTTGTCTCTGGTGAAAGTTTGGCGTTTAGACCTGCGTCTGCAGCCGAGTTACTCGAACGTTTTAATTTGTCGGACTTTAATCGCTCAGTTGGAAACAATGATAATGATGGCGAAATCTAAATGAATAACTATTTTAATTTACTTGTTTAATGTACAATATATTAGTTATCTTTCATTTACTTAAACTGTATCATGTTATGTAATTTTTAAAGTGTTCTTTAATGAAGTTTTTTTATGTTCAGGTTTCTCGCATTATCGAGTTACATTCGCGCGGATTACATAATCTCACAGAAAATGAGTTACTTGAGCTAATTTGTCTTGAGCACATGGATATAATGGAAACACTTTTTCGGCCTGTTATAGATTACTATAACAAGTATTATCGTCGACAACCAATGGGGACTGAATGGGGATTAGGATGATGCAACATTCAGACAAGGATTTACAACTATCCAAGAGATTGCTTACATCTCTTGAGAATGCGCATCGAGGTGTTCACACAGTTATGTGAGATATTACGTACATAGTATGGAATAAAATGCACAAAAAACATATCTGTAGAAGAAACTGTGGCGATGTTTCTTGTGATATGTGGTCATAACATGACCCAACATTCAGCAGGGTTTTTGTTTGGACGGGCACAAGAGACAGTTGGACGTAAATTCAAAGAGTGCCTAAAAGCATGCACGAAACTGTCTGGTAGATTGCTTAGGAAGCAGGCTCCCGAACAACTCCGACAGGTACCCCGAGGTTTACGAGATAATCAAAATTATTGGCCTTATTTTAATGGTTTCATTGGTGCAATGGATGGTACTCATTGTACAGTAATGGTGGCTGGTGCGGATGCGACTCGCTTTTATAACAGACATTCACAGACAAGCATTAATGTTTTGGCAATATGCAATTTGGATATGTTATTCACTTACATATTTGTTGGATGTCCTGGATCTGTACATGATGCAAGAGTTTTATCATATGCAATGGAGCGTGACCCAACTTTTCCAACTCCTCCGTCCTCGAAATACTATCTTGTAGATTCCGGTTATGCTAACACGCAAGGATTTTTAGCTCCGTTTAGAGGTCATAGGTATCATTTATCACAATTTCAAGATGGTTCCCCCCCTAGAGGTGCATCAGAGTTGTATAATCGGTGGCATTCTTCGTTGCGCTCTGTAATCAAACGAACATTCGGAGTTTGGAAGAAAAAGTGGAGGATTTTATCAGAGTTCCCAAGATACGATGTCGAGACACAAAACAAAATAATCATAGCCACAGCTGGACTGCATAACTTCATTCGGTTGTCTCAAATTCCAGACATTGATTTTGATGATGCTTTGCATACTACTGCAATCCCGCGAGAACATATTAATAACAATGGAGAAAGTGGAGAAAGTGCAGAAGAAGACTTTCTACATAATGAAGAGAGAACAACAGCAGGAACTCGTATGCAGATAATACGAGAGGGAATAAAACAACAAATATGGGATGCATTTCATTAATGAACTACTGGGTTCGGATATTCGGGTTCAGTTTTTTTCTTTCAAAATGTAAGATGCTTTGAGAATACTATACTTTTTAACTTTTTTAATATAGTATAAGTACTAGTATTTTGCAATTTTTTTGTGATTGGTCAATTATTATTACCATTTAAGTTTGAAAAAAATAATTACTTTTTTAAAAATTAATTACTTTTTCAACATTAATTACTTTTTTAATAAAAATCTGCAACTTCAGCAAATAAAGCAAAAATTCTCCTGTTACCATTTAAGTTTGATATTATTCAGCAAATTCTGCAAGAAATCAACAGTAATTCAGCAAATTCTGCAAATTCAGCAAAAATTCTGCGGTTACCATTTAAGTTTAATATTATTCAGCAAATTCTGTAAGAAATCAACAGTAATTCAACAAATTTTGCAAATTTAGCAAAAATTATACGGTTACCATTTAGACCTTAAAAGAAAAAAAAAGTTTTACCATTAGTTCCAAGTCAAAGACAAATTCTCCAAGTCAAAGACAAATTCTCACGACTTTTAACGTAAATAAAAAGATATTTTTGTTTATTATATATTTTATTACTCTAAATTCAATACAGTAAGAACCTACATGTTTTATATTTACTGATCCGATCAAAGCTTGCTATATTAAATATGAAAACTAGGACATCTAAGTTTTAACCAAACTAACATTTCTCTATAAAATAGGACTCGATTGAAATTCTCTCTAATTTTCTTTTTACTCACAAAATTCTAAGAACTTAAACATCTTTCTTTCTTTTTATATTTAGAATTTTGTACTGATTTGAAGGCATAAAATATAGTACCATTTTGTTAGGTTTTTCACCAAAGTGTTACAAAAGAATGGATTTTATCGTACGTAAACCATCCTTTCTTTCAGATCTAATGTTACTCAATACCTCTCTTATATATTTTCTGCGTACACACCTCTTTTATATAATTGCTTTATTAACGTATTCATCCACGTTAAACATCTGCCAAAACGAAATATTTTTTGTTGTTTATAATTAAAATGATTATTTTATTAGACAATTTATGCAAACAGATTTTAAGAAGAATCAAATATATTAGTAAATATTTATTGTTTCTACATTTAAAATAGAATAAAAATAGTTTAGATTATTATAATAAAAAACGAATAGTTTCTAGATGTCTATATGTTCTACCGTAAACAATTATAACAAATTGTTTGTATGTTTAATTTGAATATTTGAATTAAAATACTTACTATATTACTCATTACGTTCATACTTTAATATAATTAATCATCTTAAGACATAAAACATGTTTTTTTTTAAGGTAGAATTGTCGACAATTTTTTTTCATGCATATCCATTAACGCATGCATGTTAGATCCTTTGAGTTTTCAATGTTTTTAATTAGCACGTCAACGTTGGGTGTTAATGATTTTTAATGGCTTGTAATGGGTTAAAAACAATTAATAATAGTCTGATCAATTAAAGCCTATAACACCGATTCTAATTTTAGCGTTTATAAAACCTCAAAATATGGCATATGTGTCACATTGTGGTTGGTTCAGAGAAAATATAAAACGCAAAAAAAAAAAAAAATCCCAACCATTCACATTTCTTTTCTCTCTTCCTCCGTCGTTCTCTCTCTCTCGATCCCCTTCTCTTCGTGCGAAATCAACAAAAATTAGAGATGATCCAGTGAATTCTGATATTGAATCACTTGGAATTCGTCTGAGAACTGGTCAATCGTGGTGTCTCATCAACTCCACCGACTGTTGAATGAATCAATCGGATTTTGTCTGAAATCGATGGTTGAAGGACTCTCTGAAATCGACCAATATGGTAAGATTTATGTGAATTTATAGAGATTTCATGGAATCAAAAATAGGGATTTCATTTAGGGTTTTTGCATATGAATGAAATTGGGATTTTTGATGAAATCGAAATTAGGGTTCTTCAGTCTTGTAATGATACCTTAATTGAATTTTAATATGTGGTTTTAGCTTCAATTTGTCATAGATATCATTCATTTGGTTGTTCATCTTCTTTTCGAATTCAACTTTCCTCTTAAATTAGTGTTCTTTGCATCCAATTACAACCATTATATTTAGCTTCATTTACGAACTATGAAGCTTCTGGATCTCTTTATTGTTCTCTTTACATGTTTTGGTGTGTTTTTTGTATGGTAATGTTAACTGAATGAACCTCCATTTGATGTTCAGGTTATTTATGGAAAGGATGACTTAGCCAGTGCATTGATCTTCATGTTATTTCTTTCTCTACTGTCTGAATCAACCTTCATGCCTTACATGTGTTGTTTCACTAATCTTCTTTACTTCAATTCTCTGCAAGATAAAAGAGAATATTCTTTAAGGCGGGTCAGAGGCTAGAATGGAATCTCAAAATTGTCTTGGGACCGTCCAATAAGGTACCAATATTCTTTGTCCTCTTTCTTTTTTCTAGTGAGCAGCACTACATGTCTTGGTGTGTATTGAATAAATCATAGCATCTAGTGTGTATTCTGTTATGTTTTTGGTTGGAATTTCAATTGTAAAACAAACAAAGAAATTAGTATATTGTTGGTAGATTATGTGTGTTTCATTGATGGCAAATTATGTGTGTTTTGTGTAAAATACTTGGTACATGTTGTTACTCTTCTGAAATTGACATTCATGGTTAGATTTATGGCTAAATTTGGTTAGATTTGAATTAGGTACAACCTTTAGTATTTATATTATGTGATAAATGTTTGGTTACTGTTGATTATAACTGGTTTTAGATTCAGTTCTGGATCTGCAATTATGTTATATAAATCCTTGTTAGCTGTTGTAACTCTTTACAGTTTTTCTGATAAATGCTTGTTAGGTGTTGATGACTGTTTGCTGCAATTAGGGTTAGTGAATGCTTGCTGTATGTAATTCATTGCTAAAAAAACTGAGCAGAACCTGTAATGTCAAACTTAAACACGAATCAGACTTCAATCTGTTGAGTGCTTACTGTGTAGGGTCTCTGTGATCAATGTTTGGTAGGTTTAGATTAGGTAAATATTTAATTGTGTCCACTAACCATATCTCCCTTGAACCTCTTGTTATATAACACTAACCAAATCTCTCTTGAACCTCTTGTTATATATTAAAGTCTTTTAGTCTTAGCACAGACCATAACCTTTTCTTTTGCTCATTCCCTTTTCCATTTAACACCCACAACCATAACCTTTTATTATGGTCTTTCCTTTTCCTTTTAACACCCACCAGAAATTAGATTATGGATTCTACGAATCCATATAGTTAATCTTCAGGATTTATGCACCTCTTAAACAACTAACAAGAAAACCACATTGACCTTGAACCCAATATGTATGAGGGTTTTTCACCAACCTAGACCTTGGATCATCAAAAGTCTTTGGCTTTAGTACTCAATGTACGGATGACCCAAGCTAAGGTAAACACACAGCTTAGAAACGTAGAGAAAGACGGACTTGGTCACCCAAAGAAGATGTTGTGCTAATCAGTGCTTGGTTGAATACCATCAAGGATTTAGTTGTTGGAAATGAGCAAAGAGCTGCAGCGTTTTGGACACGCATTACAGCTTATTATAACTCAAATCTTGGAAAGATTATTGAGCTTGTTGGTACTCAACCAAGAGAGTCTGCTCACTGTAAACAGAGGTGGCAGAAGATAAATGACCAAGTTTACAAGTTTGTAGGCTGCTATGAGGCTGCAAAATCTCAAAAAAAAAGTGGGTGGAATCCAAATGATGTTATGAAACTTGCTCTGTAAATCTTCTACAACGGTCACAAGGTCAAGTTCACACTTAAACATGCTTGGCTGGAGTTAAGGCGTGACCAGAAATGGTGTGATTCTTCTGCTACTAAAGGTGGAGGTAGTTCAAACAGAAGAAAGGTTGAGGAGGGTTCTACATAGTCTTCAAGCTGCCACGCAGTTTGCCCTGAAGATGATGAAGCATTGGGTCGTCCAGCCGGTGTTCAGGCTTCAAAAGCAAAATCTAAAAGGCATATGGAACAAGGAAGCAAGGATCTGTTAGATTTTCAGAACACGTGGGCAATTAAGGAGAATAATTTAGCTTTGAGGGACAAGTTTTCTGACAAGAAATTGCTAAATAGTTTGCTAGGAAAAAAAGAACCACTTTTGGATACTGAATTGGCTCTAAAGAACAAGCTTATTCTGACATGTGTCTAATTAGTGTCTTCATATGTTTACTATGTTTAAGTTAGTATTTCCTTTGCATGCATAAGTTAGTATATCTGCTTGTATGAATTTTGAGTTTTTTTATATCAAAGAATCGATTATGTTAATGTCTGGTTATGTTAATTTGTGTTCATTTCTGGTTATGTTAATTTGTGTTATTTTCGGCTTATGTTTATTATTTGTGGTTATGTTGATTGTGTTAATGACTTCATCTTCTTTACTTTTCAGGCTTCTTATGGTCATTATGGTACTGTGATAATCATCAAAGCTAAACAGGTTAAGTAAATGTTTGGTCTTAAGTTAAATTTTTGTTTGGTCTATAGTGTGAATCTAACTCTGTTATATTTCTTTGCTCATAGGAACATCACATGTGTTCTTTGGTCAGTGAGTAGTGACAAAGAAGATGAGGACATAGGAACATCACATGTGAAGAGACTATATCTGCCGTTTATTTTGGATTTTGTAATCAATGTTTTTGTTGCTTTGTTATATGCTTTGTGTTTTGGTTTTTGTGTTCACATGTGGTCTTTGTGTCGGCAAACTACAACCTTTTTTGGTTTCATTATGCTATATATGACTTAACAAACAACTCTCTATTATCATAAAATTTTTCTTCTCAAATAATTCTCCTTCCATTCTTTTTTTTTTTTGTCAAACAATCGTATTTCATTCATTTAACTGATCAAAATACAAAGGAAGGGAATTAAGTATCCTCCAACATTAATACAACATAATAGAAATGCAATAAACATTAAAGCAGATAGATCATCCTAGAAGATGGACAGCGGATCCAAGTCATGCCTCGGATGTGTCAAAAGGATCTTCGCGGTAAAGCCGGAGAGTCTCAGGTTAGTCACTATCCAATGTAATTTTGAAGAACCCGGCATAATGCTCGGGGATTCGACCACTCTCCAAGAGAGGGAAGATGATACGACCATTCTCAAAGAGATGGAGGAAGGTGGAATTGGACTCTTCCACCGGGAGTAAATTACAGGGTTTGAGAACCCAGAAAACTTGTGTCTTCTCATAATAGAAGAGATATAATCACAGAATTTGAGAATCCAAAAAAATTTTGTACTTCTCAAAAAAGAGAAACCAACAAGCTCAAGAGCATATAAATTTTTTGAAAATCTGCATTTTAAACACATTGGGGATGGACCTATTAATCTCAAAAATCCAAACCAGATATTTCTCTTGGGCCAAGCCCAAGGCATTGTAAAAGAACTAGAAGCCCATTATGAAAGTTCAATAAGCTGGGCTTTGAGAAGCCCATGATATTTTCAGCCAGGCCCAACTGCACACACAACCCACAAATCCCACACAGACCACGACAGTGGGGCAGGCGGTTGTCGTTCATCTTTTTTGGTGAGCAGCGCCGTGGAGGACCGACGGCATTAGCCACAACGGGATACACGATCTGTTTAAGTGAGATGGCCAACTTAAGGATGGTTTCAACCTTGGCCACGAGACAGATCTCGGCCGAGGAGGAGATATAGAAAATCGAAGGCGGCGGTGATTTTGTAGCCCAAGGAGCAGAGGTTCAAACCCTGGGCTGAGGGTTGGGTTCAGAAACATGGTGAGGGAGCGAGGTGATAGGTCTTGCCGGTGAGGAATTCAGAGTCCATTCGATTTCTCTTCCGTAGAAGTCGAACTGTAGCTCCGGCGAAGGAGAAGATTTTGCCGTCGATGGAGCAAAACTTGATGCCGGAGGCGGGGCTGGGGGTAGGGTAGTCTCCCTGTCGTTAAGGCCACGGCGAAGGTGGTGGTGGTGGCTTGAAAATCCGCCATCGACATTGCGCCATGAACTCCTCCTAGATCTCGTGCCGTTCAGGTCTAGGGTGGTTGTCGGCTGAGTTAGACGGTGATGGAAGAGGCTGAGCGAGCGCGATGGTGCAGACGATGCAGAGGTTAGGTCTGGCGGCTTAGGTGGAGGAGATGGCCTCGCCTGAGATTGCTCCTTCATTTTGAACTAACGAGAGGGGGGTGCGGAGGTCACAACGCAGATCCGAGCCCAAGGCTCAACTAAAGCCATCAAGGGGAGGGAGGGGGTTAGTCGGAGAGTTGGTTTCCTCCGGTGAAGAAGCACACCGGTGAAAGGCCAGTGAGAGGTCTTCCTAACGCAGGTTGGAAGAAGCAGAATGTCGGTCATTCGGAGATGGCGACGACGGGTCCTAGGGACCCGGGGCCATAGAGCGTTCTCTCTAGGGCGAACTCATCCGATGATATGCTTCAAATGAATGAAAAAAAAATCTCCTTCCATTCTTCTATTTAATTAATCTGGTGAACAAATTTTGAAGATTGAACATACTTTCTCCTCTTCTTCTCATTCTCCTCTTTGTGTGAATAAAAGTTTCACAAATCTATATCTCCTTCTATTCTTGTACTTCTTTATTTGGAAAATAAAAGTTTCAAGATTGAAATCTCTTTCTCCTCTTCTTCTCCTTCTCTTTGTGTGAATAAAAGTTTCACAAATCTAATCTATTTCTTTTCACACAAATATGACATCTTCTTTAACTAATCCATTTGATGGATCCCTCGAGGAAACTTTTGAGGAAACTCTTGATGAAACTTTTGACCAAAAATTCGATCAAGCGTTCTCCACTCTATTCGTTGACTATGGTGATCATCGGAGGTCAACCAGTTCCAAAAAAAGAGACTTTATTGAAAGAGATCGCGAAGACGGACACATGCGTTTATGGAACGATTATTTCAAAGAAGATGCAACATACCCTCCTCATTTATTCCGATGCCGTTTTAGAATGAACAAGCACTTGTCCATGCATATTGTTGATTGACTCTCAAATGAAGTTCTATTCTTCCATCAAAAGAAAGATGCGACTGGAAGGCGTGGTCTCTCTGGACTTCAAAAGTGTATAGCAGCAATTCGTCGCATGGCATATGGTACCGCGACTGATCGAGTTGAAGAATACCTACGCCTCGCTGCAACTACTGCTCATTCATGCTTGGAACATTTCGTCGAAGAAATAATATATTTGTTCGGAGATGAGTACCTAAGAAGACCCACACAAGAGGATCTTCAACGACTACTTCATATTGGAGAGGAACGCGGATTTATCAGGATGGTAGGAAGCATCGATTGTATGCATTGAGAGTGGAAGAATTGCTCCACCGCTTGGAAAGGGCAATTTTCACGTGGATCTGGAAAACCCACAATCTTTTTAGAGGCGGTAGCTTCATATGATCTTTGGATATGGCACGCAGATTTTGGAGCTCCAGGTATCTTAAATGATCTCAATGTTCTTGACCGCTCACCAGTTTTTAATGATATGATAAATGGTCAAGTTCCGCAAGGGAATTTCTCTGCATCGGAATGGACTATGATTTGACTTACTATCTCACAGATGGTATTTATCCAAAATGGGCAACTTTTATCCAATCTATTCGACTTCCACAAGATCCAAAAGCATCTTTATTTGCTGAACGTCAAGAAGCTACCCGAAAAGATGTCGAGCGTGCTTTCGGAGTCTTGCAAACTCGATTTGCCATTGTAAAAAACTCAGCTCTTTTTTGGGATAAGAAAAAAATAAGAAAGATTATGAGAGCATCTATCATACTCCACAATATGATAGTAGAAGACGAATGAGATGCTAACACTCAGTTTGATGTATCAGAATTCCAACTAGGAGAAAAAAACAGAAGTTCACATGTGGATTTCACGTTTTCTACATCTATGCCTACATATAATGCCGATATGTTGGGCATTCGAACTCGACTTCGTGATAAACAAATGCATCAACGATTGAAAGATGATTTGGTTGAACATATATGGCAAAAATTAGACAAAATCAAGATTATAACTGACCGTTTCTTTCCATTTATGGTTTTGAAATATATGTTTTAAATGTTTTTATTTCATGAATATTTCAAATTTCATTCAATGCAAAAACATTTATATTTTATTGAGTGTACTATGTTATCAATTTTAATAAAATAATTCTACTTCAAAAAAAAGGTTCTTTAATATTTAGAACCCCTTCATAGCAACTATTATTGGAAGACAAAAAACAATATAAATTATGTTAAGGTTCTAATTTTAAACACAATATAATTTAAAATAAAAAAATCACTTAGCAACCAAATTTAACAATTACCATTGATTATGCGCAATATAATTTATAATTCTAATTACCCTGTGTTTGTCACGTGTCCTTTGATGTTTAATGTAATATGTACGTTTTCGAGCCATTAGTCAACGAGAAGATGGAACGGTACGTTTTCATGAACCATCATTATCGTCTTTCGTTTATTTATTTATTTTTGCTTGATTATTTGAAACACCAATAATCAATACAATTAATGTGTATATCTCTGAAAAATAATGACTTTTCAGTTTGATCAAAGTGACTTTAATTTTCTTCGGTTGGCGTTAGATGTGGACAATATGACATTGCCAAGTGCCGACTATTTTATGTCGCTTTCACCATTTGCTCTCTTTTTCATTTCTTCATAATGGATTGCACATGTTCCCTAATTTGTAATTTTGTATGGCTAATTCTAGTGTGTTTTAGTTCTAATTATAGTTTAGTGTAGGGAATCAGAATATGCTTGGGACATTACAAGAACAAATATTAATATCATGCATTTTTCTTATGTAGTATAAATTTTTGGTAGCTCTAATAGACACACAAAGATTTCTTTTTTTTTTTGTTAAAGTTAGACACACAAAGATGAATAATTGTGGTTCAAACATTGAATTATTGTTCTTTTAATATATTTTTTTTACCGAGTATTTTGAGTATCATGAGATGTATGTTAGGAAGTAGCAAAAAATGTACACATGATTATAAAATAATCGATTACTTCTAACTGAACTAATATTGTTTAGAGTGAGCTAAGAAAAAATGATTTTACATTTTTAATAGTTATGTCACATTGACAATAATATGTTAGAGCGACATCCGAAGATACCAAACACTCTAAGGTGAAAGAAAATATTCGAGTGGCTTATAGAAAACTTGGATTGATTTGGGACAAGATGTGAACTTTTTCTTTTGGGTCAGTGATTTTTAATTATTTGTTTTGTGTGCACTAAAGTGATAAATGTGGCACGTGGAAAATCTGGACTATTTGTGTTTGTTAATAAGAGTAATATGGATAATTCCTGAACGTGCGTTACATGTAAGCTAGCTTTCAGCCGTGTGCAATCTGGACTATTTTTGTTTGTTAATAAGAGTAAAATCTGGACTCCTAGGTTTTGATCTACACAAGCCAACTTGGTCTGATTACATGATTATTTATAGTAATCATTTTGGAAAATATATATATTCATAGTTGATGACCAAACATTAAACACTAACCCAAGATATCCAGACGACCAAAAGAAAAAAAAAACCCAACATATCCAAATATTAGTTGTTTATAAAATTTTCTTTTATCGTTAGTTGTTTGTTTAATCATAGTTCGTTATGCTTTAAATTATCAGACCGCAAAAACTGAAATATTCTATGTTTGTTTCATCATATATTAGTTGTAAATTAATATGAATTATATATGTTAGATCAAATGAATAGCATAATAACGAAATAACCGGATCATATATTTCGGTTTATTTTCGGATTCGGTTCAGTTCGGTTTTAGTAAAACAGTAACCAAACTTAAACCGAAGTAATTTCGGTTTAGTTCAGTTTGGATCGATTTAGTTTGGTACAATTTTGGTTCGGTTTAGTTTTATTTTGGTTTGATTTTATTTTGGTTTTTTTAATTAAAAAAAATATTTCAGTGATATAAAACTAATTTTCTAAAATAAAATAAGTAAATCCAAACTAAATACCTAAGCGAAAAAAATTATGTGAAAATTAAAAGAACAATCAAACTCTAATATAGTTATATTCACTCTTTCGGTGTCTAATATAAAAAAAACTATATAAAGTAGAAAGAAAAACAAACTTTTTTTCTATGTTTATGATTAAAGTTAAATAATTAAAGTTTTAATAGAAAGAACTATTAATATTAAGAAAATAAAAAAGAAAAATAAATAATCAAAAGTGTTTAGTAGATCTAATTTTTAAGAACACATCTATAATATTATTTAAAATATAATTAACTAATTAAATAAAAACACATTGGTTTATCGGTTCGATTTGGTTTAAAACCAATGAAATATTGTTCAATCGAACTCAAATCGAACCATTTGGGTTGATAATAAACTCACTCAATAGTTTGGGTATATATTTTGGTTTGGTTTGGTTCGACTCGAATTCGGTTGGTTCGGTTATTTAGATTGATAATAAACTCACCCAATGATTTGTGTATATATTTTGATTTGGTTTGGTTCGGCTTGAATTCTGTTGGTTCGGTTTAGTTCGGCTAATTTGCCCACCTTCGAGTAAATAGAACGAGAAAACTTATAAACTAAATAAATTAATTATATAGTGAAACAGTTGAATAGCAAAACGTTTTTTTTTTTTTTCGTCGAATAGCAAAACGTTAAAACGGGAGCAAATGGTTAAGAATCTTAAAAAGGTGAAAAATTCAAATAAAATTAAATAAAATAGCTAGAGTGGAAAGATTGATGAACAAACATGTTTATCCGAGTTGTAAAGTGCCTGTTTAGCATAGTTAACTATTTTAGGAGAAGGGCCTTTGGAAAGTGACTTGTTGCCAACTTCTCTTTACAAATTGATTTTCTCTCTTTGTGCTTTTTGTAGTGTGCCATATTTGTTTACGCACTCTGACTCTTATGTCCTCTTCTTCTTAATTGGTGGCCTTGTGCTCATCCGAAAGAGTAACTGATTAAGATAATCATACGTGTCGTGGAATGAGAAAGTGTTTTCTTTAACAACATACAGTACTTTCATTAGAAGCAATTGGGTACGAGGAAAGAAATCGTCTCGAAGTAATCTTAGGTATATTAATTGAAGATATACTAGATAAACAATCTTAGGTGTTATTCAAAGAGGATTTTAAAAAATATTTAATGAAAGTTATTAAAATATTTTAATAACATGGGCCATTATCTAAATAATTAGAATAGTCCAATTATATCTTAACTCAATTACCCACCAAATATATATCATATATACAAGAATCATCAAACCAAATATGGAAGCACCAATATATGGTAATTAATATGGATGATTTGATTTAAAAAAATTTCTATATATTAATATGAATATTTTAAGAGACACATCAATTAAATTAATTAATTAAAACATTTCCATTAAATTTATATACCATGTTACAAATCGCCACATATTTACATTATCTTTTTAATATGAACTCACAAATACATGTTTTACAAATAAATCCAACTAAAATGTGACACTTTAATATTTTAAAATGTTATATAACATAATTTTTTAAGGATGAATCATTTATTAATATCAATTACTTTATAAAAATTGTGTTAATGTCCATTTGGATACCATATGTGACTCATCATAAGATTTTTTTTATATATGGCTTAATTGTATCCATATTACCCTAATTAAAGTTGCGCTTTGTTATAAACCTACGACTTTACAAATTCAAAAATCATAATTTTCACTTTTTATTATTTCTTTGATTTTTATTTGAATTTTTTTTACATATTAACGCAATAATTTTTTTGGTTTAAGTGAACTCAAATAAGTTTGAAAAAGCTGATAATCTCCGTATTCGATTTACTTTTAAAAAAAAGCTTACATTTAATTTAATTGTCATGCAAATTAAATTTTGTAAGATAAAATATATTTATCTACATGAAAAATATACCATTTGTTTTTTGTTATTTTTAATTACTTCTATGTATTATGAAAATCTAGTTATATCATATTTGGAAAATTTACATAAATTGATCACTCCAATGTTCACCTGGAGAAGCTCAAATACGGTTCATGAAAAGTTACAATTTATAAAGGCCTAAATAAACTACAAATATATAGTTATATAGATGTAGTAGTTTAAAAATCGATCCACAAATATTTATATTAGTTATTTGAAAATCGATTCACAATTGTAATTATTACTATACTAGCATTTACACTTGTATTTAAGCTACTAAGCTTGCTCTATTTACAACTAGGGATTGTACATGCATTGTGTGGAGTTTAAAAATGAACATTAATAATTTTTACTTATTTATTATTTTTATATTTAATATTATATAAATTTTGTGTTTATAGTAAATAATTATTTAAGTTATAAGACTAAACATTTGTATCAAATTGTTGGATATATACAATGTTACATGACTTTAAAAGGTATAAAAGCATTTAAAAACATTTAAATTCTAAATTTCTCTAATTAGACTTGTTGGATTTAACAGCACTAAAAGTCATAAAATCATTCTTTAATTAATTTTTTCACATCATCTTTTTTTTTTGGTTTATGTTATACTTCTTTTTATTTAAACTATTCTTTTGTGATTTTTTTAAATTTTAAAATCGCAATAACCTATATAAAAGGTAAAAAAAATTACATGTTTTTTGTATAGTTGTTGGATTTTATAAATAAAATATATATTTTCTATACATTTATTTACATAAAAATTATATTATAATTTACATAAGAATTACATAAATCTGCACAAAACATTTAATTGTAACTTGTTATAATTAATTTACATAAGAATTAGTTATTTAACTGTTAGAATTAATTGCTAAAGTTATTGAAACACACTTAATTTTTCTTTTGTTTTCAATAAGTAATTTAATAAAACAAATGTCAAAAAATTAGATGACACATAGCAGTCTCTCATGGCTTGAATTTTGATAAACCTTATTATATTATATAAGATTAATGAGAATAACTGTTATTTTGTGACAAAAAAAAAACATATTGTTGTTAATTTTTTGTTTTGTTTTGTTTTGAACGTCCATATTGTTGTTAATTATTTTCTAATACGATTTCAATATCAAAGCCCATAATGTTAAATCATATACAATTTTCTACATTATAAATAACTCGTCTTGTAATCGTATTTTCGAGAGGATGAGCCAGTCCTACGTTAATCTCAGAAAGATCTATTCAATTATTCTACATTGAGAGTAGAGATATGTATAAAACAGTAGTGTAAACTATAAAGTACATGAGTTTTTTCACTTATCGTCAGTTGATTTGAGTTGGAAATCGATGTTTTTGCAAATTATATATGTGACATGTTAAATAAATATATTCTTTCATAAAAAAAAAAAAATTAAAATTCATTCGTCTCAATATTTCCAAATTACAGGGAACAGTTCAACATAAAATGCAGCAATAATTCTGCAGCAGCCATGCTTTTGCGTTACCTTATATATGAGTATTTGTACATCTCTATAGATCTAAGTGCATAGAATAATAGGAGTAGTGCGCCAGATTAGAAAGAAAGTGGAGAAACTATTGTGACAACATATTCCATTAGCACAATGATTTATACAAATTTAGTGGATCACTTTATTTTTCACATTTTTATATTACCACTTTTTTCTCGTATATATTGTGCGATTTTGAATGGACACAGTCTCTGTTTCTTTATTTATTTACTTTGTGGGAAAGCTCTTTACACACCACTTGGTCTTTGTGGACCGTCGATATTGCTTCACTACCAAAATAATCTAAATTGTTCCATTATATCTCTTAACTATATATTTTTCATGATCCAAATTTATGTAACAATGATTCTGCGCGCACTCTCTCTAGTACTATTTTTAGACATGAATTCTTGGTGTCATTACTCTGATATTTCACACACAATGTCCTCTCGTCTGCATATATCATATAAATTATGCACTTACTCTGATATTCCAAAGTTTTGCTAATTGAACTTTATGGAATATTTTGAAGGCAGAACCTAATTATATTTTATAAATTTCGCATGCATGCTAAATTGTTAATGTGAATAATAAAGAACATTGAGAAATGCATTATGCATCATATGAAAATTATGCAATAGTCAAAGATTCACTTTCTTTATAATCTGATGACCAATTACAATGTTCGTAAGTTTCAAAAAAAAAAAAAAAATTACAATGTTCTTTGGTGAAAGATTATATTGAAAGATTGGTTTTGAATTAAGTAAAAAACCAATTCTTATTAAGTAAAAAACCAATTCTTCTTAAGCTGCTGCCTTTGGTGATATTGCCGGCAAAATAGCTTTTCTATGACTCCTTGAACTCGACGATTTATCTCTTCCTCCCTTTATGGGTGGCGTTAGCCTCACCACTGGACTCACATTCGACTGTTTTCGAGGCAACTCCATTCTAATCAATGCCGGTGGAGATTGTTTCTTCTTCAGTTTCTCTTGATCTGCTCGATGATATCTCTGCATTGTTCACGGTTTAAAGTGAAAGAGAAAGTAAGCCCGAATGTGTAGCAAATGTCATACTTTCAACGGGCTCGGTCCTATTAATTTTAGGTCCCTTAAGTTTATTTTTACACCCTTAGACTTATTTTCAAGTTCTTCATATTTTCATTACAAAAAGTGAGCCTTATTTATTTCCTTTTTACCTCTATATTTGAATCATTCTTTCTTAAAATTTAAAATGGGCCTTTTATCCTTCCCAATTTGTAACACATGCCTAACATGACAAACTTTTGTCGGTACCAGCAACTTTGTTTGCTTCGGCTTCAACAATTACATCAAACCTTTTGTAATGTCTAGAGATGGCAAATGTGACAATTTTCCTCCACAAGAACCTAAATTTAAAACAAGTAAAACTCAGATTATGGCGGCGCAAAAGCATAATAGTCAAGCCTAATAAGTTCACCAGACCTCTCAAGAATTAGATGTGGATCGATCACAAGGTCCAGTTTTCCATCAATCCGTAAAGAATACCGAGAATTCGGAAACAGCCTATGGACAAGGAGCTTTGGCACCTACAAGAAGTAAAGATCATAAGTTTCAATACTCAAAATTAGAGAAATGTTTAATATTTACCTTCCCGTTGCGCCTTCCATCTCAATAAGGAAGATTATGAACAACAACAACTCTCCATAATCCTACTTTCATGGTGGTGACATTAAAGTCTTTATCTCTCTTCAACCTTGCCTCAGTTTTTTCGTCAACAAACATGAAGACGCAAACCGTTTGTTCGGAATATTTACTAATATAGCGCGGGCTCTTTACGTCATCAAAAGCATCTGAAAAGATAAGAGATCATTCCTTCATCAGAAAAACCATAAGGAAACAATAACCAAAACAACCAGAGAAGCACTAAGAAAATGACCAAACACTTCAGAAGCAACAACTATCCTTCGATACCGCTTCATTTCAAGAAGGTCAGTCTTGTCGATATCAAATCCTGTTCCTCTTCCAGGTTCTGTTCCTTTGACAAACCTGGTAAAGGAAAACAAATATTTGATCAAGAACATGAGAGTCCACAGAGAAAACAAGACAAGAAGTAAGAGAAACTTACCCACAATGCACACTCATGGTTGCTTTGATGTTAAAAGATCTTCTCCTCTGTTTCAAAGTCGGATGACCGCCAAAATCTGACCCTCCAAACTCTGTTTTTCGGTTTAGCGGCTTCTCATGTATATATGTTAAATTATTAAGAACAGGAGAAAACGAGGGTGCGCTTGGCATCAGGGCGATAGCTTCTTCTAATGGAAGGTAACAAACCGGGCATGCTGAAAAATTCAAAATCAAGCAACAGCATTTTGATTACAAAAACATGCAAGCAAGACAGTGAATCTCAAAGACTTGTATTTGATCTTACGACGTGGTCCGGTTCGTTTTTTGTCAGCTGGTGGAGGAGGTAAAGTGAAAGTGTTACAAGGATGTTCTGGAGGAAGTGTATAACCACGAAAATATGGAGGAGGACGAGGTCTATAAGGTTTTACAGCTTTTCCAACGTAAGATAAATTCTTGATTTGCTCTTTGTTTGTATTGCCACTGAAGTTTAGAGTCGGAGGAACTTGAATTTTCTGACCATCTTCAACTGATTGCAACCAAAACAATGAGGACATGAAAATTGGCAACTTAATTTCCCTATAAGCTAGCAAAGCCCACAATTAGGGAATGTGATTTATGAAGGGTGTTTTAGTGCTCCGGTTTACAGTATGACTTTGGTTTGGTTTTGTAGAATTATAAACCAAAATAAAACCAATTGTAGTTTTGATTGATTTTGGTTCGGTTTAATTCAATTCTTGTTAGTGTGGTTTACTTTTTGGTTTGTTCAATTCGGCTTTAATATAAAAGGATATTGGTTTATTAGAGTCGTTTTAATTTAATTACACTAAAATCCCTTTCAGTTACATTTTCGGTTTGTTATTTGTGGATTTAAAATTTAAAAATATAAAATGGTTTAAACCAACCAGTTTATAAACAAACAAAAATTAGACTCGTTTGGTTTTTGTGTTTTTTCGTTTGTTTTGCACTCCTAATCCAAACTCCGAAAAATCTGGTTATATATACACATTGGGAATAAAATAACAAAAATTCTCAAAACAATATATATTTTTATGCAATTCAATTTGCATTGAGACTTGACATCGGACTTTAAAGTTCTAAATCCAAACGCTCAAATGAAGATGCCAATTTCTCTAATACACATTCTATAGTTACCAAATTCGATGGAAACGGAAGATTCGATTGTATCTATTGCACTAGATGTATTCTCTTATAACTCTTTGTATCTCTTTATAAAAATTGTATGACCTTGTGTCGTAGCATGTAACGGTGATTATTATATATAATATAGTATTAAAAAAAAAAATTTCTCTATACGATACCATTCGGTTCTAAACTAGAGCAAAATGGTTCTGCTTCTCTTTTGTTCTAAAACTCTACAGAGAGAAGAAAGCTTAATATGAAAAACAGTTTCTCCAAGTAGTGAGCTGAAACTGAATCCATAAAGCTAATACCTCAAATCACCATAAGGTCCATAACTAGACAAGAATCAAAACAAACTTACAACATGAAAGTATTTACCTTTTGAGACGTAAAGGAGGCGAACGAAGAAGAGAGTGGAGATTAAGAAGAGAATCAAGAAACACATCTTCTTACGACGACCTGCGAGGTTGAAGACCAAATGTAGAATATGATCTTCCCTCTCCTTCTGCCTCTTAGATGGCTTAGTACGTATTGTTGTAATTGTTTGAATAGGTAATACGAGACCGTTGAATCCCACCTTTTCCAAACTATGGAAAATAGTGTTAGCTAAAGAATCCCATATTTTGCTTTCTTATTTCTAGGATTTGTGAATATTACGGTCGAAAATTGGAGCAAGATAATTTTTATTTACGATATTGATCAATGAAAAGCAAGATTAGTTATCTGTTTCTTCACTTAACAAACGATTTAATGAAAATTAAATTGGTTAGAGGAAAGAGTTAACTTGATAAACGGCAAGGAACGAGAGTTATTTAGATAAATGATAAATCTCAAGATTGCTATTAGAAACCGCCAAACAACTTTGGCCGCGAACCTCCTGGTAATTAAAAAAAAAATAATAATAATAATTTGTAATGAACCACTAAAATATAATCATTTGATTAGTTCTCGTACATAGACATACCAATAATTTAGATAAATAGATCACACGAATATATTATTTTCCAGTTTATATCTTCATTGTCAAGTTACAGAAAATCATTTTGTAGTAGATCACTTATCACTAAATTACTCTTACTCAACCATGGTTAATTGTGTATATCTCAAAATTAATTATATTTGTAAGTCTACGATGATTATACGGTAGTCAAAATCAATTATTTAAAGGGTATTCACTTGTACTATCATATTTTCTAAAATTGAGCTATTATACTTAGAGTTTCTTTGCAAATATAAGTGTGACCTATACAGTTTTTTTTTTTTTTGATTTTAGAACCCAAAAAGGCTGTGTGATCTAGACGAACTACAAGCAGCTGATACAATATTGTGGCAATTAACGCAAACCCTGACTTTTTATGTGCAACAAAACTAATTATCGCCATTTTGTTTAAAAAATAAATATGAATAAAATCAATAGTTTTGCACACAAAAAGAAATTAATAGTACACCCTACATTTTGTTCTCAAAAACCCTACATACAAAAAACTATCCATAACTGGATTTTGTTACTTTATCAAATGTTCTGTATTGAAGTAGAGCCTGTTACTCATACATCACAATCCAAGTTTTAAATAGATTTTAATGCACTCTATAGTTCGTCCTTTTTTTACGTTGCAATGCTTACTAATAATCCTCGTTATGCTTTCAGCAAATACTAGTACCTCCGTGGCATTATAATTTCATTATGCTTACATCAAATTATAATTAATTTGTTTATATTGACTTAGTTGTTATATTTTCGTACCTTCTTGGTAACATTCATATTCTCGTCATTACATATACAGTATAAACTCTATAAATTAATAATATTGAGACTATAATATTTTATTAACTTAGACAGTTATTAATTTACCGAAAAAGGAAAATTTCTATGATCTTCTAAATTTTTGCTTATTTGAATTTTTTTATTTTTATTAAGCTATATTGTTCTTAAATTAGTTTTTTTACTTTCTTTTGTGGTTATTATATCCAATAATGATTGAGTTATAAAGATATTTAATTCTTTTAAAAGAACAAACGACACTAAAATCATATATAAATATGAGAAATTTTTAAAAATACCACTTTTCAAGTGCCACTTTACAAAAATGCCACACTTTTGAAATATTTACAAAAATGCCATTTTCCAAATTATTTTTTCTTTATATTATTTATGTTTGGGTTAATTATGTTCTATTAGGGTTTAGTTATGAGGGTTTAGGGGGTTTTAGGGGTCAAAACATTTTTTAAAATTTAAAATTTTAAGATATATGCTTTATAAATCTATAATTAGTGATATTTTTGTAAATGGACACCTCTAAGTGGTATTGTGGGGGTCGGATTTCACCCCTATGAGATCGATATGGCGATGAGATCAACTCCACAACGTCTTGACGAAATCAAAGCAAGTCTACAAAGGCCCAGTCTGAATCTAGGCCCAAAATGATATTAAATCCATAAGCAAAATGGGTTTAATTGAATAATGGACCTAAATTAGATATATTGCTTAATGGGCCAGGTCCATTTTATTAACTGGCCCATTTACTTAGGAGTACTATATATAGTCCCTCATTATCACCCAAAAAGAGGGGGGGGAATTCATTAGCAAAAACTCTTGTAACAGCTTTCTTCACAGCTAATAAAAACTCTCTTGAGATATTTGTGTTTGCTTGCTTTCGACAGAACTTTACAAACCCTAAAGAATCACTTAGATTCTAATTGTGAGATTCGACCGCCACAATTTGGAGCCATCTAAGGGGACAGTAAAGCTTCTTACTCAACAAGCACCACCACGCTGAGATCGGAAGAGATGACCATCGACAGCAGCAAACCTCATGAGAGACATCGCCAGGAGCGACAACACCGGTGACAACCGCATCGATAACACCGGTGACAACGGCGTCGACAGCAGCAGCAGCGGCAGCGGCAGCAGCAGCAGCAGCGGCAGTAGCAACAGCAGCAGCAGCGGCAGCGGCAGCAGCAGCAGCGGCAGCGGCAGCGGCAGCGGCAGCAGCGGCAGCGGCAGCGGCAGCAGCGGCAGCGGCAGCGGCAGCAGCAGCAGCGGCAGCGGCAGCAGCAGCAGCGGCGGCAGCGGCAGCAGCAGCGGCGGCGGCAGCGGCAGCAGCAGCGGCGGCGGCAGCGGCGGCGGCAGCGGCGGCGGCAGCGGCAGCGGCAGCGGCAGCAGCAGCGGCAGCGGCAGCGGCAGCAGCAGCGGCAGCGGCAGCGGCAGCAGCAGCAGCAGCGGCAGCGGCAGCGGCAGCGGCAGCGGCAGCGGCAGCAGCAGCAGCGGCAGCGGCGGCGGCAGTAGCGGCAGCGGCAGCGGCAGCAGCAGCAGCGGCAGCGGCAGCAGCAGCAACGAGGACTCTTCGGCGTCATCGCCAGACAACATGACCAGCAACAGCGACAGCAACAAGGATTCCTCGGCGTCGCAGCACAACACGACCACCAGGAGCAGCCAGGCAGGCGACGACGATGTCGACGTCACCACGACGAATCCGACAACCTTGGGCGAACTGAAGGATATGTTGAAGACTCTTCTCAAGAAGTCAGCGGAGCAGGAAGACATACTGAAGGCTCTCACGACAGCAAGTAAGGTGCGCGAAAAGGGCCGAGCACGACGATCGCTTGGGCGGTTCAGGCTGCACAGCCTCCGCTTCGCAACGCCACGCACTGTACGGAGAACCAAAAGTGATATAACACAACCACTGTCGCTGCGAGCTGCGGATCCAACTCCAAAACGAACCAACGGAACAACGAGCACAGGACCAGCTGCTTCAAGAAGGATTGTGCAGAAACGCCGAGCTTCTTCGGCAAGGATCGCCCAGGAACGCCAAGCTTCTTCAGGAAGGATCGCACAGGAACGCCAAGCTGCTTCACGAAGGATCGCGCAGCAACGCCAAGCTGCTTCAGGAGGGATCACGCAGACGGTCGGCACAGACAACAACCCCCGCAGGACACGCACCTCAAGGAAATACAGCACACCCACAGGGAGAGACCGATCCCAGGCTCGTCGAAACAGCGCGGACATCGAGCGCGACCAAGATCTCGCTGACGAAGAAAGAGATCTCTACTCGACCAAGAAGTTCGAGCTCGAACAGGAACGCAAGGCCCTGCTCCAAACTCAGAACGACGAGATGGCCAAGATGCAAGCACAGCTGGAGCGCGCCACCTCTGACTTTAGGGTCGCACAGTCCCAGATGCATAGAGAGATTATGAGCACTAATGAGCGCATTACGGAACTTACAACGTGCCTTAACGTCACTGCAATCAAAGCTCATAAGGCCGAGACAACGTTGAACAGAATAACCAACTACCGACACAATGCGACTAAGAACCACAAATTCGAAGTTAGAACGATACGTTTTCATGAAGGAGAGTTAGTCTTACGGAAAGTCTCCCGAAACACGGTAGAACTCGAAGCCGACAAACTTGGAGCTCACTGGGAAGGACCTTACAAAGTCACCAAGGTGGTCAAACCAGGTGTCTATGAATTGGCCAACATGGCAGACGTTCCAGTCCCACGATCACGGAACGCTAGGCATCTCAAGAAGTACTACTACTAAGTAACTTCACTTGAACTACGAGGCGGCTTGATCCCTGCAAAGGGTGCGTAGGCAACCCATTTTCGGATGGGTACGGCTGTCCCCCTCCTTAAAAAAAGGGGGGAGTGGGTATGTATACTCGTATACTTCCCTTTTCATACACGGCTTACCGTTCTGAATCAATCAAAAGCCAAGTGTCTACTTGCACATTTATCAAAAGCCAAGTGTTTACTTGCACATTTATCAAAAGCCAAGTGTTGTACTTACACATTTATCAAAAGCCAAGTGTTTACTTGCACATTTATCAAAAGCCAAGTGTTTACTTGCACATTTATCAAAAGCCAAGTGTTTACTTGCACATTTATCAAAAGCCAAGTGTTTACTTGCACATTTATCAAAAGCCAAGTGTTTACTTGCACATTTATCAAAACCAAGTGTTTACTTGCAAATTTATCAAAAGCCAAGTGTTTACTTGCAAACTTATCAAAAGCCAAGTATTTACTTGCAAACTTATCAAAAGCCAAGTGTTCACTTGCAAACTTATCAAAACTCAATTATCAGAAGCCAAGCTTTCACTTGCATATTCATCCAAAGTCTTCTCAGAAACAGACTTCTTCTCCTTGTTAACTCGTTGCTGTTGGCCACAGTGACGAACTATTTACATCCCCAGCGGATAAAGCGCGCTATATAAATTCAGTGTTCATTGCTGGAGCGGACTTGTTCACGGGAACATATCTGTAAACCAGAATGTTCAACTCAGAAACCCAGCACACAACAAATCGCTGGTCTAATTTCAGTGTTCATTGCTGGAGCGGACTTGTTCACGGGAACATATCCGTAAACCAGAATGTTCAACTCAGAAACCCACCACACAACTAATCGCTGGTCTAAATCTTATGTTCATTGCTGGAGCGGACTTGTTCACGGGAGCATATCCGTAAACCAGAATGTTCATCTCAAAAACCCAACAACTTCGTTGGTCATTACGCAATAACGTGGTCATTTTCGGAGCAGGCGTGTCGATGCAGACTCGTCTGTAAACCGAAATGATCATTAGAAAACCCAGTTAACTTAACACTGGTCCCAACAACAATATAGTTGATCTTTGGAAACAAACCAATTAACGATAGCCTGTCTCACAACAAGGATAAGCATCATCCTAACTCAAATCGTTATCTCAAATAACGTAAGGCAAAAATGATGATAATTCTGAAGAAAAGGATAAACACCATCCAAGTTGAATCATATGCTAAGTCTGAAATCAAAAGTACGACAAAGTGCTAAAATAAAAATCAACTAAGGTTCGATCTCCTCAACGCCATCGACAGTCTCAACGGCTTGCTCAGAAGGAATCGCCGCCACAGAGTTCGACGAGTTATCATCGCTTGACGAACTCGAAGAACTCGAATCTGAGTCAGCCACCTCCTCAACGGCATCAGCGTTCAAATCCACAACTCGATCATCAGCCGTGCCAGCAGGCGAATCCTTAAGGATCCCTTCAAGTTCGCGCACATGCTTAGCAAATACCCCATCCGCGAGCGATAGGTCTGCCTCCTGCTTCACAAGGTCAACGAACTCTTCACCGAGATCAGGCTCCTTGTCACTCTGAAGAAGCTTTATGAACTCAATGTTGCTCCGGACTTCAGCAAGGTCAATTATATCGATCCTCGGCTGGTCATTGATCATTTTGATCTTCTCCTTGGCGCGATCGATCTTCGCCTCGTATCTTGGCACCAGCTCGCGCCTTGCTTCTTCTACAGCCTGCTGCACCACCGTATCTTGAAGCTTGGCAGCAACATCTAATCGGGTGGTAAGGTCACAAACTTCCTTCTGAAGGCGCTTCCTCTCGAGTTCAGACTCCGTGAACGTTCCATCCATCTCGCGACGTCTATCCTCGGTTTCTTTCATAGCAGCTTGGAGAGTAGCAACGCGATCCTCTGCATCCCTTTTCTGCTTCTTATGATCGTCACAAGCCTTCTGAACATTTGCAAGCTAACGAGTCAGCGAGCGTACAGTCACCTCATAGTCAATCGCGAGCTTGTTAAGTGAAGAAAGGAACTGCCAAACCAAGGAACAGATCACGGAAAACAAGTTACAAGATCAGGAAGAAGGAAAAGGCAAATCGTTATCTCACGAGAGTTGCCACGAAGTCGTACCGTCATACAATCGAATGCCATGCTTGAGTAAGATCTCTTCTTCGACATCTCTCCTGGAGGAGGAAATTCAGTGCCTGGGAAGACAATCTGGGAGAAATGCGATGCCGCCCGCGCAGCATCACCAAAGGACTCCTTCGTACCAGAAGGAATAGTGGAAGTCGTCACCACACGATCACATCGAGGAGTTGAAGCATGCCTCGATCTGTTCAAGTCATCTTTGCCAACACTGCTTTTCTCCTTCTCTTCTCGCGAACACATACGAGTTGCTCATGCGTGATCATCCCTTCCCCTTATGTCGTCGTGACGCCTATGCAATGATTCAGATCGACGATCGGTGATGACAATATTTCGCTCTAACTCAGGACGACGCGGCCTAGGTGCAAGGGTTCCAGTAGTGCCAGCTCTGGGGACTGACGTCAACTGTCTAGCTTGTTGAGACACTCTTGTGTTCAAATCTGTCCTGGCCTCGGCAGCTCTCCTCTCACGAGCAGATGGTTTCCTCGCATTATCTGACATCTCTAGTGATGAATTCAACGAAGTAACTCCAAAGCAACGAACAAGCAACTCAATTCTCCTCTCCGCTACATCAATAAGCAACGATCGAAGTCAATTTTTCTCCACAGACCTAGCCTTGTCATCGAGCCGTCGAGTCGCCGAGTTGAAAAAAGAAAAAAAAAATAAAAAAAAAATAAAAAAAAAACGTTGACCGAGTTGACTCAACGACCGAGTTGACTCAGGGACCGAGTTGACTCAGTCACCGAGTCAACTCGCGAGTTAACTCAGTCACCGAGTTAACTCACTGAGTCAGCTCGGTCAGATCTTAAACCGCTGCTTTTTCTCCCCGATCTCTCCTCGCCGCGCCGTCGACTTGCCGAGAAGCACGAAGCCACCACATCTCAGCGGCAGACACCCTCTTTTCTCCTTGCAGCGCCGCCACGAGATCCCGATAGAAGTTGAAGAACGAACTCGCTCGAATTGCCATAAAACTTCGCCGGATTAGCTCGACCTCGCTGCATGCAGGCTTCGTCGTGTTTCCTTCGCAGGCGGTTCCACGCGGCGTGCCGGAAAGCTCGATCTTCATCGCGAACAAAGTCTCGATCTTCACCTCGCCGATTCGATGGATGAACCCTTGCCGATATGATGATTCACGAACCACGAACCACGAACCACGAACAGCGAGTCCGACAACGGCGAGACGAGGATAAGGTCAGCATCGGCGGCAACGTTGACGGGAGGCAGCGGCGGCGGCTCGTCGAAGAAAAAGAAAAAAAAAGCCCTAAAATAATAATAAAATAAAATAAAGAGTGCGAAGTTTTACCTCATTGGTTCGCGGAAGAAGTGATTTGGTAGAAAATAATGTCTAGGAAGCAGACTTATTTATACCCGGAGGATTTCCTAAAATCACTTTGTTTTTGGGAAAAATTCTTGAAATTCTCCAGCAGACCTCAAGGCCCACTAACACATCAAGATCATCAACTCTATCAGTCCTCTCAGAAAAAAAAAAAAAAAAAGAGATTACAAGCCCAGGAAAACACGCTGACATCGGCTCAACGCGGAATAACAGAAACTTCCGGAGTTCGATAACTAGACGTCCACGCCTGGTAACTTCACCATCCATCATATCGATCTCAAACTTCCGCAACTTTTACCTCGGCACCATCATAACTCGATACTGCCAAGCTGGGGGGCTAACTGTGGGGGTCGGATTTCACCCCTATGAGATCGATATGGCGATGAGATCAACTCCACAACGTCTTGACGAAATCAAAGCAAGTCTACAAAGGGCCAGTCTGAATCTAGGCCCAAAATGATATTAAATCCATAAGCAAAATGGGTTTAATTGAATAATGGGCCTAAATTTGATATATTGCTTAATGGGGCAGGTCCATTTTATTAACTGGCCCATTTACTTAGGAGTACTATATATAGTCCCTCATTATCACCCAAAAAGAGGGGGGAATTCATTAGCAAAAACTCTTGTAACAGCTTTCTTCACAGCTAATAAAAACTCTCTTGAGATCTTTGTGTTTGCTTGCTTTCGACAGAACTTTACAAACCCTAAAGAATCACTTAGATTCTAATTGTGAGATTCGACCGCCACAGGTATTCTTGCAAATGTGCACACAAAAAGTGGTATTTTTGTAATTGTCCCTATAAATATTCCTTAGATGTATATGTATAATATTTTTTATATAATAAATATTAATTTATAATGTTATTGGGTCATATATTTACATAGGGGTTTTATAATATATATTATCTTGTTATCATGTCGAATTGTATTATATTTTGCATTGATCCTATTCGGGACTGACCAAATTTATTAATTTATCGAGTTTATTAATTTATAAAATTTCTACTATATGTCCCAATCACTAAGCGGCTTTTAGTGATTTGACTTGTTTGTTAGTGGTGAAAGTAAAATGTGCAGCTTTTTTTTTTTGTTTTTGATAAAAAAAATATGCAAGTTATCTTAAGAGAAAGATATGATTCTTAAAATTAAAACCCAAAAGAAGGAATAAGATATGATATATACATGATATATAGAAGAGCAAAACTTTTAGAATTTTGTTAGGCATTAATCCAGTGAGAGAGACTTAAAAAAAGGGACAATTACAAATATATCACTTTTTGTGTGCATATTTGCAAGAATGCCACTTAAGGGTGTCCATTTACAAAAATGCCATAGATTTATAAAACCTATATCTTAAAATTCTATACCCGAAAAAATGTTTTGATACCTAAAACCCCCTAAACACTCAAAACTAAACTCTAATAGAACATAGTTAACCCAAACATAAATAATATAAAGAAAAAAATAATTTTGAAAAAGTGGCATTTTTGTAAAGATTTCAAAAGTGTGGCATTTTTGTAAAGTGACATTTTTCGAAATTTCTCTTAAAAAAATTCAAATGTATTACTCCCTGATATATGTTTATATCAAGTTCTTTTTTTTGGAAAGCTTAGCAAAAAAAATTGATACAAAGCCAATCAATAGATCTTAATCAAACCAAACCATACACGCTCATGTTTTCGTATTTAGATCAATTTCAATTTATAGGTACAAAGATAATAGACGTTCACTCTTCTACTTCTCTATCTCACATTTATAATCCATTGATTCTAACCAGTTACACAAAACGGACACCCACTAAATAGGACGCAAAAACCTTCTTCTTTACGTTTGTTTGTTTCTTTAATTAACATATTCTTATTTTCATATCTTCATCCAGAATTGGCAAAATAAACTCTTTAAGGACACATTTTATTGATGAAGATATACCGAGAAATTAAATTATTACACAATCTCTATAATATTAAAACAGAAGTACGTTTAAAAAAATGTCCAAAATGTCTTTCAATATTACTTAAATTGCCATTGCCTTATAACTAAATAAATTCAATTGAAAAAGATAATTTTGGACACATGCAATGGCAATTACAGTAATATGGAGCTCAATTTCGGACAATTTCTTAACATGATCCGATTGAAAACGCGCAAATCTTTTTGACCCGGTTCGCTACCCGGCTGGTTCATTAATGGTATTTTCGTTATTTTATGAGAGTGTTTTCAAATCGGGAAGACTGGATCAATACACACGGAATCGAAAAACGTCTTTGTATTAATTGTTTTTTACTGTAAAAGTCAAATGCATTTAAGCACAGTTACCTTATATATCTTGTAAAACTTATTGCACTATCAAATTTCTTTCTATAACAAAGTTACGCAATATATATATTATTAAAATTGTGATGGATTAGTCATACGATCAACTATAGAAGTTTAACATAAATACCAATTAAAAATGGCAATCTAAAAAAAAAAATGGCAATCTAAATTTTTTATTAACTTTCAAATCCCACAAAAATAATTTTCGAATCTTTGGATACTATAACAGTATCTTATATTTCAGTTTTTAAATTTAAATTTGGTATATTCTTAACTTTCAGGAATATACCCTATATTGGTGGTATATTTTCATTCGATAATATGAAAATCTATTTAAATTAACCTAATAAATCTTAATAGATAATGATTATTTTTTAATTAATGTTCAAAATATTTTTTTACCAATAATCATGAGATTTGTGCTTTCCTCAACAATGAGATCTTTCATATTCAAATTTTCGTATTAACATTAGTTTATTCTAAAAAACTGAGTTTCTTACGGAAGTTTTTTAAAAAACTGTTTTAAACTAAAAAAATCAAGGATAAATTTTTTGAAATTATAATATTTAGCTATTAACAAATATTTAGAAAATAACGATATATTTAAATTAAAAATTTTATTTTCACATTTAATTATTTTATAAATAACTAATGAACAAATTCTATATGACATTATACGTTTTTTTAATATTCACTATTATTGGAAATAAAATTTGTTTTTCTTTTTAATGATCATAACAAAACAATTTTGAATTTTTCTACTAATATCCTTAAAATACGGAATTAACAAAAATTGTAGATATTATATAATATTTAAGATTTGTTGTAGATCACTCTTTCTATGGTATTGATATCTTTCATTCTATTTAATGGCCTATATATGAGAACCATCATCATAACAGTTTTACCCACAAACGTGTTTTTGAATTTATAGATTTTTGTTTTTGCGTTTTTCAATTTTTCATTGTTGTATTCATATTCTTTAAATTTGTTCTTTTTTGTTTTAATATAATTTTTGTTTTGGCTTTGATGTTAGATAAAGACGTTTAAGCAGAGAATGAATAAAAAAAAAAGAAGTTTCATAGCTCCAAGATGCAATCTTCTTCTCCAAACGGATAGACTAATTTTTCTTCTTGGTACTTTTTTTTATGTCTCTGCTATATATAATTTTGAAAAAAAAACTATTTATACATGTCAAATAAAACAATATATGTAGCTTATGATTTACACACCACTTTTGCAGTAGATAGGATTAAAATTAGATTATCGTGGCTGTAGATTAGAACTTAACTTTTGTTGGGAGTAACTTGGAAACTGTGTGATTTCTTTACAATCATCTCTATATAGATAAAAATGATATGATTCTTTAAAATTTTATTTTGAAAATCCTATAACTAGACAAAGAACATAATTGTTGATTATCAAATACAGCTCAAATCTTATTAAATTTGTTAAGAAACTATTAATTCTAATCAAACATTTTCCTCTTTTTTTTTCCCAGGAAAATGGAGATGTAGCAAAGAAGTTTCCATACATTCCAGTGCATCGACCAATTTTGCTAGATTAGTAAGTTCAATGGATCTTTATTTCTTTTCTTATCTCATTGTTTATGAGCTTTATTTTTGTTGATTTTGTTTAAGAAAGTTTGAAAAATCCTCAAAAGGTACCTTTTTCTATTGACTGTATCAAATTTGATATTTGAAAATATGACATAATTTAGCTTGTGTAATCTTAAATGGTTTTTCGTTAGGAAACCAAGACATCAAAAGAGCCATTAGATGGAAGCCATTTTTCTAATCCACTTTGTTTTACTATTAGGATGAGAATATATACATTTTATGATATGTAATATAATGATCTACATCACAAATATATTAAACATTTTCATATCGATTAATTACAGTATGTTTTATTTGGAAATCTGAGTTATTTCTTCATGACAAAAGTATTAAACATTTTTGTTTGTTTTTAGTCAAAATATTTTACTTGGTTTGTTGAACTAGGGAATTTTAATTTATTTAATATTTTGTAATTTATTTTGCAAGGAAGTCATAGCTATCATCATTGGGTTAAGCAATTTGTGTTTCACAGGTAATGATTTTGGTGAAGACGTCATAAGTTTAAGAGAAAAAAAAACAATTCTTGAAGAGAAACTCTAATGTTTACATGGTTTCTAATTTCATGAAAGTTGGTGTTGAAAATCCCCAAATCCATGGGAGCATGTGTTGGTTATGGAATTGAGTACTACAATCGTGAACCAACTTGCAAAATGACATGGTACGTACTCTCTTCTCTTTGCCCTTCTCGAAATTGATCTGTTTTGGCCTAAATGTTTAGCTTCTTTTGTGTGTCAAATTCTGTTTTGTTTTGTCTCCAAAGAAAAACTTGGGAGACCTAAATGCCAATAAGTCAATATCATATCATTATAAACATGTTGTACTTATAATCTCAGATTAAGAAGAAGATTGGTGGGACCAAAACGAAGAGTTACGGTCTGATCTTTAAAGTTTTTTGTTTTTTTTTGGCTCAGAGATCTTTTAAAGATTATGAGTTTGAATCAAATAAAAATTCGTAATACTGGTCTTTGCTAAATTAATTGTCCATTGCCAAGTTTTTTTTCTAAATTAGATATCTTTTTGTTTCATGTTTTCTGGAGTTTGTTGCTAATAATTAAAAACAACACCATTAACTTGGCCCTGGAGAAATGGTATGCTAACCATAGTTTTTCATAATTCTAAAATTTAATTTAATTTAGATTTTGTTTCGAGTTCTCTTCTAAACTTGGTATCTATTCTTCCACCTTAGGTGTATACTTTTTAAATATGACATAAGAAAAGTAGTTTTCATATCTCTACCATCTTTTATATAAGTTGCATATAAGTATTCAAAAGAATATGAATCTCTTCTTCACCAAGTTATAATCATGATATAATTCATGTTCTACATTATAATATGCTAATAAGATATGTTTAATTGTTTAGCATGTTTGGATTGTACAAAGTTCAAGGTACCTTTTCTACCAATTTCTTATCACAATTGCAGAGAAGGAAGTGATTGAGGAAGAACAAGATGATATATTGATACTGATGAAGGGATACCTATTAACCATTCTGATCATAAAACAGAAAAGTCCGATGTTATTTTCATGCTTGAGAAGGCCTCTCTTGAAGTTGCCAAAAGTTGGAAAGGTATATCTATTTTCGAAAAAGGTTATATTCATCTTCTAGATAATTTGAGAGAGAAGCAGAAGCGCATCAACAACAATTGCGACGGAAAGATTTTTTAATTTCTCTTAAATCTATAAGATATGCTCTCAAGTTCTCACCCATGATTTCCATAGCATCTTTATAATTTTGTTTGACAAAAGACTTTTTAATTTCTCTTAAATCTATATGATATGATTTTTTTTGTTTCGGCTCCAACTGGATTTAATTTTTTTGTGGGATGAACCATTCATTTAAGTTAAAAACATTCTAAACCAAAAGGCATCGTGCATAGAAGGGATGTAGAAATATTCGTAATCACAAACATTTAATACCATAAATCTTTCTAAGAATCTGAGTTTCTAGCGGAAGTTTGAAAAAATTATTTTAAATTAAAAATTTAAAGGATAAAATTTCGGATACTAATAAATTTTAATATTTAGTTATTAAAAATATTTAGAAAATAATTATATATATATATATATATATATATATATATATTTAATTTCACATTCAATCATTTATATAAATAACTAATGAACAAATTCTAATTCATGTGTGTATGTGGCATTATATGTTTGTGATTACGAATATTCTACAAACTCATAATAAACAGAGGATGATATAATTTTTTGCAAATTTTGTAAACGACTATTAATTTGCAATTCATAAAATTTGTTGAATTTAATAAGACGAATTTCATCAAATACCATACTTTGAAGTTGTGTTTCCAAAAGTACCACCATTTTTCAAATATTCCACAAATACCATAATTTTTTAAATACTCCATAAATACCACAAACACAAAATTGATTTTCAAGACTTTATGATTTAATTTTTTTTTGTTTCGGTTGACTACTGTATAATTAGGGTATATTTTAGGGGTTTCAGTTTAGGGTTTAGTTTTGAATGTTGAAACTTAACTTTAGTTTTGTGGTATTTGTGAAACATTAAAAAAATTATAGTATTTGTGGAACATTTGAAAAATGGTGATACTTTTGAAAACAAAACTTTATTTAGTGGTGTTTGTGAGAATTGTCTTTCATATAAAGATTTTTAAAGGATGCGGATTTTGCCTCTAAATGTGATATTTTATTACACAGCAAATTAAAAACCAAAAAGTTTACGAAATTATCAAAACAATATATTTAAATTGATAAATATGAGTAATATAAATATCATAACTATTTATATATCAACAAAACACTTTACGAAACAAATAAATCCAATTAGAAAAATAAAAAATTAATTTAGATAAAATATGAACGAAAATATTTACAAATCGGAATGCAAAGTGGAAAACAAGAAACTTATTTAAAACTACTTGATTTTTTTTAATACAACATCGTCAACTAATTATATTTCCAATGATAGGGGTGTCAAAATGGGTCAATACCCATGGGTTACCCAAACTCGCCTATAATTGACTCCGGTTTGGGTTGGATTTTTTTTACCCATATAAATAAATGGGTTTTGGTAGGTTATCCTAATAGGGTTATGGGTTTAGCGGATAAACCTATTAGGATCGTGGGTAACCCACGAGTTTATCATAAAAATAAAACTAAACTAATATATATTAGAGTAATGGTTCAACATCCCTATAATTATTATGGCTTCAGAATCTTCTTTTAGTATTGGTTCCCATGTTCTAAATAAATACCGGAGTCGACTTCTTCCTGAACATGTCCAAACTTTACTTTCTATGTGATTTTGGTTATTTAGTTTACAATTGATGAGAAAGATAAATTTATCATTTATATTTATTAGTTTAAATACTATTTATTAATATTATCCACATTGTTGATATACTTTTCTTATTATTTGTAGACAATGAAAGTGATGATGATGATGAGAAAGTAGATGCATCCAAGAAAGCAGATGAATCCTACGAAGATTCAATTGTTTGCTAAAATTAATCAATAATTTATTGATTGTATGGTTTTACTGGGTTTATGACTTTTATTTATCGTAAGATACGAAAATATTTTAATTTAGTTTGTTGCTAGAAAATACAAAAATATTTTAATTTAGTTTTTTGCTAGAAACTTGAAAATTTTTTGTTGAATTTATTTATAATAATATGAAATGGTGTTGCTTTTTTTTAGTTAGTTTATTATGATATTTAATTTGTTTGTGGGTATCCATATAACCTATTTAACCATCGGATTTCATATTATTGGGTTTTTATATATAAATTTAACCCATATAATAAACGGATCGGGTCAAACACGCCCACTAAAATCTTGAACCATGTGGATTTGGGTCGAATTACCCATTTTTACACCCCTATCCACTGATGACTATTCAATATAAAATACAATACTTTAAACTACTCGATTTCTACCAACAAGTTTAAAACAAAAACTATTATATTATTTCAAACTATTTGATTCTATTTACAAGTTAAAAACATACAATATCTAAATTTAGAACATATATATGATTTACTATGAAAACCAAATATAGTTTACAACAATATACAACGAATGTTCCCGCACATAGTGCGGATGAGAATCTAGTGTTTGTTTTTATTTTTGTCAACCTCACAAATTAAATAAAATACCAGGTTTGGTTATCAGTTTCAGATGAACAGAGGAACAAACAAAGTTTCCAATGAAACTAGCAACAATCGAAGTATAATATTTCGAACTAAACAATCAGTCCACCAGTTTGAAACACAAGAAACTAAAGAAGAAGGAACAAAAAGTAGAATACGTTTAAGAAGTACAAGGAATGATTTTATAGAATTATATTGAGGGAATTTAACCGAAGTGATATATATATATATATATATATATATATATATATATATATATATATATATATATATATATATATATATATCAAAACAAGATTATAAATTAATGATCTTGCTCTTGTTTTCTGATAAAAATACCCATAGATAAACACACAAGTAACAGAAAATTTGACACCAAAAAGATCAATCAAATAGGAAAAAGATTCATTCTCTCCTTTTTTCTTATTAGTCTTTCTTTGTTTCCTCCTCCTTGTGTTTCGCCTTCTTAGGCTTGATGAAACAGAAGCACGAGCAACATGGCAGCTGAAACAAAAACTTCATCTTGATTTCGAATTGGACAATCAGTACATATGCCAGTTTATATTTGATCTTTAGAAATAGGTATTATTTGTTTCCAATTCCAATTGCATTTTAATTTTGAGTATTTCCTTTATTCCTTTCTGCTTTATGAATGCTTTTCAAACCAAGTTGATTCCTTCAAGATAAGAAGATGCTCCACACCACTTATTTGGAGCATCATCATACTAATATTATAAGTGTACAAATGACTCTTCACACAGTTCACTCATAATGCCTTCTTCAAGGGGCTAGGCAACCTTTGAAGGCTCCGCCCTTTTTCTACACCTATTTTTTTTTAATAAAAAAGAATCATGAAAACAAGAGCTTTTCCCAATTCTAAGTTGTTAAAAAAAATTATAGAAAAAATATCGTTTGAGTTTAAGGTTATAATGGGGTGCGCAAAAAGAACCAAACTGACTATACAAACCTAAATTAGGTCATTTGAGCTTTAGTGACCATTTTCAAGAACCAAAAATATCACATATATGTACATATATAATCATACTCAATTCGATGGAATCGTTTGATTTTGGAAATAGCACGTTCCATTTGAAAATAGCACGTTCATCTCACTTTTCGTTCATTTTTGCCATGCCAACAGAGCCGCCATAATGAGAATGAAGAATATAGTCACAGATCAAGACAAGGGAGCTATGGATTTAGCTCAAGAGGATTGGAGAAGCTCAAGTTTATGAAGGCTTCAAGGAAGTTTAAACACACAAGCTGGAAATTGAAGAATAAACTAAGTGTGGGAGAGACCACTAGATAAACCAGAGGGTTTCTCTGATGTTAACATGCGTACAGCCTTGACCAGAAAGTGTTGATAAGGTCAAGGTCTCTTCCTTTCTTTGACTTATCGTTTTCATTTGTAAAGAAGTGAGTTTGTTAGAGACAGAAGAGCGAGAGAGAGTTGTACTGTTCCGACGAGTTTCCGTCGAGATCTAGTGGATCCCGGTGAGATTATCACTGGCAAGTTTGGGGTTCGCACTAAGCCCCGGGCTCAAGTGCTTGTGTTCTTTCTTTTATGCTCAATCGATAACAAACAAGTCTTGCATGCAATTAGTATAGGTTCAACTTTGAATCTAGGTTCCGATCAAGCATAGATCGGAGCTAATCGGAGGGAAAACGTTCACAAATTGGTATCAGAGCCTCCAGGTTCTTTGGGCGAGGGAAGTCGAACCGAATCAGAGATGTCTGGGACTCGAATCGATGTCGACAAGTTCGACGGATCCGGCGACTATGGTCTATGGAAGAAGCGGATGCTTGCGAATCTCAGCATGCAAGGGTTAAAAGATGTTTTAACCAAGGTGGAGCCAGAGGTCGAAGATGCAGAGGCTGAGACGAAGGATCCAAGCATCAAGAAGAGGCGTCTAGCCACAGAAGCATCACGAGCTGAGCGATGCGAAAAAGCGATGAATCTTATCTTCTTTAACGTCGGAGATCATGTGTTGCGAAAGCTGGATAAATGCAACATAGCCGCGGATACTTTTGAGACTCTTGATCGCCTTATTCTCAGCTAGAGGTTTATTTGTTTAGAATGCATGAATAAAAGACTATGGACCAGAACGTGGATGACTTCTTGAAGCTGATTGCAGAGCTCAGCAATCTCAGCATAGAAGTACTAGAGGAAGTCCAAGCTATCTTGATGCTCAATGCCCTTCTTTCCAGGTATGATTCGCTTAAAGAAACTCTCAAGTATAGTAGATTAGGTCTTAAGCTAGAGGAAGTAGTCAGTTGATGCACATAAACTTTGATGCGTGCAGGGTTTAGATGTATATGCAAGTTTTAGATTTATAACCCTATGAAACTGCAAGTGCACAGTAGACAATTGTAGTACTTAGGGGTCGATCCACTAGGACTAGGTGATGAATGCACTACAAACCTATATGATTCGAATTAAGCTAAGGAAAAATATTATTTGGTTTTTAGGGTTTTTATTGAAGCAAATAACAAGCAATAATTAAAGGGATAGATAGATCAATTAAGATGAGAATTCAAGCAATTCACAAAACATATGCAAAACACAAGCAATCGAATTAGGGTTTTTAGACTAGTTGTTCTAGAACTCATATCACTAATGTAAGGTCATCCCACTATCGTGACGTAACTAACCTTAACCTTCTACGTTTTCTACCCTAATAGACTCAACTATCGCAGGTTATTATAAGGTGAAAACATGCTTTACGATCAAGATTGATTGTTCACTAGACTCCTTAACTAACCTATCGAATTGTAAAGATGCCTAACTCATCGAATACTAGGTCCGGAGATATACAAGCTTTTGGAGAGTATATCAACCTAAGATCAACCCCTGGGCAGCTAAGACAGTTCGTGCTTTGAGAGCAAATAAAGATGAAGAATCAATTGTAGAATGAAACTCTAATCGATTAAGTATGTAAAAGCATAGAATTAAGAAGGTGCATAGAAATCAAATCAAAGCAAATACTCTTAACATGTTTTGCAACACGTAGCAGCAAGAGTAAAGCACATAAACATAAAGATAAATCATTGATCTACAAAGCGTAAGGAATTAGATCTCATCTCTTCGCAATAGGGCAAAGTCAATCTATCCTTAAAGGCTTTTAGAATCAAATATGCATTAAGAACAAGAGAAAAACGAAATACCTGTTTAGGTATTGATTTAGGCTATTATGGCCGGCTGTTTAAGTTCCTAGAGAGGCTAAAAACAAGTATATATAGGGGTTTAAGGAGGCTTAAGTCGGCTAGGGTTTCTTCGGGCAAAAACGTCTTTTTAGTCGAAACTGAGGCAATACCGGTCACAATAACGGTCGGGCTTCGTGACCGGTATTAGAGGCTTCCTTGGTGCTTCTAAAAGGTTGACAAAGGTCTGGATCATCGGCCCATGGGCGGCCCGGTGCTTGGCTTCCTTGTGCACTCACTTCACTTCGAAGGAAGTTTGACATGTCCTCAGTGATTCCAGTGTATCGTCTAAAGTACAGCTCCAATTGATGAAATTCCAACTCCATTGGAAAGCTAACTCAAAGGGCTATCTCCAGACCAAGTTGCATTAAATTCCAAATTGATTTGATCCTCTGTTCATCAGCGATCTTTTGGCATATATGTTCTGTCCAGTTTGAGAATATGCATTATGTTCAAGATAAAATGACTTGGCTTGGTTCCTTTGACTTAAATGAGTAGCTGCATCATAGATAACACTCTTTTTTCTCCATTTTACATCCTTTTGATGATAAAACCTGTTAAGACCTTAAAATCTACAAATACGAGAAAACTACCTCTTTTGGTCGAAAAGCTTTATTAATATATGCAAAAATCATAGTAAAATAGATAGTAAAAGTGGTAAAATATAGGGTATATCAACTTCCCTAGACTTATCTTTTGCTTGTCCTCAAGCAAACAAATGTCAAGAATTGAGAAGATGTTTGAAATTCGGAGGAACTTACATATCCTTTGGATCGTTGTGTCAAATTCTAAACCTGTAATCCACATGAAACAAAGTTAGCTCATAGACGTTGTCATCTTCTTCCATCATAATTTCGCAACATGTCCATACTCTAAATTTCTGTCCCTGCAAAAATCTCAACTTCAACTCAATTGACTCATTCTACTCTCCTAGATTTATTGAATACTCCTCATCAAAAACATCATTCAAGGAATACATGCTAGGTATTGGGAAAGGCTGATTTTAGTGGTAAGGTTAAAAGTGTTTAGGGTTACCATAGACTCCAGGTGCGAGATATTATGCAAAATCGCAAGAGAGAATGAACCTGTTGATGTCCACAATTTTCCAACCACTTCTTCACGTCTTTCTCCCCCAGACTTAGATCTTTCTCCGGGATTCAATGTAAATCTCTTCTACTCGTCTCTCCTTTGTATCATGAAATATTCTTTGGGTATTCCTCGGCCATAAGACTCTTAGACAACCGTTTTCCTTTCCATTAGATTTTCTTTTCTTTTCCTTTTTTTTTTTTTTGCTTTTCTTTTATTTGCTTTTGAAAGGGGAAAAACGGTATCTCTTTGATATGAGTCAAGTAAATGCACGAAATATTACTGTGTTTTTAAGCATTCAAGGTTCGGCCAAGCTCTTTGTAAATCATTCTTTGTTCCCCTCCATTCTTTACCAGATCGTCGCATCTCTTAGTGATTGGAAAATTGCGTCGATCCTTTTCTCTCCGACGTTTTTGCACATATCTGCAAGTATGAAACTAAAAGAGAATGCATGAGGTCTGAAAGAAGGTAAAGGGTTTTAGGTAGGGTATCAACTAAAGATGAGCTGGCCATTCATGACAACAAAGTGTGGTAAAAGAGGATAAGAAGTCATGAATGTATGATTCGTTTCCTTGATCTAATATCCTTAATAAGAAATAATCAAAAACCATATTAGTAGTCCAACATATAGAGTCAAAATCATATCCATCAAAACAGTTGCAAGTAGAAATTTTCTGGACGGAAGTTCCATCATGAGGTTTCTGAATCGATTGTCATGAACAAAACCCTGCAACAATGGTCACATAGTCTTCGAAATCAAAACGTCAATCCTAGGAAAGTGTCATAATTCCTATCTTATTATTTTTACGAAAACATTTTTTTTTTTATTTTTTTTTCTATTTTGAAAATAAATTTTGAAAAATCTTTTTTTTTTAAAACATAAAAACCAAACACGAACAAAGTGTTAGTAACAATAATCCCCCCAGACTTAAATTACACCGTCCCCGGTGTAAAATTAAATCAAATTAAGGGAGTAATGATGAAAATTTATTTGAAAAGAATAATCAAAAAGATAGAAAATGGAATGATAGTACCGGTGAGCTGAGCTATTTTTGGCAAAATTCTTAGGTTGTCGCAATCAATCTTAGATCTTCGTTGTTTTTGAGCATTTGGTATCCCGTATGAATCGAAACCATGCTTTGTATCTCCAATGTCTCCTCTTTTCTATCACATCTCTATTGAATGGAGGATAATATTTAAGACGATTGAATTGTGCGTCCACAATGAAATCTCTTGGAAATTTTGTTTAAGAGCAATATATCCTTGCAAAAACACTTGAAATCCGTCGGGATAAGACGACGGATTTCCGACGGAATACCGACGGATTCGGTGTCCGTCGGAAATCCGTCACAATAAACCGACGGATTTCTGACGGATTCATTTTGCTCGGAAATCCGTCGGGATGCCGTCGGAAATTTCTGACGGAAATTACGTCCGTCGGAAATTCCGTCGGAATAATGCTTGTTTTCTTCTAGTGTGTTAAATTCATCTTGGATCAAAGTCTTCAATACATATGTATTGATTTCCAAGTCCAAGGAAAAGAAAAATAGATAATAAATAAAAAAAAATCAATGAATGAATCCAAATAAATAAAAACTATCAATCTAAGTGAAATCAATGAATTGATATGTAAAGATGTCAAAATTATTTTTAAAACCATTTTAATCTAACCAATATTTTAGTTTCCAATGCAAAAATTCATGAATTAATCAATTTATAGTTAAATAACATGAATATTCAAAAATAAATTGGTTCTTAAAACTATATGTGAAAAATGGTTGAAAAATAATTAAAAGAGTGAAAAAGGAAAAATTAACCTTATTGTGACCAAACGGTTAGGTGGTCGTTTTGGTGGTTCAATGATGGTTTGGTGGTCCATGGCTCGTGACTCTGGTGGTGCGGTGGTTGGTGGTGACGCGGTTCGGCCAAAACCGGTCCAGGTGTTAGGTGACTAGTTGCGGTCAAGGGTGGTTCGAGACGTGGCTCGAGTCCTAGGCGGTTCACTGTACGAGACGGTGGCTTATGGATTTGGAGTCGCGGTCCAATGGCATACCGGTCATGGTACCGGTCGGCGGTGTGGGCCGGTATCGGGTGGGTCGGGACGGCTTGAGTCGCGGGAAGGTAAGGTGATCGGGTGGATCGTGTCGCGGGAAGGGTGGATGATCAGGCGGATGGTGTCGCGGAAAGGGTGGATGATCGGGCGGATGGTGTCGCGGGAACTTGCCTCGTTACCGGTCGGGTGAGGTGACCGACACGCGTGACTGGTATCGGCTCGCGGGTTGCTTGCGTTATGCGGGAAGGATCGGGGTAAACGGTCCTCGATACCGGTCGTGATTTTCGACCGGTAATCGGGCACTTGTGACGCGGGATGATTAGGATGCAGTACCGGTCGAGTCCGCCGGTCGATACTTCGTCCGGTCGGTCCTTGGTCGCGGGAAGGATTTCTCAATCACGGACCATGCATTTTTCGACAAGCTTTTTCTTCGTCTATACACATCGGATTTGAGATCCGAAAGATGCTACGGATTCTTGAGAACGAGATCTTTCCAATGGTATGTAGATTGTTTCCTGGTTCTTCGTGGCTTGAACTGTGAAAAAGCTTGAAGTTGGAACTTCGGAACCTTCGTAGACGGTCTTGTTCAATCGGCCATAACTTGCTAACCGTAATAGCAAATCATGTTCTGCTCTCCTATAGCTTCATAAGACTGTCTTCTTTGTGCTCGCCAAATTTCAAAAACGTCCATGCTGATATGTTACTCCGTTCATTCCATGAACTGAACAAGTCATGTTCTATCTCCTTTTCATCGTTCTTCTTAAAAACACATTTGTTTGTATTTTTATAAATTTTTGTAAAAGCCTGAAAAGTTCATAGATAGGTAAAATAATGAACAAAATTATTTAGAAAATAAAATCAAAACCAAAAACTTAGAATAATTAGATAAATAAAATCAAACACATAAATATGGGTTACCTCCCATAAAGCACTTGTTTTAAGTCTTATAGCTCGACTCCTTGGGTTTTACGATTGTGGAAGGTCTTCTAAAGGCTTGAGGTTGTCTTTAGCATGTGAATGAGGTCTCCTTAAGTCGTATTCTCCATCTTCATTGATTTGGTTTGGCTCATTGATCGACACTTCTCTTTTCTCTGAAGGAATGTATCGAGTTTGTTTTGCTCGAAAACCCGGCGGTGCGGCATAGTGATAGACACGAGTGTCTATGTTAGTGAAGGATATCCGTTGTAGAGGATAGTCCATGATAGCTCTAGCGGTTGCCAAGAATGGTCTTCCAAGGATGAAAGGTGTTGAACAATTGTTCATACTCGCCCCTTCAAAGTCTACCGGAATAATGCAATCTCCAATGTTCAAAGGGCAATTGTGGATTTCGCCTAATGAAAGTGTAGATGCACCATTGGCGAGTGCAATGTGTATCCATGATGGCCGAAGGTTAGTGATCTTCATCATTCTCACAAGAGATTCCGAAAGAACGTTGATTCCGGCTCCCGAATCACAAATTGCATCGTCGAATTTGAAACCACAAATAGAGCAAGAGATGGTGAAAGGACCTGGATCGAGGGTCTTGCAAAGGATCTTAAAGTACTTGTGAGGATTCCTAGCTTGATCAAATAGCTCCTCAATTATGAAATCTTCTTCTTTGCTTTGTGACTCAAAGATGGTCTTTCTCGCCATGCTTCTTCAAAGGATAACTCTTGAGGGAGTTCTTTCACAAGTGAATTGAATACTTCTAGCATCTCAGCACTTATGAAACGTGTCCTCTTGGTGGACATTTTGGCAAACTTGAATCCTTTAGGGGGTGGTTTTACCGAAATTCTCGCTGTAAGCTTTCCTTGGCTTGTATTCGCCTTCTTCAATGGTCTTGAGACTTCTTCTTCGTCTTAAGTAGAGGTGGACGCGTCCTCTTTAAAGGCAGTAAGGGTGCATCAATTAGCTTTGGGTGTAGGCTCTTCTTCTATTGTTTCCAATCGAAGGCAAATTTGCACCGTTTCTTCGATTTTCTTCAAAAGATCGTCTAGTTGCTTCACGCGGTTGGAGGTATCAATTGCTTCTTCTCCTAGCTTCGTTGTTGTGTCAATGAGCTCCATGTTATGGCGTTCAAGGTCAAAATGAACGGCATTAAGAGTTTGTAGCGTTAGCCTATTATCGTTCTCCAATTCTTCTACCTTTGAGGTGAGTTCGCCTCGAATGGTTTTGACTTCTCCCATGGTTTAGGCAGCTTGGTAGGCCTTGATAGGTACCGAGTTGAGTTGATTATTAAGCTTTCCAACGTCTTCTTTAGTGTCCTTTACCGTTTCTTCCAATTGGTCATAAGTTTGATCAATCTTATACTTGATATCGACAATATCGTCTTTATCTTCGTGTAGATGTCTTGTATGAATCTCTTCTATCTCCTCCAATTGGACCAAGCGTGTTTCAATTTTCTCAAATTGAACAATAAGGACATCAAACCTCTCCTTAAGAGATGAGTTGATTGTTTCGATCTTTGCATCGGCTACGTGGATGGCCGTTTTAGTGTCTTCCAAGAAGCTATGCATCAAGGCTTCGAAAGTTTCTTCTTGGTGGTTTAAGTGGGGACGGTGGTGGGACTGTGGTGAAGGTGGCGGACGGATGTGATGAGGATGAGGACGACTTTCTCCTCCATAAACTTCCCAAGGTTGATACAAGGTTGGATTGTATCGATTGTTGTGAGAAAGTGGCGGTTGATGGAATTCATGAGGCATGGGGATGTAATCTCCAATTTCTTCACGAGGGTAAGGACTCGCCATTCTCCTAGGATTGTCATGCTCCATTGATGGATCTCTGAAACACACAAATATAAAACCAAAACAAAAAAGAAAAAATTAAGGAAAAAATCAAAAGAAAAAAAAAAAACTTAGACTTTAATTTTCATCAAAAAATTTGTAGGCAATCAAACAAAAATCTCCGGCAACGGCGCCAAAAACTTGATGCACAGAAACTTTGATTCGTGCAGGGTTTAGATGCATATGCAAGTTTTAAATTTATAACCCTATGAAACTACAAGTGCAAAGTAGACAATTGTAGTACTTAGGGGTCGATCCACAAGGACTAGGTGATGAATGCACTACAAACCTATATGATTCGAATTAAGCTAAGGAAAAATATTATTTGGTTTGTAGGGTTTTTATTGAAGCAAATAACAAGCAATAATTAAAGGGATAGATAGATCAATTAAGATGAGAATTCAAGCAATTCACAAAACATATGCAAAACAAAAGTAATCGAATTAGGGTTTTTAGACTAGTTGTTCTAGAACTCATATCACTAATGTAAAGTCATCCCACTGTCGTGACGTAACTAACCTTCTACGTGTTCTACCCTAATAGACTCAACTATTACAGGTTATTATAAGGTGAAAACATGCTTTATGATCAAGATTGATTGTTCACTAGACTCCTTAACTAACCTATCGAATTGTTAAGGCACTACAAGAAAACCCGATTTTAGCGTCGAAATATAGCGTCGAAAATATTTCGACGCTAAAATGGCATCGGATTAGCGTCGTAATTGTGTCGCCTGAAACTTTCGACGCTATTTCGATGCTATGTAGGGATGAATAAAATTGATGCTAAATCATAGCATCGATTTAGCGTCAAAATGCCGTCTAGAGGCTCCTTTCGACGCTAAATCGACGCTAAAATAGCGTCGATTTAGCGTTGAACATATATCATCGTATTAGCATCGAATATTGCATCGAATTTGGTAGGTAGGTGCCATATTAAAAACGTTTTCACCTACCTATGTAGCGACGGTTTTGTTAATCGCAAAAACGAGGCTAAGTCGATGGTAATTCGACACAACTTTATTTGATGCTAATTTGATGCTAAATTTTTGACGCAAAATCGACTCTAAATTGCTGCTATAATCTCCTATATATATATACCCTCCCTTCCTCAGACCAAGAAACCATCGACAAATTTTAAAAAAAAACTTAAAAAAAAAAAAATTTAAATTTTAGAAAAACAAAAACTTTTAGTTTTTGAAAAAAAAAAATGGGCGATATATACGAACTCAGACGCTGGATGTATCGTCGTAAAGATGAAAATGGAGGGTTTTCAGAAGAGTTTCTCAACGGCCTTGAAATTTTCATGGCTCAAGCGAGTAGTGTGCCTACAATTCAACGGACCGGTTTCATGGTGTGCCGTGTCGGAAGTGCAAAAATTCGAGGCCGCAGACAATTGATACAGTTGGTACGTATTTATTTAATAGAGGGTTTATACCTGAGTATTATGTTTGGTTTTATCATGGTGATGGATATGAAGATGAAACTTCGGGTTGTACTAGTTACCAACCTATGGATCAGGGTTATTCGAATGAGCAATATGATCAGCATCAATTTGTTATAGAAAATGATCATGATATCGGGTTAGAGCAAAATAGGTTCGAAGAAATGGTAACCGATGCATTTCCTGGAGTTATGTCTACTCCTGATGTTGCTGAGTAACCCAATGTAGATGCAAAAAAATTCTATGATATGCTTGATTCTGCAAACCAACCAATCTATGAAGGTTGTAGGGAAGGTCTATCTAAATTATCATTGGCATCTAGGATGATGACAATAAAGTCTGATCATAATCAATCTGAGAGTTGCATGGATGATTGGGCAGCTCTTCTAAAAGAATATTTGCCAGAGGGTAATCAAGCTGCTGAGTCATACTACGACATACAAAAACTAGTCTCTAGTTTAGGATTACCTTCGCAGATGATATATGTTTGCATTGACAATTGCATGATATTTTGGAAAGATGATGAAGATCTACAGGAATGTCAATTTTGTCACAAACCAAGATTTAAGCCCCAAGGAGCTGGTAGAAGTAAAGTGTCGTACCAGCGAATGTGGTACCTACCCATAACAGATAAGCTACAAAGGTTATACCATTCGGAACGAACAGCTGCATCAATGAGGTGGCATGCGGAACATTCAACTATTGAAGAAGAAGTTCATCATCCTTCTGATGCAAAAGCTTGGAAACACTTCAAATCGGTACACTCTAATTTTGCTAAAGATAAGCGCAATGTTTATCTTGGCCTATGTACAGATGGTTTTGGTCCGTTTGGTATGTCTGGCAGGCAATATTCTTTGTGGCCGGTTATATTGACACCTTATAACCTTCCGCCTGATATGTGCATGCAGAGGAAATTTCTATTTTTGAGTATTTTAGTCCCTGGTCCGAAGCATCCAAGAAGATCTATTTATGTGTTTTTACAGCCGCTGATTCACGAGTTGAACTTGTTGTGGTCTCATGGGGTTCAGACTTTTGATTACTCCAAGAAAAAGAATTTTACCAAGCGAGCTGTGCTTATGTGGATGATAAGCGATTTTCCAGCGTACGGAATGTTATCTGGTTGGACAACACATGGTCGGTTATCATGTCCGTATTGCCAAAACGAAACAGATGCCTTCCAACCTAAAAATGGTAGAAAATCTTGTTGGTTTGATTGTCACCACAGGTTTCTCCCTATGAACCATCCGTACCGGGGGAACAGGAGACGTGTCCCACCACCGCCATATCTTTCAGGAGAGCAAATTGAAGGTCAACTTGATTATTGGGGAGCTCAGGATACAGCAAAACGTGGTGGTAACTGGCTTAATATCCCGGCCAATCTTCCAGATCGATACCTTGTTGAACATAATTGGCATAAGAAGAGCATTTTCTGGGATCTACCATACTGGAAGGATCATCTATTACGCCACAATCTTGATGTCATGCACATTGAGAAAAACTTTTTCGATAACATCATGCATACCATCTTAAACGTTTCAGGCAGGTCTAAAGACAACGTGAAGTCTAGATTGGATTTGCCTCTTATATGCTCTAGATTTGAGTTACATCTCACGGGAGATGGTAGAGCTCCAGTCCCTATCTTTAGATTATCAAACGAAGGCAAATCAACATTCTTCAACTGGGTTTCCACCAACGTAAAGTTTCCAGATGGATACGTGTCAAAACTCTCTAAGTTGGTAGAGCAAGGGAAAAAATTTTCTGGCATGAAGAGTCATGATTGTCATGTGTTTATGCAGAGATTATTGCTTTTCGCCTTTGTAGAGCTTTTGCCAACGAACGTGCATGGTTCACTTGCAGGTATAATTTCTATGATGATATATAAATATCTAAACAAATGATGTGTGAAAAATTATATTTTTTTTTGATGATATTGAACTTCGGTTTTAGGTGTTGGAGCATTTTTTCGAGATCTGTGTGTGCGAACTCTGACTGAGGATGAAATTCAACAACTAAAACATAACATCCCAATATTGTTGTGCAACTTAGAGAAGATATTTCCTCCATCTTTCTTTGATGTTATGGATCATCTTCCTGTCCATCTTCCTCACGAAGCCGATTTAGGAGGGCCCGTTCAATTTCGTTGGATGTATCCTTCCGAGAGATTCATGAAACACTTAAAAGGAAAGGCAAAAAACCTGGCTAGGGTTGAGGGATCAATTGTTGCGGGAAGTTTAACCGAAGAAACCTCTCATTTCAGCTCATATTACTTCTCTCCCACTGTCCGGACACGAAAAAGAGCTCCACGTAGGTACGAAGATGGTGGCATCGCGCAAGCGTATCCGGTTTTAGATGTCCCAGATATATTCTGTGTAGTTGGTAGGCATGCCGGAATCACAAGAGAAGAAGATTGGTTCTCATACGAAGACTACAATTGTGCACACACATATATTCTCTTACAATGCGATGAAGTTACCCCATTTTTGAGGTATATATTATAATTATCAACTACGGACTGATGTCAAAAGGGTTATCTTCGTACTTATATATGCTTTGAAAACATTTATTATAACTATATTTTCTCGTAGTGAATTCATTCGCCAAGTTGCCAAGGCTTTCCCAAATACATCCGCCGATGAGATTGAAAAATGTAAAGATCTCCACTTTGCTAAATGGTTGAAAACTCAAGTAAGTTAAAAACAAAATTATATATATCTAGTTTCCATTAAAACCTATATATACAGTTTGTGTTTATTATATTTACAATGTGTATACTGTATTTGCCAGGTTGATTATGGAGACACGTCGTACCCTGTATGGTTTAGAGAGTTGATCCAAGGTCCATCGGGAAAAGTTACGTCATCTCCAATGTATTTTACACGAGGTTATGTGTTTCATACGTTCGAACGTGGAAAAAACAGAGCAACTGCGAACTATGGTGTGGTAGTTCGAGCGGGGGACACGGATTTTTATGGCATTATACAAGACATTGTTCAAGTGCAATTCCCTGGTTTGGTTAACTTAAAGTGCACCTTTTTGAAATGCGAGTGGTTCGATGTTAACGGATCTCGTTCTTATGAAAAGTACGATCCATTTGTCCTTACATCACAAGCGGATCAAGTTTGTTTCATACCATATCCACATGTCAGAAAAACAAGGATTTCATGGTTATCTGTGCTTAAAATAGCTCCCAGAGGAATGATAGTTGAATCCGACGACGCTCCTATGCAATATGAAGCAGCCGTGGATATAACAACTCCAGAATAAGATATAGACAACATCATTCTTATAGATCCGCAAAATCGAGAAGAAGAAATTCTTTTGGAGGCTACCGATGCTGAAAACCAGGAAGACGAGTTCGAAAACGAGAGTGGCGAAAATACCAATGAGAATGACGATGACTCAAATGACGATTCGGAGTGAAGCATATACATGTGTTTTATTTGGATTTTTGTTTTTATTTCATTTGTTTCGGCTAATATTAATTTGTTATTATACTATATTTTCTATTATTATTAAGTTTTTTAAAAAAAAAAATAAGCTGAATTAGCGTCGAATTAGCATCGAATCAGATGAATTCGACGCTATTTTGACGCTATGTATCATTTTGAAAATAAGTATGAAAAATTTTGGTTTGCCGCCATCGGTTAAACCAAATTAATTGAATCTAGCGTCGTTTTTGCATCGGGTAGTAAAAAATCCGCCACCTTTTCCATTCTATACCCTAAACCCTAAAAAGAGAATCTGTTAGATTTAGCGTCGAACTAGCATCGAATCAGATGAATTCGACGCTAAATCGATGCTATTTAGGGTTTAGGGTATAGAATAAAACATCGATTTAGCGTTGATTTAGCGTCGAATTCATCTGATACGAGGCTAATTCGACGCTAAATCTAAAAATTTCTATTTTTTGGGTTTAGGGTATAGAATGGAAAAAGTGTCGGATTTTTTATTATCCGATGCAAAAACGACGCTAAATTCAATTAATTTGGTTTAACCGATGGCGGCAAACCAAAATTTTTCATACTTGTTTTGGTTTACCAATTCGATTTAGCGTCAAATTTGCGTCGAATCTATTTCAGATTCGACGCTAAATTAAAAAAATTTCACTAAAATCGCGGTAACCATTTATTTTGCGTGGGAAGCCGGAAAAGATTAATTAAATTTGACGCTATTTCGACGCTAATTAGCGTTGAAATAGCGTCGGATAGAGTAATAAAACTCAGAACCAGACTTCTTCTTCTTCCTCATTTCCGATTTCTTCTTCTCTCTCTCTCGGCGACCTCTCTCTCTCTCTATCTCCCGCCGCCGGCGACCTCTTTCTCTTCTCTCTCTCTCTCTCTCTCTATCTCCCGCCGCCGGCGACCTCTCTCTCTTCTCTCTCTCTCTCTCGGCGACCTCTCTCTCTCTCTTCTCTCTCTTTCCGGCGACCTCTCTCTCTTCTCCCTCTCGGCGACCTCTCTCTCTCTCTCCCGCCGCCGGCGACCACCTCACTCTCCCCGCAAAATCTTCTCCCTCGATCTCGACCACCTTCGAGATCTATGGTAATTTTTTTTTTTTTTTGTTAATAATATTATGTTAAGTTTCATTTAGGAATTTTTAGAAAATAGAATAGATTTTTAGGAATTTTTAGAAAATAGAATAGATTTTTAGGAATTTGAATGGATTTGTAGAAATTAAATTGGATTTGTTGGAATTGAAATGGATTTGTAGTAAATAGAATTTATGTGTTTGTATTTATAAAATTTATAAAATCATGAGTTTATGAAAATTATTAATAAACGAATTTGAGAATTTTAATTTTTCAAAACATATATATTTGTGTAAAATATAATAAAAATCATTTGATCTATAATTTAGAAATGTAAATAAATATTTGTTTTAAACAAAAACGATTTTATAAGTAATTTTACATTTATATTCTATAATAATGAACTTATAAAAATAAATTTTTGAAGTTAAAATAACAAAAAAAGTTTACAAATTATGTTCATATTTTATATAGAAAATTTAAATTTTTTTAGCCTTTTTGGAATTATTTTTACAAATTTTATATTTATCTATGAATTTATATGTTTTCTATTTTTATTTATTAATTTTTTTGGTTTCATAATCCACCACCTTCCTACGGACAGTTATTTGGCGAGGATGGTACGATTCCTGGATATGATGGTCATCGCGGATCAGGATCAGGATCTGGATCAGCGTCGGGTTCGCAAGCTGCGACATATCGTCCACGACCTCCACCATGAGGTCCATCACGAGTTGCACCACGTGTTGCACCACGAGCTCCGCCACCGCCACCGCCTCAGCCAGAGCCAGAGACACAGACAGAAGAAGACGCAGCATACCCTTCTGATGACCACCAAGAGCCGCCACCGGCAAACGCGCTTCTCATGATGCGGATTAACGAGCTTCTCCGCCAACCTGGACGAGAGACACGGGTTAGGACGCTCCATCCGATGAGGCCTCCTGGTACATTATGGTATGATTATATCTTTTACAATATTACTAATATTGGTTATTTAATTTTTAATTACAAATTATAATTAGATCATTGTAAATTCTTGTTTAACAGGTTTAGCGATAACAAGGTATCGCGTTCGGTCACCAAGGCCATCGCGGCCTATTTCACTATGCCCCATGCTAATTGGAGCAAGACGCTGCAGCATGTGCGGGATATTTGGTTCGAATCATGGGCGGTAAGTCTTTTTATATTATTTATTTTTAATTATTAAAAAATTTTATTTTAAATATATTCATAATATTATTCGTATTTTTGTAGTGAGGGTGGCATTGGGAAGAAGCTCGTACTTTCGAAGTGCGAGCAGAGTTCGAGCATAAGGCGCTAAAGCGTCTCAACGGTTACGTCGGTAACTTGAAGAAGGCGTGGCGCGCGAAAGGCGATGAGGCGAAGCCGATAGGGATGGATCCCGATGTTTGGTCGGGTCTAGTGCAGTTCTGGGAGGATCCCAATTCGGTGGTTAAATCGGGGAAGTGTTCTGTAGCCCGTCTCACGCCAGTGGCCGAAGGAGATGGACCTTCAAAGCATTGTGCGGGTCAAAAATCGTACGCCACAGTACTACTGGATATGGTAATTTATTTGATTTCTTGGTATTTTAAATATTTATATAATTTATATTTAAGTTTTATTTACGTTTATTTTTGTTTAACAGGCTGATGGCGGTGATCTTCCTCCGATTGTTAAAGTGATGGAGAAAACTCATCGGAAGAAGGATGGGACGTTTGTTACCGCTCAAGCGGAACGAACGTTCAACGAGTACAACGCACGACTGGCAGCGGTAGACGAATCTGTCCAGTCTACGATGGGTGTCCAAGATTTGGATCGACTTTACGAAGAGGTAATTTTTTAGATTTTCTTAATATATTTAAAGTTATTTTTATTACTATTTTATTGTATAACATTTTTATTTTATAGGTTGCACCGAAGAAGAAAGGACGAACGATGGGTGTTGGATCCATCAGGGATGTCCTAGCAGCTTGTCGTCGGCTCGATATTCTTACACCGCGGGTCCGTCTCAGCCGCAATTGACCAGACAGTTGGAAACTGCTAATTCTAGGATTTCGCAGCTAGAGACTAACCTTTCGGCAATGACCAGTCCCTTTAACATCATTGCAGTGGATAATCCGACATTAGCAACTACCTTGCAAGGGCTTCAGTTTCCTCCACCGCCTCCTCCACCTGACGGTCCTACGCAATTCGAGCAAGAATCCGAAGAGATGATCCGGGAAGATGTCATCAACCTAAGGACCCAACAACAAGAGTAGATTAGGATTTTTATTTCATTTGTATCGCATATTTTGTTTTATAATGTTTTTAATTTTTAATAAATTTTTATAATATTTTTTATATATATTTTTATAATATTTTTATTTTTTTTTCTAAAAAAAAAATTATAAACGACGCTAAATCGATGCTATTTAGCATCCAAAAATTAGCGTCGATTTAGCGTCGTAATTAGTTGCGACGCAAAATTAGCGTCGAAAATTAATTAGCGTCGAATTACGCTGACGCTAAATGTCTGTTTTCTTGTAGTGAGATGCCTAGCTCATCGAATACTAGGTCCGGAGATATAACAAGCTTCTGGAGAGTATATCAACCTAAGATCAACCCCTGGGCAGCTAAGCCAGTTTGTGCTTTGAGAGCAAATAAAGATGAAGAATCAATTGTAGAATGAAACTCTAATCGATTAAGTATGTAAAAGCATAGAATTAAGAAGGTGCATAGAAATCAAATCAAAGCAAATACTCTAATATGTTTTGCAACACGTAGCAGCAAGAGTAAAGCACATAAACATAAAGATAAATCATTGATCTACAAAGCGTAAGGAATTAGATCTCATCTCTTCGAAATAGGGCAAAGTCAATCCATCCTTAAAGGCTTTTAGAATCAAATATGCATTAAGAACAAGAGAAAAACGAAATACCTATTTAGGTATTGATTTAGGCTATTATGGCCGGCTGCTTAACTTCCTAGAGAGGCTAAAAACAAGTATATATAAGGGTTTAAGGAGGCTTAAGTCGGCTAGGGCTTCTTCGGGCAAAAACGTCTTTTTAGTCGAAACTGAGGCAAGACCGGTCACAGTAACGGTCGGGCTTCGTGACCGGTATTAGAGGCTTCCTTGGTGCTTCTAAAAGGTCGACAAAGGTCTGGATCATCGGCCCATGGGCGGCCCGGTGCTTGGCTTCCTTGTGCACTCACTTCACTTCTAAGGAAGTTTGACATGTCCTCAGTGATTCCAGTGTATCGTCTAAAGTACAGCTCCAATTGATGAAATTCCAACTCCATTGGAAAGCTAACTCAAAGGGCTATCTCCAGACCAAGTTGCATTAAATTCCAAATTGATTTGATCCTCTGTTCATCAGCGAACGTTTGGCATATATGTTCTGTCCAGTTTGAGAATATGCATTATGTTCAAGATAAAATGACTTGGCTTGATTCCTTTGACTTAAATGAGTAGCTGCATCATAGATAACACTCTTTTTTCTCCATTTTACATCCTTTTGATGATAAAACCTGTTAAGACCTTAAAATCTACAAATACGAGAAAACTACCTCTTTTGGTCGAAAAGCTTTATTAATATATGTAAAAATCATAGTAAAATAGATAGTAAAAATTTTAAAATATAGATCGGTACAGGGTTCATCTGGATTGTCATCGGGGACGAGTCGTGTTTGAGCGAGAGGTAGGAAAGTTGGTGTATCAGGGGGTGAGACCGACTTCCGGAAGTCTCGTGATTTCGGTGATTCAGGCTGAGCAGTTGATTGAGAAGGGCTGCTAGGCATATTTGGTGACGATTGTGATGCCAAAGTCTATTGGAGAGGTGGCAGTGGATGATATTCGGATCGTTCAGGATTTTGAGGATGTTTTTCGGTCGTTGCAGGGATTATCGTCGTCTTGGTCTGATCTTTTCACGATCGAATTGGAGCCTAGGACGACTCTGATATCTAAGGTGCCTTACCGTATGGCTTCAGCAGAGATGGCAGAGCTGAAGAAGCTGTTGGATGATCTGTTGGGTAAGGGTTTCATTTAGCCGAGTAGTTCACCGTGGGTAGCGTTGGTGTTGTTCATGAAGAAGAAGGATGAGAGTTTCTGGTTGTGTATCGATTACCAGGGACTTAACTGAGTTATTGTGAAGAACAGGTATCCTCTGCCGTGGATTGATGAGTTGTTGGATCAGTTGGGAGGGGCTACTTGGTTCTCCAAGATTGACTTGGCGTCGAGTTACCATCAGATTCTGATTGATGAGGCATATGTCAGGAAGACTGCTTTCAGGATATGGGCATTATGAGTTCGTGGTGATGCCTTTTGGGTAGACGAATGTGCCAGTAGCGTTCATGCAGTTGATGAACGGGGTGTTCCAGGAGTATTTGGATGAGTTCGTGATTATCTTTATTGATGATATTCTGGTGTATTCGAGGAGTCCTGAGGAGCATGAGGTTCATCTGAGGAAGGTTTTGGAGAAGTTGCGGGAGCAGAAGCTGTATGCTAAGCTGAGCAAGTGCAGTTTCTGGCAGCGCGAGATAGGTTTTCTTGGTCATATGGTGTCTGTAGAGGGAGTTTCTGTGGATCCGGCTAAGATTGAGGCTATCGGAGGATGGCCTAGACCGAGGAATACCACGAAGATCAAGAGTTTTCTCGGTTTAGCGGGTTATTATCAGAGATTTATCAAGGATTTTGCGAGTATGCAGCTGGCGTTGACGAAGCTGACAGGGAAGGATGTCCCTTTTGTGTGGTCTTTAGCGTGCGAGGAGAGTTTCGAGAAGCTGAAGGAGATGCTGACCAGTACACCACTGTTGGCGTTGCCGGATCCGGACGAGCCTTACGTGGTGTATACGGATGCTTCAAGAGTTGGTCTGGGTTGTGTCCTGATGCAGCAGGGAAAGGTAATTGCATATGCTTCGAGGCAGTTGAGGAAGCACGAATGCAACTACCCTACCTATGATTTGGAGTTGGCTGCAGTGATTTTTGCTTTAAAGATTTGGCGATCTTATCTTTATGGCGGAAAGGTGCAGGTGTTCACAGACAATAAGAGTCTGAATTATTTCTTCACTCAACCAGAGCTGAACCAGAGACAGAGGCGCTGGATGGAGTTTGTAGCAGATTATGATCTGGAGATTGGGTACCATCCAGATATGGATAATCTGGTTGTAGATGCGTTGAGCAGGAAGAGGGTTGCTTCGGCTCAGGAGTGGGATATGGAGGAGTTGGTGAGTGACATTAGCACCTTGGGGATGTGTGTTATTTCATAGGAGCCGTTGGGATTAGAGGTAGCTAATCAAGCGGATTTGCTGAGCAGGGTTCGAGCAGCTTAGGAGAAGGATCAGGTTTTGGTTGATGCTTCTAAGGTGTTTTGTTATGAGTATTAGGTGTCGGTGAGCGGGATAATACTTGTGAACGGGCGGGTCAGTGTACCCAAGGATGATGATCTGCGACAGGAGATTCTGAGAGAGGCTCATTCGAGTATGTTGTCGATTCAATCAGGAGCGACCAAGATGTACCGAGATCTGAAGTGGTATTATCACTGGGTAGGGATGAAGAAGGATGTGGCTAACTGGGTTGCAGCATGCAACGTGTGTCAGCTAGTGAAGGTTGAGCATCAGGTTCCGAGTCGTTTGTTGTAGAGTTTGCCTATTCTAGAGAGGACGTGGGACATGATTACCATGGACTTTGTGACAGGGTTGCCGGTGTCGCGGACCTATGATGCTATTTGGATGATAGTGGATCGTCTGACTAAGTCAGCACATTTTCTTGCCATCAAGAAGACCGATGGGGCAACAGTTTTGGCTAAAAAAGTATATGCGTGAGATTGTGAGGCTGCACGGAGTGCCAGCGAGTATTGTGTCAGACAGGGATCCGAGATTTGCTTCTGAGTTTTGGGGACCATTTCAGGCTGATGGGGACTAAGGTGCATATGAGTACAGCATATCATCCACAGACGGATGGGCAAAGGACGATTCAGACTCCTGAAGATTTACTAAGGATGTGTGTGCTGGATTACGGTGGTCATTGGGCGGATCATCTGAACCTGGTTGAGTTTGCGTATAACAATAGTTACCAGGCGAGTATTGGGATGACTCCATATGAGGCTCTGTATGGGAGGTCGTGTCGTACACCATTATGCTGGACTCAAGTGGGGGAGAGGAGCGTGTTTGGTGCAGATTTTTTTAGGAGACGACGGAGAGATCTGTGTTTTGAAGCTGAACATTAAGGAGGCTCAAGATCGGTAGAGGAGTTATGCTGATAAGAGACGGAAAGAGCTAGAGCTAGAGTTTGAGCGGGGAGATCAAGTGTATCTAAAGGCAGCGATGTTGAGGGTCCTAACAGATCCATTTCAGAGAATAAGCTAAGTCCGAGGTTTATGGGTCCGTTCAAGGTGGTGGAACGGGTTGGACCAGTGGCTTATCGGTTGGAGTCAACTCAGAGTATGAAGGCATTTCATAAGGTCTTTCACGTGTCGATGTTGAGAAAGTGCCTGCATAAGTCTGAGGAGGTGTTTGCTAGGATTCCAGAGGATCTTCAGCCCAATATGACGTTCGCGGCAAGACCTGTGAGGATTCTCGAGAGGAGAGTCATGGTGCTGCGGCGAAAGAGGATACCGTTGGTGAGAGTCGTGTGGGACTGTGACGGTGTCGAGGAGGAGACTTGGGAACCAGAAGCGAAGATGAAGGCAAAGTTCTCAAAGTGTTTCGAGAAGCAAGTGGAGGCTTGAGTTTGTCTTTTCTGGTTTTCAGTTTTGTGAAAGCATGTGGCTATATTTTGGTTATGTATTTACGCTTGGTGTTGTAACGATTATACATTTCTGGTGATTTAATAAGATGGGTATTTCTTATTAAATGTGTTTATAAGATGTGAGTTCTTATATTGTATGAATGGTGGGGGGTCATGTGTTGTGTGATGGCTGGGAAATAGAGGTTTTATGTGAGTTAGAACCTATCTATTTCCTAGGAGGAGTCTGGAAAAAGAGGTTTTATGAGACTTAGAACTTGTCGTTTTTCAGGGACTCTGGCAGGAAACACCCTAGTGTTTGGGTTGTTTCGGATGGCCTAGTGATTAATCATGGATGTGATGATATTCCGGGTTAGGGGATGTCATGAGGTAACCACGTGAAGTGAGTCTGGTCGATTGGTGCTTATGAGGCACATTGCAGAATTAGTGCTCTAGGGACAGTGAGGTTTCCTGCATATACTCGAGGGGACAGTGAGGTTCTCTCGAGGGGATAGTGATTTATCCTGCATATATCTCGAGGGACAGGGATCTCTCCAGGGGACAGTGAGGTCTCCTGCATGCTGATAGCTTGACGGACTATGTGTCCTGAGAGTGGGAGGGGTATGGAGCATACCGATAGCCTGATGGACGGCGGTTCTGACGAAGGGAGTGGTATGATATACACCGATAGCTCAAAGGGTGACGACCCTGAGAGTGTGAAGGGTGTATATGTATATGGGTTATAAGCATAACGTTTGTGATGTGATTATAAGTATGTTATAAGCATAACGTTTGTGATGTAATTATAAGTATGAGACTAGATGAGCTTTAGGGATTGGGATGTGGTGCTGGTGATATGCTCAAATTTCCCTGAGCTACTCTCTCAAATTAAGTGATCGTAGTAGTACTTAGGGATCAAATCCACAGAGAATCAAATCACACAATCGACTAATGAATTCAAATTAGGCTAAGCAAATATGTATGAATGTAAAGTAGAAAGCAAAGCAAACAAGCAGACTGTGATATGATTCTAGTAATCAATGAGACAAAAGAGTTAGGCTATGGGCAATTCTCAGGAATAAATCGAAATCAAGGATAAAAGACTGTTAGAATTTTATTAAGCACAGTTCTAGAACTCAAACACGAATATAAAACCAAATCAACTTTCGTTGTAAAGATTATCTATGACTAAATCCCTAAATTCAAAAAAATTTTGCAAACTTAGTGAATAAAATCAAGCATTAAGTTCAAGTTTGATTGTTCACAAAATTACTAAGCCAAATTTCTTTGCGAATAGATAATTTTGCTCAGCTAAGATTATACCAGGTTGTTAATAATACTTTCGCATCTATTAAAGCAACCTAGGGTTTCTAATTTCAGTTGATCAATCCTAAAATCAGAGTTATAGCAATCTAGATGAAGAACAAGAAGATAAATCCTAACAGTAATCAATCCTAGCAATTTCTCATCAATCCCTTGAATCCCCAAAACCTAATAAGGAATCTACTTAGACATAGATGATGAAAACATTATCAATAGAAAAGAGTAAAACAATTGTCTCAATAGAAAACAAGATGTAAACTTGAAAACCTAAAAGAAAACTATATATAATGTATCAAAAATAGACTGGGTTTCTATCGCAAACTTCTGGGTTTCTATCGCAAAAAGGAAATAGTTAAAGCTTGACATCTTCTCGTCAGATATAAGTGTGTCGATCGACACACATGTGTTGTGTTGATCGACACAGTCTTGAAAACTTAACTTCTTCTCGCGGCGAACATGTGTGTAGATCGACACACATGGGTTGTGTCGATCGACACAAGCTCCAAATTTCGACTCCGAGTTGATCACTTCGGCTCTTCTTTCCTTGATACTCCAAAATGCTCCAAAAGCTCCCATTAGGCTCCAAACATTCATTGACCTACAAAGACTCTAAAACAATAGGAAAACACCAAAAAAACTCTATAAAAAAGACTTATGTCATGGTAAAAAACGGATAAAAACCATGATATATCAATTCCCCCAGACTTAGCCTTTGCTTGCCCTCAAGAAAAACATTAACCAAGAATGTGAAAGAGGTTTGAAAACGCAGAAGCTTACCTTCCCTTGGAGCACCCAACTGACCTTTTCAACTAGTAAGCCACATAATGCAAAACCAATCTCAAAGTCAGACCACCATGTACTTCTCCACAGACATTCGCATCCTCCCAAATTCACCCACAACTTCACAGCATAATTCGCAAGTCATCATTGCTGGGCTTCGATGATCTCAATGCCAAGAACCTTCTAGACTTATTCCTATACTACACCATGGCAAGTGAACTACACAACCCTTAGTACTCTTTCTCTCCCCCAGACTTATTTGATTATCTATTTTTTTGTTTAGAGACTCAAAAGTAGTGATTTCACTAATGTTGTTCCTTGTGAGGAGACAAGGTCATGAAGATTGATCGTCTTTCACATCCGTTCTAAGGGACTTAGACTGTTGCTTTTGAGCTCTGGGTGATCATCTCTTTAGTAATTCCAAATTTCTTTGGTTTTCTACTCAAAGAAAATCATATCACCCCTTTTCTTCTTTCTCTTTGTTTTTTTTATAAACCAGGGAGAGGAGTACCATCACTTTCCACACAGGTTGCACTTGTCAGGTATGAATGAGGAGTCAAGCCCTATGAACACCAATCACAAAGAAGACTGTTGCGTGGCTCGAACTTGGCGGATTATACTGGAAGTAACAGACATTTCCAGTCAACCAGTCAGCCTTAGGGTTTTTCATTAGTCTAACTCTGAAATCGATCCTGGAAAAATGGTCACTCGTTTGAAAAGAACAATCCAATAAACCAAAAGAAGGGTCGTGTCCAACTATTTTGACTCAATAAAACAAAAATTTGACTCTCAAAAACAAACACAAAGTTAGTAACTACCTCCCCCAGACTTAAACAACACTGTCCCCAGTGTTATCAAGCCTGTAGTTGGTGAAAGAACATAAAAGAAAAGAAAACACCAATTGAAAAGAATGAGCACTTACATGTGCAGGGTGTGTCGATCGACACAAGCAATGTGTGTCTATCAACACATAGGTTTTCCTCGCCTCGTCGTTTTTTTTTTTTCATCATGAAGCACTTAAAAACAAAACCAAAAGTTAGTGAACAAAGGGAAAAATAAACAAAAATAAGTAGACCTACCAGTGGGTTGCCTCCCACTAAGCGCTTGTTTTCAGTCATTAGCTTGACTGTGTCAGGCTTTTGGTGGATCTTTGAGGGGTCTTATGTTTCCCTCATCCTTTGGTAACCTCACATTTGAACAACACCAAGAAGGAGTTTCATCGTGTTTTCCATCATCACCTGGACAATTTCCTCTTCTTTCTCCCTTAACTCCAAGGGGATGATGACTCTGAACTTGGAGAAAGGCTTGGAAGTGTTTTTGCGCTTGGACCTTACTGGTTTGTCGACTTCGTGATGTGCAGTGGGAGGAGACTTCTTGAGGACGTTTTGGACCTTGCTTGTGTCATCTCCAGGGTCTAAACTCGGCTTTCCTCCATTAGTAACAGCATGAAAGTATTCTCTTTGACATGAACTGCTGGGTAGAAGACATTCTGGTTGATCTTTGAGAAGGAGATTCGCTGATTAGGAAAATCCACGATCGCACCCACAGTGGCAAGAAAGGATGCACCAAGAACCAATGGTTTATTGCTATCCTTTTTCAACTCCATCATGTGAAAATCTGTCGGAACCAGACAATCTCCTACTTGAAGCATCAAGTTAGGAACGAACCCTTTCGAAATCGTAGAAGTAGAATCAGCAAGCTCGATAGATATCTTTGAAGGTTGCAGATCCAAAATCCCTAGTTTCCTTGCAACAGACTCAGCTATGACTTTCACATTAGTTCCATTGTCACAGAGAGAATTCTTTAACTCCATGTCGTTGATTGAGCAAGGAATAATGAACATTCCTGGACTCGGTATCTTAGGTAATTTCCTCAACAGGGGTTGAGCCTGTCTCCCTTTTTCCTCTGATGTTTTGACACCAATAGGTCTTGGGTATGGTATCTTAGGCTTGTAGACCCGCTCAATTGCATTGACCGAAGGTTTCAACGAAGTTGGGCATGTCTGGGACTTGCGTCGATCGACATAGGTAGGCTATGTTGATCGACACACCTGTGTTGACCCTGTGTCGAGCTCAGTCGATGCATGTTTGATTGCGTAAAATCCTTTGGGGTGTGTCGATCGACACACACCATATGTATCGGTCAACACAGACTTTTTCTTCGAGTGCATATCGCGATTCTGGGCTTGTGTCGATCTACACAGCCCATTTGTGTTGATCGACACATGATCTGCAATCTCCAAATTTGCGATTTGTTCAAGCTCCACGAATTCTTACTCCTCTTGACCCTTTTCATAAGCTTTAAGCACCTCTTTCTCACTCCCCAAAGTGATCGCATTGACATGTAGTATTGGGTTTGTGTCAGTCTTACTTGGAAGAAAACCCTCTTATCTCTTTACTGACTCCGCCGTTTGAGCTACTTGCTGATCCAACTTCTTCACATGAATGGTCAGATGCTCAATTTTCCCATTCAGATCAGTGTACATAGCATCCATCTTCCCATTAAAGCTCACTGTCATCTTCTGTTGACCCTCTAAGAGTTGCTCCAGCATAGACTTCATCTCACTATCCGTAGATTGAGCAGGAGGCATCTGATAAGAAGAAGAACCATAGTCCCTTGTGTAGTTGTTTCTCTGAAACGACTTCTGATAGCTTCCATTGTAGCCTCTGTTCCCTTGCTGATTACCAAACCTCTGACACTGATAACCAGTCGCATTGATGTAGCTAACATCCTCTTCATCACGCACTTCCTCCTGAGCAAACTAAATTGGCTTCTTCCCCACTAGAAGGTTATGCACAGAATCTAACTTGGCTTTCACCTCAGCAATTTGGCTTCCATCCATGTTCCCACCAAGCTTCTTCCTTTCGAAATCTGCGTTCTTGGTACTATTGTTAGAAGCCAAGTTCTCGAAAAGCACCAATGCATCCTCTGGATATCTGGTGTTGAAGTTCCCATTGCTCGCAGCATCTAGAGCCATTTGGTACCTCCAATCGATCCCTCTGAAGAAGATACCCAACAACTGCACATCACTAAAGCCATGGTGAGGACAATCTCTCTGGTAGGCCTTGAACCTCACCCAAAAAGCCTTGAATGCTTCAGTAGGTCCCTGCTTGAATGTGGAAATCTTCGTCCTCAAGTCCTCTGAACGTGGCTCATCAAAGAAGTTGTTGAGGAAAGCATTCTTGGTGTCCTCCCAAGTAGTCAAAGATCCGGGTTCCAACTTCTTCAACCAGTAAGCTGCTTCTCCACTTAGAAAGTAAGGGAAAAGCTTGCAGTAGAGGTAGTCGTCCATCTCCATTAGCCTTGATGCTAGATGCTAAGTCATCAAACCTCTCTATGTGATCGATGGGATGCTCGGAGGAGAGACCATGGAACGGATTCTGAGCCACAAGAGCGAAGTATGCTGGCTTTAACTCGAAGTCATTCCTCTGGAAAGCTGGAGGGTGAATGGCAGCCCTGTTAGGATAGAACTCATCAGGCCTATTGTATTCTCCCAAAGTACGCCCACGCCCAGCTGGCTCTTAGCGCTGCAGGACCTGTTGCCGAAACTACTCAGGCTGCTCCACAATCACAACTCCATGCTCGTCTAACTTCTGACTCTGAGCATTGTACCTCTGACCCTCTAAATCCTGAAGAACCTCATCTTCACCTCTGATCAGAACTAAAGAATTGACCATCTTGGCTGCATTTGTCGCTGCTCGGTTCGCTCGCTCTAAAGCTCCTAACTCAGAAACAAATTCCACTAAATCTTGATTCTTGTTGCTTCTGATCTTGCGATTATGCATACACCTGAAACACACAAAAACAAAAGAAAACAGAAGTAAGTAAACAAAAAATTAAAACTTAAACAAAACTCTAATATCAAAAATCGTCTGGTGAAATCAATTCCCCGCCAACGGCGCCAAAATTTGATATGCTCAAATTTCCATGAGCTACTCTCTTAAATTAAGAGATCGTAGTGGTACTTAGGGATCGAATCCACAGAGAATCAAATCACACAATCGACTAATGAATTCGAATTAGGCTAAGGAAATATGTATGAATGTAAAGTAGAAAGCAAAGCAAACAAGCAGAGTGTGATATGATTCTAGTAATCAATGAGACAAAAGAGTTAGGCTATGGGCAATTCTCAGGAATGAATCGAAATCAAGGATAAAAGACTGTTAGGATTTTATTAAGCACAATTCTAGAACTCAAACACGAATTTAAAACCAATCAACTTTCGTTGTAAAGATTATCTATGACTAAATCCCTAAATTCAAAATTTTTTTGCAAACTTAGTGAATAAAATCAAGCATTAAGTTCAAGTTTGATTGTTCACAAAATTACTAAGCCAAATTTCTTTGCGAATAGATAATTTTGCTCATCTAAGATTATATCAGGTTGTTAATAATACTTTCGCATGTATTAAAGCAACTAGGGTTTCTATTTCAGTTGATCAATTCTAAAATTAGAGTTATAGCTATCTAGATGAAGAACAAGAAGATAAATCCCAACAGTAATCAATCCTAGCAATTTCTCATCAATCCCTTAAATCCCTAAAACCTAACAAGGAATCTTCTCAGACATAGATGATGAAAACATTATCAATAGAAAAGAGTAAAACAATTGTCTCAATAGAAAACAAGATGTAAACTTGAAAACCTAAAAGAAAACTATATATAATGTATAAAAAACGGACTGGGCTTCTTCTGCAAACTTCTAGGCTTCTATCGGAAAAAGGAAATCTTCAAAAGCTTGACATCTTCTCGTCAGATATAAGTGTGTCGATCGACACACATGTGTTGTGTCGATCGACACAGTCTTGAAAACTCAACTTCTTCTCGCTTCGGACACAGTCTTGAAAACTCAACTTCTTCTTCAAGCTCCAAATTTCGACTCCGAGTTGATCACTTCAGCTCTTCTTTCCTCGATGTTTCAAAATGCTCCAAAAACTCCCATTAGGCTCCAAATGTTCATTGACCTACAAAGACTCTAAAACAATAGAAAAGCACCAAAAAGACTCTATAGAAATGACTTATATCATGGTAAAAAACGGGTAAAAACCATGATATATCAGCTGGCCGGGTGGGTCAGGAGTGTGATAAGGATGTGTAAGTGGATGTCTAGTCTAGGGTTTTTACTAGTGTTTGGATCCTCGGTTCAGACGACCATGGTAAACAGATGTAGCGTCTTTGGTCGTGCATGTTCTTGTTTGATTGTTGCGTGATCAATTGGTCCAATTTTGGGTCTACGGTTGGTCGTGCATGTTCTTGTTTGATTATTGTGCGATTAGTCGGGCAGACCTAATCCGGATCAGGGAACGTTGCATTGTTGATGTTTCCGGGCTAATCTGGTCGGGTTTCGGACGGGAGTGTTAGCCTTAGTGGGATGGTGTTACATGATTCGAGGTTGAATCCGTGTTAGTGGGGGAGAATTGTAACGTCCGTGAACTAAAAATATGATTTTTGGGCTGTGCGTCGATCGACGCAATGTGTGTCGATCGACACAGTGTTTCGACTTGTGAGAAGTCGTGAATTTGGGTGTTGCGTCAATCGACACTGGTGTGTGTGTCGATCGACACAAGCTATAATTAAACCGGGTTGGTTTAATTTTGGGCGTCGGTTCGGCTCGGTTTAGGGAGAAGCCCTAGGGTTCGCTTATAAAAGGGTTGTAGCCGAGTTATGTTGCGTTTTTGGTCGTTTTTGAGTTCTAGAAAAGTTTTAGAGAGTTTCCAGTGAGTTTTGAGTGAGGATTTGAGAGAAAATGAAGAATCATCGTTGATTTCTTCGAGTTCTTGATCCTAAAAGCTTTGGTGTGAGGCTCTGGAGATCATTTCTGGTGGGTTGGTTTCGCGATTTGGAGAAGATTCCGATTGTAGATATGTGTTCTTTGTGTTCTTCGCGTTCTTCATGAAATTCCATCATTTTTCTTTCTAGAATCGAGGTGAGTGCGTGACCCATAGGCTTATCTGGGTAAAGGAATAGGCAGAATGCGATTGATTGTGTTTGTTTGGTGGATTTGTGCAGGAGATCGAAGCGATGTGATCAGGAATCGATCCGTGAGAGGATAGGTTCGATTTCTGAGTTCTGCGTAGTGCATCGATCAACACAATTGCTTTGTGTCAATCGACCCAGTGTGCATCGATCGACACCAGGGTTGTGTGTCGATCGGCACACTGCTACTGCATCGATCGACACATGGTGGTTATGTCGATCGATGCAAGGTCTATTTGCTGATTCGCGTTTAACTGTTCATGTTATGCATGGTTGATTGTTCATCCTGATATTGTATCTCTTTCTTATGCTTGTGTGTATAGCCTGTAGATGGGTTGACCGTCTCACTGAGTATTTGTGATAATACTCACGCATCTCTTTTTGCCATGTGATGCAGGTAAAGAGAAAATGTGATTATGGAATCATGGAGAGGAAGAGGAGATGATCTAGTGTCTCGGTTATGTGCTGTGATTGAATTGTTAGAACTGCTAGGTTGCTGGTTTCTATGAATCTGAGTTAGACTGTTGATTTACATTGGTTTGTTGAATTGTATTTTTGTTGTGAGATTGTTAATGGTTATGGAATTAAACTGGTTTGATTATGATTCCGCTGGTTTGTTGTTGGTTGAGAATTTAGCATGATAAGAGTTAGTATTTATGGGAATGCTGACTTGATGCTATATAAAAAAAATGAGTCGGGTTGTTTCAACCAGCGCATGTTATAACTTCTGCACCCAGAGGTAGGGGTCGAGGCAGAGCTAAAGGCAGAGGTTTGGGGATATTAACAAGCGAAGACATAGAGTTAGTTGACTACAGGTTAGCCAGAGACAGAGTGAGAAGGGAGGATGTGCCAAAGCCTATCAGTATTCTAATTTGGTCAAGTATGTTGAGTATGAACCAGAAGACGAGTTTGTTGGTTTGTCTGTGCTATGTGTGAAGACTGCAGTACTGAGCCATCATCATTTGCAGAGGCTCTTTATGATCCGGATAGTGACAAGTGGATAGAAGTGTCTGATGAGGAAATGGATTCACTTAGAAGAAACCAGACTTGGGAGTTGGTTGCTAGGTCTAAGACTCAAAAGGCCATAGGTTGCAGATGGGTTTTCAGAAGAAAGCCTGGGATTCAAGGAGTAGAAGATCCGAGGTTTAAAGCAAGGTTAGTGACTAAAGGCTATTCTCAGAAAGAGAGAATAGATTATGAAGAGATATTTGCACCTGTGGTGAAACATGTATCTTGTTGTCAGCTGTAGTTCACTATGATATGGAGCTACAGCAAATGGATGTCAAGACAGCCTATCTCCATTGCTATCTTGATGAATACATACTGATGGAGCAGCCCGAAGGATATGTAGATCATAAGAATCCAGACAAGGTTTGTCTATTGAAGAAATCACTCTACGGTTTAAAGCAATCTCCAAGGCAATGGAACAAGAGGTTTGATGATTTCATGTTAAAAGGAGGATATTACAGAAGCGAGTATGACTAGTATGTGTATTACATGAAGACAGACAAGGATCTGTATGTCTACTTACTACTTTATGTAGACGACATGTTGATTGCATCAGTGGATAAGGAGTTAGTTAACAGCTTGAAGGTTCTTCTCAATACTGAATTTGAAGTGAAGGATTTAGGGGATGTCAAGAAGATCTTGGGAATGGAAATTGTCAGAGACAGAGGAGTTAATGGCGGTTTATGGATTTCACAGGAGAGCTACTTGATGAAACTGTTGGGAAACTTTGGTATGGATTAGTCAAAGGCTACTGCAACACCCTTGGGAGCTCATTTCAAATGGAAGTCAGCAACAGAACAATAGTTGGAAGATCAGTATGAAGAGATGAAGAAGGTTTCATATCAGTCTGCGGTAGGTAGCATCATGTATGCTATGGTTGGAACCAGACCAGATTTGGCTTATTCTCTAGGCCTAATCTGTAGGTTCATGAGTAAGCCGATCAAAGAGCATTGGCAAGCAGTCAAGTGGGTGATGAGATACATTCAGGGTACTACAGGCATGAGGTTGTGCTACAAGAGGAAAGGTGACTTTGTCATCAAAGGTTACAGTGACAAGGATTTTGCATCTGATTTAGACAACATGAGGTCTATCAATGGCATGGTGTATACTGCAGGAGGGAATGTTATTAGTTGGAGGTCAAGACTACAAAAGGTGGTTGTTTTGTCAACAACAGAAGCATAATACATAGCTTTGGGAGAGGCTGTGAAAGAAGGAGTTTGGCTTAAAGGTTTGGCAGAAGAGTTGGGGTTTGCACAAGGACATGTGGAAGTTTACTGTGACTCGCAGAGTGCCATTGCTTTGGCCAAGAATGCAGTGTTCTATGAGAGAACAAAGCATGTAGCTGTCAAGTATCACTTCAGTAGAGACTTGATAAAGGATGGAGCTATTCAAGTGATCAAGATTGCTACTACTTACAATCCGGATGACTACTAAGGTCCTTCCGGTGTACAAGATGAGAGAAGCATTGAATATGCTTCGGGTTTCTAAGAACTGAAACAAGAATGAGATTGCATCCGGTCAAGGGTGCTAGTATCCGTAAAGGGTGCAAAAACAATCACCAAGAGGAGACAAGAAGTAATATGTGCCTAAGGTGGAGATTTGAAGAATATAGTCACAGATCAAGACAAGGGAGCTATGGATTTAGCTTAAGAGGATTGGAGAAGCTCAAGTTTATGAAGGATTCAAGGAAGGTTAAACACACAAGCTGGAAATTGAAGAATAAGCTAAGTGTGGGAGAGACTCTCTTGCATTGAGGGGGTTTCTCAAGATAAGATCCACTAGATGAATCAGAGGGTTTCTTTGATGTTGACACGTGTACAGCCTTGACCAGAAAGTGTTGATAAGGTCAAGGGTCTCTTCCTTTCTTTGACTTATCGTTTTCATTTGTAAAGAAGTGAGTTTTGTTAGAGAGAGAGAAGAGCGAGAGAGAGTTGTACTGTTCCGACGAGTTTCCGCCAAGATCTAGTGGACCAGGTGAGGTTATCACCGGTGAGTTTGGGGTCGGAACTAAGCCCTAGGCTCGAGTGCTTGTGTTCTTTCTTTTATGCTCAATCGATAACAAACAAATCTTGTATGTGATTAGTATAGGTTCGGCTTTGAATCTAGGTTTCGATCAAGCATAGATCGGAGCTAAGCGGAGAGAAAACATTCACAAAGAAGAAGTAGCTAAAAGCTATTTTCATAATTCGGCAAAACTTGAATATGCACTTCAAAAGTGAATTAACACAAAAGAAATAGGAAAATCAAACTTAAGTAAAACAGTTTTTAAAAAGTTTTCACGAAAAATCAGCTCGCAAGAAAGTTAAAACATATCTCATCGCAAGATCATTTCAAGGTTCTCCCACTCAATGAGGGAGCATAATGAGGGATCATATCAATTCATTAAACATCATTTTTGTTTGTATCAATTCATTAAACATCATTTTTGTTTGTTTAATGTTTAATGATGCATGCCCTAAAACCTGTTAATATATTTTGCTGTCAAACATATCAATGGGATGATGTTGTTAAACTCCTTAATTGACGGCCACGATTTCATTCACTTGTTTCTACTTCGATATGCTTTTCAAGCTACGGTATATGCTGTTTGGTGGGAAAGAAACTGTAGATGACATGGGGAACCTCCGGTCTCTCCGCCTCGCCTAATTTAACAAATCGACAAACAAGTTCGAAATCTAATCTCAATCGTTCGACGCTGCGACCCAAAGTTCACAGAAGGCCTAGTGGTTTGGTTTGGCTCACGATGAAGAAATTGTTTTTTTTCTAGTTCTTATCCATATTATGATTTAAATTTTCAGAACTCAAAACAAAAGTCACATCTATTGTAAAAACTTTTTTTTGATTTGAATTAATTTTACATTCAATTAAAAAAAAAAATATATATATATATATATATATATATTTTGCTATCTAAAAGTTTTGTTTGTTGTGTAGCTCAGGTGTTGGATCTGTCAATAACTTCAATAATCAAGCACGTAGAAAGTTCACAATAAGTTAAATTAATCTTAACTCATAAGTTGAGTAGCTTAATTATTTTGGTTTAGAGGGTTTTTGTTTTTGATAAACAATTTTGGTTTAGAAGGTTACCCACGAGAGAGAAAAAAACTAGGTCGTTTTGTACATTCCTGTAATTATTTTGCTTAATTTTAGAGTTTTTTTTTTAACGTTTAAATTTATTATTATTTTATTGCAAATCATGACAACTGTTACAAAGACAGTCTACCACAGTCAATTCACTCCCACCCTATTAGATCCACGACAGATGACACTTCCTCCTCCATGCTCATGATAGACACCATTTACCTTCAATGCGTGGAATCACGGCAAACCGTTCTAGTTGCATAACGCTGGAAATCTCCTGTAAACGTACTTCTATTAATCTGCATATTTGTTAATAAATCGCATTATTTGGGAATCGAACCCCAGATCTCCAAGTGTAGAAGCGCTAACTAACATTGGGAAATAGAGGCTTCCACGTTTATTTTTAGTTATGTATCATATTTTTTGTTCAACTAAATTCAGATTGGACAAAAAACAAATTTAAAAAAAACGGGGAAACTTTGACATGCTTGAGTGACATATAAACCCATCAAATATAACTTAACCACCATACCACTTTAATCCTTCTCTCTTATATATCGTTGGTTTTAGCATATGAGGTGTCTCCAAAGACAAATTTCATGATCTTCTATAAGCATTTAAGGTATGGTTTTCTTGGGGCCTTTCTCCTTTGACTTGCGAATCATGTCTAGCTAAAAAAAATCACTTGAAAAAGCAACTAGAGCTGAATTTCCATTGCAATTATTTCATTTATTTGTATGGGTCCGAAGAATTTTGAGGCAAGGTGCTAGAGTATATGTATATGAATTTTTCTAAGTCAAAAGGGCTAGATTGCCAAACTGATTTCTTAGACATTCGATCACTTGGTCGATGTGGTAGAGAAGACAATTATGTGTTTAGAATGGATTAACGTCGTAAATATCTATCTATCTGACTAGTTCACATGACTGTGCATGTGATGAAATTGGTATTGTTAGAAAATTGACCATAAAATAAACACCGTAACAAAATGGTGGAACGGAAATAAGAGAAACACTTCGTGAATGGTCTCGTCTATATAACCTTCCAGTTTCATATTGAGAAGATGCAATACTACGTACCTACCTGCTTATATACTTAACCTTACTGTATAATAATATATATAATTCATGTTTTAGACCCAAAAAAAAAAGACGAGAAAATTCATAATTTAATTTAAAGGATTTTTCTTTATTAAAAAAAAAAACAGGACTGAAATATTGTTTAGTTATTCCAAAATACTAAATTTAGAGAAAATGTTGTGTTTGTATACCAATTTGGAATTGGAGGGTGATTGTAACATAATTGTGTAAAACACAGATTGCAGGAAATAACTCTTCAATTAGCCCTTGGGATTACAAGCTAATTCGAACGTTTTTATTAAATTGAATTTCTCCTTACAAAATTGGATTGCCCGATCAAAGAGGAGTGCCACATTTGAAAAATTAACAAATTTAAACTAAGAAATGAACAACACCAATCAACAATAAAAATATTTCCTAAAAAAAGGACAACACTTAAAAAAAACAAAATTAACAACCACAAATTAAAAAAACCAAAACTTACACTCTGTCTTCCCCTTTTTATCCTCAACAAAAGCATCCCTCATTTGTTCTTCTGCAATATCACTTCTATTTCTCCCTCCTTTCACAAGGAAGGGCGTAGAAGAATCAAAGAAAAACCTAAAAAAAACAAATGGCTATCAAGTTCTTGTTGATCCTTGGCCTCTTGCCCCTGGCCGTAGTCGCTGAATCCGCCAATGCCACGTGGACCCTAACCAAATCTTGTGTGAATGGGCAAGGTTGCATTGGAGACGAAGATGGGCTTGAGTCTTTGATGGATTCTGAGACTAACCGGCGCCAACTAGCCGCAAGACGCACCTACATCAGTTACGGTGCGCTCAGGAAGAACAATGTGCCGTGCAGCCGACGTGGCCGGTCTTACTACGATTGCAGGAGGAGGAGAAGGGCTAACCCTTACAGACGTGGCTGCAGCGTCATCACGCATTGCTACAGGCAAACTTCTTAATTTGAAGAAGCATATATACAAAATATATGACTAAAGAAGCGAGAGGGCAAAGAATGCAAAAAGAAAAAAAACTAAAGAGGTTATCAGTTGGTTCTATGTACGGTTCTTGATTTTTTTTTTTCATCTTTGATACTGCCCTTTTTTCTCTTAATTATATTTTTTTGTAACTTTTATTTATCATCATGATGCATATATGCTAATGTCATCTGTTGTTGTTCTTTCATATTCTCGACAAATTGTTGTTGTGTTTCGTTTATGCTTTATAATTAAGTGTTGTTTCTCTTGTGATTTATATTTAATATTAAACTTATATGTATAAATGCGGGAAGAAATGGATGATTTTCTTGGTTTAGTTAGTCTCGGTTCTCATTTCAAAATTTAAACCATAAAGGTTACTGCTTCGAGGGATCCAATGTAGACGATTCATATAGCAAACAAAAAACAAATCTAGATCATCCATTCTAAAATCAACTCATCTTGACTCTTTTATCGGTACGGGATGTTCACTGAACCTCGGCATTGTACTTACTTTGGGCGGCCAACAATTGTTGCATCATTTAGTTCATTTTTTCCATTTGATATCTGTGTTAGTGGAGAGTTTGTAGTACTGCTCGCTTGAGCTTTATGAGGAGCTGGTAAGTAGGTAAAAAAGAGCCTTGGGTATTGGGATTAAGGAAAATCTTCTTCCCAAAACTTCCATGTTCTAACATTTGAATATCGAACATTTACTTTGGGCCTAAATGGTGTAAAAGAATTTGTGGAATTATGTGGAATGCTGGAAAGTTTTTATCAAGTTATACCAGTTACATCGTTGTAGAATACTTGTGCAATTGTCTTGAATTGTGTGCGATCATGAATAGTACATTAAAAATGATAAAGTTTTGTTATTTCTTAATTGACGTTGATTGATAATGTTATACTTTTAAAAAATTCTTTTATTATTAACTTACCTTTTTGTGTTAATTCAAATATAATTATTAGTTTAGATAAAATTTAAAATTAGATATGTTATAAAATTTTAAACCCCAGAAAATTTTTGATCCCTAACAAATCCAAAATCTTGAAAATTGAACTCTAAAATATAAAATAGTTTGACAAAAAAAAAATATATAAAATACTTAATCCATACCTAAATAATATTTTCGTAAAATTTAATATATTTATAAAGATAATATTTAATTTTAGCCAACACAATTTTAGTTAACATTTCAGAAGTTTAATTAATTAATATTTTTTCAAAAATTCTGCAAGATTCAAATGTTACTATGTGAAATTAAAGTTATTCCGGCATATTCTACAAAAAGTCACCAAAAATTCTGCAAGATTCCACAATTCTGCAAATTTCATATGTTATTATTTACACCCTTTAGGTGAATATTAAACAATTTGATATGGGTAGGTTTGGTACTCGGGTTCTCAACATTTGTGCTAGGAGAAGTTTTTTTTATATGGGATTGTTCCTTTGTATATCTAGATTGTAACGCCCGTGAACCAAAAATGTGATTTTTGGTTCTGTGTCGATTGACACGTGTGTTTATTTCCCGAAGGAATCTGTTTGTTGGAGCTGTGTCGCGCGACACATGCTTAAATTGGACCGTGTGGTTTTGATTTCTGATCAGGTTTGGTTTGGGTTGGTTTAGGGAACCTAGGGTTCCGTATTTAAGCTGAGAAAAGTGTTTTCTCTTGGGGTTGGCCGAAAATTTAATCAGAGAAAGAGTTTTAGAGAGTTTTGTGAGAGAAATGTTTTTCTTGAGAGAGAAACAGTTCTGCTCGGGTTTTTGGAGGAGATGATTGGCGGGGAAGATCAGATCGGATCAGAGTGAAACTTTGAGGGTAAGTCCTCCTATCTTCTCTCTTGATGTGGGTGAAAACCGCGTGCCTTTTGGATGAGTATTCGCTGAGTTATGGCCGTTGGATTGTGTCAAGTTTCTGCAGTCTCGAGTCTGCGATCAGTCCACTTCGAGGGAGGATTCCCGTCGAACCAGAGAGAATCAGGAGACAGTAATTATGCCGTTGGAAACCTCTCTCTGTCTAGTTTTTGTATTAGGTTTCGGATCCTGATTTGGAGGTAATCTCCGTTCTTTGTGTTCGTTTGATTTCAGGGTGTTGTTTCTGAAATCTCTGTTTTTCCAGTTTCGATTAGCGAGATTGCGGGCTGTTTTTCTGTCGATCTGTTTGGAGTTAGGAGACGCTCTATACAGCGTTGCGAAGCTCTTGGTGTCTAGTTTCCAGATCCGGTTTCAGACCTTGATTTGGTAAAGGGAGTCGCGAGTTATTCCCTTCTGTTCGGGTCGTGTCGGGAGTGCCTTGTTTCCTCGTTTCAATCCGTTTGAAAAGGTGAGTGCGTGACCATAGGCTCTCGGATTAGGATTGTGTGGAATACGATTGATTGTGGCTTGTTTTTACTGTATTTGGTGATTGAATTGTGCAGGCTCGTGATCTGAGTCCTTGAGATTGAGCCATGAGAGGATAGGTTCAATCTTAGGGTTCTGCAGGTCTGTGAAGATCGACATCTAGAGGTTGTGTCTATCGACACAGTTGACAGTCAAGTGTCGATCGACACCTAGAGGTTGTGTCGATCGACACAGAAACTGCTATCCTGTTCATGTTGTTTGTTATTTGCTATGCTTGCTGTTTGATAACCCTGGTATTGTACGCATTTTTTCTCTGAGTAATTGGCCTATAGATGGGAGGACTGTCTCACTGGGTATTTATGATAATACTCACGCATCTCTTTTAACCATGTGATGCAGGTAAAGACAAAGTGTGATCGTGGAATCAGGGCGAGAACGGGATGATGGATCTAGTGGCTTGTCGTTGTGTGTTTTAATTGAATTGCTAGGTTGATAGTAATTCAGATTAGAACGGGTTAGGTTGTTGGAATATTGGTTGACTGTTTTGAATGATTGGTTAAATTGATAATGGAATTGTTTGGTTTGAAAGGTTTAGTTTGATTTCCGCTGGTTATTTGTTGACTTGTGAAATTGATTGGATTATTGAGGATTATCATTTATGGGAATGATAATCTGATTCAATGTAAAAAAAAAAAAAAAAAACGGGTCGGGTTGTTTCAGTTTGGTATCAGAGCCCTTATGGTTCTAGGGCGGGAGAACGTAGTTGATTGAATGTGATTGTCAATTGCGTTGTTTGTGAATTGCTTGATTGATTATGAGTAGTTAGCCAGTTGATTGTTGTGTGGGTTTGGAGTCCTAGATCATCATCTCCGAGCTTTCAAAGAGATTCCACGGTATGTGTTGTTTGACCTGTTATGCTTTTTAGTATGCTTAGCTTCTGCTTCTGGTTGAGAAGAGGAATTGTTAGAGATACTAGAGTTCTGCCATTGGTAGGGCAGAATGTGATGGGTAGAGGTACTAGAGTTGCTAGAGGTAGGCCAAGGTGGGTGTGATGAGCGTAGCCGCGGGCAGGGACTTGTGAGTGAGTCTGCTGCCGTGTGTGTGGCCCAGGAGACCACGCAGGAGCAGGTGGCGGATTTGCAGACGTATCAGGAGGGATCCGTGAGAGTTCCGGGGTGGCCACTGCGTGTACCAGTGTGAGGGCTGGTGGGACTAGTGAGGGTCTCCGTGTGGTTGGCAAGTGTCGGCCAGGATCGAGATGATAGTCTGGCGAGTCTGCTACAATTGATCTTGGAGCGGTTACCGGGAGGGGTGCCGGCTCTGAGTTAGGCTCCGGGAGTTCAGCCTGGTGTGGCTGGGTGCAGCCGGGAGTGGCGGCTGTGGAGGAGTTCCAATCCTATCTTAGGATGATGGAGCAGATGTAGAGGATTAGCACGAGAGTTTTCTCGAGAGGTGCTAAGCCTGAGGGGCCGAAGAGCGGCGGATGAGTGTGAAGCGTAACTTCGACTCTTTGAGGTATCCGGAGGGATTCCGAGTGCAGGCAGTGATGGTATGGGTGGATTTTTGGCTGGGTTTAAAGCCAAGTATTCTGCAAAAGGCGGCATCGACCTGAGTTGAGTTTTTGGAGTTGACTCAGGGTGACCGATCAGTGAGGGAATTCGATGCGGAGTTCTGTCAACTCCTGGTTCATGCGAGTGGAGGCATGGAGGGCGAGTAGGCCGAGGTGGAGAGGTTTTTGAGAGAACTTCGAGCTGATTTGAGGACTTGCTAAAGAGCGAGTAAGTTTGCCACGAGGGCGGAGCTGGCTGAGATTGCTGCGACGGTTGAAGAGGACCTGAGAGAGCATGTGGTGGTGGTTAATACTCCTGTCCAACAGAGAATGTCATAGTAGCAGGTAGATCCGAGCAAGGGCGGTAAGCGTGCGCAAGGACAGAAGAGGAAGTGGGAAAGCACTATGGAACCGAGTCAGAGGGTTCAGGGTGGTCTGAGATGCTTTGGGTGTGGGAGCATGGATCACAGGTTGGCGAGCTGTCCTAGGATGGACGAGTCTCGAGATAGTACGTTAGGGTTCTTAGGCACATGAGAATTACGCAGGGACGATACTAGTGAACGGACGGGTTTGTGTAGCCAGGAATGAGAGTCTCGGGCAGGAGATTCTGAGAGGGGCTCGTTTGAGCATGTTAACGATTCATCCGGGAGCGACCAAAATGTACAGAGTCTGAAGAGGTATTATTTTTGGGTTGGGATGAAGAAGGATGTGTGTGCTGGATTATGGTGGTCTTTGGGCAGATCATCTGAACCTGGTAGAGTTTGCGTATAACAACAGCTATCAGGCGGGTATCGGGATGGCTCCATATGAGGCTTTGTATGGGAGGCCGTATAGGACACCATTATGCTGGACTCAAGTGGGGGAGAGGAGCATGTTTGGTGCGAGGTTCGTTCAGGAGACAACGGAGAAGATCCGTGTCTTGAGGCTAAACATGAAGAAGCTCAGGATCGGCAGAAGAGTTATGTCGATAAGAGGAAGAACGAGTTGGAGTTTGAGCTGGGAGATCTGGGGTATCTCAAGGCAGATAGATTGAGGGATCCTAACAGATCCATTTCAGAGAATAAGCTAGGTCCGAGGTTTATGGGTCCGTTCAGAGTTGTGTAGCGGGTCGGACCGGTAGCTTATCATTTGGAGTTACCTCAGAATATGAAGGCTTTTCATATAAGGTCTTCAATGTGTCGATGCTGCGGAAGTGTCGGTATGAGTTTGAGAAAGTGTTGGCTAGGATCCCGGAGGATGTTCAACCCAACATGACTTTAGAGGCGAGATCTGTGAGGATTCTCGAGAGGAGGGTCAAGGTTCTGCGCCGGAGGAGGATACTGTGAGTGAGAGTCGTGTGGGACTGTGACGGTATTGAGGAGGAGACTTGGGAACCAGAGGCGATGATGAAGACTAAGTTCTCGAGATGGTTCGAGAAGCAAGCAGAGGCTTGAGGAGTCTTTCATTTCGTTGGTTTCAGTCTTTTGGTTTGGATGTAGCATGTGGTTACGGTTGCTGTATTTTCGTTTTGTTGTAACGATATACATCTTGTGTTTAATAAGATGGGATTTCTTATTATTTGTGTTTCATAAGATGTGAGTTCTTATGAGGGGTTTTTAGGATGTGGAGTTCTTATGTCATGACAGAGTGTCATGAGGTTTGGACTATGAGATGTGAGTTCTTATAGTAGATGACCGGTGAAGGTCATGTGTGTTGTGTTGTCTGGCGGCATGGACGTTCTATGGGAGTTAGAGCTAGTCCATGGCTAGAGATCCTAGGGGCGGCGATGCTATGGGTAGTTAGGTTTCGTCCGTTCGCTAGGAGAGCTGGCTGGAAAGTAGAAGTCTTAGGTGGAATCGAGACTGGTCTATTTTCTAGAGGCGTCGGGAAGCAAGCCTTAGGTGGGATCGAGGTTTGTCTGTCTCGGGACTCTAGCTGGCTGGAAAGTAGAAGTCTTAGGTGGAATCGAGACTGGTCTATTTTCTAGAGGAGTCGGGAAGCAGGCCTTAGGTGGGATCGAGGTTTGTCTGTCTCGGGACTCTGAGCTGGGGAATAAAGATCCTAGGTGGGATCGGAATCTGTCTATTTCCTAGGGGAGTCTGGAAAGAAGGTTCTGTAGGACTTATCTTTTCCAGGGACTCCAGATGACTCGCTGAGGGGTCATATACGATATTCCGCTGAGGGAATGTCATGAGAGCCACGTGAAGGAATTCGAGTCAATAGGTACTGATAGCCATGTTACAGAAGATGCCGGGCATACCTGAGGGAACATGATTCTCTCTAGGGAACCAGTACGGTTTCCTGTATATATATATATATCTCGAGAGACAGATGAGATCTCTCCAGGGGACAATTGGTGTTTCCTGCTCGCAGAGTGTTTGACGGACTGTGTGTTCCGAGGATGTGTCAGCGGGGAGCAGACTAGCATGACGGGTGGCCGCCCGGAGGGTGATTGGATGTTATACACTTGACCTCAGGGTGACGACCTTGGGGGTGCTGGGTGTGTATATATATATATATACATATACATTGAGTGCGGGCAATGCGTTCTGTAATGTAACTATGTGTTGAGACTTGACGAGCTTCGGGGATCGCTGAGGATCTCAGGTGGTATCGGCCGGGTAGGGCCAGAAGTGTGTTTTGATGGATCTAGTCTAGGGCTGTTGTTTGTGTCTGGAACCTCGTTCAGACGACTCTGGAACTTATGTAGCGTCTTGATCGTGCATGTTCTTATTTGATTGTTGCACGATCAATTGGTTCTTTCGCCGGGTCTATGGTTGGTCGGGCATGTTCTTGTTTGATTGTTGAACGATCAATTGGGCAGGCCTGGTCGGAACTATAAACGGTGCATTTCGGTGTGTTCTGGGGAAATTTGGTCAGGTTTCTGGGCGTACGTGACGGTTTTGGCAGGGGTCAGGTATGTGTAACTTGTGATTCGAGGACGAATCCTTGTTAGTGGGGGAGAATTGTAACGCCCGTGAACCAAAAATGTGATTTTTGGTTGTGTGTCGATTGACACGTGTGTTTAATTCACGAAGGAATCTGTTTGCTGGAGCTGTGTCGCGCGACACAAGAGGTTTGTGTCAAGCGACACATGCTTAAATTGGACCGTGTGGTTTTAATTTCTGATCGGGTTTGGTTTGGGTTAGTTTAGGGAACCTAGGGTTCCGTATTTAAGCTGAGAAAAGCGTTTTCTCTTGGGGTTGGCCAAAATTTTGATCAGAGAAAGAGTTTTAGAGAGTTTTGTGAGAGAAGTGTTTTTCTTGAGAGAGAAACAGTTCTGCTTGGGTTTTTGGAAGAGATGATTGGTGGGGAAGATCGGATCGGATCAGAGTGAAACTTTGAGGGTAAGTCCTCCTATCTTTTCTCTTGATGTGGGTGAAAACCGCGTGCCTTTTGGATGAGTATTCGCTGAGTTATGGCCGTTGGATTGTGTCAGGTTTCTGCAGTCTCGAGTCTGCGATCAGTCCACTTCGAGGGAGGATTCCTGTCGAACAAGAGAGAATCAGGAGACTATCATTATGCCGTTGGAAAGCTCTCTCTGTCTAGTTTTTGTATTAGGTTTTGGATCCTGATTTGGAGGTAATCTCCGTTCTCTGTGTTCGTTTGATTTCAGAGTGTTGTTTCTGAAATCTCTGTTTTTCCAGTTTCGATTAGCGAGATTGCGGGTTGTTTTTCCGTCGATCTGTTTAGAGTTAGGAGACGTTCTATACACCGTTGTGAAGCTCTTGGTGTCTAGTTTTCAGATCAGGTTTCAGAGCTTGATTTGGTAAAGGGAGTCGCGAGTTATTCCCTTCTGTTCGGGTCATGTCGGGAGTGCCTTGTTTCCTCGTTTCAATCCGTTTGCAAAGGTGAGTGCGTGACCATAGGCTCTCGGATTAGGATTGTGTGGAATACGATTGATTGTGGCTTGTTTTTACTGTGTTTGGTGATTGAATTGTGCAGGATCGTGATCTGAATCCTTGAGATTGAGCCATGAGAGGATAGGTTCAATCTTAGGGTTCTGCAGGTCTGTGAAGATCGACACCTAGAGGTTGTGTCGATCGACACAGTTGACAGTCGAGTGTCGATCGACACCTAGAGGCTGTGTCGATCGACACAGAAGCTGCTGTCCTGTTCATATTGTTTGTTATTTGCTATGCTTGCTGTTTGATAACCCTAGTATTGTTTGCATTCTTTCTCTGAGTAATTGGCCTGTAGATGGGAGGACCGTCTCACTGGGTATTTATGATAATACTCACGCATCTCTTTTAACCATGTGATGCAGGTAAAGACAAAGTGTGGTCGTGGAATCAGGGCGAGGACGGGATGATGGATCTAGTGGCTCGTCGTTGTGTGTTTTAATTGAATTGCTAGGTTGATAGTAATTCAGATTAGAACGGGTTAGGTTGTTGGAATATTGGTTGACTGTTTTGAATGATTGGTTAAATTGATAATGGAATTGTTTGGTTTGAAGGTTTAGTTTGATATCCGCTGGTTATTTGTTGACTTGTGAAATTGATTGGATTATTGAGGATTATCATTTATGGGAATGATAATCTGATTCAATGTAAAAAAAAAATAAAAAATGGGTCGGGTTGTTTCATAGATAGTGCATCAAGATAGAACATCCAGATGATGTACCTAGGATGATACATCAGCTGATCTAGATACATCCAGATGATGCATCCATATGATACATCCACTTGATTGTTGTTCGTTTTTGTATTTAGATACTTCATCTTAATGCTTTATCTGCACGTAGTTATGTTTGTTTGGTAAGTTTATGAAAATTTGCATCTGCATCTCGATGCATTTAATATATAAATGACTAAAATGGACATATCTTCATTTTATTTAAGTTGCAATTATAAATAAAAAAATTTTAAAGAATTATTTTTTACATATATAAATTTTAATTTTTTTATTAAATTAAAAAACACAATTCCCCAATTTTACTTTTGGCGTGAAAACACAATTCTCTAGTTTTGCGGTTTCTACAAGAAAATGCAATTCCGCAATTTTTCCCTCAAAATCGTGATTTATAGTTTTGGCGGGAAAAATCAATTTACGATTTTGGTAGAAAACTATAATTACACGATTTTGCGGTTTTGAAGGAAAAATCTTCTATTTTGTTGGGAAAATAAAATTCTGTCTTTTTCCTGCCAAAACTGTGATTTACAATTTTAGTGGAAAAATACAATTTTACGATTTTAGTGGAAATTAATTATGTGATTTTGAATTTTTGATGGGAAAATATATTTTTTTTGCGAGAAAAATATGTATTTCGCAATTTTTCAGCAAAACTATGATTTTATAGTTTTGATGGGAAAACACAGTTTTAGATTTTTATGGTTATGTCAAAAAAACGTAATCTCACAATTTTAAAATTTTGGCGATAAAATATTATTTTTGACGGTAAAATTACAATTCGTTATTTTACAGTTTTTAGAGAATTTTTGTGTGTAAATCTTTGATTTTTACTTAACTATAAAATGAAAAATCTATAAAAAACAACTAATATCATTTGAATGATAATTGTAAATAAGAGTGTTTTAGACATTGACAATTTAAAAAAAAGTCATCTACATTTAGAAAACAATTATGGTCAAACTCCAGAAAATTTGAATATGTATATAGAAAAATAGAAAAAACTAACATTATGAATGATGATTCCAATTTAGATCCCTCAAAATACTCACACCAAATTAAAATTTTTAATTTGATAAAACATAGGAATCTGAATTAAAAAAGAAATCAACAGTTGCGGAAAACCTCCAAAAAACTTAAACTGTAGATTCATTTAACGAAATATATGATAATTGTTTTTTGAATTTTTCTAAAGTAAAACTCAGAAACTAATGGTGTTTACCAGAAACAATAAATATATATAACATAATTGTTTTGAATTACGAGTATAATAGGTTGGGTCGTATTTGGGTTTTTTGGAAGGATGATGTGAGGTTAACTCCAGTCTTTAAGAGTGGCCAACTTATCACGTGTTCTGTCTCGTTGGAAGGAGTAGAAGAGGATTTCTTTTGTTCATTTGTGTACGCATTAAATTTTGTGGAAGAAAGAAGAGAGTTGTGGAATGATTTGAAAAGCCATCAGGAATCTCCTTTGTTTAGAAAGAAACCATGGATGATTTGTGGTGACTTTAATGAGATACTAGTTGGGAATGAACATTCGAATGGAGTGTCATCCTCTCCTGGTATGAAAGATTTCCAAGACCTTGTAAGGTTTTGTTCTTTTCAAGATCTTGGACATCAAGGTCCACTCTATACTTGGTGTAATAAGCAAGATGAAGGCTTGATCTGCAACAAAATTGGATCGTGTACTTGTTAACGTGGAATGGCTTGATAAATTTCCGCAGGCTTATAGTGTGTTCGAAGCAGGTGGTTGTTCTGATCATTTGTGTGGTCGTATTATGTTTGATTCAAGGGGAAGAAGCCTTTTAAGTTTTCGAGTGTACTTACAAAAACTTTGATCATAAAAGAGAAGTAGAAACTTTCTTTTCTGGTTAGCCTTTCAGAAAACAAAAGGTGAGAGGTTCATATTGCTCTCAGAGATTTGGGAAGGATCATAATCTGGTGAGTGAAACAGGAAACCAGTAGGTGTTGGTTTTTGTAATGTGTTTACTTTGGTGAGTGAACAAAAGAAACATCAGTTAGTGCTGATGGTAAGCTGGGTAGCTTAGGAAATATGGTCAGGGGCAAATGGTGATGTTGTGTAACACTGAGTAGAAAAGATTGTAGGTGCAATCAGTTTTCTATGAGTGTTTCTGAATAAAGATTTGGTGATCTTTAATAGTTGTGTGTTGTATCTGAAGTTTACTGAACTTTCTCAAAGTTCTCTGTTTGAGAGGTCCGTGATTATTTCATTTGGTATCAGAGCGGGTCATCGACTGTAAAACAGCCTCTGTTTTGCCATTGGTGAGGTCCTGCATTATCATGGATTACTCTACTGAGCTATGTAGCTCTAACAGATCTCTGATCTTGGACACCAAGAGATATGGGTACTAAAAAGTTCGCATTATGCACCTGATTCAAGGACAGGGTGAAGATTCCTGAACTGCTGTAGAAGATGGGTGGGAACCTCTAGTTGAGCTTACGGATGAAGGTTTTGAAGTTCCTAAACCCAAGGACAGATGGACTGTTGAAGAGAAGAATCTGTCAAAATTCAATGCTCGTGCAATGAATGCAATCTTCAGCGGAGTAGAATAAGATAAGTTCAAACAAATTCAAGGATATAAATCTGCGAAACAAGCTTTGGATATCCTGCAGAAGTCTCATGAAGGTACAACAAGTGTAAAAAGAACTCGGCTGGATCAGCTTGTTTCAAAGTTTGAGAATCTCAAAATGGATCAGAATGATACAATCGTTCAGTTCAGCTCCAAGATAAGTTCGATAGCTAATGAGGCTGAAGTTTTGGGAAAGACCTTCAAAGAGCAAAAACTTGTTAAGAAACTCCTAAGGTGTCTGCCTCAGAAGTTCGCTACTCACAAGGCCGTCATGAGAGTCTCATGGGACACTGATTCGATGAGCTTTGAAGAACTGGTAGGGATTCTGAAGTCTGAAGAAATGGAACTCTATGAGGACAGTGTTAAACCAACCAAAAACATTGCCTTCGTGACAGAGAGTTGACAAAAACCAACTCAATTTCAAGAACTCAAAGATAGTCTAGTTTTGATGACAAGAAACTTTGGAAAATCTTTGAGAAGAGTGGAACAAGGTCAAGTGCGTAACTCAGCCAATTGGTCTAGGAATGATGATAGAGGTACTTCCAAGCCTTCTCGGATCAGTGCAGACAGGGACAGAAGACAGCATGATGCAACCTGTTTTGAATGTGAAGGGATTGGACACTACAAATCTCAGTGTCCTATCACTAAACGAAAAGAACTTAAGTGTGCGGAATGCAAGGGATTTGGGCACATCAAGTCTGAATGTCCTAATCTCTAGAAAGGAAAAGAGAAATCTTTTCTAAGCTTTAGTGAATCTGATTCAGAGGAAGATCAGGAAGAGTCAGGGATTTATATATTGAACCATGTGGCGTTTATATCAGATGTTCAAGAACCAACTGCTTCTGATGAATCAGATACTGATGATGAAGAAGAAGATATCTCAGCAGAAACCTACAAAGCTCTGTATGATAGTTGGCTACAACTGAGCAATGAAACGCTGGAGATGAAGCAAGGGAACCTTAAAGGCAAGGCTCAACTTGGTTCAAAGTACTAAGGATGCAGAAGGCATCGATGCTTCAAAGGATGGTTCTGATCTGCACTCAAGCATCAGTTTGGAAAAGTAAATTAAGATTTTTCAAGATGGATATAACAAAGAAAGAGAGTGTGCTAATATTCTAGAAAGCAAACTAAGTGAGAATCATAAGAAGATCAGAATGCTGAACAGTGGATCTCTGAACCTTGATAAAATTCTGGCAATGGGAAGGACTGAGTCTCAGCATAGAGGTCTCAGATATAATGGTGGTGGCAGGTCTTTTAAAGAACCTCAAACTGAAAAGATAAGTTTTGTCAAAGGTAGCAGTAACATTGTGGCTCTGCATCAAAAGTCTCCATGCACTCAGAGTAATACTCAAGGACGCCAGAAGAAGGATGATCTGAAAGTTTTGCCAGCAACGAATACTGCTCAGAGAATCCTCAAGAATCCTGTCCCAAAGGTCTTACCTGCAACGAGCACTGCTAACAAAGTCTAGAAGAAAGACTTTCACTTTTAAAGATCCAAGAATTCTGGTGCTAGGCCTAGAAAGTTCAGTGGCTACTTTCACTGTGGAAAAAGGGAGCACAGGTGGTAGAAATGCTTCAAACGGAAGAAGAATCTTCAGTTGCTGTGGAAGCTGAACAGGTATTGGGCAGAACCTTCAAGCTTTGGGTCATTCTGGGTGCTAAAAAGGATCTCTACGGAGATATGTCTCATGAAACAGAACAGGTCAACTACTCGGATCTGTACAATGAACTTAGTAGTACTGGTCTCCTTAGTTTTACTTCAGTAGAATGCGGGAAGGATGATTTGCTTGAGGATGTTGCCTACATAGCTGTGACATCAAGTGAAAATGGCATCTGGTACTTTGACAGTGGTTGTTCGAAACATATGACCGGAAATCAACAGAATCTGGTCAATTTTCAGGAAACAGCTGGAGAAAGAATTAAGTTTGGTGGTAGTCGAAGAGGCATTATCAAAGACAATGGACAAAGCATCAGCTCCACCACTCCAAAACTAAATAATGTATATCTTGTAGAAGGACTCGGAGCCAATCTCATCAGTACCAGCCAACTTTGTGATGAAGGATTGACTGTTGTGTTTTCTAAGGATCAATGTAAAGCGGTTGATGAAGATGGAAACGTCATCTTGTCTGGAGTCAGATCTGAAAATAACTGCTACATCTGGAACGAGTCTATGAGGGAGGTTGCAGAAAGTGTATCAGTTCTGGATTCTGATTTTAGTTCAAAGCATGTTCTTGACAACTCTGCTTACAGAAACCAAATCATTGAGTCTGATCAGAAGAAGTATCACAGGAATCACTCTGCATCAGATATAGTTGGCAGGATGAATGAAGTGAAGATAACAAAAGTGAAGCAGATTCACTATAGAGAAACATTGAAGTCCTTCTGCTTTGTCACTTTGATGGAAAATGAAGACAGTCAAGTTACACTGAATGAAGGATGGCTCAAGGCCTGCCAAGAAGAGCTGAATCAGTGCTTCAAAAATGGTGTTTGGGATTCTGTTCGCAGGTCTAATAAAGTTACCAGCAATACTCTGAAGTGGGTCTGTAAGGACCAGACTAATGAATACGGAACTGTTGTCAGGCGAAAGGCTCATCTTGTAGCTCAGCCATACTCCGAAGAAGAAGACTGTGACTCTGATGAAAATGTTGCTTCCGCTGTCTGTTTTGAATCTCTGCATCTTCTGCTTGGAGTTGCTTGCTTTCTGAAGGTACGTCTTCATCATATGAGTGTTAAAGAAGTTGTGTTGGATGATGAGCCTGAGTGTGCTGAACGTGTACTACATCCTACAGAAGTTGTGTGTAATGTTAATCAGACTAAAGGTGTCTGGTATGATAACATCACAAAGTACATGCTAGCAAATGGATGTATAAGAGGAAATGCTGACAAAAATTTGTTTGCTCTGAGGTCTGGAGGACAGTTGTTATTTGTACAAGTGTATGGATGTGATTTGGTGTTTGGAAGCACTAACATAGGGAAAACGGCCTATTCCTCCATGAACTATATTGTTGTTGATTTTTTATACATGAAGTATTGAACCCGGCCAAAACACACATGAACTCGTATGTTTTTTGAATTTACTACATAATCTTTTAAAACTTGGTCAATTCATACAAAACCGTTAACAGACATGTGGCTAACCTTTTCGGATCTGATAATTTTTTTTTTATGGTCAGTTAATAAAACAGTGCCGTTTTATGATTTGGAGAAATTTTTTTTCAATAAAACTTAGGGTTCATATATCGGGTTTGGTTTGGGGGGAGGGAAACAAATTTTGGAAGGTTGAGAGATAGAAAGAGAGATCAAAAGTGAGAAATTAGTTGTTTGTGGGTTTCGAATAGGGGCAATTTGATTGTTGTTGTCACTTGTTATATTCGGGTTTGGTCGCAACAACCGAAATATTCGGTTGTTACTATTGTGGAAAGATTGAAATGGTTGGTGGCAAAGCTATGTACGTAGGTGGAGGTTATCGATATCTTGAAACTCGACCATCTGCATTGTTTTTATAGTTAAAGAATAATCTGCCGTTGAGTATCTATGGTCAGAGAGTTTTGTATAAGGTCCCTTTTGATGATATAGAGGATCGAAACGACGGAGGAATAGAAAAACACTAATGGAGGAGGATCAAGTACATGCTTCACTCTCTCTCTCTCTCTTTTTTCTTACTCGTACGAAGGTAGATCGATCGTTAAGGAATTATCTGTTTTGTTCAATTTTGAGAGGTTTTAAGTTTGTTATAATCGGAGAAAGAAGGGTTGTATTAACATTCTGATGCGTCAATAAAAGCAATTAAAGATAGTTTTTGTAATCCTCTCTGATATCTCTGTGTTAATTTGTGTTGCTATTACAAAAATTGTTACTGAAGAAGAGTTTTGGGTCAAGTATCCTCATTTGAAGAATCGTCTGGTTACCATTCTTGCTGAAAATTTGTTACCTGAAAGCTCTTTTTGGAGAGGGACAAGCTAATTATTGGAGATGAAAAGGCCCAAAAGTTGAATGATTTAAGTAAGGCTTTGTTTGATATGGAGATGGAGTTATGCAAGGAGAGGTGTGACCTCATTGTTGCTGCCATTTCCGTAATCAAAAAATCCGAAAATTGATACATATGTTTCGTAATGTTGTTTCTGGTTTTTATTTTGTAATCGACAACTTTGTCCTTGAAGCTTTTGTTTTTTGATGAAAACGTTCTTCTTTGGTATTGGAACTTAAAACTGTTGAAGATTTATGGAAGAAGAAGATCGAATAAGCCAAAAATCATTACAGATTTTTTTTTTTTTGCCAAGTTATTTTCAAGATCATTGTTAGATATTCAAGCAATCCAAAACTTTTTGTATAATATTGAAGAAAAGATGATTGAAACCTAAAATCAAAAACAATGGCTTAATATTGTCTATATCAAAACTCTGATTCAACCGCCATTAAAACATTCTGTGTAGCTTCTACTATCAAAATCAGAGGAAGAAACAAAAACTTAGAATAAAAAGAAAACTCTTGTTCTTCAAATCGCCGGTCCGATGAGTTATTTTTTAGATGTTTCTGGCCGATTGAGTCGTCATCTTGAGCGAAAGGAGCTGTTCAAACAAGAAGACACAAAGTCCTCGAGATTAATAGCGAAATCTTCTATCTCAATCAAATTGCCCCTATTCGAAACCCACAAACAACTAATTTCTCACTTTCGATTTCTCTTTCTATCTCTCAACCTTCCTAAATTTGTTTCTCTCCCCCCAAACCAAACCCGATGAACCCTAAGTTCTATTGAAAAAAATTTCCCCCAAATCATAAAACGGCACCGTTTTATGAACTGACCATAAAAAAAAAAATTATTAGATCCGAAAAGGTTAGCCACATGTCCTCCACGTCAAACTCCGTTAACGGAGAGTTAACGTTGTCAACTGAAAATTGACTCTGTTAACGGTTTTGTGTGAATTGACCAAGTTTTAAAAGATTATGTAGTAAATTCAAAAAACATACGAGTTCATATGTGTTTTGGCCGGGTTCAATACTTCATGTATAAAAAATCAACAACAATATAGTTCATGGAGGAACATGCTGTTTTCCCCACTAACATACAACTGGTGAAGAATCTGGTCAGTGTAATGACTCAGGAGTTTGACCTGAACCTGAGAGGCGAGTTAAGTGACTTCATGGGGTTACAGATTTTACAAACAGATCATGAGATCTGCATCGCACAGAAGATGTATGCAGAGAAGTTGATCTTGAAGTTTGGTGTACAAACCAGCAGCAGGGCTGCAAGGACTCATATGAGGAATACTGTCAATCTGAGTTCAGATTTGGCAGGAGAACCAGTGAGTAGAAGGTTGTACAAAGAAATGATAAGAAGCTTGTTGCGTCTAACTGTCAGCCGACCAGATTTGTGTCTCAGTGTGAAAATTCTTTCAAACTTTCAAGCTCAACCTCGGTTGCACCATCTGATTGCTATTAAGGGTATCCTAAAATACGTCAAAGGAACGCTTAATCATGGTTTGTATTACACTAAACAAACTAACTTGAACCTTATAGGTTTTTGTGGTACACACTGGATAGAAAGAAGTGTAGACAACTCCAACAGATCTTCATGTGGCTGTATTTTCCATGGTGAAAATCTCATCTCGTGGTATATTACATAGAACAGAATTGCATTGCAGCTTCCACGACAAAGGCATACTATACTGCCATGGGAACTTGCAGTACTCAACTGCTCAGATTGAAACAAATTCTGGCTGACTCTGGTATGATTCCAAACTCTCTGAGAATTCAGTTTGATAACCAGAGTGCCATTCGTTTGTTTAGAAATCCTTTGTTTAGAACTCAACACATTGGCTTAAGGCACCATCTCATTCATGAATTAGTTGAAGGGAATCTAATTGAAATCACTCACATTGAACCTATACTTCAACTTGCTGCTACTTTTACTTCACCTTTGGTTTTTAACTTGTTTTCAAACTTGATAAGAACCCTTGGAATTTGTGAACTCTAATCATAGCTGTTCAGGTTGTGAGTGTGCATAGTAAGGTACATATTAGCAGTTCTTGTTTTAATCTTTGTACAAATTACCAGTTAAAACCTCTCATCAGCCAGTTCATCACTGAAAATAGCTGCTCATCATAAGTATTCAGATCATTTTTTGTCTCTATGGAATTTTCTTCTATTATGTCCATCACTTTGTTTTTGATGTGGCTCTGTTGGGTAGTTGACACCAAAAAGGGTTGAAATAGTTATTCCAAAGAAAGAAATTCATCTCAAAAGAAAAGGAAATCAAAAGAAAACATAAAAAATCGGGGAGATCAAAAATTTTATTCTCAAAACCCTCAAATCATTTTCATTCAAAAGGCTCTTGCTTGAGTCATTCAGGGGTTTCTAGCCTATCAGTTGGCTTTTGCCTTTCAGGCTCCTTGGTTAGGACTGGTCTTCTTCTTTCTTTTTGAATCTGTTCTTGGAATATTTTGAAGACATATGATGATGTGAAAGTCTAGCTTTGGTGAATCACAAAGTGTGAAAGCCTCTTTGAGAAATTGCAGCCTTCTGGCAAAACATTAAGTGTGAAAGCACTCTTAGAAAATTGCTGCCTTTGTGTGTTGGTGAGTTGATTTCGTCTCTTGAAAAAGTCTGAACTGTTAGTATGTATCAGACTTTGTAGCTCGTCTCTTTGTTTCTGTTGTGATTTGTTGTTCTGTATATACCTGTTAAGGAAGTCTGTTTCTGCAGTTCATATCTCTGTATAGTTGCATCTGGTTGTTCTTAACTATGCATATATTTTAAAAACAGAATAATGATGTTGGGTGGTTTCTAGGATTTTGTCATGATCGATTCTTGTCTAAGTCCTGTGGTTGCCAAGCCTGTGTGTCGGGCTGATTGCTGTTAGGACTGGATTGAGTCTTACTGGCCTGATTGTTAAGGCTGCTTAGTATGTGTTTTGGCTTTCTGTTATGGGCTTTATCTGTTTGCTTATTGGGCTTGTCTCGTCAAAACTCACATGTCTGAAGTAGCGTGTGCAGGCAAGAAAAGTGACTTGTTGCTCGAGGGAAAAGAGAGTTGTTGATGCCTATTTATGACATAACTTGAGCTGTTCCCTCAGTTTCATCTTTTCCGTCTCTCTCTCTCTCTTGGCTTAAGAGATTTTTTCTTCTCTGATCTCTCTTGAAAAATCTCTAGTGTTTGGTTGTTCTCTTCTAAGATCTACCAATCTCTAACCCCCAATCTAAGCTTATCTGCCTTCCACACCAGGTCTGTCAGACTTCAGCTGCATCCACTCCTTCTGATACTGGCTGCTTATCTGCATAAGAACTTCCACCGTTCCCTCCTTTTCTGGCTCGCTAGGAAGAGAATCGTCGGAAGATTCATGCTCGAGACACTCTGCACCCGAACATCAGGCAGTGTGCCTGGAGGACTTACACATATCGTTTCTCTACAGCTAGGGCTATTCGCAAGTTCTCCTTCATCACGATTCATCTTTTCAACGAAATGAGGATCTTCCAAACAGCTAAACCTGCAACTCGCATTGTTCAGAATCTGCTAGAGTCTTCAGGGCTGCTACAAACTGTGGTGGAGATAGAACCCTATTTTCAAGAAAAAGTCAAAGAGCTTTATGCAAACATTGGGAGCATTGAGTTTCGTGACAGTAGTCGTCACTGCGTTTATGTTCGAGGAACCATGTTTGAGTTTACTCCTCGGATCATCAATGAACTCTTCCAGCTGCCTCAACATGCCTATGATATGCATCGACCGGTGCATCAGATTGAAGAATCCATTGAAGATGTTGTGGCTCTGCTCTCTGAAGGATCCGTTCATCTGTGGGAAGAACTGACTCATGCGCATCTCAGTCCATCAATGGCTCTGCTATATAAAATCTATTATCACAATTGGATGCCAAGGATGAATGAAACTGATCTGTGCAAGGATCGAGCTATTCTGGTCTACATGGTTGTTTAAAACAAGCCTTTCACCTTTAGCAAACTGGTGTATGATCAAATATTCAAGTGTTCAAAGGACTCCAAGACTTCTCGGCTTGATCTCTCAACTGCTGAAATATCAACGATCTATGCCTTACTTGGATGGAGACCACTTCTCTTAGATGCCTCAGCCCTTTAAGATACCTCAAAAGGATGACAACTCAACTTGCATTCAATCTGCTATTCAAAACTCATCCATCGCAGCTGACCTTGATTATCTGACTATTCTGGTTCAAGGACTGCATCTGAAGCACTCAGGTTTGATCTCTGGCTTTCAAACTTAGTTTCTAAATAACTGTCTCTGATATTTTTGCATGAAGAATGCATCCAAGCAGGGGGAGAATCTGGTATGCGCACACATTATGGGGGAGAAACATCGGAAGTAGAAGCTGACACCGATCTGGATGACTTTGAGTTCAAGTCTGAACTCTAAATAACTCTGTGTAGATATTGGTTTTATTTGTTGCAGTTATCTTGAACTTGAACCCCATGATAGAGTTGTTCTTGGATCCCACTTATGTGTGTGGATTTTTGGTTTATGCTCGTGTTTTAGGGTCTGTATCTTTGCTACTTAAATCTACTTAGTTTCATGAACTTAAGTATGGTGTTATGGTCTCTTGCACTTGCTGAAAAGCTGAGTATTTGGTGTTTTAATTGTGAAGTGTGCATCCGGATTGGTTGTCTGAATATATCTATGTCTGGTTTGTGCTTGTGTGTCTGCTTGCTTTCATCTATGCAGGTATTGGTGCTTGGATTGACATACTCAGGCAAAAAAGGGGAGATTGAAAGAATCTGTGCAACAGGGTTTTGCTGGAGTCACTCAACAGAGATGAGAAGCTGTGATCTGAACCATAGAGTCACTCAGCTGAAGTATAAAGCTGGGAAGCAGAAGGAAAAGTCAACATGGTGACGTGGCATAAGCTGGAAGCAGAAGCAAAAGTCAACATGGTGATGTGGCATCTCGAGCCAATCAAACAGACAAGTGGGTGTGAACAGCTGAAGCAGACAGTGAAGTCTGCAGGATAAAGGTGTGAACAGTTGGAGCAGATGGAACAGTCTGCTGAATATCAAGTCGAGGTCACTTAAGTCAACAAGGAGCAGATGGGAGAGTATGTTGGATATAAAGAGAAGTCTACTCAAGTCTACAAGAAGTTATGGGAAGTCTGCAGAGTAAAAGGTGGAAGCTACACAAGTCATCATCAGAGGTATCAGGCGCGTGACACTGTAGCTGTCGGATCTACTGTAGCAATTTGTGAAGAACCATAAAAGAGAACTATAAGCTTTCTTTTCTGGTTAGCCTTTCAGAAAACAAAAAGTGAGAGGCTCATGTTGAACTCAGAGATTTGAGAAGGATCATTATCTGGTGAGTGAAACAGGAAATCAGTAAGTGCTGGTTTTTGTAATGTGTTTACTTTCGTGAGTGAACAAAGGAGACATCAGTTGGTGCTGATGGTAAGCTAGATAGCTTAGGAAATATGGTCAGGAGAAAATCACTTGGTGGCGATGTTGTGTAACACTGAGTAGAAAAGATTGTAGGTGCAATCAGTTTTCTATGAGTGTTTCTGAAAAAAGATTTGGTGATCTTTAATAGCTGTGTGTTGTATCTAAAGTTTACTGAACTATCTCAAAGTTCTCTGTTTGAGAGGTCCGTGATTATTTCAGTTTAGACTGCCTGAAACATATTAATCTTTGAGAACAAGCTTTATACACTGGAGGAAACTATAGCTAAAGCGATCAGGGAAGCGAAGGAGTGGAAAGTGATTCAGGGCGCATGTGAGAATAGAAACTCGAACAATATAATTTGTCTAGGTTTTAAGGAACGGAGATCTCTAAGTACGAATCATGGAAAGCAAAGATAAGAAGATGGATTTTATTGTTGTTTCTGTCAAGCTTTGTTACAAGGGTTTTCTGTGAAAAATTGCAGATCCCAATGAGGTTTACAATGATATATATAGTCATTCTCCGCGGCTAGGGCTACTGCTAACAAGATAAGGGAAGCTTCCTTATTCTTTGTGATTCTCTTTCCGCGGCATCGGCTATGCGTCATGGGCTTCCTCTTCACGGATCGGTCCATTTTCTGACAGCTCGGCCCATTCCTTCTTTTTCAACGTCCCGCGGGTCAGGTTGACCTTTAGAGTTAAGGTTAGCCGCGGGTCGGGTTAACCCTTCGGATAAGGTTAGCCACGCATTGGGTTAAGGTTATCCGAGCGTTTCGTTAAGGTTTTCCGCGGATTTCTTTAACCCTCCCGTTAAGGTTTTCCGATGGTTTTCTTAACTCTCATGTTAAGGTTTTCCACAGGTTTCCCGTTAAGTTTTTCCGCGGATTACCTTAACTCTCCTGTTAAGGTTTTCTGCGAGTTTCCTGTTAAGACTTTCTGCAGATTTCCTTAACTCTCCTGTTAAGGTTTTCCGCGGGTTTTCTGTTAAGGTTTTCCACGAGTTTTCCATTAAGGGTTTCAGTGGGTTTCTCTCATACTTAGCCAAATTTAGCCATTGATTCTTAGGGGCTGATCCAGATAAACACGCCTCACCTTGATGGACCTATTTGTTTCACTGATGCAACATGGCTAAAGGACTGTTGTGTTAAAATCCAAAATTACTAAACCCAAGTGCAAGCAACGAGTAGTAATTAGGGTATCGATCCACAAGGAGTTAGAATAGCACAATAAGAATGCAAACAATTGATTAATATAAGTTAAATAATGTTTTGGTTTTTCTTCAAAGTCCTAATGATGCAACTAAGTGAAATAAGCAAATGAGAGTCCAAAATGAATATGAACAAGACTATAATGCTAAAAATAAACTAAACAAGACCTAAACAAACCATAAATAAGTATAAACAAACTCAAATACAAAAGTCAACTAAAAGTCAACCGTAAAATCAACAGCTAGAAACTTGATCAAATATAGGAAGCACGGGGTTTGGGCAAAACAATTGACTTGGGATGATCAATGACTAACTAATGTTTCTAGGATTAACAATTCAAACTCAATTCTATGACATGAATCACTCAAATAGACCAATCCATTCCATGGCACTAACCCATTTATTAATCATCTAATAAAGCTAATTTTCCAATTGCAAAATGATCAATAAGCATTAAACATAAGTTCATAGAGCCAACTAGTCACCTTAAACATCAATTCCCATTGGATTAAGAATGAAAAGCAAGATTTAGGATTCTCCTAGATATTTCATCGAACACTTTCCGGGCATTAAATGTGTATGATCTAGATTTTGATTAGCTAAGTCTAATCTAGCATTAAACACACCATAATATTTAGAAATCATAAGAATCTATCCCTAGACATCACTAATCATTCATCAATCACCCCTAATATACTAAGCCCAAAAACCCATTAAGAGACTACTTAGTAATCATGATGCAAATGACAATCATAATCATAATTAAAAGCATAATCATAAAAGAAAAGGTTGAAGATTAAAGAAACTTCCCTAAATTAAGCAAATGCAAAAAATCCAAGTACAAATCATAAGAAAAAGGTTTGAAAGCTAAAAAGGTTAAAGAGCATATCAAACTTAGGTTTTTACACCTCTAAAAATCTATTTATACAAGATTAAAGATTAACCGGGTCAACCCAATTTAAATTGGGTCGGATCTTGGTCTTTGGTAAAATTGGGTTTCATATCTACGACCATCACATGGATATGGACGTGGATATGAGCTCGGTGTCTTTTGTAGAGATTTTGGTTCTCATATCTAGGTTGTGACGTAGATATGAGACGTGAATATGAGCATTTCGACTTCTTCATTAATCCAATCTTTGATCCATCCTTCTTGATTCTAATCCCTTATCTCTTGCTTCCTCTTTTGGTCCAAATATACTCCAAAACCTCTTCTTTCTAGATTCACCATCATTACCTACAAAGACAAAACAAATGCAAATGCACCTACAAATGTCTAAATGCATATGAAAAGCGGATTGAAAACATAATAAACAAGTGTTAAAAGAGGTAAAATATGAATATATCAACTCCCCCGGACTTGACTTTTGCTCGTCCTCGAGCAAACAATAACAACAAACCGGTGAAAAGGTTTAAAGTGAGAACTCATAGCCAAAAGATTATTTTCCAAAGAGATCATTGTCAATTTAAGATAATACAACTCAATGGTAAAGATAAACCATTTACTCAACCACATTAGCATACTCATCGCAACTTCAATGTTTTGTCTCTAAATTCAATGTCTACTGAGCAATTGTATCCTATCCACCAACTCCATACATTCATTAAGATTTCAAAACCGTGTAGTCTCACAAATGGGAATTCGACCTAATCCAATCGGTTTGGTAAGAGAATAAGTTTAATGTGAAGTAAAAGATGGTTTAAAATGTTTTGGTGACTACTCTCAAACATAAGGCACAAGTCAATATATAAAAGCAATGGAGAAGGGAAACAATTGATGCATACAAGATGTTTTATTCCATTCTACCCATCCCATACTCTTTATAATTCACTCAGCCTCACTAAAGCTTTTCTTATTTCACTCAAAGTCACTCTTGTTCTTAACACCAATTCTTCAGCTTTTCTTTGTTTTAGGAATGAAAATAGGGAGTTCTCTCTTGTACTTAGACATCCACTCTTGCTTTCTTATTTCTACTCCTTTTGATTCTTTCTTTTTCTTTTCTTACGAGGAGCTTCTTGTTTAGATAATTAGCTTAAAAGTAGTGTTTTCTTTTATTTTTGATTTTCCCTCCCTAGACATCTTTTTTCTTTCTTTCTCTAAAATGTTTCTGTTTTACTTCTCCTTCTCATCTCTCCAACTTCTCAACACCCTTACTCACCCTCACCAATTCTCAAAACCGTTAAAAAAACCCCAATGAGACTCTAAAATTCTCTCAACCCACCTAGACTAGCCAATGAGACTACTCATAATGGAAGAAAAGAACTCGCCGTTTCCATCTCTAAAGATTTTATGCATGAGGTGCAAATAGAAAAGGCCTCACTCAACAAATTAATGATGGTTTCAAAGAAAGGTAAGGTTCAATCAAGGTGTGGAACCAATCCTCATTCGAAAGATGATCTCGAATCGAGATTGGCCATTCAAACCATTAGAGAGTGGTAAAATGGATAAAAATGGTTGAATGTGTATATGTGAACCATGGTTAAGGTCTAAAATCCATATGTGAGAGAATTAAAATCCAATTATGGTCTAATAAGATGGATTTGGTTTCAATTCAAGCAATCAATCAATAAAACTTAGAGAATTTAGAGCGAAGAGATCAAAGATATGAACAAGCATGTTTTTCGCGGTTTATCAAACCAAAGAGAGCATTATCAAGACATTCACAAAGAAAACTATTTACTAAAAACCTTTACAAGGCAATTTCATTATTGTTACTAATTCATATGAATGCAAACTACATGCTCTAAACTTAATCCTAACAATGTGGAATGAAGATGCAAACTACAGTTTAACCTCCATAAATTAATACTCTATAAATTAATAATCACCATAAATTAATAAATTTTTCCGGTTCCGAATCGGGGCAATGTAAAAATTAACAAAATTCGATAAGATGATAAGATAATAATTTTTTTGAAACTCCTATGTAAAATATGGTCCCAATAAAAGTATAAATTAATAATCATGCATATTTATGCATATATGTACATTTTTTGTGGCTTAAGTTGTTTTTTATTCTACTTATTACATCAAAAATACTTTTATGATTGTTTTCTCTGTATCCAAAACTTATGGAAATTTATAGACACGATAATTGATTTATAGACATAAGTCTTTCCAAATGTATCATAATAGATATCATTACTGACTTTATCATCAACATTAATTATGATAACTATGTTTTCTTCTAAATTTTGTATTTAATAATATGTATTATTTTTATATAGATAGTATGTTATGATGTTAATATTTATTCTATTACTATAATCATAAATATAAATCAGAATATCAATTCATACATATCATTTTACAAATGAATTTAATTAAATTCTTTAGCATAATATTATTTGTTTTTTAAAAGAAAATTCTTACCTAAAACAAATATATCTCTATAAATTAATATTTATTAATTATCGATTAATTAATATCTCTCTAAATTAATGAATTTTAAAAGTCCCAACATTAGTAATTTATAAAGGTTTTACTTTACATGTATTTTTTTGAAATTTTTGTCTTTTTCATGTTTTTTTTTTGAAAATATGCTTAATGCAAAGATTCAAGGCAAAAATAAAACTAAAAAAAAACTAAAATCATCATTAGAAACGTGTTCCCTTCCCCGGACTTACTTCTCACCGTCTCGATGAGAAACAAAAACCGAAAAAGAGAACAAAAATAAAGAAAAAAAATAAAAGCTAACGGTATAAACAATGGAAAGAAATGGCCATACCTTGGCCCTAGTCATGAATCTTAGGGATTGGAAGAGGTGAAGGAGTTTTGGAACTCCTTGGTGGATCCATGGAAGGGAAACGAGCTTGGAGATGAGGATCAAAGCGTGTTCCATTATCATGTAGCTCGAACGTGATTACCTTACCTATTAGTTCTTCAAGACTCGCTTGGCCCTTTTCCTTTAATTTCAGAGTTATGAATGCTTTCACTTTAGAAAAGGGCTTAGTCATACCCTTGCACTTGACTTTGTACTCAATGGTGTCATTAACAAACTTCATAGGATACAAAAGAATGGTTGAATTCTTATACTCTTTAGGCTTATCCATTGTGGCTTTAGGTGCTTTCACTTCCATTCCCAACTCCAAAGGTTCTTTAAAAAGTAAACTCAAGCAATTCTCGTCAAAGACATCTTCATTAAATCCCTTACCATCAAGATTTAGAGACTCTTTCAACGCTTGAGAAGTTTTATCCTTTACTTGAATACTCTTCAAATCACCCTCATCCACATCCTTGATCCATGTAATTGTTCCACACATATTAGTAGTAATGGGAGTAATGGAGTAGTACACATTAGCATCCACATTGAAAAGTATTACTTTTCCATTTACAAAGTCTATACTTGCTCACGCGGTTGCCAAAAATGGGCTTCCAAGTATGAGAGGTACCTTCCACGTGGTCTCCATCTCCACCACCATCAAGTCCGTTGGAACCACACAATTTCCAACTTTGAGTGGGTAATCTTCTAGCATTCCGACGGGACACTTCGAAGATGCATCCGCAAATGAGATTGAGGTGTTATTCTTTTACAAATATTTTATTACAAGAGTCTTTACCATCTCAAGAGAGATCAAATTGACACAAGAACCCGAATCGTACAAGGCATCATTAAATTTTAACCACCAAGAGAGCAATTGTGAATTTACCGGGATCATTCTTCTTATGGATCAATCTTGACTCAAGAGGTGCCTCATGTTTTTCGTAGGTCTTCATCACATCCATAACCTTTGCGTGAGTCGCTAAGATGTCCTTTATGAACCTTATTTGGCTTGGGACTTGACTCAAGTCTTCATTCTTTGGGAAGATCACTCCTACATCACTCATATCCTTCTTAAACTTGGAGAGGAATTTCTTTTGAGCCTTAGTGTAGACCGGTTTTGGGAATGGAAGTTTTGGCTCATAGGGAGGATGTTCATCCTTAGGGGTTTCTTCTCTTTCCTTCATCTTGGGCACCATTTTTTCCCCCTTAGCGCTTTCCACAACAATCTCATCAATCTTAACAACTTGTTTCCGGATAGGAAAGCCTTCTTTTTTAATTTCCATAGGTTTTTTCTTTTTAGCTTTAGGAGACATTCCCATGGCCTCTACAACCTTATCCATTTTCTTAATATAGTTGTATCCTAGAAGCATACCAAACTCTTCTACATCCCGTTCATTTTGTTCTTGTTGGGACAACTCCTCGCACCTTTGGTGAACTCCTAAGAATTTTTTCTTGCCCAAAACAATCATATTGCAAAAAGATGTTGGGTTTGATTCGGGCTTACCCGGTAGAGTGCTCATTGGACCCTTAGAATTAGATGCGGATTGAGCAACTTTGATATGCTCAAATTTACCCTGAGCTACTCTCTCAAATTAAGAGATCGTTTGCAGTAGGGATCGAACACAGGAAATCTCTATCATTCAATGGAATTTTGAATTCGAATTAAGTTAAGTAAATAAAATATGTATGAATGCAAAGAAAATGATTAAAGTAAAACAAGCAGCTGATTTGTGTTCTTAGACTATATGAGGAAAAATGCTAGGCATCGGAAAATTCGCAGGAATGATTCAAATTCGTAGAATTAAATATTGTTGGGATATGTATGAAGTGCAGTTCTAGAACTCAAACACAATTATAAAACCAGTCAGCTTTCACTGCTGAGATTATCTATGTCTAAACCCTAGAAGACCAAATTTCTTTGCGAATTCTAAAAGCATAAACAAGCATTAAATTCAAGTTTGATTTGTTCACAATGTCTCTAAGCCAAATTTCTTTGCGAATGATTCTTTGCTCATCTAAGACAATGTTTAGGATAACGATAACACTTTCACATCTATCAATTAACCTAATGATATCTAATTCTAGGTGATTAATCCAAAATCAGAGTTAAAATAATCTAGATAAAGAACAGGTATGAATGATCCCAAGACTCAAGTTTCTCCGGAGTCATGTTTCTCCGGAGTCATGTTTTGAATCACTGCACTGACTTGTTCAGAAAGCATAGCAGTTCCTTGCTCAAGACTCAAGTTCTGGTTAGCCATCTTCTTCACACACCTTCTGATCACAGGAGTAATTCCTATAGCATCAATCAGTGGGATCTCTACATCAAGCTTATCCATGATAACTTTGCATCCAGCGTCCTCCAGCTCTTGTTTAGACCTCTCTGTGTTCCTAGGATATAGTATCTTAGGCTTGCACAATCTCTCCTCTGCAATATCGGAAGTCTTAGGAGAATTTGGTGAACTTTGTAGGTGGTGTCGATCGACACTATGAGGTGGTATCAATCGACACTCCTCTTTTTATCGCAAAACTGTGTCGAAGATTGCTACAGGTGTCGATCGACACTGGCTCTGGAACAGTGATGTCGTCGTCTTCTTCAACCTCTTGAAACTCCATGATTGCTCTGCAGAAAGACCCTTCTTCAAAGCTTGATTAACCTCTTTTACACACCTCAAAGTGATCGAATTGGCATAAAGTTTCGGATTCGTTTTAGTTTTGCCTGGAAGTGAACCTTCTTGTCTTCTTATCGATTCAGCTGTTTGAGCAACTTGATTATCCAACTTCTTCACATGGATATTGAGGGCCTCAATTTTTCCATTCAAATCAGTATATAGGTCATCAATCTTGCCATGGAAGCTGACTGTCATCTTCTGCTGTCCTTCCAAAAGCTGCTCAAGCAAAGCCTTTGCTTCATTGTCTGAAGACCTAGCTGGTGGTGCTTGGTAAGAGGAGGAACCATAATTCCTTGTATAGTTGCTACATTGAAACGGCTTCTGGAAATCATTCTTCTGCTACCCTTGCTGATTACCAAACCTCTGACCCTGATAACCAGCTCCATTGATGTAGTTGACATCCCTTTCTTTTGGCTCGAAAGTCTCCACTGCTGCAGCAAACTGAACTGATTTCTTTCCCACCAGAAGACTATGCACATAATCAAGCTTAACCTTTACCTCAGCGAACTCAGCACTATCTGCATTACCACCGGCCCTTCTTCTCTCCCAATCGATCTTCTTGGTGCTGTTATTAGAGGCCAAGTTCTTGATTAGCGCAAGAGTATCTAAAGGATATCTAGTCTTGAAATCCCCATTGCTTGTAGCGTCCAAAACTATCTGATGTCTCCAATCAACACCTCTGAAGAAGATACTCAACAACTGAATATCTGTGAACCCGTGGTGAGGACAATCTCTTTGATAAGCCTTAAATCTCTCCCATGCAGCCTTGAAAGCTTCAGTAAGTTCTTGAACAAACGTGGAGATCTTAGCTCTCAAGTCCTCTGAACGTGCCTCATCATAGAAATTGTTGAGGAATTGGTTCATGGTGTCCTCCCAAGTGGTAAGCAATCCTAGCTCCAACTGCTTCAGCTAGTAAGCAGCTTCTCCACCCAGAGAGTAGGGGAAAAGCTTGCAGAACAGATAATTGCTTTACACCCCATTAGCATTGATGCTAGATGCCAAATCTTCAAATCTCTCTATGTGATCCATCGGATGCTCAGAGGGAAGTCCATGGAATGGATGCTGAGGCACCAGTGAGAAGTAAGCAGGCTTCAACTCAAAGTCGTTCCTCTAGAACGCAAGAGGGCCAATTGAAGCCCTGTTCGCGTAGAATTCATCAGGCCTGTTGTAGTCACGCAGAGTACGCTGGCGAGCTGCTGCTTCCTGAGCCGCACATCCATCGTCAGCAACCTCATATTGTACGATTGCAGTAGTTGGTTCAGGGATCACGTTTCCCTCAGCATCCAGCTTTTGACCGCGCTCATTGCACCTGTTCCCTTCATTATCAACCAACAACCCAGCTGCATCTCGAATCAGAACCAACGGAAGACGCTCCATTGCTGCTTCTCGTGTAGTTTTTCTGTTGGTTCACTCTAAGGCTCCTTACTCTGAAACAAAATCCACTAACTCTTGATTCTTGTCGCTTCTGGTCTTGCGATTAGGCATGCACCTGAACCCCAAAAACAAAAGAAAACGGACGTAAGTAAACATAAAATTAAAACTTAGACAAAACTCTAAAACCAAAATTCTAAAGGTGATTTTGATTCTCCGGCAACGGCGCCAAAATTTGATATGCTCAAATTTATCCTGAGCTACTCTCTCAAATTAAGAGATCGTTTGTAGTAGGGATCGAACACAGGAAATCTCTATCACACAATGGAATTCTGAATCCGAATTAAGGTAAATGAATAAAATATGTATGAATGCAAAGAAAACAATTAAAGTAAAACAAGCAGCTGATTTGTGTTCTTAGACTATATGAGGAAAAACGCTAGGCATCGGGAAATTCGAAGGAATGATTCAAATTCGTAGAATTAAATACTATTGGGATATGTATGAAGTACAGTTCTAGAACTCAAACACAATTATAAAACCAGTCAACTTTCGCTAGAGAGATTATCTATGTCTAAACCCTAGAAGATCAAATTTTTTTGCGAATTCTAAAAGCATAAACAAGCATTAAATTCAAGTTTGATTTGTTCACAAAGTCTCTAAGTCAAATTTCTTTGCAAATAGATTTGTTGCTCATCTAAGACCATGTTCAGGATACCGATAACACTTTCGCATCTATCAATTAAACTAATGGTATCTAATTCTAGGTGATCAATCCAAAATTAGAGTTAAAACAATCTAGATGAAGAACAGGTATGAATGATCCCAACAATAATTGACCCTAATGAATTCTCATCATCCTTTGAATAACCCTAAACCTAGCTGGAAGATTACTCAGACATGGTGATATGAGAAAACATCATGTATGAATAAAATTGCATAAGAAGTAAGAAAGATACAACGGGAGTTCGAAATCTCTCAGGAACAAGTATGATTTGTCTCTCCAAAATCTCTCTCCATCCAAATCTCAAAATCTAAGATTCTTCTAAAACCTAAAAGAAAACTCAATATATAAAGTGTAAAAATCGGATTGGGCCTCTATTGTAAACTTCTGGAACTTCTGGGGTAAAAAAGAAATCTTGCAACTTGACTTTTCACTACGTGTTGAGGGGTATCGATCGACACCAGGTAGAAAATTCTTTTCCGAGCTTGTAACTTCGGCTACACTTTCCTTGATGCTCTATAATGCTCCATAATCACCAATTAAGCTCCAAACGATCATTGACCTGCAAAGACTCTAAAACAAATAGAAAACCACCAAAAAGAGTCGATAAAATGGACTTATATCATGGTCAAAAACCGATAAAATCCATTATATATCAAACTTGCAAATCTATGGTCTTCATGTGAGAAGCCAAACTTGAGATCTTACCATCCAACTCATTATAAATCCCATCAATCTGGTGTTCATTTCAACAAACTTTTTTTCAGTATCCGTATTACCCTTGATTTGTCCATCCAATATCCTTTTATGAACCAAAGTTTTAACTTCATTATCTTGAGAGGGAGGTTGAGTAGATGAGCTACCTTGACTTTGAAAGGCTTGATTCCCTTGGTTAGAGTAATTGTATTATTGCTTGGAAATGTAACCAAGTTGTTGTTGTGGTTGAAAACCTTATCCTTGAGGCTTTTGCGGTGGATACATTTGATCTTGAGGATTCTCCACATTTGTGCTCCCATAAGACAAGTTGGGGTGGCTCATATAATTTGGATTGAAGCCTCTTTGTTGGTTGTTATATCCTCCTTGCATGTAGCTAACTTCCACTTGACCTTCTTGGAAAACTTCAACACAACCTTTTTGATTCCCATCAAACTCTCCAACATAGTTCATTCCCTTTTGTGTGGAAAAAATAAACTTGTCCAACTTGGCATTTATCTCCTTGATCTGTGCATCACTACATGATTCTCTCATGGTTCTATCATAATCTCTCCCATAGCTTTGGTCGCTTTGAGCTAGGTTCTCTATCAATTGTTCTCCCTCTTCAACGGAAATGCTCGAAAAACTTCCTTTGCTCGCGGTATTCAATGAATCGTAGTGTTTCTCGTGTACTTTCCGATGGAATATTCCCAATAGAGCTTCCTTAGGCACTTCATGGTGTGAACAAGATCTAGTGTACCCCTTAAAACGTTCCCAAGCTTCATACAACGACTCATTGCCTCCTTGCTTGAAAGTAGCAATGTCATTCCTTATCTTAGTCGTCTTTTGATTTGAGAAAAACTTGGCGAGGATATGCTTCTTGCACTCTTCCCATGTTGTAATCGAAGAAGTCACAATGGTCTTTTCCCATTGAGCGGCCTTATCTCCAAGTGAGAAAGGGAAGTGGGTCAACTTAAGAACATCTTCGGACACACCATTCATCTTGACCGTTCCATAAAGTCTATCAAAATTGTCAAGATGCTCAATAGGGTGCTCCATTGGTAGTCCAAAGAACCGATTGTTTTGGACCATGTTAACCAAGCTCGACTTGATCTCCCAATTGTTGTTTCCACAAGGTGGAGCTCTAATACCCATTCTTTCTTCATTGGTGATTGGCAAATCATAATCACCTATCCCTCTTGGCTCTCTAGGTTGGTGAATGGGCTCTCTAGCTTCAACATTCCTTTGTTGTCCAACCCCATGAGCTACTTGCTCTTGACCATTCCTCGGTGGTTCCATATTCAACCTCCTCAAATGAACTTGTCTTTCTTTCTCTCTTCTCGCCACTCTTTCCAAACGTCTAATGTCTTGAACAAAGGGTTGAAAGTTTGTAGATCCTTAACTCCTCAAGTTCATGCACCGATAGAGTTTGAAAAAGACAAACACTAAAGAGAAAAGTTAGTGTCAAAAGAAAAAATAAATACTCAGTCTCAATCAAATACCAAATCCTAATGGCTATTTCTAAACTCCCCGGCAACGGCGCCAAAAAAAATTGTGTTAAAAGTTTTAAAATCCAAACAATTGAGTAATCTAAGCTAAATGATGTTTTTGGTTTTTCTTCAAAGTCCTAATGATACAACTAAGTGAAACAAGCAAATGAGAGTTTTAAAATCCAAAATTACTAAGCCCAAGTGCAAGCAACGAGTAGTAATTAGGGTATCGATCCACAAGGAGTTAGAATAATACACTAAGAATGCAAACAATTGATTAATCTAAGCTAAATGATGTTTTTGGTTTATCTTCAAAGTCCTAACAATGCAACTAAGTGAAACAAGCAAATGAGAGTACAAAATGAAGATGAACAAGACTATAATGCTAAAAAGAAACTAAACAAGACCTAAGCAAACCATAAATAAACATAAACAAACTCAAATGCAAAAGTCAACTAAAAGTCAACCGTAAAATCAACAACTAGAAACTTGATAAAATATAGGAAAGCATGGGTTTTGGGCAAAGCAATTGACTTGGGATGATCAATGACTAACTAATGTTGCTAGGATTAACAATTCAAACTCAATTATATGACATGAATCACTCAAATAGACCAATCCATTCTCATGACACTAATCCATTTATTAATCATCTAATAAAGCTAATTTTCCAATTGCAATTAAATGATAAATAAGCATTAAATATAAGTTTATAGAGCCAACTAATCACCTTAAACATCAATTCCCATTGGATTAAAAATGAAAAGCAAGATTTAGGATTCTCCTACACATTTCATCGAACACCTTCCGGGCATGAAATGTGTATGATTTAGATTTTGATTAGCTAAGTCCAATCTAGCATTAAATACATCCTAATCTTTAGAAATCATAAGAATCTATCCCTAGAGATCATTAATCATTCATCAATCACCTCTAATCTACTAAGCCCAAAAACCCATTAAGAGACTATAATCATGATGCAAATAACAATCATAATCATAAATAAAAGCATAATCATAAAAGAAAAGGTTAAAGATTAAAGAAACTTCACTAAATTAAGCAAATGCAAAATATCCAAGCACAAATCATAAGAAAAAGGTTTGAAAGCCATTTTATGATAAATTTTAAGTTAATTTACCTTATTGATAGATGTAAATTAATTTCTTCATTCTTAGAGATGTCTATTTTCAAACTAAAATTACGTAAGAAATTAAAATTTGATAAAACGATAAATTTTGATAAACTTTTCTTCAATTTGTTTGTAGTTGTGTTTACAAAGAGAAAAACAAGAAAAGGAAGAAAATATATTCGCTCTGGCTTAAAAAAGTTTTGTTCAATGATAGGAAATCTATTTGGTTTTGATTGGTTGGGTTTGGTTTGGTGAGAAATGATCAGGCGGGGCTCGTTGAAGAGCATTTTCCAAATTTAAATTGTTTGAACATTTCTAATCTATTACTCAATTCTTTACTTAAAAATAAATAAAGTAACTTGAGTTTAATTCTAATCTCATTTTTTTTTAAAATAAAATACTAACGTAATGAGTAAAATATAGAGTAATTGTTGACAAAACAAAAATATAGACTAGTTAATACAAAAGATTTTTTTGAGAAATGTCCCTTTTTAAAAATGCTTATTTTTCAAAAATTTTGCAAAAATATCACTTTTTAAAAAAAAAATTCAAAAATACCACTTTATCAAAATCATTTACTCATTATATAATTTATGTTGGGCTAACTATGTTGTATTAGGGTTTAGTTTTGAGGGTTTAGGGTTTGTTAAAAGTCAAAACTTTTTTTATGATTTAAAATTTTAAGATTTATTTAGTAGTATTTTTGTAAATGGATAACCATTATGACATTTTTCTTAATAGACACGCCAATAGTGATATTTTTGCATTTGTCCCTTAAAAAAATTATTTCTTATTTACAGTAATCTTTTTTTAGTCAATTTTAGAATTAGAAATATAATAGAATCCTAAAATAATCATTCCTCGAATTCATTCTTATCTACAAATGAAGAGCTAAGAAAACGAAGACTGATTTGACGGGGCATAAAACAAATTTTTTTCTTTCTTTTATTGGCATTTATATCCTTTATTAGTTCCATAATATATACAATATATCTAGTTAATCGATAAGTATATTCGTGACAAATAAACAAATGATTGGAGAGAATTTTACTTAAATTATTTTTTATAATTACAATAATAATAGGGTTAGAAATGCTTTTAGTCAGTTTAAGAATTATAAATATAATAGAATCCTAAAAGAATCATTCCCTGAATTCATTCTTATCTACATACAAATAGTTTTTTTCCTTTTATTGGCACTTATATCTTTATTAGTTTCAGAATATATACGATGTATCTAGTTAATCGATAATTAAAGTGTATTTGTGACAAACAAATAAAGGACTTGAGAGAATTTTACTTAAATTTATGCTATAATTAAAATAAAAATAGGGTTAAAAATGCTTCTATACTTGCAAATAATGATACTACTTTCTAAAATTGCATAAACCTTCAAAATTAATATCTAATACAGATCTGAGACAATTGGTCAACATAATAAATACACAAAATTTTATTGTTTGGATAAAATTAAAGACATACTTAAGAATTTCTTACAAAATTCACCGGGCTTAGGGGTTTTCTTTCTCTTAATTCTGGAAAAATGAGTTCTACATTTGTCAGAAACTTAAGAGATGGACAAAAGTCCAGACAAACACGACTCATCTTGATGGACCTATTTGTTTCACCGATGAAACATGGCTAAAGGACTCATGAGCTAAGTATAGTTTAGGATGGTGTTTAGGGTGGAATGCCACTTACCTTTGGGAAGGCTCTACGGACTTAATGACGGAGATCACTCACCTCTATCGAATGAAGCTTGGGTAATTATCAAGGCCCTCATGAAAACAAAGGAAAAAGGTGTGGATTGTTTACATGTGTGCTCAGATCCACACGTTTTGATTAATCTACTAATAAAAAGGAATCACATACAAAGATTCATAACCTTCTCAGATAAGGATGCTACTTCGCATTTTCGAAAGTTTACCTTTCCATTTTTACCACGGGAAGTCAATACTACGGTTGATTCATTACCAAAAATAGATTTTTGTGCTCTCGATTTGTTGACAATTTTGACTTAAGTAAAAAAATTATGATTTTGACCAAATTTGTTTTTTTTTTAATTATGTGAAATTGCGATAAACCAAATTTCTTTTTTCCAGTTTTTCCCATCAAACTTTTTCCTTCTCAATTTCTTCAATCCTGTTAAGTTTCATGAGCTTCCAACTCAAAAATAATTGGCAGTGAGGGGATTCGCCGAGTTTCCTAATATATTAGTACAAATCTCTTCTCATTTACGATGTGGAACATTTTCTCTTCACACGTCCCTTTGAGATAATAGCCCACCTAGCCATTAATCTTGACAGAATACTAGTGTAGGGTTAATTACGGGTAAGATCAATCGGATCTCTTTCGATGGACTTGATCGATTTCGGTTCGATGGGGCAGGCTTTAATAGAATGATTAAGTTTCATGGGTTTCAACTCAAAAGTAATTGGCAATGAGTGGATTAACCCAATCCCCTTATAAATTAGTCAGTCCCTTCTCATCTTTCTGATGTGAGATTTTTGTCCACACGACCCCTCGAGAAGCTCTTCTTGCCATTAATCTCGACAATTTCCATTTTAGAATTAATTTCGGGTTAGATCCATCAGGCCTTTTTCGATGGGCCTGATCGATTTCAGATCGTGTGGAAAAGCATGTGTTCGACTCTGATACCATGTTGAGTTTCATTGGCTTTTACTTCAAAACTAATTGGTAGTGAGTAGATTGGCATAGACAAATCCCTTATATATTAGAACAAATCTTTTCTCACCTCTGATGTGGGACATTTTATCTTTAGAACTCTTTTTCACAAACCTTTCAATTAGGATGCCAATGTAAGCTAGGACCAGATTGTTCTTTATATTTTAGACTGCCATAGAACTTTTGTAGAATAATACCGATCAAAAAATGAATAAATCCAACAAAACCTGATTAAGTCTATAGAACATTGTTTAATGATGAGAAAACAACAAAGAACACTTATTTTTTTGCTAAAAACGAACAACATAGATATTACATATGAATTGAACAATGATTTAAGTTACCGAGTGCATGCACAAAAGTTCAAGCCTTGCAAGTTTTTTACGAATAAAATCCTCATTTCTCAATCTCACCATGCATGATTTAGCTCATCATTGTAAAGTTGAACTAAAAGAAATGAAAATTAGGGCTCATGAGGAGTGAGAGGAAATAGAGAGAGAAGTTGAGGCTCCTTATCCCTCGGAGTCGGGATTTGATTGGAAGACCCGGATCGATAAACCGGGTCGGGTATGAGAGGATTGACAGGGCTGAGGACGAGAGAGGGAAAATCAAGGATGCTAGGGGAGAGAATGTTGGGTGTACCGGTCGGAAACCCGGAATGGGTCGGGTTGATCCTGAGATGCTTCATCGAATTGCGTCGTTCGTTGAGTCGGAAACTTGAAGATTGCTTCTTGTTGGGGACAGCTATGATCGGAGGGATTGAGTGAATGGAAAACCTTGGGTCGGGTTGGTGGGTCGGGTTGGAGTATCCGGTGAGCATCTGGACGACTTGCTTGAAGGATGAAACATCGGTTTGGACGAAAGTCGTCGGATACGGGCTGGTGGATTCGGATCGGAGTCGGGTTGGAGTCGGAGTCGGAGTGTTGCTGGGTGCGTCTCTGTTTCTCGGCGAATTCGTCGTCATGACCAAGAGAGAGGTTTAAGGGATAATATTGATATATGTTTTTCTTACAATATAATTAATAAATTAGCTTCAAAATATGTATATTTATAATAAGTAATCTAGTATATATCTTCAAAAATAAATTCCTTTTAGAACAATTTTTCTTTATGGTTTAAAATAAAATAACTAATTTTAGTGATTTTAAATTTCCAAAATAAATGCTAAAACTTTTATCTAACTAATTCATAACATGTTATTCATTCCTTTTTGATATATGCCTATTTTCAAATTACAATTACGTAAAAAAACTAAAATTTGATAAAACGCTATATTTTTTATAAACTTTTTTTCCATTTGTTTGTAGTTGACAAGTTGTGTTTAGAAAGAGAGAGAAAAAAAAAGGAAAGAAAAGATATGTGCTTTGGCTTAAAAAGAAGTTTTGTTCAAATGACAGGAAATCTATTTGTTTTGTACTTTTGTTTGTTTGGGTTTGGTTTGGTGAGCAATTATCAGGTGGGGCCCGCTCATGTTTTGAAGAGCATTTTCCAAATTTAAATTGTTTAGAACATTTCTAATCTATTACTCAATTCTTTTAGAGGCAATTAACAAAATGCCAGTTTTTGTATGCATATTTGCCAAAATGCCACTTAGGGGTGTCCATTTACAAAAATGTCACTAATTATAGATTTATAAACTTATATCTTAAATTCTAAATCCTAAAAAATGTTTTGACACCTAAAACCCCCTAAACACTCAAAACTAAACCCTAATAGAACATAATTAACCCAAACATAAATAATATAAAGAAAATATAATTTTGAAAAAATGGTATTTTTGTAAAGATTTCAAAAGTGTGGTATTTTTGTAAAGTGGCATTTGAAAAGTGGCATTTTTTAAAATTTCTCATTCTTTTATTTCCTATTTTAAAATAAAATAAAGCAACTTTTGTTTAATTCCAATCTCATTTGTTTTTAAAATAATATACTAAAGTGATGAGTAAAATATAGAGTAACTAATAGAAATATTTCAAATTTAGAGTAATCTTATTTTTTAGTCAATTTTATAATTAGAAATACAATATAAACCTAAAAGAATCATTCTTCAAATTCATTCCTATCTACCAATGACGAGATCAGAAAACGAAGACCGATTTAACTGGACATGAAACGAATATTTCTTTTCTTTTATTGGCATTTATATCCTTTATTTGTATCAGAATACATATAATGTATCTAGTTAATCGATAAGTATATTCGTGATAAACAAATCAAAGATTGGAGAGAATTTCACTTATATTTTTTTCTATAATTAAAATAAAATTAGGGTTAGAATTGCTTTTAGTCAATGTCAGAATTAGAAATATAATGGAATCCTAAAATAATAATGTCTCAGTTTCATTCTTATCTACCAACAATGAGATAAGATAACGAAGACCGATTTGATGGCACATAAGACAATTTCTTTTTCTTTCATTGGCACTTATATCCATTATTAGTTTCATAATACATACAATATATCTAGTTAATCAATAAGTGTATTTGTGACAAACAAATAAGGGATCGGAGATAATTTTATTTAAATTCTTTTCTATAATTAAAATAAAAATAGGGTTAGAAATGCTTTTAGTCAATTTTAGAATTAGAAATATAATAGAAGCCTAAAAGAATCATTTCTTGAATTCATTCCTATCTACCAATGACGAGATATAAGAAAACGAAGACCGATTTGACCGAACTTAAAACGAATATTTCTTTTTTTTATTGGCATTAATATCATTTATTAGTTTCAGAATACATACAATGTATCAAGATAATCGATAAGTTTATTCGTGACAAACAAATAAAGGATTGGAGAGAATTTTAATTAAATTATTTTCTATAATTAAAATAAAATTAGGGTTAGAAATTCTTTTAGTCAATTTTAGAATTAGAAATATAAGAGAAGCCTAAAATAATTATTTCCCGAATTCATTCTTGAAACAACCTGACCCATTTTTTTTAAAATTGGATTATTATTCCCATAAATAATAATCCTCAATATCGAATTCAAGCACATCAAACAACCAACAGAAATCAAACTCAATTCAACAAAGCGAATTATCCAATAAACAATTGAATCAACAAAAACCAATTCAATCAATTCTATAAACCAACAACTTAGCAATTCTAAACAATAACATAAACGCAACAAGACTGAAACCCTAGATCATCTCCTCTTCATAGCCATGATCCCACAGTCACATCTTTTCTTTACCTGCATCACATGGATAAAAGAGATGTGTGAATATTATCACAAATACTCAGTGAGACGGTCATTCCATCTACCAGCTATACACACAGGTTTAAAAGAATACCATAATACCAAACCAATTCAGTCAACAATGAATAACAGGATAATTCAAGTTTGCTGACTCTAGTGTCGATCGACACCAATCAATGGTGTCGATCGACACTCGTCGCAGTGTTGAGGAACATGAACCTCTCCTCTCATGGCTCGTTCGTTCCAGGACGCGACGTATCGATCACCTGCACAGAAAGGTTAACATATACACCCAACAACACGAAAACACCCAAAACACACAATCATCCATCATCAAATCAATCCATTTCTCAAACAAACGCATTATGAACATTCCAATTACCTATATAAGCCATGACCACGCACTCACCTCAATTTTGGAAAGAATTGGGATAAGAACAACGAAGAGCACACGAAATCAAAGACTTCTAACACTCAGCAACCATATTTCCTCTTTCTTTCACGAAGGACACGCACCAAAACCCGATTCTAGAGCCTCACAATCACAATAACAAGTTTTTAGGATCAAGAACACAAGGAAATCAACAATGATCCCTTCTCCTCTCTCAACCCTCACAAAAACTCTGTTTTCTCTCCAAAACCCAACAACAACACGGCTGCTCTTCTTTTATACAGGAGCCCTAGAGTTTCTCAAAGCCGAACCGCGACGATCAAAAACCAAACCCGTCGGTTTAATTCGAAGTTGGTGTCGATCGACACCAAATCCAAAATTTCCAATTTTGGTTCGTGGGCGTTACAGTTCTTATCTACCAACGACGAGATAAATAACGAAGACCGATTTAACGGCACATAAAACAATTTTTTTTCTTTTATTGGAACTTATATCCTTTATTAGTTCGAGAATACATACAATGTGTCTAGTTAATCGATAAGTTTATTCGTGACAAACAAATAAAGGATTGGCGAGAATTTTACTTAAATTCTTTTCTATAATTAATATTAGGGTTAAAAATTCTTTTAGTGAATTTTAGAATTAGAAATATAATAGAACCCTAAAATAATTATTTCCCGAATTCATTCTTATCTACCAATGACGAGATGAGAAAAAGAAAACCGATTTTACTGTACATAAATTAAATATATTTTTTTTTATTGGCACTTATATTCTTTATTAGTTCCAAAATACATACAATGTATCTAGTTAATCGATAAGTATATTCTTGACACACAAATAAAGGATTTGAGAGAATTTTACTTAAATTCTATTCTATAATTCAAATGATGATATTAGTTTCTAAACTTAACCGGCTTTGCTCTGTTTTGAGCCAAATTGTATTTTTACTTTTTGAAAATTTTAAAATTCTATTTAATTTACGGAGAACACTATTGAACAATTCTTGGGTTCACCCCTAGGGGTGAATACTTCTTATTCACCTCCTCTTCATTAGCCAATCACAATTTAGTTAAAAAATAAATTATATTAAATCACAAAAATAAATATGGGAACCACTAATTCTCTTTCCTAATTATGACATATAAAAAATAAATTAATATAATTCTCAAAAATAATTAGATTAAATCATTAAATCTTAAAAATCTAAAGCACAAATACTAAACCCTAAACCCCAAATAATAAACCCTAAATATTAAACCCTAAACCCCAAATAATAAATCGTAAACCCCAAATAATAAACCCTAACCCCAAATACTAAATCCTCAACAGCAAATAATAATTCTTGAATAACTCTAGGGGATTTAGTATTTGGAGTTAGGGTTTATTATTTGGTATTTAGGGTTTAGGGTTTAGGATTTGGGGTTTAGGGTTTATTATTTAGGGTTTAGGGTTTAGTATTTAGGGTTTAGAGCTTATTATTGGGGTTTAGGGTTTAGTATTTGGGTTTAGGGTTTAGTATTTGTGGTTTAGATTTTTAAAATTTAAAGATTTAATCTAAATGTTTTTGTTAATTATATTAATTATTTTAATTTATTGTGTATATGTCATAATTAGGAAAGAGATCATAAATAGGAAAGAGAATTAGTGGTTCCCATAATTATTTTAGTGATTTAATATAATAAATTTTTTAACTAAATTGTGATTAGCTAATGGAGAAGGGGTGAATACTATTCACCCCTTGGGGTGAACCCAAGAATTGTTCTAACACTATTTTGGTTGTGGACTACCCGAATTTGATTGGTTAACACAATAAAAACAAGAGAATATTGGTTGTAATAGCACTTTGAAAAAATATATGTATGGGTTTATAGCACTTTATGTAAAATGGTGTCCGTTTAACCCTTATTCTTTAAAAGTGGACAATTGTGCTCTTCAAATAAGCTCGTGGACGAGCTCGACGAGTTAAACGAACTGACGGTACATTGTACATATAAACTCTCTTTTCTCTCTTCATATTTAGTGAAGTTTTAGATTCAGAATTACTTAGTCTTCTAGCCTAAGACTATTCGATTGATTACTTTAAATGTGTTCGATTGTACGCAATTCAAATCAAGTCATAAACGAATTGAGACACGAGATTTCCTTCACGTTGAGTTCGCGGATGTACTCTCAGGAGATTGATCGAAACCATCAAGCTTGCACTATCAATGTGATACACAAGAGCGATTGAGTTCTTACTCTCAATATACGCAATTATGTTTAAACCTGTGTTATACTCATAATCATGTTCTTCTTGTTGTGCAGCTATTTTCTGAACTACCTCTCTCAACGGATTCGAGCTCAGTTCGCAACAGGACGATCTGAATGTGGAGATTAGGGCAGCTCAAGACGTCGAAGACTTTTATCTCAACCGAACCGGAAGAAAAACAGAGTCGAAGCCTCGACTTCACAATCGATGAAGAAACCTTGAAGATCTTATACACCGGAGACACTGATTCGATCTACAACACCAGTTTCTTCTCTTTCTCTCTCTTGAATTCGTTTATTTATGTGTAATTCTCTCTCTCTACTCTGCACTTTTATGTTACTCTTACTTGTAGAAGATGATGTTGACTCGTGTGTTGGGGTCTCCCACCGGAATCAACAATCCTGAAAATGACTAAGTGTTGAGTTATATCGGTAGGCTGTTTATGAAGACAACAGTTTGACATTAAACTGGTGGGCCAATGATTAACAGGAAGACCGCTGGGCCTTTATCAGAGTGGTTTGACTTGGAGCAGGCCCAAGAGCTAGCCGACTTAGAGCTCTCCACGGACAAAGAAAAATCTCTAGGAAGGCTTCCGCGAGACAAAAGGGAAATCTCTAAGGAAAAGGAAGTTTTCCTTATTTTTTGGGTTACCTAACCGACCTAGACTAGTATATATACACATGTACATCCTCTGCAGAGGAGATCCGAAATTCATTAGCAAAACTCTTGTATTCTTGCAACAGCTTTCTAAACAGCTAATAAAAACCTCTCTTGAGATCTTTATATTTTAGTGGTTTTTCGCAAAAGTTTTCAAACCCTAAAAAGTCACTTGACAAATTTTAATTGTGAGATTCGACTCCCACAATTTGGCGTCGTCTAAGGGGAAAGAAAGCTACTTACTCTAAAGAACCACCGCGTTAGGATCCTAAGAAGATGACCATCGACGGAGATCACAATGATAACGACCCAAAAGAGTCTACCACGAACGCTTCAGGATCGAAGAACACTACGATGGATGAACCCGGAGAGTAATAGACACCGTCCGCCGCGAAAGAAAGCCTTGAAACTCTGACTCATATAATAGGCATGTTCGAAGAACTCCTTAAGAAATCAAAGGAGCAGGATACGCTCAACAACAGGGTGAGGAACTTGTTAGATTCCCTCACTACGGCGAGCCGCGGTAAAGGTACAATAGTCGCACGACGAGCCGTGAATCGCGTTGCCCCAACGACTCTGAACTTCTCAATGCCCACAGAGGTACAAAGGACTCGCCGACTTCATCTGCTCGATTTGAATGCCAACTCGACTCGTGGGAGCGGCGGACGAGATATTAACAGAAATATGTCAACAGCGAGCGGATCGACATCACTGGTCGATCTAGAGGATGACACAGAAGAGAACAACCCAGACGAACCAAGCGAATCTGGATGGGCAACCGTGAGACAACAACAGACTGCTTAGGGAGGAGCCGCTTTGACAAAGACGAACGGCTCGCTGAAGAGGTTACTAAAGAAGAATAATGCCTCCTCTAGGAGAGACAGCGAGCCACGAAAATGGAAAGAGCATCGGAACAAATGAGTAAGCCGAGATGGACGAACTCTGAGCTTCTATTAGCCAAACAACTCAGGCTCTGAAGGCGATGCACTCCCAGATGCATCAAGCAACCAGCAAAGCGCGGGCAATTGACAAAGTGCTTGAAGAAGCACAACGCACACCCTTCACAGCTCACGTTTCCAGGGCAAGATATTCATATCCAGGAAATGTCAAGCTGCCAACCTACGAAGAGAAAATCGGTCCAACAAAGCACATCACGGCGTTCACCATAAAAATGGGGCGAGCTAACTTCAGGGAGGACGAGAAAGACATTGGCCAGTGTCATCTGTTCGTTGAGCATCTCAAAGGGCCTTCTCTCCAATGGTTCTCTAGGCTTCCGAGCAACTCGATGGATAATTTCAGCCAGCTGTCTGACGCTTCTCTTAAGCAATACGCGATATTCATAGAGCAAAGAGCCCTTGGTGCCGACGTGTGGAAGATGGCACAAGGGCCTTCGGAAACCCTCCAGAATTTCATAGAGCAGTTTAAAATCATCGTGTCAAAGGTAAAAGGAGTGGACTACGACTCGTCTCTAGAAGCCTTGAAGAAATCCTTATGGTACGAGTCAGACTTTCAAAACAGCTATTTCTGAACGAAATAGCAACGATCGAAGATGTTTTCCATCGAGCAACTGAGTTTGCAAAGAATGAAGAGGAGATGAAGTTATTGGTAGAGAAGTACGGGAAGACAAAGCAGTCCAACCTTTCTCCCCAAAACCCAAATCCTAAGGGGAGCAAGAAGAAAAAACACGCGGGAGGATTTATGCAGCATGAAGGAGGATTTAGGCGAGCCCACAACTATCAAGTGGATTCGCCCGGATAGGGCCAAGGACGAGGCCGAGGCCACGAAAGAGGTATGATGAACAACACCTAGGTCAGAGGCCAAGGTTCTTATGACGAAACGGCTTACTGCGACCATCACCGAATCCACTGGCATTTAACTGTAAATTGCTAAGTCCTTGGTCAATTACTTGTCACAAGACTTGCGGCGGGCCAGCTTAAAGGGGACTTCAGCCTAAAATATTTTGAGATTGATACAAAAGACAAAGCAAAAGGCGAGCCCCCTAAACGCGGAATGCAAAACAGTGAGAGTCGACCCCCAAAGACGAGTAGGCGAAGTAACATGATAAAGGACGGATCTCACTACTATTTGGACACTGTTTCGTCGATCAAAGTGTTCTAGCGGCGAGCCTATGTTAGCATAAATCTTTGAACCCCATCAAACTTTCCAAATGACGTGATCTCATTCGAAAAAGCAGAGACTTTGGGAATGGATCGGCCGCACGATGATCCTCTCGTGATCGAACTCGTCATTAGCGTTTGTGACGTGACACAAATTCTGGTAGATACGGTAAGCACCGTAGATATAATTTTCAAGGATACACTCAAAAAGATTAACGTTGATCTCTCCGAAATAAAACCATGGCCAAAACCGCTTATCGGTTTTTCTGGAGAAACAATGATGACCAGCGGACTAATCCAGCTACATGTTCGGGCTAGAGAAATCACCAAAACCATCGAATTTGAAGTAGTAGATCACCTAGCAATCTATAACGCTATCTTGGAAACACCGTGGTTGAACCTGATGCGAGTGGTCGCCTCAACTTATCATCTATCTATGAAGTTTCCTACCCCGAAAGGAGTAAAGACTATTTTTGGAAGCCAAAAAGAGTCGCGCATGTGTTTTCTAATAGAGCATAAGTTGAGAAAACCCATTACAGAGGAAAAACGCAAGAAGATGAAGATGGACAGAGGGCCACTGAAACGGCTCTCTAAACTCCTATAGCAACAGATCACGGAGGATCGCACGAAAGAAGTAAGACCGACTTGCGACTCAATCGTCATAATCTGTATTGATGAAAGCCATCCAGAGAGATGCGTGGAAGTCAGAGCCGATTTGGAGGAAGGAATCAAAGAGCGGCTTATCAATTTCCTTAAAAAGAATGTGAGTACGTTCGCTTGGACGGCTGAAGATATACCAAGGATAGATATTAACATATCAAGTCATGAATTGAATGTCGATCCGAACTTCAAGCCTGTTAAGTAGAAACGGAGGAATCTTGGTCGTGAGAGAGCAAACGTGGTCAATGACGAAGTGGAGAGGCTTCTACGAGCTGGATTGATAATGGAGGTCAAATATCCTAACTAGCTTGCTAACCCTGTGGTAGTAAGAAGAAAACGGCAAGTGGCGCATGTGTGTGGATTTTAAAGACTTAGAAGCCTCGTCCAAAAGACAACTTTCATCTTCAATAAATAGATCGGCTCGTCGAAGCGATGGCGGGTAACAAACTTCTATCTTTCATGGATGTCTTTTCCCGGTACAATCAAATCTTCATGACCCCGATGACCGCGATAAGACATAGGGATATATTATTACAAGTTGATGCCGTTTTGTCTAAAAAAATGTCGGCGCGACGTATCAATGCTTAGTAAACAAGATGTTTGCTAGTCAACTCGCGGCAAAATGATGGAAATTTATATTGATGGTTTGCTAGTGAAGTCTTTAGAAGAAAAGGATCATGTCACCCATCTGGAGGAATGTTTCGAGAGGTTAAACTTCCACAACATGAAGTAGAATCCAACCAAGTGCCGATTCACTGTTACATCGGGAGAACTCCTCAGATATATGGTAACTCACTGAGGTGTCGAGGCAAATCCAAAACAGATCGACGCACTCATAAAAATGGCCTCCTCAAAATTAAAGCGAGAAGTACAAAGACTCACTTGACGAATAGTCGCGCGCTTAACAGATTCATCTCGTGGTCGATCGACAAATGCTTGCCATTCTACAACACTTTGCGGGGAAAGAAGGTTTTCGAATGGACAGAGAAGAGTGAAAAAGCCTTCCAGCAACTCAAAAAGTATTTATAGAGCCCTCCGCTGGTTGCCAAGCAGGTGGAGGGAGAGCCACTTTTCCTATACACTGTTGTATCCAAAACGGTCATCAATGGAGTTCGTGTTCGAGTGCAAGGGGCGAGCAAAACCCCATCTTTTACGTTAGCAAAACCCTCACTGATGTTGAGATAGATATCCCCAGATAGAGAAGTTGGCACTGTCCATTCTAATGTCCACCCGAAAGCTGAGATCGTACTTTTAATCCCATCAGTAGTCGTCCTTAGTACATTTTTGCTACAGTCCGTCCTGCATAGCCCAATCCAGTACAGGAGAATCGCGAAGCGGTCGTTTGAACTTAGTGAATATGATATTGAGTGTTGCAGTCATACATGTGCAAACTCTCAGGTTCTAGCAGATTTCCTGACTGAACTACCAGAGGGAAGCCTTGATAACAAAGATAAGGTTTCAATTTGGAAGCTTCATATCGACGGGTCGTCATCCAAAAATGGGGCCAAAATCGGAATACGCTTGACATCCCCCACTAAAAAAATACTTAAGTAATCTTTTCGACTGGGTTTTTGAGCTACCAACAATGAAGCAGAGTATGAAGCTCTGGTGTAGGAATGCGGCTTGCCAAAGGACTTAAAATTGAACACCTCCATGCGTTTTGTGATTTGCAACTCGTCGTCAATCAGTTCATTGGAGAGTACAATGCCAAAGACGATTGCATGGAATCTTATTTACAAGTAGTGAAGGACTTGTAGCCCAATTCAAAGAATTCACTTTAACAACAATACCCTACGGCGAGAACACACCAGCGAACACGTTAGCAAATTTGACTTGAACATCCGATTCAAAGTTTAAGCGAATAATCCCGGTGGAATTCATTGAGCACCCAAGCATACATCTATCCGGAGCAGACAAAAGCAAAACTTCAAACGCTGAGTCAGATGTTGAAATGGAAGAAGCTGAGAACCCCACCGAGTCAGAGAAATAGAAAGAAGCAGCAAATGACAAACAAGTTCCCACCACGGTGGAAACAGATGAGATCACCGCGGATAACTCATTTAAGGATACAGCATCATGAGCACAGGAGATGATGGATATAGATAGCAAGCCTGCTCGAATCAATGAGCAAAAACTGCGCAGCGAGCGGTTGCCCAACGACAAGCCTACTCCCAACGGTGAGCCATTATCAAATTTTGCGCCCACCGTATAATACGAGTCGGCACCTGTCTTAAGCCGGAGAAATCGCCTGTCCAACATGGTTGCGGAGGATTCACAAGTAAAATAGTACGGCTGCGATGTGGGATGGCTCAATGATATCCAAGGGTACATCTATGATGGTGAAGTCCTTAGCGATAAATGGGCGGTTGGCAAACTAAATGCCCAAGCTGCACGTTATATTTTACTTGACGGTAATGTCTTTAAATGGCGTTTTTGGGACCTTTGTTAAACTGTGTAGTAGGCAAAGAAGCTCGAAGGATTATGGAAAATGTCCACAGCGGCTCTTGTGGCAATCACTTGGGGATAAAAGCATTGGTGATCAAAATCAAGCGGCACGGTTATTATTGGACCACCATGGTTAAGAATTGTGAGAAATATTTAGCTAAGTGTGAAAAGTGTCAACATCATGCACCAATGATTCACCAGCCAACTGAATTACTCTCATCAATCACATCGCCCTACCCCTTTATGTGGTGATATTATAAGCGATTTCTACTAGTGCTAACAGATTACTTTTCTAAGTGGGTACAAGCATGGTCTTACTCCAGCATAAAGGATGCTCAAGTCGAAGGTTTTGTATAGAGAATATCATCTGCCACCATGCAGTTCTATACGAGATTGTTACTGATAACGGCTCTTAGTTCATGTGCCAGATTCGAAGGATTTTGCGCAAAATGGAAGATCTGTTTCAGTAAGTCTACACCAAGATATCCTCAAGCAAATGGCCAAGCATAAGCGATAAACCAGACAATCGTCGAAGGTCTGAAGAAACAACTTGACGAAAAGAAGACGATGGGCTGACGAATTAGAAGGAGTTTTATGGTCTCATCGAACGACTCCCCGGCGAGCCACGGGAAGACACCATTTGCTCTTGTGTTCGGAACATAGTTTGTTATTCCGCCAGAGATACACTTTCCTAGTGTCCACTGCAGGCTTCTCCCTTTACAAAAGGGGCTTAGTCATCTTTTAATGGCCTACGAGCTCGACTTAGTTAACGAAAAAAAGATGAAGCTCTAGTCCAAATCCAGAACTATCAGAATGCCGCTGCTAGTATTATAACTCGAACGTTCGAACTCGCCCATTTCACGAGGGGGACTTAGTCTTACGGAAAGTCTTCCAGAATACAGCAGAAAGAAACGCCGAAAAGCTATGAGTAAATTGGGAAGGACCTTAAAAAATCACGAAAGTCGTTCGACTGGAGTTTATGAACTTGCCAACATGGCAGACGTTCCAATACCAAGATCAAGGAACGCGATACATCTGAAGAAGTAATATCATTAGTTTACTTCACTTGAACTATGAGGCGGTTTGATCTCTGCAAAGGGTATGTAGGCAACCCGTTCTCGGATGGGTTCAGTTGACCCCCTCCTTAAAAATGGGGGGAGTGGGTACATATACTCGTATACTCCCATCTTTGTACCCGACTTGCCGTTTTAACAAAATTGAAATCAAAGCTAAGTGTTTACTTAAAGAATTATTCAAAGTCTTTTCTCAAACAAACTTCTTCTCTTTGTTATCTCATTGTTGTTGGTCACAGTAGCGAACTCTACATCCCTAACGGATTAAAACACACTATATAAAATTATGTGTCCATTGCTGGAGCGGACCTGTTCAAGGAAAATATTGGTAAACCAGAATGTTCATCTCAAAACAAAACACACGGCTCACTAGTCAAAAACAATAAAATCTTAAGTGTTTATTACTGGAGCGAGTTTGTTCACGGGAACGAGCTTGTAAACCAGAATGTCTACCTAAAACTCATCAAAAACGAATTGCTAGTCTCAATATCCTCAACTAAAGCTAGCATACTTGCAGCGACTGGTCTGTAAAAACTTGTAAACGGCTCGTCAGCCTTAAACGGATTTGTTTAAAGGAAACATATCTGTAAACATATCTGGAATTCAACTCATTAGCTTATCTCTTTTCTTGGATACGAAACACTAAGGCGAAAAGCGTTTTTCAAAGACAATCTAATCTAATATTTTAAGGTTTCCTCAATACCAAAGTTATGAGAGGCTGCCATGTGTCATCTAATTTTTTGACATTTTACTTTTTAATTTATTTATTAAAAAATAAAAATTAAATGCTTTTTAATAACTTTATCAATTAGTTCTAACAATTTAATAGGTAATTTTTATGTAAATGAATTCCAACAAATTACATTTAAGTGTCTTGTGCACATTTATGTAATTCTTATTTAAATATATTTATTATAAATATATATTTTATTTACCAAATTAAACATTATACTATACAAAAAAACTTTTAGAACTTAAAACTTTGGCTTTATATAGGTAACTCTGATTTTAAAACAAAAAATCACAGAAGATAACTTTTAATAAAAATGCATAACATGAAAAGAAAAAAAGAAAGATGATATGAGATATTTAAAGAATGATTTTAGGACTAAAGTCTGACTGGAAAAATTTAGACTTTTAACGTTTTATTAAATGTTTTCATAGCTTTCAAAGCCAATTTACCAATCAATTCCTAATGCAAATAAAAAAAAAGTTGTGTTGGACAAAATAACTCTACTAACCAAGATTTTCGAAAGAAAACCTTACTCTACCACAAATCGTAAATCTAGAAAAAAAGAATCATTTTACTAATGAATCAATGTGAAAGATAAATATCACAACAAATCGACAAATAAAGTGAGAGACAAATACAATCAACTATCAATTATTCTCTCTTTATGATTCAAAATTCTAATCAAAATAAACATAAATATGCATTCTAACATTTGTGTTGAGAATATGCAGATGTCTCTATTGAAACAAAATATACTATAACATGTCTGATCAATAGATTTTTACAATCGTTCTTTTTTAGGAAATCGTAGCGAATATTGATAAACGCATACAAGTTAAGGATTTGTGTCAACAAAAATGTTTTTTTATGTTATAACAGCCTTTTCTCTTTTTTGCCTATAACATTATAATTGTAGAACAATTTGGTGCGAATGCTTAGTTTTCTAACTTAGATAATTATTTACTATATACACTAAATTTATATGATATTAAATACACAAATAATCAATATATTATAAATTATTTCATATTTTATCATCATACTTTTAAATCTCACGCAACGCGTGGGCAATCACTACTACTCATATATCATCCTGCTCTAAACAGGGTAAAAATCCAAGTGCAATCCAAGTCTAAATAGAGGATAACGCCATCCAGGCACTAAGTCATAAGAAAATCAAAAAGCCAAGGCAAAAGTAGCAACAAAAATAGCTAAACAACATGGTTGTCAATCTCTTCTTCCACCGTAGCGGTAACCTGAGCTGAAGCAGAAGCAATGGCTGGCTCGGTAGAAGTCACAGTTGTCTCTTGCTCTATTGCACCACCCGCAACAGTCTCCTCAACAACTGGTTCGGCGTGGTTTGGCCTGCTGCGAAGGACCATTATCGGTCGAGTCACTATCGCTCGATGAAGTCGAATCTTTTGAATCTCATGGCTCCTCGCTATTGGCTTCTTCATTAACAGGAAGGCACTTTGTTCATTCTTGAGGTTAGCAACAAGCTCATTAAATGCCTCACAAGAACCTGCAAATTTTCAGGTTCGTTGAAACACATGTAAGTAAGTATCGAAGGATAAACAAATACAGAAGAATAGAAGCTTTGGCAACAAGCTCATTAAATGCCTCACAAGAACCTGCAAATTTTCAGGTTCGTTGAAACACATGTAAGCAAGTATCGAAGGATAAACAAATACAGAAGAATAGAAGCTTTGGTACCTGCAAGTTCTTCCACTTTTTCAGTAAGCTCGGCGGCTTCTTCTTATATGCTTGGAGGCTTTGTGCCTTGAAGAAACTTGACGAATTGCAAGTTCATCTCGGCCTGCGCAAGATGAAGCATATTCTCCTTCGGCTCACCTATCATCTTGTCCTAAAAAGAAGTCATAAACTCTTCCTTCGCCTCTGAAATGGCTTGCTCAATATGACGCTGCTGGGCGTCTAATTGACTTATCATCGAGCAATTTGTGCCTCGGTCTTGGCGCGACCGGATTCCAACTCATGAATGCGGTTACCCGCAAGTTCATCATAATTATTCTTGTGCAACTCCACATCAGCCTCCAATGCCTTAATCTTCTGCGCGGCTTGCTCTAGATCAACGTTAGCTTTGGCACAAGCGCTTCGAAAGTCTGAATCGTAAGCGAGAGTCATCCTGGTAAGATGAGCAATGAACTGCAAAGGATAGATGACTAGTTAGCATATAAACAAACGGATCCAGGACGAAGAAAAGGAGTAGGATATTTGAAGAGTCACCTTAGCGCAACGGGACGACATCTCATTGTAAAGACCACTCCTCAGCAAAGTATCTGGAATGGGAAAAGACTCACAGAGATAGGTCATTTTGGAGAGAAGAGAAGTCAAAGCATACGAATCATGGTATAACTCCTTAGTGACGGATGTAGAACAAAGAACTAGGGCTCGCAGTATCGGCTCGCCTACATTGAAAGTAGGAAGAGCACGATGCGGTTTCTTGCTAGAAGCTTCCGCGGCGAGTCCCTTACCTTTGTCAGCCTTGGATAAACGCCTTTTTGGCTCGTCTTCTTGCTCGTCTTCATGAAGAACAAGAGCGGACTTAGTAGGACGGTCAGTCGCTAAAACCAATTTGTCTGAAGCATCAGAGGTCGGCTTGGTTGGACTCTTCGAAACAGTAGCTGCGGGCGACAGGTCTTGCACTGGCAAATTCACGACGAGTTACGCCTTGCTGTCTTAGCTGCTTCAGCAGCTCTCTTCTTCTCGGCTCTAATCTCACGAATGGTTGGTCGTGGAGCCATACTTAGAGAATCCTATGATAAGCTAAACAAAGGCGAAGAATCGACGGGCTGGTTAGCAAGGAGAGCTCGGGCATGATTGACTCGTCGAAGGGTGAAGTCCTTTTGTCAGTTACACTTCTTCCTTTTGTCAGTTACACTTCTTCGCGGCGAGCAGTTTGTGAAGCGGAAATTCGCCCAGTGTCCGTAGAGCAGATCGGCGAACTGCGAAAAAGAAAAAGGGTGGTTAGAATAAAATAAGAATAATAGTAACAAGTAACATAAAGGCCAAACTATAGCTGAATACGCTACGAATCGACTACTGAGTATTCCCCATTCGGATCTGACTCTCTTAATGTATTCTTCGCCCACTGAAGCATTAGAGATCGACACGAAGAAGAACTTGTACCGCCATAAGTGATCCTTACTTTGGAATCCGCTAATGATCTTCCGGTTCGCCTTATTAGAAACGTTATACATCAGTGGACCTTGTACTTTGCTCTGACAAAACTCAAGGAAACATTGCAAATGTCGCACCTTGACTAGCGATTGGCATTCGAAACCTCTAACAAGAATGCCAATCATATGGCGGATTCCGCGAGGGTTGACTTAAACGATAGCCAAATTGTGTTTCTTTAGGAAACGGAGGATCAATGCAGGGATTGGAAACCATAAGAAACAACGGTAAAAGAAGCACTCATAAAGAGCAAAATGCCCAGAGGAGGATGATCGGCCCGAGGTGCGACCAATTCTATCTCCTCTGAAATATCGAAGCGCTCTCTAAGGGCTTGTAGCGAGTCCTCTGTTGACAATGACGATCCCGGTGGATCGGGTTTCACTCTTCTTGGTCTTCTCTTAGGAGTTTTCTTTGAGATTTCCACACCCAACAAAGCTTCTAATCGGTGCTTCTCGAAGAGCGGATCGAATTTCCACTTATTTCTTCCGCTTTTATTTCTTCGAAGGGGTTAGCCGTTATATCCAAGGACTCGTCAATTAGCGAAGGGACTCCAATTTCGAAGGGATTTGTGGTGCCACTACCTGCTTCATGGAAATCAGGAGAGAGCACAATTTTCCTCCCAAGATGCGAAGGATTGTTGCCAAAACCAAGGGAATGTTCTTCTTCCAACGACTCGTCATTGTCGGATCCACCGAAACACTGGAGGAGATGAAGGTGTAACCGGCTCGTCGCTTCTAGAATGGGAGATGATAAGCGGCTCACCGCCCCTAGAGATGAAGAAGTTGTGTCGGCGTCAATCGATGAGTTGAACGAATCGGCGTGGATCGGCTCGCTTGAAGGTGATGAACCGCTAGGAGCAAAGGATTCATTCGAACTCTGAAACAACATGACCAAATTTGTTTGAGGATCTAGACAGAGAAACGGATCGATCTCGGATACTAAACCCTCAAACCAACTAACGATCCGGGTTTCCTCCAGAACAAGTCGAAGAACAACTTGAAGATTGACCGGATTCTTCAAACAATCGCCGGAAAATTCATATAAAATCGGCAGCAGAAGAGGAGCACGGCGGCGGATCAATGAACAATGAAAGCTAAACCTAAAAACTTAAGCAATAAATGGAGAGCAAAAGGAAAGAGAGAAGATACCTTTTTTGGAGAAACGAAGATATGAGCAAAGGAATGAAGGTTTTGATATTATAGGCATTATCACGCCTCGGGAACAAGCGGAAACTCTTCAATTTCTCTCCAAAGATTTGAGATGTTTTTCTAAGTATGGGAGCTTCGTTCATATGGAGAGGATGTCGATCCGTTGGAGTTAAGTGTCATGGATCGGCATACAAGTAAATTGATTCGGCAATGTGAATGTCGTTATGGATAGGCATCGCAAGCTTTGTTGCAGCTCGGCATCGTTTCGTCATTCAGATCGGTATCATCGATGCGATAGGGTCGACATCTGCTCATAAACAGGTCGTCATTTTTTTGCCAATGGGCCGGCATCAAAGTCTGCAAGCAGCTCAGCCTCAAGTCTTCAAATGGCTCGGCATTTCGTCTTCAAGTGGTTCGGCATCACATCAAATGGATCAGCCACACTGTTCAAACGGTTCGGCACCGCATCTTCAAACGGGTCGGCATCTTGTCGACAATCAGTTCGGCATCATGATGACAAACGGTTCGGCTTCTCCATTTCTAGTGACCGGCATTTATATCTCCACGACTCGGCGTCACCATCGTCAAATGGCGAGTCGCATAAGAATTTAGCATAATGCTTTTCCATGAATCAACACAGGAAGCTATGACTCGACACTATGCAAGCGAAGGATCGCTCCATTCTCAAAACGTCAAACAAGATTGTTAAGCTTTCTTTACCTCGACACTGCCATTACTAATACTGCCGAGCTGGGGGCTAACTATTGGGGTCAGATTCCTCCCACCGGAATCAACAATTCTGAAAATGACTAAGTGTTGAGTTATATCGGTAGGCCGTTTATCAAGACAACGGTTTAACAGTAAACCGGTGGACCGATGATTAACTAGAAGACCGTTGGGCCTTTATCAGAGTGGGTTGACTTGGAGGAGGCCCAAGAGCTAACCAACTTAGTGGATATCTAACTTAGAGCTTTCCGCGAACAAAGAAAAATCTCTAGGAAGCCTTCCGCGAGAAAAAGTGAAATCTTGAAAGAAAATGAAGTTTTCCTTATTTTTTGGCACAATTGAAGGGATATACCATTAGACTATTGATAAGTTATTGAAAATAATGGCCGAAAAATATATAATTACAACAAGGCAGCAAACCCAAGCTTGTCTTGCTTGGGCACAGGGTCGTCCCTTATCTTGTACAATATATCAATATTTTAATAACACGATATGGGAGTCGAATCTTAAAATTAGAATTTGTCAAGTGACTTTTTAGAGTTTGAAAATCGGCGGAAAACCACTAAAAACGTAAAGATCTCAAGAAAGATTTTTATTAACTGTTCAGAAAGCTGTTGCAAGTATACAATAGTTTAGCTAATGAATTTCAGATCTCCTCTGCGGAGGGTGTACATGTGTAAATATACTAGTTTAGGTTGGTTAGGGTTAAATCCAAAAAATAAGGAAAACTTCATTTTCTTTCAAGATTTCACTTTTTCTCGCGGAAGGCTTCCTAGAGATTTTTCTAAAATAAGTACATGTGTAAATATACTAGTTTAGGTTCTTTAGTATTTTAAAAATCATATACTTATTTTCAGATTTTTTGGACCGGTTCGAGGCCAATTGGGCCTCTTAAATAGTAAAAACTAAAAAAAGACCAGAAGACTCTAACTGCTCACCTCTTGAGCACAATCGAAGGGCTAATACCATTAGACTACCAATAACTTATGGAAAATAATTGCCGAAAAATATATATTTACAACAGGGCAACAAGCCCAAGCTTGCCTTATGATTGGGCCCAGAGATGTCATTTATCATATACAGTAAAACCTTTATAAATTAATAATGTTGGGACTTTGAAAATTTATTAGTTTAGAGAGATATTAATTAATCGATAAATTAATAAATATTAATTTATAGAAATATCTTTATTTTAGGTAAGAATTTTTTTTTTTTTTAAATCAAATGATATTATGTCAAAGAATTTAATCAAACTCATTTGTAAATGATATGTATTAACTTGAGATTCTAATTTATACTTTTGATTATTGCAATAGAATAAATATTACATCATATTATATTATCTATATAAAAATAATACACATTATTAAGTATAAAATTTAGAAGAAACATGGTTATCATTCTTAAAGTTGATTATAAAGTCAGCAATGATATATATTATTATATATTTGAAAGGAGTTATGTGTATAGAATCAATTATCATGTCTATAACTTTTTCAAAAATTTTGGATATCAAAAAGGAAATCATTAAAGTTTTTTTTATGTAATAAGTTGAATAAAAATTACGAAAGCCAAAAAAATTATATATATATATATGTATATATGCATAATTATACATGATTATTAATTTATGATATTATTGGGACCATATTTTTACATGGGAATTTCAAAAAAATTATTATCTTATCATCTTATCGAATTTCGTAAATTTTTACATTGGTCCGACTCGGGTGAGATAATTTATTAATTTATGATAATTATTAATTTATCGAGTATTAATTTATAGAGGTTTTACGGTACAATATTCATAAAGCTTGAACAAAGCTCTAACGTTCAACAACTTCACAAGTTTGCACTACTTTTTCAAAGTAGTTTTTGTACATTCTGATGGGTTACAAAGAGTGACGTGGAGAGAAAAAAAAATGCCATAATGTTTTCAAAGAGAAATCCAAAAGATATGTGACAGAATCCAAAAAAGTTTTTGTCTATTTTTTTTTTGGGTCAACTAAAAATTTCGTTGAAACAAAAAGTTCGGACGGGACTAAGAGTCTAAGTCACAATAGAAGGTACAAAGAAGGAAACATAGATTGCAAGAGATAGAGCATGTTTAACTAGTGACTCCGATTCACAATCAGCGTTCCTCGAGAATAAAAGAGAACCAAAAAACAAGCAGCTAGATAGTTAATTTCATGGAGACTGCCATAGAGCTCCTTAGGGTGCTTTCCTGAATTGATTGCTCGAATGAACGTTTGTTAATCTAATTTCATGCAGATCTTATCCCAACCTGCGGCAATAGCTTGAGTGAAGGAGATCGAACTAAAGACCTTGATTTCATTCCTTGTGAGTTGATGTTCCGCATCTCGTTTATAAAAGTCCAACCTAAGCCTGCATTTTTTGTGTCACTTTTCTACGCTGCATATGTATTGCAGATTATTGCTTATGGAGAAATTTTCTTCGGTGGGTGTGGGATTCGTGTCTGAGGTTGTAGCTTTCCACATAGTTGTGCATCTAGCCATTCACGTGCTTCCCTATAGTTTTTGATAAAGTTTCTTCCTCGAAAAAGGATATTGCTTCAAAGTTAAGGTAATTCTGAGCCGACCATAATGCCCAACAGATCCATGGAAAAAGAAAATCCATTCCTAACCTGGTGGGAGGGAGACACACCTAAAACCGAGCTGCAATCAAAGCCGGCTTGAAGCCACAGTGTAAAGAAGGTTGTACCTTTGATTTGAAAGGGGATCGTGACCATATTTGTGCTGCAAATGGACAATGAAAGAAAAGATGGACAGAAGATTCTACTTCTCCACACCGGATGCAGATTAATCAGGCATTGAGACCTCGTTTAGCTAGATTTTCTCCAGTAGGAAGAGCTTCCTAGAGGATTTTCTTGAGGAAGAGTTTTAGCTTTGGAGGGATCAGACTCGACCAAACATTCTTGTGCCAACTTAAAGCTGTAGAGTTCTCCTCTTGAATAGGAACAGAGAGGGAAGCGGCCACATGATAACCCGAATGTGTAGTGTAGGTTCCTTCCTTGTGTGGGAGCCAAACAACCGAGTCGGATGCACCTTTATTTAATGCATGGTTTGACTTTTGCGTAACAACTAAAAGCATGGTTAGAACTTTAGAGAGTTTTTTATATATATTATAATAACAAGTGAAATATATTTTAATTATTGATTCAAATTTTAAAGCATAAAAAACTAAACTAATTAGATGTCAATATGTGTCTAGTGAATTTTTTCAAAAAATTTGAGAAGTTCTAAATGTAAAACACATCTGTTCTCTCTCCTACTTTTTTATTTTTTTTTATTTTTTTAATGGATAGAAATTCGTAGAAAAACTCTCATTGTGGATGCTATAAAGTAGCTCCATTGTTCTGAAATTGTGGAACAAGTGCTTGCTAGTGATAAATTGATTAATTTCTCATTAAGTTGATGCTTCTAAAATTAGTAGGAATCAGTGATTCCATCTTGGAAGAAAAGAAAAATTCGAACAACAGAGATAAGATTTTTCTGTTTTTTACTCAAAGACATAACATTTTTCATTATGAAACAAGAGACCTAACATGGAGATTCTCATAATCCACCAATGGACATAACCACATTGGAATTAAAACTAGATTGTCTTTGTTGCGATATGATCCGCACAGATCTCTTCCGGTGAACACAAATGAGGCATGTAATTCTTCCCTTCTTGGCACTAAGATCTGACTTGTATAGCTCTTTAGCCGAGGCCATGTTGTAGGGTCTTTCACTGCTTGGATTAGCGTCATTTGAATCACAATTGATTCTAGAATATAATTAAGGAAAACGCAATATCTTATATAATATAGTAAGGTTTCCCAAAATTCAAACTCAATTCAAACTATGAGATGTTGTCATGTCTCAACTTTATGATATTTGTTTTTTTAAATTATTTATTGAAAAGAAAAGAAAAATTAAGTGTCTTTTAATAACTTTAGCAATTAATTTTAACAATTAATTACTAATTCTTATGTAAATTAATTCTAACAAGTTATAATTAAGTTTTATGTGTACATTTATGTAATTCTTATGCAAATTATAATATAATTTTTATATAAATCATTGTATAAAAAGTATATTTATGTATATTTTATAATATATTTATGTAATTCTTTTTGACATTTGTCTTTTTAATCTATTTATTGAAAAAAGTATATTTTAATAACTTTAACAATTAATTCTAACAATTTAATAGATAATTTTTATATAAATTAATTTTAACAATTTACAATTACGTGTGGTGTGTACATTTATGTAATTCTTATGTAAATTATTATATAACTTTTATGTAAATTTATGTATAGAAAATAGATATTTTATTTATCAAATTCAACAATATCCTATAGAAAACTTTTAATATAGGCAACTGTGATTTTAAAATTAAAAACAAATCAAAAAAAGTTTTAACAAAAAGAAACATAACATAAAAGAGAAAAAATGATGTGAAAAAATTAAGGAATGATTTTAGGACTTTAAGGGCTGTTAAATTGAACAAGTCGAATTAGAGAAATTTAGATTTTAAACGTATTTATAAATGCCTTTATAGTTTTTAAAGCCAATTAACTAATTTACTAATCACCTTCTAATGCAATTAAAACAATTTGTATTGGACAAAGTAACGTTTCTAACCATGATTCTCGAAATAAAATTTTACTCCGCCACAAATTGTAAATCTAGAAAAACATAATCACTTTACCAATGATTAATGTGAAAGATAAAATCACAACAAAGTGATTAATAGAGTGAGACAAAAATACAATCAAACATCAATTATTCTTTCCTTATGATTCAAAGTTCTAATAAAATAAAATAAAAAGTGCATTACAATACCTCGGTTGAGATGATATAGATGTCTACGTAGAATTTGTCTGATCAATAGATTTCTACAGACGTATTTGATGCAAAAAAAAGACGACCAATCACTATTAAAGGGAGTTGTAGTGAATATTGATTCAAACACACAAGTTAAGAATTTGTGTCAAAGAAGATGTCTTTCATATGCTGTAATTTTATTAATGAACGGTCTATTTATTTTTATACAAAACATTGTAATTTGTTACAAATGCTTAGTCTTATAATTTAGATAATTATTTACTATAAACACAAATTTATATAATATTAAATACACAAATAATCATTAACTAGAAATTATTAATGTTAATTTTTACCATGTTAATTTTTAAATACCACGCAACGCGTGGACAATCTATTGTTATATTTTTTAAGCAACTAGAGAAGTTTTGAACCACTAACTAATAACACGAGAGCCAAACATCAATAATGACCACGAAACTACCATTACTTAGCTCAAACATCAAACTTTAACAGCTAGACATTTCATAATGCAATATTTTCCATCAAGCACAAGATCATACCACTCGACATGTCCCCAAATATCTCCTTCACGCTGTTCTATCGCAATCTCTGCACACCAAATTTCTAAGCCTACTAATTTCTGCAAAAACACAACCAATTTTCCACCGTAACTTGCTGTGTACGACCAGGAACCGTCATCAAATAGTCCTAATGCCACACCCTTTACCACTCCCCAAGCCCTGTCCTTTGGATCATACGTTCTTAAACAATTCTTGCTAACATCATAGCAGTACAAAACATCGTCTAAAACGCATGCATTAGACCACTCCTTAGAATGCAAGATCTCATATGTTTCCCATTTACCTTCATTTGGTTCATAAACATAGCTTTTGTTATAACCCCTCATGTAAATATTACCAGCCATCTCCACACTACTAAACCACTTTTGACCCACCTCCCAATCCGACTCTCTCTTTCTAACCTCCCACTTTTGTGCTTTGGTATCAAACACCATGATCCTATTAGATGATGATTTCAGCTCCCGCGAACGTGTATCGGACCCTCCAATCACATATATCTTCCCATCAATGAGTTGGGAGACCGAACCAGCCACAGCCTTTGGCATTCTAGCCAGAGGCTTCACCGTGTGAGACCGACAATCGATGCTTAAAACACTCGATGTTATCACACCCCAATAACAAAATCCACCAATCACAAGTATACTCGAACCTACGACCACATAGCTTCCATGTAAAGGCATAGGGGGGAGTGAAGTGATAGGGACTAACACTACAAGAAAACAGACATTTAGCGTCAGCGTAATTCGACGCTAATTCGACGCTAAAAGCCCATAGCGTCGAATTAGCGTCGAAATAATTTTCGACGCTAAACCCTCGACGCTAATTAATTTTCGACGCTAAATCGACGCTAATTTTGTGTCGAAACAAATTACGACGCTAAATCGACGCTAATTTTTCGACGCTAATTCGACGCTAACTAGCATCGATTTAGCGTCGAAAAATTTCGAGGCAACGTGACGACGCTAATTCGACGCAAAATAGCATCGATTTAGCGTCGATTATTATTATTATTATTTTTAAAAGATAAAAATTTGTATAAAAATATTATAAAAATATATTAAAAACATTATAAAACAAAATATGCGATACAAATGAAATAAAAATCCTAATCTACTCTTGTTGTTGGGTCCTTAGGTTGATGACATCTTCCCGGATCATTTCTTCGGATTCTTGCTCGAATTGCGTAGGACCGTCAGGTGGAGGAGGCGGTGGAGGAAACTAAAGCCCTTGCAAGGCAGTTGCTAATGTCGGATTATCCACTGCAATGATGTTGAAGAGACTGGTCATCGCCGAAAGGTTAGTCTCTAGCTGCGAAATCCTAGAATTAGCAGTTTCCAACTGCCTGGTCAATTGCGGCTGAGACGGACCCGCGGTGTAAGAATATCGAGCCGACGAACAAGCTGCTGGGACATCCCTGATGGATTCAACACCCATCGTTCGTCCTTTCTTCTTCGGTGCAACCTACAAAATAAAAATGTTATACAATAAAATTGTAATAAAAATAAATTTAAATATATTAAGAAAATATAAAAAATTACCTCTTCGTAAAGTCGATCCAAATCTTGGACACCCATCGTAGACTGCACAGATTCGTCTAGCTCTGCCAGTCGTGCGTTGTACTCGTGGAACGTTCGTTCCGCTTGAGCGGTAACAAACGTCCCATCCTTCCTCCGATGAGTTTTCTCCATCACTTTAACCATCGGAGGAAGATCACCGCCATCAGCCTGTTAAACAAAAATAAACGTAAATAAAACTTAAATATAAATTATATAAATATTTAAAATACAAAGAAATCAAATAAATTACCATATCCAGTCGTACTGTGGCGTACGATGTTTGACCCGCACAATGCTTTGAAGGTCCATCTCCTTCGGCCACAGGCGTGAGACGGGCTACAGAACACTTCCCCGATTTAATCACCGAATGGGGATCCTCCCAGAACTGCACTAGACCCGACCAAACATCGGGATCCATCCCTAGCGGCTTCGCCTCACCGCCTTTCGCGCGCCACGCCTTCTTCAAGTTACCGACGTAACCGTTGAGACGCTTTAGCGCCTTACGCTCGAACTCTGCTTGCACTTCGAAAGTACGAGCTTCTTCCCAATGCCACCCTTGCTACAAAAATACAAATAATATTATGAATATATTTAAAATAAAATTTTTTAATAATTAAAAATAAATAATATAAAAGAATTACCGCCCATGATTCGAACCAAATATCCCGCACATGCTGCGGCGTCTTGCTCCAATTAGCATGGGGCATAGTGAAATAGGCCGCGATGGCCTTGGTGACAGAACGCGATACCTTGTTATCGCTAAATCTGTTAAACAAGAATTGATTATGATATAATTATAATTTGTAATTAAAAATTAAATAACCAATATTAGTAATATTGTAAAAGATATAATCATACCATAATGTACCAGGAGGCCTCATCGGATGGAGTGTCCTAACCTGTGTCTCTCGTCCAGGTTGGCGGAGAAGCTCGGTAATCCGCATCATGAGAGGCACGTTTGCCGGTGGCGGCTCTTGGTGGTCATCAGAAGGGTCTGCTGCGTCTTCTTCTGTCTGTGTCTCTGGCTCTGGCTGAGGCGGTGGCGGTGGCGGAGCTCGTGGTGCAACTCGTGATGGACCTCGTGGTGGAGGTCGTGGACGATATGTCGCAGCTTGCGAACCCGACGCTGATCCTGATCCTGATCCTGATCCGCGACGACCATCATATCCAGGAATCGTAGCATCCTCGCCAAATAACTGTCCGTAGGAAGGTGGTCGATCCGCCTATAAAACAAAAAAAAATTAATAAATAAAAATTGAAAACATATAAATTCATAAATAAATATTAAATTTGTAAAAATAATTCCAAAAATACTAAAAAAAATTTATTTAAAAATGCATTTCAATTTCTAAAAATCCAATTTAATTCCTACAAATCCAATTTCATTTCTACAAATCCATTTAAATTCCTAAAAATCTATTCTATTTACTACAAATCCATTTCAATATAATTCCTAAAAATCCAATTTAATTTCTAAAAATCCATTCAAATTCCTAAAAATCTATTCTATTTACTACAAATCCATTTCAATTCCTAAAAATCCAATTTAATTTCTACAAATCTATTCAAATTCCTAAAAATCTATTCTATTTACTACAAATCTATTTCAGTTCCTAAAAATCCAATTTATTTTCTACAAATTCCTAAATCAAATATAACATAATAATTATTAACAAAAAAAAAAAAAATTTTTTACCATGTGTGGGAATTCGATATAGGTCGCCGGAGAGAGGGAGGTCGCCGGAGAGAGGAGCGTCGCCGGAGAGAGAGAGAGAGAGGAGCGTCGACGGGAGAGAGAGGAGCGTCGACGGGAGAGAGAGAGAGAGAGAGAGAGAGAGAGAGAGAGAGACGTAGAGAGAGAGAAGTCGGCGTCGCCGGAGAGAGAGAGAGGGAGCGGAAGAAATCGGAGTGGAAGAAATCGGAAATGAGGAAGAAGAAGAAGTTTGCTTCTGCGTTTTATTATACTATCCGACGCTATTTCGACGCGACGCTAATTAGCGTCGAAATAGCGTCAAATTTTTTCGGATTCCCACGCACAATAAATGGTTACCGCGTTTTTGGTTAAATGTTTTTACTTTAGCGTCGAATTTGCGTCGAAAATTCAGATTCGACGCAAATTTGACGCTATATTAAAAACATTTAACCAAAACCGCGGTAACCAAATTTGGTTTGCCGCCATCGGTTAAACCAAATTAGTTGAATTTAGCGTCGTTTTTGCATCGGATAATAAAAAATCCGACACTTTTTTCATTCTATACCCTAAACCCAAAAACCAGAAATTTTAGATTTAGCGTCGAATTAGCGTCGAATTCATCTGAATTCGACGCTAATTCGACGCTAAGTAGCATCGAATTAGCGTCGATTTCATCTGATTCGACGCTAATTCGATGCTAAATCTATCAAATTCTGTGTTTTTGGGGTTTAGGGTATAGAAACCGCCACCTATACGAGAACTATCTTATCCTTTTCAATCTTTATTAGTACCGAATAATTTAAACTTTTAAAATTTTAAAATACCTATCTAGTTCCGAAATGTTTTATGATAGTATATGTAAACCAATATAGTTTATAGAAATGTAAGACTTATATGCTTTTGTTTAAAAGTATAATTATATGAACTTAGTTGTTTGCAATTAAATTATTCAGTTTATCTAATGCATATGCTTCACTCGTAATTGTTGACTTTAAAATGTTTTATTCTATACCCTAAACCCAAAAAACCAAAATTTTTAGATTTAACGTCGAATTAGCGTCGAATGCCCAAGATTCGACGCTAAATCGACGCTATTTAGCATTGATTTAGCGTCGGATGCCCAAGATTCGATGCTAATTCGACGCTAAATCTAAAAATTTTGGTTTTTTGGGTTTAGGGTATAGAATGGAAAAGCTGTCAGATTTTTTATTACCCGATGCAAAAACGACGCTATATAGCATCGAATTAGCGTCGAATTCATCTGATTCGATGCTAATTCGACGCTAATTCAGCTTATTTTTTTTAAAAAACTTAATAATAATAGAAAATATGGTATAATAACAAATTAATATTATCCGAAACAAATGAAATAAAAAAAAAATTCCAAATAAAACACATGTATATGCTTCACTCCGAATCGTCATTTGAGTCATCGTCATTCTCATCGGTATTTTCGCCACTCTCGTTTGCGAACTCGTCTTCCGGGTTTTCTGCATCGGTAGCCTCCGAAAGAATTTCAGCTTCTCGATTTTGTGGATCTATAAGAATGATGTTGTCTATATCTTGTTCAGGAGTTGTTATATCCACGGCAGCTTCATATTGCATTGGAGCGTCGTCGGATTCAACTATCATTCCTCTTGGAGCTACTTTAAGCAGAGATAACCATGAAATCCCAGTTTTTCTGACACGTGGATATGGTATGAAACAAACTTGATCCGCTTGTGATGCAAGGACAAATGGATCGTACTTTGCATAAGAACAAGATCCGTTAACATCGATGACACCAAACTTTCCTATTCGAATCCCTCGCCCGACAACTGGATCAAACCACTCGCATTTCAAAAGGGTGCACTTTAAGTTAACCAAACCAGGGAATTGCACTTGAACAATGTCTTGTATAATGCCATAAAAATCCGTGTCCCCCGCTCGAACGACCACACCATAGTTCGCAGTTGCTCTGTTTTTTTCACGTTCAAACGTATGAAACACATAACCTCGTGTAAAATACATTGGAGATGACGTAACTTTTCCTAATGGACCTTGGATCAACTCTCCAACCATACAGGGTACGACGTGTCTCCATAATCAACCTGGCAAATACAGTATACACATTGTAAATATAATCAACACAAATTGTATATATAGGTTTTAATGGAAACTAGAGTTTTTTTTTAACTTACTTGAGTTTTCAACCATTTAGCAAAGTGGAGATCTTTACGTTTTTCAATCTCATCGGCGGATGCATTTGGGAAAGCCTCGGCAACTTGGCGAATGAATTCACTACAAGAAAATATAGTTATAATAAATGTTTTCAAAGCATATATAAGTACGAAGATAACCCTTTTGACAAACATCTGTGGTTGGTAATTATAATATGTACCTCAAAAATGGGGTAACTTCATCGCATTGTAAGAGAATATATGTGTGTGCACAATTGTAGTCTTCGTATGAGAACCAATCTTCTTCTCTTGTGATTCCAGCATGCCTACCAACTGCACAGAATATATCTGGGATATCTAAAACCGGATACGATTGCGCGATGCCACCATCGTCGTACCTACGTGGAGCTCTTTTTCGTGTCCGGACAGTGGGAGAGAAGTAATATGAGCTGAAATGAGAGGTTTCTTCGGTTAAACTTCCCGCAACAATTGATCCCTCAACCCTAGCCAGGTTTTTTGCCTTTCCTTTTAAGTGTTTCATGAATCTCTCGAAAGGATACATTTAACGAAATTGAACGGGCCCTCCTAAATCGGCTTCGTGAGGAAGATGGACAGGAATATGCTCCATAACATCAAAGAAAGATGGAGGAAATATCTTCTCTAAGTTGCACAACAATATTGGGATGTTATGTTTTAGTTGTTGAATTCCATCCTCAGTCAGAGTTCGCACACACAGATCTCGAAAAAATGCTCCAACACCTAAAACCGAAGTTCAATATCATCCAAAAAAAATTATAATTTTTCACACATCATTTGTTTAGATATTTATATATCATCATAAAAATTATACCTGCAAGTGATTCATGCACGTTCGTTGGCAAAAGCTCTGCAAAGGCGAAAAGCAATAATCTCTGCATAAACACATGACAATCATGACTCTTCATGCCAGAAAATTTTTTGCCTTGCTCAACCGACTTAGAGAGTTTTGACACGTATCCATCTGGAAACTTTACATCGGTGGAAACCCAGTTGAAGAATGTTGATTTGCCTTCGTTTGATAATCTAAAGATAGGGACTGGAGCTCTACCATCTCCCGTGAGATGTAACTCAAATTTAGAGCATATAAGAGGCAAATCCAATCTAGACTTCACGTTGTCTTTAGACATCCCTGGAACGTTTAAGATGGTGTGCATGATGTTATCGAAAAAGGTTTTCTCAATGTGCATGACATCAAGATTGTGGCGCAATAGATGATCTTTCCAGTACGGTAGATCCCAGAAAATGCTCTTCTTATGCCAATTATGTTCAACAAGGTATCCATCTGGGAGATTGGTCGGGATGTTAAGCCAGTTACCTCCACGTTTTGCTGTGTCCTGAGCTCCCCAATAATCAAGTTGACCTTCAATTTGCTCTCCTGAAAGATATGGAGGTGGGGGGATACGTACACGTTTGCCCTTTGTGAATAGTCTTCTATTCCCCCGGTACGGATGGTTCATAGGGAGAAACCTCCGGTGACAATCAAACCAACAAGATTTTCTACCATTTTTAAGTTGGAATGCATCTGTTTCATTTTGGCAATACGGACATGATAACCTACCATGTGTTGTCCAACCAGATAACATTCCGTACGCTAGAAAATCGCTTATCGTCCACATAAGCACAGCTCGCATGGTAAAATTCTTTTTCCTGGAGTAATCAAAAGTACGAACCCCATGAGACCACAACAAGTTCAACTCGTCAATCAGCGGCTGTAAAAATACATTAATTGATCTTCTTGGATGCTTCGGACCAGGGACTAAAATACTCAAAAATAAAAATTCCCTCTGCATGCACATATCAGGCGGAAGGTTATAAGGAGTCAATATAACCGGCCACAAAGAATATTGCCTGCCAGACATACCAAACGGACTAAAACCATCTGTACATAGGCCAAGATAAACATTGCGCTTGTCTTTAGCAAAATTAGAGTGTACCGAGTTGAAGTGTTTCCAAGCTTTTGCATCAGAAGGATGATGAACTTCTCCTTCAATAGTTGAATGTTCCGCATGCCACCTCATTGATGCAGCCGTTCGTTCCGAATGGTATAGCCTTTGTAGCCTATCTGTTATGGGCAGGTACCACATTTTCTGGAATGACACTTTACTTCTACCAGCTCCTTGGGGCTTAAATCTTGGTTTGTGGCAAAATCGACATTCCTGCAGATTTTCATCATCTTTCCAAAATATCATGCAATTGTCAATGCAAACATCTATCGTCTGCGAGGGCAATCCTAAACTAGATACTAGTTTTTGTATGTCGTAATATGACTCAGCAACTTGATTACCCTCTGGCAAATATTCTTTTAGAAGAGCTGCCCAATCATCCATGCAACTCTGAGATTGATTATGATCAGACTTTATTGTCATCATCCTAGATGCCAATGATAATTTAGACAGACCTTCCCTACAACCTTCATAGATTGGTTGGTTTGCAGAATCAAGCATATCATAGAATTTTTTTGCATCTACATTGGGTTCATCAGCAAAATCAAGAGTAGACATAACTCCAGGAAATGCATCGGTTACCATTTCTTCGAACCTATTATGTTCTAACCCGACATCATGATCATTTTCTATAACAAATTGATGCTGATCAAATTGCTCATTCGAATAACCCTGATCCATAGGTTGGTAACTAGTACTACCCGAAGTTTCATCTTCATATCCCTCTCCATGATAAAACCAAACATAATATTCAGTTGTAAACCCTCTATTAAATAAATGCGTACCAACTGTATCAATTGTCTGCGTCCTCGAATTTTTGCACTTCCGACTCGGGCACACCATCACTCCGGTTCGTTGAATTGTAGGCACACTACTCGCTTGAGCCATGAAAATTTCAAGGCCGTTGAGGAACTCTTCTGAAAGCCCTCCATTTGCATCTTTACGTTGATACATCCAACGACGGAGTTCGTATATATCCCCCATTTTTTTTTATAAATTTTGAAAAAAAAAAATTGTTTTGCAAATTTTTTTTTTTTTCAAAATTTTGTAAAAAAATTTTTTTTTTCGAATTTTTTTTTTTTAAATTGGTGGATTGATTCAAGCGATGTGAGGGGTTGAGTATATATAGGAGAATTTAGCAGCGATTTAGCAACGATTTTGCATCGAATATTTAGCATCGATTTAGCGTCGAATACCTTATTGTCGATTTTGCATCGAATTAGCATCGATTTTGCACCCAGGTAGGTAAACTCGTTTTTAATGAGTCTCCTACCTACCAATTTGAGGCTAATTCGACGCTATATTCGACTCTAGACAATCGACGCTAATTCGATGCAACATTAGCATCGAATTAGCGTCGAATTCAGGAATTTCGACGCTAATTCGATGCTAATTAGCGTCAATTTAGCGTCGAATTAATTCGACCCTAATTAACGACGAATTAGTGTCGAATATGTATACTGACACAATTTTGACGCAATTTCGACGCTATATTAGCGTCGAAAAAATTTCGACGCTAAATTCCGACGCTAATTTACAGTTTTCTTGTAGTGTAACCAAAGACTGTTGTTTGGGTTCCGGCCAAGAGTGTACCAACGGATACTAGAGGTTTGGTTTTGAGAAATGGCAACGTAGAGACAGTACTCGTCACGGCCTAGAAGAGACCGTCTCACGTAGAGCTCAGGCGATGTAACGAGAGACCCTAAGTGCTCAGAAACTAAGGAGAGAATGGGATGGTAAGATCTTGGTACACGCGTTAAGCACTCCAAGATGATTTCTTCTGGAAGTGACGTCATCAATGATTGCTCATTATTCTCATCCGCCGAATCTTTGGAAGACATCTCTCGTTTATGGAGGATAAACACTCGTGATCTCAATTTTATAATCCCTTGGCAAAGGTGAAATGCATGTTTTTGTTTTCTTTTTTTTCTAAATAAATAGACTTAATACAAAATCCGATGAGATATTAAGATTATGGAAAAAATCGTACATGTATTGAAAGAACCGAATCAAATAATAAAATATACTCATTTGAAAAAGTCAAGAAAATCTAAGACGTTTAATTTTGTTAATACTATTTTTTAATTGAAGATCAAAAACGTATCATTTGAGATCTTAAATTTAAAGTTGTGAGGCAAATATTTTCACCAAATTTAACTAATTTCAATAAAAGATATCACTATACAGGTATAGGAAAAGTACAAATTTGACAATTCTTAAGTCGGAATCAAAGATACTTTTTCTCTACATCAATAAATCTCTTTTTTTGTCACACTCTACATAAATAAATCATAGTAACCAAAGTACAATAATTTTTCCTAGAGGTTTCGTACGAACAAACCCAACGTATTTGATAATTAACAAGGAATAAAATCGTTTGACGTGGATTATGACAAAAAAATTTGTCCTATAATTCTCATAATTTATAATAAAATAATAATGGACGAAAGCATACGAGCTCTCTCCATTGGATGCCATGTCGGCACACTTGACAGAGACACGTGGCAGTTTGAAAAAAAGTTTCGGTTCGGCAACAGAATAATACGGATCGTTGTGTCTTCTCTCGTCTCTGCGGGTTTGCCGTTTCAACCTCTATACCTCTGAATTATTCTGATAATGAAAAAACGGCAAACTAAGCTTCGGATACTCAAAAAATGAAAAAACAATCGTTTTCATTGATCGAGCAGGTAACCCAGAAGATGACCATCAAAAACCAAATCATTACTAGAAAAGTCGGATTCATTCTCTTCTCTATTTTCATTTCTCTCTCAATCCCCGACGGTTTTTATCTCCTGTTTCAGTCTCATATCAGACCCTTTGCTACTTCGTTTGCATATGTCTCATTGACTGTCGTGAGAAACAGTGGTTCGAATTGTGTAAAGCTCGGCTTTCATGAGCCAAAGGTAGGATTTTCTTTCTCCCCTTGTTATGTTCTTCCTCTTTCTTTTTTTTTGGGAATTACATTTTTCGATTCTTTTTTTGGACAAAAATGAAACTTAAAGTCGGTAGATTGTCGATGCTGCCACATTTTCTTTATGTAATGGAAATTAGGATGTATGAGCTAACTAAGATTCAAATAAGAGGGAATCCTGAATCAAGAGGAATATGATTGTCGAGCTTGAAGAAATGTTTGTGCAGATCATGGAACAATTGGATGCAGAGTCGATTTCTGTAAAGGATATGTCTGGTGACGGACCACATGTTTGCTTATCTCTTTATTCTTCGGTCAATCGCTTACCTGCAAATTTAGTACTGCTGATACAAATCAAAGTTGTGAGATGATCTGTGTGACAGAGAGTTCTTTATGTCCAAATTTCTAAGGTATAGATCTTTCACTAAGCACCTGCAACTTTACAGCCCATCTCTTTCGTTTAGTTAGGTTTCATCTAACAAGATGCAGATCGAGCGGGGGAAAAATGGATCAAATTCTTTAACAAAATCAATGCCATAACAACCCATCGTCCAAGACATGCCTGCTTCTGTAAGTGCATTTAACAAACCATAGAGTTCTCTTCGTTTCCTTCTTTATAATATCCCAAATAGAGATAAATGATAAGTCTTATTTTTATTTCTTACTCTAATTTGACGTAAGTTAGGTTAATACTCTTACGAAATGTATTTGTTTACCAGCTTTATCATTTCAATCTTCAGTTTCAAGTAAATGTAGCTCAGAGTTTCGTAGCATTTGTCGCTTTTACCTCAAAGCAGCAGAAAAGGTTACCTGCAGACTAAACCTAAAACAGATCACTGTTTCTAGCCTCGGGGTTGTAGAAGCTTATGGCTCTTTGGATTTATAAAAGAGTGTGTTTTATTCCTTTTCTCTGGTGGGTTGTGAGAGACAAAGGGAAGGACCTCGGTGGATGTATTTTCAGAAGAACAATGCTTGTAATCAATGTCATGTGCGCGGTTGATGCTTTTAAAACGTATCATGAGTAATATCATTTCTTTCTCCTTACTAGCCTGGGGATTGTAGAAGGGCATGGCTCTGCGGTTTCTGAGATATTAACAGATCTTCTTCAGGTGAAAAAAAAAACGACCATATTTTTGTTGTTGTTTCAACAAATTGCTATCAATCATTGTTTACTCATATTTTTATCTGATTTTCGTGACATGAGAAATCCATCAATTTAAAATGGTCTTGACTACTTTAAGAACTAGAATTCTATGTTTATGAATCAAAGATTGTCCCTTTGTTTCAACAATTTTGTATCAGTTGTTGGGTAATATTCTTTGTACACCCATAAGCCTATGCATAACATATATGATTCTATTATAAATAAGCTCTTGTGACTGCACTGAGTTCGTATGTGTTCTTCTACTTATGATATATCACTACAAGAAAACAGACATTTAGCGTCAGCGTTGTAACGCCCGTGATCCGAAAAATAATTTTTGGGTGGGTGTCGATCGACACAAGGTTTGTGTGTCGATCGACACGGCTGTTTTGACTCAAGAGGAGTCGAGCAGCGAGTGGTGTGTCGATCGACACAGTTGGGGTGTGTCGATCGACACGGATTTTCGATTGCCGTCAGAATGACGTATTGATTGGTCATGTGTCGATCGACACAAGTGGGTGTGTCGATCGACAGAGTGTCGGCTGGTCTGGCTATTTAAATCGAAAATCAGATTTCTGGGCAGAGGAAAATGGTTTTTTGAGAGAGAAAGTGAGAGGATTGAGAGGAGAGGTTGTTGTTGTTGTTTCCTTCGTGTTTCTCAATCTTATTAGGCTTGTGGGAGTGTTTGTGAGGTTGTGGAAGCGTGGGAGGACCGTACGGTGAAGGATCTCGGATTTGTTCTTCGTGTTCTTCGTGTTCTTCGTCGGATTCTTAGCCTTTTCTATCCGAATTCGAGGTGAGTGCGTGACCATAGGCTTATCTGGGTAAAGGAATTGATAGGATGCGATTGTGTGTTGTTTGGATCGATTTTTGTATGGATTTTGGTGGATTTTTGTGCAGAAAATCGGTTTGATGAGTTTCTGGGTTGGTTGTGTCGATCGACACGGGGAGGTGTGTCGATCGACACGGTTTTGATAGTGTCGGCAGGTTGTGTCGATCGACACAGGGTGGTGTGTCGATCGACACGGGTTTGATGTGTGTCGATCGACACAAGGAGGTGTGTCGATCGACACGGGTTTTCAATTGCCGTCAGTTCGACATATTGAACGTGTTGTTCTCGTTTGGTTGTTGTGTGATGCATTATTGTTTGTTAATCCTGGTCTTGTATCTTTTGCTTATGCCTGTGTGTATAGCCTGTAGATGGGATGACCGTCTCACTGGATATTTATGATAATACTCACGCATCTCTTATAACCATGTGATGCAGGTAAAGACAGTCAGTGATCGTGGAATCATGGCCGGGACGAGGGGAATGATCTAGTGTCTCGTTTTCGTGTAATAAGTTAGAATTGCTAGGGTGTTAGCAATTTCAGAACTATGTGAATTACCGAATTGTATTTGATTGTTTGAATCATTGTTTCCGCGCTGTTTGTTTATTGGATCGTTGAGGATCATTATTTATGATAATAGTGATCCGGGTTGAAATTTTTTTTATTTGACGGGTTGGGTCGTCACAGTTTGGTATCAGAGCCCTAGCGGTTCTAGGGCTAGTTAATTAATTGATTATGCGAGTTAGTCAATTGACTGTTGTGTGGGTATGGAGTCCTAGATCATCCCTTCCGAGCCTTCAATAAGATTCCACGGTATGTGTTTATGTGATTTCTGTTTTTCTAGTACTTAGTATTCTGCGGGTTAGTGCAGAGTGATGACTAGGGGGACTAGAGGCAGAGGTCGCGGGGGCCGTAGAGGTCGTGGTAGTCGTGCTGGGCGTGGGCGTGGGCGGGGACTTGGGAGTGAGTCTGCTGCCACGTGGGTGTCCCAGGAGACTACACAGGAGCGGGTAGCTGACTCGCAGGCGTTTCAGGAGGGGTCCGTGGGTGTGACAGCTATGGGTTCCAGTGAGAGGGCTGGAGGGGCTGGTGCGGGTCCTGATGTAGCTGGCGGTGCGGTGGGCCCTGGTGGGGGTGCTGCCGTAGGCGTTGCCCCGGATCGAGATGATCGTCTGGCAGGTCTACTACAGATGATCCTGGAGAGGTTACCGGGAGGGGTGCCTGCTCCGGGTCATGCTCCTGGGGTGCAGCCGGGTTTGGCTGGGGTACAGCCGGGTATGGCTGGGGTGCAGCCGGGTTTGGCTGGGGTGCATCCGGGTTTGGCTGGGGTACAGCCGGGTATGGCTGAAGTATAGCTGGGTATGGCTGGGGTTGAGGAGCTTCCATCTTATCTGCGGATGATGGAGCAGATGCAGCGGATTGGTACTGCATTTTTCTCGGGCGGTGCTAGGCCTGAGGAGGCTGATGGGTGGCGGATGAGGTTAAAGCGTAACTTTCGCTCCATCAGGTGTCCAGAGGGATACAGAGTGGATCTGGCGGTACATTACCTAGAGGGTGATGCGCATCTCTGGTGGAGAGGTGTTGAGACCAGGAGGGTACAGGCCGAGATGGTCTGGGAGGATTTCTTGGCGGAGTTTAACGCCAAGTATTTCCCACAGGAGGCGGTGGACTGTTTGGAGTCTAGGTTTCTGGACCTAACTCAGGGAGATCGGTCAGTGAGGGAGTTCGATGCTGAGTTCAGTCGACTTCTGGTACATGCAGGGAGAGGTATGGAGGGCGAGGATGCCCAGGTTAGGAGGTTCTTGCGAGGACTTCGTCCAGATTTGAGGACTCGCTGCAGGGCGAGTAGTTTCGCCACGAGGGCGGAGCTGGTTGAGATGGCTGCTGCAATCGAGGAGGATCTCGGGGAGCAGGTTGTGGTGGTTAGTCCACCGGTGCAGCAGCAGCAGCCGAGGAGATCTCAGCAGCAGATGAGTTCAGGCAGGGGCGGCAAGCCTGCTTAGGGACAGAAGAGGAAGTGGGAGAGCACTTCAGGAGCCAGTCAGGGCGGTTCGGGATGCTTCGGGTGTGGGAGCATGTCCCATCGTGTGGCGAGCTGTCCGAAGAGGACCGGGACCGGGACTCGAGATGTGCGGGTCGGGGTTCAGGATACGCGGGTGTGTTATCACTGCAGAGAGACGGGGCATATTAAGCCCAAGTGTCCGAAGCTGCAGCAGTTGGCGGTGGCCGCAGTGCAGCCATTGACAGTGCAGCCGTTGTCTCAGATTGCAGCAGCATCGCGTGTGTTCACGTCTGCGGAGGCGGGTGGATCTAGCACCAGACCGATCACAGGTATTTCCGAACTTGACTTTTAAATTCATGGTTGTTTGATTTTTTGTCTGTTGGGAAATTGTGAGTCTGTGCTAGAATGGTAGGGTTCTGAGGCACATGGGATTGTGCAGGGACCTTAGTTGTGGGCGGTTATGAGTCCCACGTGTTGTTTGATTCGGGAGCTACGAATAGCTTTATTACGCCGGAGTGTGCGGAGAGTAGCGGAATCCAGAGTGATTCCGGGGAACAGGCGGGAGTAGTCAAGGTTGCTGGTGGTAGGACGTTGGCTACTTTCGGGCGGGCTCGTGGTGTGGATGTTCTGGTGGCGGGAGAGTTGATGCCAGCAGATCTGATCATCAGTCCGGTGGAGCTGTACGATGTTATCCTGGGTATGGATTGGTTGGATCGTTACAGGGTCCATCTGGATTGTCACCGAGGGCGAGTTGTGTTTGAGCGAGAGGCGGGGAGGTTGGTTTATCAGGGTGTGAGACCGACTTCCGGGAGTCTCGTGATTTCCATGATACAGGCCGAGCAGTTGCTTCTCAAAGGCTGCGAGGCGTATCTGGTGACGATAGTGATGCCTGAGTCTGTTGGAGGGGTTGCAGTTGAGGATATTCGAGTTGTTCGGGATTTCCAGGATGTGTTCCAGTCGTTGGAGGGATTACCGCCATCGCGGTCGGATCCGTTTGTTATTGAATTGGAACCCGGGACTACTCCGATATCTAAGGCACCTTACCGTATGGCTCCAGCAGAGATGGCAGAGCTGAAGAAGCAGCTGGATGATTTGTTGGATAAGGGTTTTATTCGGCCTAGTGTTTCACCGTGGGGAGCGCCGGTGTTGTTTGTGAAGAAGAAAGATGGTAGTTTCCGGTTGTGCATCGATTATCGGGGACTTAACCGAGTCACCGTGAAGAACAGGTACCCTCTGCCGCGCATTGATGAGTTGTTGGATCAGTTGCGAGGGGCTACCTGGTTCTCCAAGATCGACTTGGCTTCTGAGTACCATCAGATTCCAATTGACGAAGCAGATGTGAGGAAGACTGCTTTCAGGACGAGGTATGGGCATTTTGAGTTCGTGGTGATGCCTTTTGGTTTGACGAATGCACCAGCAGCGTTCATGCGGTTGATGAACGGGGTATTCCAGGAGTATCTGGATGTGTTTGTGATCATCTTTATCGATGATATTTTGGTGTATTCGAAGAGTCCTGAGGAGCATGAGTTGCATCTGAGAGTAGTTTTGGGGAAGCTGCGGGAGCAGAAGCTATTTGCGAAGTTGAGCAAGTGCAGTTTCTGGCAGAGGGAGATGAGTTTTCTTGGCCATGTGGTATCTGCAGAGGGAGTTTCCGTAGATCCGGCTAAGATTGAAGCTATCAGAGGGTGGCCTAGGCCGAGGAATGCCACTGAGATCAGGAGTTTTCTTGGGTTGGCAGGTTATTATCGGAGATTCATTGCGGGATTTGCGAGTTTGGCTAAGTCGATGACCAAGTTGACAGGGAAGGATGTTCCTTTTGTGTGGTCTTCTACACCGGTGTTGGCGTTACCCGAGCCGGGTGAGCCTTACGTGGTGTATACCGATGCTTCGGGTGTTGGTTTGGGTTGTGTCCTGATGCAGCAGGGAAAGGTTATTGCGTATGCTTCGAGGCAGTTGAGGAAGCATGAGTGCAATTACCCTACTCATGATTTGGAGTTGGCTGCGGTAATTTTCGCTCTAAAGATTTGGAGATCTTATCTTTATGGCGGAAAGGTTCAGGTGTTCACAGACCATAAGAGTTTGAAGTATTTCTTCACTCAGCCGGAGTTGAACCAGAGACAGAGGCGCTGGATGGAGTTGGTAGCGGATTACGATTTGGAGATCGGATACCATCCGGGTAAGGCTAATCTGGTTGCAGATGCATTGAGTCGGATGAGGGTTTCTTCGGCTCAGGAGCGTGATATGGAAGCTCTGGTGAGCGAGATTAGTACGTTGAGGTTGTGTGTATCTCACAGGAGCCGTTGGGGTTAGAGGTAGCTAACCAGGCAGATTTGCTGAGTCGTATTCGAGCAGCTCAGGAGTTGGATCCGATGTTGATTGATGCTGCTAGGGTTGCAGGTTCAGAGTATATGGTCTCGGCAAATGGGACGATACTGGTGAACGGACGGGTTTGTGTACCCAAGGATGAGGATCTGAGGCAAGAGATCTTGCGTGAGGCTCATGCGAGCATGTTATCGATTCATCCGGGGGCGACCAAGATGTATCGTGATCTGAAACGGTATTATCACCGGGTCGGGATGAAGAGGGATGTAGCTAATTGGGTTGCAGCGTGCAACGTGTATCAGCTGGTGAAGGCTGAGCATCAGGTTCCGAGTGGTATGTTGCAGAGTTTGCCCATTCCGGAGTGGAAGTGGGATATGATTACCATGGACTTCGTGACGGGTTTACCGTTGTCACGGACATATGATGCGATATGGGTGATTGTGGATCGTCTGACCAAGTCAGCACATTTTCTTACCATCAAGAAGACCGATGGGACGGTGGTGTTGGCTAAGAAGTATGTGCGTGAGATAGTGAGGCTGCACGGGGTGCCAGCGAGTATTGTGTCAGACAGGGATCCGAGGTTTACGTCTGAGTTCTGGAGGGCCTTTCAGGCAGAGATGGGCACTAAGGTGCACATGAGCACGGCTTATCATCCTCAGACAGATGGGCAGTCAGAGAGGACTATTCAGACTTTAGAGGACCTGTTGAGGATGTGCGTGCTGGATTATGGTGGTCATTGGGCGGACCATCTGAACCTGGTTGAGTTTGCGTACAACAACTCATACCAGGCGAGTATTGGGATGGCTCCATATTAGGCTCTGTATGGGAGGCCATGTAGGACACCATTGTGCTGGACTCAAGTGGGGGAGAGGAGCATGTTTGGTGCGGATTTTGTTCAAGAGACGACGGAAAAGATCCGTGTCTTGAGGATGAACATGAGAGAGGCTCAGGATCGGCAGAAGAGTTATGCTGATAAGAGACGGAAAGAGCTGGAGTTTGAGCTGGGAGATCTGGTGTATCTTAAGGCAGCGATGTTGAGGGGTCCTAACAGATCCATATCGGAGAATAAGCTAAGTCCAAGGTTTATGGGTCCGTTCCGGGTGGTGGAGCGGGTTGGACCAGTGGCTTATCGGTTGGAGTTACCTCAGAGTATGAGAGCGTTTCATAAGGTATTTCATGTATCGATGCTGCGGAAGTGTCTACATGAGTCTGAGGAGGTGTTAGCTAGGATTCCGGAGGATCTTCAGCCCAACATGACGTTGGCGGCGAGACCTGTGAGGATTCTCGAGAGGAGAGTCAAGGTTCTGCGCCGGAAGAGGATACCATTGGTGAGAGTCGTGTGGGACTGTGATGGTATTGAGGAGGAGACTTGGGAACCAGAAGCAAGTATGAAGACGAAGTTCTCGAAGTGGTTCGAGAAGCAAGCAGAGGCTTGAGTGTCTTTCTGGTTTTCAGTGGTTGTTCTAGCTTGTGGCTATGAGTTGTATGTATTTTCGTTTGGGTTGTAACGATATACATTGTTAAGATTTAATAAGATGGAGTTTTTCTTATTATCTTGAGTTATAAGACGGATGTTCTTATGGTATGACGGGGAGGTCATGGGTTTGATGACTGGGTTAGGTCATGTGTGTGATGACGGGGAGGTCATTTGAGGGGCTAGGATAGAAGCTCTATGGGAGTTAGGGCTTGTCTAGGTATCTAGGGATGGGGATCCTAAGGGATTAGGACGGGTAGATCCCTAGATGGCGCTGGAAAATAGAGGTTTTATGTGAGTTAGAACCTGTCTATTTTCTAGGGGGAGTCTGGAACAGAAGTCTTATGTGAGTTAGGACTGTCTTTTCCAGGGACTCCGATGGAAACACCCTGGCGATTGGGTTGTTTCAGATGACCTGGGGATTGGTCATGAGGGATATTCCGGGTTAGGGAATATCGGGGTAGGAAACACCCTGGCGATTGGGTTGTTTCAGGTGACCTGGGGATTGGTCATGAGTGATATTCCGGGTTAGGGAATATCAGGATGGGAACCACGGAAGTAAATCGGTCGACAGGTGCTTATGATGCACGTTACAGTGTTACTGCTCCAGGGGATGGTGATATTCTCCTGCATATACCTTGAGAGATTGCGATTTCTCCAGAGGATGTGTGATTCCTCTGCAGCCGAGAGCTGATGGACTGTGTGTCCTGAAGCGGAGGGGCTGGGGCATACCGAGAGCCGGTATGGTATACATCGAGAGCTCGATGGGTGACGACCCTGCGAGTGGGAGTGGTGTATAGAGATATGAGTTTGAGCAATAGTACCTGTAATGTGATTATAAGTATGAGATTCGATGAACTTCAGGGATCGGGAATGACCTCAGGTGGTTTGGGGATGTCTAATCTAGGGTTGTTACTCGAGTTTGGAACCTTAGTTCAGACGACCCTGGTAAACATATGTAGCCTCTTTGGTCGTACATGTTCTTGTTTGATTGTTGTGCGACCAATTGATCCAAGGTTTGGGTCTACGATGGGTCGGGCATGTTCTTATTTGATTATTGTGCGATCTATCGGACAACCCTGATCCGGATCAGCGAGTGTTGCATCGTGGATGTTTCCTGGGGGAATTTGGACGGGTTATGGATGAGAGTGTCAACCTTAGTGAGACGGGGTTAGGTGATTGAGATCGGGTGGTGATCTCTGATCATGGACTGACCGGGTTTGGTCAGGATTGTATCCATAGATATGGTGCAATGAGACTAGTGTGAGCCTAGTAGAACTCGGGGATCAGGTGTGATCGCGAGTGGTGCTGGCTGAGGGCCAGGGGTTTTGTGTTGTGTACGTCGAGTCTAGGGTTATTATTGGAGTCTGGAATTCGGGTCGGACAACCTTGGTAGGATATGTTACGCCGATGGTCGTACATGTTCTTGTTTGATTGTTGTACGATCATTTGGTCCAGTGCGGGGTCAACGGTTGATCGGACATGTTCTTGTTTGATTGTTGGACGGTCAATCGGGCAGCTCTAATCCGGATCATGGGGCGTGCATCGTGGGTGCTCCAGGGGAATCTGGGCGAATTTTTGGGCAAGAGTGTAGCCTTAGCAGGACGGGATAGGGGATTCGAGTGTTATCTCGAAGGTTGATGGCCGCGTTTGGGTCAGGTAGTGGAAACCGTAGTGAGACGGTGTTGCGTGATTCGAGGTCGAATCCATGTTAGTGGGGGAGAATTGTAACGCCCGTGATCCGAAAAATAATTTTTGGGTGGGTGTCGATCGACACAAGGTTTGTGTGTCGATCGACACGGCTGTTTTGACTCAAGAGGAGTCGAGCAGCGAGTGGTGTGTCGATCGACATAGTTGGGGTGTGTCGATCGACACGAATTTTCGATTGCCGTCAGAATGACGTATTGATTGGTCATGTGTCGATCGACACAAGTGGGTGTGTCGATCGACAGAGTGTCGGCTGGTCTGGCTATTTAAATCGAAAATCAGATTTCTGGGCAGAGGAAAATGGTTTTTTGAGAGAGAAAGTGAGAGGATTGAGAGGAGAGGTTGTTGTTGTTGTTTCCTTCGTGTTTCTCAATCTTATTAGGCTTGTGGGAGTGTTTGTGAGGTTGTGGAAGCGTGGGAGGACCGTACGGTGAAGGATCTCGGATTTGTTCTTCGTGTTCTTCGTGTTCTTCGTCGGATTCTTAGCCTTTTCTATCCGAATTCGAGGTGAGTGCGTGACCATAGGCTTATCTGGGTAAAGGAATTGATAGGATGCGATTGTGTGTTGTTTGGATCGATTTTTGTATGGATTTTGGTGGATTTTTGTGCAGAAAATCGGTTTGATGAGTTTCTGGGTTGGTTGTGTCGATCGACACGGGGAGGTGTGTCGATCGACACGGTTTTGATAGTGTCGGCAGGTTGTGTCGATCGACACAGGGTGGTGTGTCGATCGACACAGGTTTGATGTGTGTCGATCGACACAAGGAGGTGTGTCGATCGACACGGGTTTTCAATTGCCGTCAGTTCGACATATTGAACGTGTTGTTCTCGTTTGGTTGTTGTGTGATGCATTATTGTTTGTTCATCCTGGTATTGTATCTTTTGTTTATGCCTGTGTGTATAGCCTGTAGATGGGATGACCGTCTCACTGGGTATTTATGATAATACTCACGCATCTCTTATAACCATGTGATGCAGGTAAAGACAGTCAGTGATCGTGGAATCATGGCCGGGACGAGGGGAATGATCTAGTGTCTCGTTTTCGTGTAATAAGTTAGAATTGCTAGGGTGTTAGCAATTTCAGAACTATGTGAATTACCGAATTGAACTAGAATTAATAAGTATGGGCTTGTTAAACGATAAATTGTATTTGATTGTTTGAATCATTGTTTCCGCGCTGTTTGTTTATTGGACCGTTGAGGATCATTATTTATGATAATAGTGATCCGGGTTGAAATTTTTTTTATTTGACGGGTTGGGTCGTCACAAGCGTAATTCGACGCTAAAAGCCCTTAGCGTCAAATTAGCGTTGAAAATTATTTCGACGCTAATTAATTTTCAACGCTAAATCGACGCAAATTTTGCGTCAAAACTAAATACGACGCTAATTCGACGCTAATATTTCGACGCTCATTCGACGCTAATTAGCATCGATTTAGCGTCACAGCGTTTCGATGCAACATATTTGACGCTAATTCAACGCTATTTAGCGTCTCAGTATTTCGATGCAAAAAATCGACGCTAAATCGATGCTATTTAGCGTCGAATTAGCGTCGTCACTTTCGACAAGTTCGACGCTAATTCGACGCTAAATAGCATCGATTTAGCGTCGATTATTATTATTTTTTTTTTAGAAAAAAATAAAAAATTTTATAAAAATATTATAAAAATATATTAAAAATTAAAAACATTATAAAACAAAATATTTGATACAAATGAAATAAAAATCCTAATCTACTCTTGTTGTTGGGTCCTTAGGTTGATGACATCTTCCTGGATCATCTCTTCGGATTCTTGCTCAAATTGCGTAGGACCGTCAGGTGGAGGAGGCGGTGGAGGAAACTGAAGCCCTTGCAAGGCAGTTGCTAATGTCGGATTATCCACTGCAATGATGTTGAAGAGACTGGTCATCGCTGAAAGGTTAGTCTCTAGCTGAGAAATCCTAGAATTAGCAGTTTCCAACTGCCTGGTCAATTGCGGCTGAGACGGACCCGCGGTGTAAGAATATCGAGCCGACGAACAAGCTGCTGGGACATCTCTGATGGATCCAACACCCATCGTTCGTCCTCTCTTCTTCGGTGCAATCTATAAAATAAAAATGTTATACAATAAAATTGTAATAAAAAATAACTTTAAATATATTAAGAAAATCTAAAAAATTACCTCTTCGTAAAGTCGATCAAATCTTGGACACCCATCGTAGACTGGACAAATTCGTCTAGCTCTGCCAGTCGTGCGTTGTACTCGTTGAACGTTCGTTCCGCTTGAGCGGTAACAAACGTTCCATCCTTCTTCCGATGAGTTTTCTCCATCACTTTAACCATCGGAGGAAGATCACCGCCATCAGCCCGTTAAACAAAAATAAACGTAAATAAAACTTAAATATAAATTATATAAATATTTAAAATACAAAGAAATCAAATAAATTACCATATCCAGTCGTACTGTGGCGTACGATGTTTGACCCGCACAATGTTTTGAAGGTCCATCTCCTTCGGCCACTAGCGTGAGACGGGCTACAGAACACTTCCCCGATTTAATCACCGAATGGGGATCCTCCCAGAACTGCACTAGACCCGACCAAACATCGGGATCCATCCCTAGCGGCTTCGCCTCATCGCCTTTCGCGCGCCACGCCTTCTTCAAGTTACCGACATAACCGTTGAGACGCTTTAGCGCCTTACGCTCGAACTCTGCTCGCACTTCAAAAGTACGAACTTCTTCCCAATGCCACCCTTGCTACAAAAATACGAATAATATTATGAATATATTTAAAATAAAATTTTTTAATAATTAAAAATAAATAATATAAAAGAATTACCGCCCATGATTCGAACCAAATATCCCGCACATGCTGCGGCGTCTTGCTCCAATTAGCATGGGGCATAGTGAAATAGGCCGCGATGGCCTTGGTGACCGAACGCGATACCTTGTTATCGCTAAACCTGTTAAACAAGAATTGTTTATGATCTAATTATAATTTGTAATTAAAAATTAAATAACCAATATTAGTAATATTGTAAAAGATATAATCATACCATATTGTACCAGGAGGCCTCATCGGATGGAGAGTCCTAACCCATGTCTCTCGTCCAGATTGGCGGAGAAGCTCGGTAATCCGCATCATGAGAGGCACGTTTGCCGGTGGCGGCTCTTGCTGGTCATCAGAAGGGTCTGCTGCGTCTTCTTCTGTCTGTGTCTCTGGCTGAGACGGTGTCGGTGGCGGTGGTGGTGGCGGAGCTCGTGGTCCAACACGTGATGGACCTCGTGGTGGAGGTCGTGGACGATATGTCGCAGCTTGCGAACCCGACGCTGATCCTGATCCTGATCCGCGACGACCATCATATCCAGGAATCGTAGCATCGTCGCCAAATAACTGTCCGTAGGAAGATGGTCGATCCGCCTATATAACAAAAAAAATTAATAAATAAAAATAGAAAACATATAAATTTATAAATAAATATTAAATTTGTAAAAATAATTCCAAAAATGCTAAAAAAATTTAAATTTTGTATATAAAATATGAACATAATTTGTAAACTTGTTTTGTTATTTTAACTTCAAAAATTTATTTTTATAAGTTCATAATTATAAAGTATAAGTGTAAAATTAAAACATAAATTCGTTTTTATTTAAAACAAATATTTATTTACATTTCTAAATTATAGATCAAATGATTTTTATTATATTTTACACAAATATATATGTTTTGAAAAATTAAAATTCTCAAATCCAATTTAATTTCTACAAATCCATTCAAATTCCTAAAAATCTATTCTATTTACTATAAATCCATTTCAATTCCTAAAAATCCAATTTAATTTCTACAAATCCATTCAAATTCCTAAAAATCTATTCTATTTACTACAAATCCATTTCAATTCCTTAAAATCCAATTTAATTTCTACAAATCCATTGAAATTCCTAAAAATCTATTCTCTTTACTACAAATTCCTAAATCAAACTTAACATAAAATTATTAACAAAATTAAAAAAAAAAAGTTACCATGTATATGTAGGTGGTCGCCGGCGGCGGGAGAGAGGGAGGTCGCCGGAGAGAGAGAGAAAGAGCAAGGCGGCGTCGGCGGGAGAGAGAGAGAGAGAGAGAGAGAGGAAGAAGAAATCGGCGTCGGAGGATTCGTAAGCGTCGCCGGAGAGAGAGAGAAAGAGAGAAGAACGAGATCGGAAATGAGGAAGAAGAAGAAGTCTGTTCTGCGTTTTATTAGCCTATCCGACGCTATTTCGACGCTAATTAGCGTCGAAATAGCGTCAAATTTTTCTGGATTCCCACGCACAATAAATGGTTACCGCGGTTTTGGTGAAATTTTTTAATTTAGCGTCGAATTTGCGGCGAATCTGGACATTCGACGTAAATTCGACGCTAAATTAAAAAAATTTAACCAAAACCGCGGTAAACCAAAACAAGTACGAAAAATTTTGGTTTACCGCTATCGGTTAAACCAAATTAATTGAATTTAGCGTCGTTTTTGCATCGGATAAAATAAATCCGACACCTTTTATTCTATACCCTAAACCCAAAAAATAGAAATTTTTAGATTTAGCATCGAATCAGATAAATTCGACGCTAATTAGCATCGAATTAGCATCGAATTTATCTGATTCGATGCTAATTCGACGCTAAATCTAAAAATTTCTATTTTTTGAGTTTAGGGTATAGAAACCGCCACCTATACGAGAACTATCTAATCATTTTCAATCTTTATTACTACCGAATAATTTAAACTTTTGAAATTTTAAAATACCTATCTTGTTCCGAAATGTTTTATGATAGTATATGTAAACCAATATAGTTTATAGAAATATAAAACTTATATGCTTTTGTTTAAAAGTAAAATTATACGAACTTAGTTGTTTGCAATTAAATTATTCAGTTTATCTAACATATATGCTCACTCGTAATTGTTGACTTTTAAATGTTTTATTCTATACCCTAAACCCAAAAAACACAGAATTTTTAGATTTAGCGTCGAATTAGCATCGAATCAGATGATTTCGAGGCTAATATTTAGCGTCGAATTCATCTGATTCGATGCTAATTCGACGCTAATTCAAATTATTATTATTTTTTAAAACTTAATAATAATAGAAAATATAGTATAATAACAAAATAATATTATCCGAAACAAATGAAATAAAAACAAAAATCCAAATAAAACACAGGTATATGCTTCACTCCGAATCGTCATTTGAGTCATCGTCATTCTCATCGGTATTTTCGCCACTCTCGTTTGCGAACTCGTCTTCCGGGTTTTCTGCATCAGTAGCCTCCGAAAGAATTTCAGCTTCTCGATTTTGCGGATCTATAAGAATGATGTTGTCTATATCTTGTTCTAGAGTTGTTATATCCACGGCAGCTTCATATTGTATTGGAGCGTCGTCGGATTCAACTATCAATCCTCTGGGAGCTATTTTAAGCACAGATAACCATGAAATCCCGGTTTTTCTGACACGTGGATATGGTATGAAACAAACTTAATCCGCTTGTGATGCAAGGACAAATGGATCGTACTTTGCATAAGAACGAGATCCGTTAACATCGATGTCACCAAACTTTCCTACTCGAATCCCTTGCCCGACAACTGGATCAAACCACTCGCATTTCAAAAGGGTGCACTTTAAATTAACCAAACCAGAGAATTGCACTTGAACAATGTCTTGTATAATGCCATAAAAATCCGTATCCCCCGCTCGAACTACGACACCATAGTTCGCAGTTGCTCTGTTTTTTCCACGTTCGAACGTATGAAACACATAACCTCGTGTAAAATACATTGGAGATGACGTAACTTTTCCCAATGGACCTTGGATCAACTCTCCAACCATACAGGGTACGACGTGTCTCCATAATCAACCTGGCAAATACAGTATACACATTGTAAATATAATCAACACAAATTGTATATATAGGTTTTAATGGAAACTAGATATATATAATTTTGTTTTTAACTTACTTGAGTTTTCAACCATTTAGCAAAGTGGAGATCTTTACGTTTTTCAATCTCATCGGCGGATGCATTTGGGAAAGCCTCGGCAATTTGGCGAATGAATTCACTACAAGAAAATATAGTTATAATAAATGTTTTCAAAGCATATATAAGTACGAAGATAACCCTTTTGACATCAGTCCGTACTTGGTAATTATAATATGTACCTCAAAAATGGGGTAACTTCATCGCATTGTAAGAGAATATATGTGTGTGCACAATTGTAGTCTTCGTATAAGAACCAATCTTCTTCTCTTGTGATTCCGGCATGCCTACCAACTGCACAGAATATATCTGGGACATCTGAAATCGGATACGATTGCGCGAGGCCACCATCGTCGTACCTACGTGGAGCTCTTTTTCGTGTCCGGACAGTGGGAGAGAAGTAATATGAGCTGAAATGAGAGGTTTCTTCGGTTAAACTTCCCGCAACAATTGATCCCTCAACCCTAGCCAGGTTTTTTGCCTTTCCTTTTAAGTGTTTCATGAATCTCTCGAAAGGATACATCTAACGAAATTGAACGGGCCCTCCTAAATCGGCTTCGTGAGGAAGATGGACAGGAAGATGCTCCATAACATCAAAGAAAGATGGAGGAAATATCTTCTCTAAGTTGCACAACAATATTGAGATGTTATGTTTTAGTTGTTGAATTCCATCATCAGTCAGAGTTCGCACACACAGATCTCGAAAAAAAGCTCCGACACCTAAAACCGAAGTTCAATATCATCAAAAAAAAATATAATTTTTCACACATCATTTGTTTAGATATTTATATATCATCATAAAAATTATACCTGCAAGTGATTCATGCACGTTCGTTGGCAAAAGCTCTGCAAAGGCGAAAGACAATAATCTCTGCATAAACACATGCCAATCATGACTCTTCATGCCAGAAAATCTTTTCCCTTGCTCTACCGACTTAGAGAGTTTTGACACGTATCCATCTGGAAACTTTACGTCGGTGGAAACCCAGTTGAAGGATGTTGATTTGCCTTCGTTTGATAATCTAAAGATAGAGACTGGAGCTCTACCATCTCCCGTGAGATGTAACTCAAATTTAGAGCATATAAAAGGCAAATTCAATCTAGACTTCACGTTGTCTTTAGACCTGCCTGAAACGTTTAAGATGGTATGCATGATGTTATCGAAAAAATTTTTCTCAATGTGCATGACATCAAGATTGTGGCGCAATAGATGATCCTTCCAGTACGGTAGATCCCAGAAAATGCTCTTCTTATGCCAATTATGTTCAACAAGGTATCGATCTGGAAGATTGGCCGGGATATTAAGCCAGTTACCACCACGTTTTGCTATATCCTGAGCTCCCCAATAATCAAGTTGACATTCAATTTGCTCTCCTGAAAGATATGTAGGTGGTGGAATACGTACACGTTTGTCCTTTGTGAATAGTCTCCTGTTCCCCCGGTACGGATGGTTCATAGGGAGAAACCTGCGGTGACAATCAAACCAACAAGATTTTCTACCATTTTTAAGTTGGAAGGCATCTGTTTCATTTTGGCAATACGGACATGATAACCGACCATGTGTTGTCCAACCAGATAACATTCCGTACGCTGGAAAATCGCTTATCGTCCACATAAGCACAACTCGCATGGTAAAATTCTTTTTCTTGGAGTAATCAAAAGTCCGAACTCCATCAGACCACAACAAGTTCAACTCGTGAATCAGCGGCTGTAAAAACACATTAATAGATCTTCTTGGATGCTTCGGACTAGGGATTAAAATACTCAAAAATAGAAATTCCCTCTGCATGCACATATCAGGCGGAAGGTTATAAGGTGTCAATATAACCGGCCACAAAGAATATTGCCTTCCAGACATACCAAACGGACTAAAACCATCTGTACATAGGCCAAGATAAACATTGCGCTTCTCTTTAGCAAAATTAGAGTGTACCGATTTTGAAGTGTTTCCAAGCTTTTGCATCAGAAGGATGATAAACTTCTCCTTCAATAGTTGAATGTTCCGCATGCCACCTCATTGATGCAGCTGTTCGTTCCGAATGGTATAGCCTTTGTAGCCTATCTGTTATGGGCAGGTACCACATTTTCTGGAACGGCACTTTACTTCTACCAGCTCCTTGGGGCTTAAATCTTGGTTTGTGGCAAAATCGACATTCCTGCAGATTTTCATCATCTTTCCAAAATATCATGCAATTGTCAATGCAAACATCTATCGTCTGCGAGGGCAATCCTAAACTAGATACTAGTTTTTGTATGTCGTAATATGACTCAGCAGCTTGATTACCCTCTGGCAAATATTCTTTTAGAAGAGCTGCCCAATCATCCATGCAACTCTGAGATTGATTATGATCAGACTTTATTGTCATCATCCTAGATGCCAATGATAATTTAGACAGACCTTCCCTACAACCTTCATAGATTGGTTGGTTTGCAGAATCAAGCATATCATAGAATTTTTTTGCATCTACATTGGGTTCCTCAGCAACATCAGGAGTAGACATAACTCCAGGAAATGCATCGGTTACCATTTCTTCGAACCTATTATGTTCTAACCCGACATCATGATCATTTTCTATAACAAATTGATGCTGATCAAATTGCTCATTCGAATAACCCTGATCCATAGGTTGGTAACTAGTACTACCCGAAGTTTCATCTTCATATCCCTCTCCATGATAAAACCAAACATAATATTCAGGTGTAAACCCTCTATTAAGTAAATGCGTACCAACTGTATCAATTGTCTGCGTCCTCGAATTTTTGCACTTCCGACACGGGCACACCATCACTCCAGTTCGTTGAATTGTAGGCACACTACTCGCTTGAGCCATGAAATTTTCAAGGCCGTTGAGGAACTCTTCTGAAAACCCTCCATTTGCATCTTTACGTTGATACATCCAGCGTCGGAGTTTGTATATATCCCCCATTTTTTTTCTAAATTTTGAAAAAAAAAAAAAATTTCGAATTTTTTTTTTTTTTCCAAATTTTGTAAAAAAAAATTTTTTTTTCGAAACTTTTTTTTTTTTTAAATTGGTGGTCTGATTCAAGCGATGCGGGGGGTTGAGTATATATAGGAGAATTTAGCAGCGATTTAGCAACGATTTTGCATCGAATATTTAGCATCGATTTAGCGTCGAATAGCTTAGTGTCGATTTTGCATTGAATTAGCGTTGATTTTACACCCAGGTAGGTAAACTCGTTTTTAATGTGTCTCCTACCTACCAATTTGAGGCAAATTCGACGCTATATTCGACGCTAAGTGATCGACGCTAAATCGATGCAATATTAGCAGCGATTTAGCGTCGAATTCAGGAAATTCGATGCTAATTCGATGCTAATTTGCGTCGATTTAGCGTCGAATTTATTCGACCCTATTTAGCGTCGAATTAGCGTCGAATATGTAGACAGACACAACTTCGATGCAATTTCGACGCTAATTTCCAGTTTTCTTGTAGTGTATGAATCGTGTTTCTAATGCTTATCACTGTTTGCTTGATTTGTTCTTTTTTTTTTTAATCTTTTGAGTCTGAGGCATGCAACAAGGGAGTGAAAGTGGCTACCAAGAAGAAGCAGGCATTGTTTAATGTTCTCAAAGTATCAATTTTCGCTGGTTTTTAATTAGATTTATGGTTTTCTAGGCAAAGGCTACGAATCCTTTGTTTGATAGATGGCCAAATCAATCCAGTATCGGTGGAGCTTTGCTTCCTAAGAAGGATCTTACTCGGTATTTCAAATGGCCAAAAGCAAACCTTCCTCAAAGACATAAGAACCGTGGTAATACTCTCATCTCATGAGTTATTCACTTTGTTATGGTTATTAGAAATCTATATATTGTTCCCTATAGTCTGAATTATCAGTTGCTTAATGTATCATGTACTCGTAATTCGCAGCAACCAGTTTACAAAATTCTCTTCAAGTATAGGCCAGAGGACAAACACACAAAGAAAAACCACCTTTTGAAGAATGCTCAACTCTAGGCTGAAGGAAATTGGGAAATCCCAAAAGCCTATCGTCTAAGTATGAACTCAACCAACTTGTGGTGATTGCACATGATGTTCACTTTGTCGAGTTGGTGGTCTGGTTACCTGCATTGTGTAGGAAAATGGAAGTCCCTTACTGCATTATAAAGGGAAAATCTTGTCTTCAGAGCGGTAATATAATTCCAGAGAATCCCCTTTTCATCTCGATTAAGAAACTTGTGATCATGGTTATTTTTAGCGGTTACTTGAAACCATGTTCTAATTTTATTTTCTTATGCTCTTACGGATTTTGGACACTTGATAATTTTATGCTGTTTTGTTAATAATTTCGCTTATAAGCTTTTAAAATATTGATCTGTACTTACTTTCGTGGAGTTTCTTAAAGTTCCATGTGAGATAATTTTGGCCACGTGATGATATTCTTTACCAATTTTAGGTTAAGTTGTGAATATTGGTCAAAAGTCGGAACAAAAAAACCGCTAAAAAAATCATATGATTTGCTCAACCGCTTGTACATTCTTCAAGCTCTTCTCTTCACTGGATTTATTCTCGCCAAGCTCGCCAATACGAGGAGCAGAAAAGTACTGACAAGATTCAAACGAAATTTAGGAATGAACAAAACATTTTGAAGAACAATGTCTTTGTTAATCCGAATCACTCCAACTCCATTAATCTTAACCATAGGGCCAGTGGGAAGATGAACTGCACTATTAATGTTTGTGTCCAAAGAAGTAAAGAGTGATTGATCAAAAAACACATGATGTGTAGCCCCTGAATCAATCACCCAAGTACTCTTGGTCATAACATTATGAGAAACAGACAAAATCCCAAAAAACTTTAAGGTAGAGGAGAAAAACTCAATACCAGATGGGTAAGAAGAAGAAGAGGGGGAAGGAGAAGGAGTTTGAGAAGAAGAAGCCTCATGTGAGTTACTCAGGGTTGGAGGTTGGAGATGAGAGCTGAAGTAAGCAATGAAGCTTTGAATCTGATCAGCAGACATGTTTCCAACAAGAGACTCCAAACCCGACTGTTTGACATCATTACCAGGAGAAATCGCAACTTGAGCAGCCACAGGACGAGGAGACTGAGCAGAAGAAGGTTGAGATCTCTGGAATGATTTGTTCTTAGGAGTGAAACCAGGTGGAAAGCCATGTTTCTTATAACAGCGCTCTGCAATGTGACCAACTCTATTGCAGAAAGAACAAATAAGCCTACCCTTATTAGGACCATTCTGAACATAACAAGTCATAGGAGGAACACCTTCAACTGGATCAGCTTCAGAGACCTGAAACGCAGCTGGAGCAGGCATACCAACAGAGAAACCTTTTTGACTGTTATCCTGGTCAAGAATGTTGTAGACTTCAGCCAAAGAAGGGAGAGCCTTCTTTGCAATGATCTGACGACGAATCATGGAATAAGATTCGTTGAGACCAACTAAGAACTTCACTATCTTAGCTCTGTCAGCCTTACGCTGCATAGCAACTTCTTTCCCACAAGTACAAGGATTCTCTTGTTCATCAGAACGCTCTTACTGATCCCACAATATTTTCAGTTGAGTATAGTAACCAGAAAGGGACATAGAACCTTGACGCAAATCTTGTAGTTGTTGAGTTAAAAGAAAAGTGCGTTGGAGATTAGTCATATGGAAACGACTATAGAGATCACGCCATATATCAGCAGCATTATTCATACGCAAAATACTACGGTAAATCTGTCTAGAGACAGAGTTCAACAATCAATATTTGACCATACTATTGCAACGAGACCATAGACAAAATTGGGGATCCGATTCCAACGGTCTAGTAATAGATCCATCAACAAATCCATTATTATTTTTAGCATCTAATGCTATAAGCATCGCAGTATTCCAGTCATCATAGTTCGTTCCATCTAAACGAAGAGAGATGATGTTCAAACCTGGATGATCGGCGTTATGCATATAGAATGGAGATTGAGACGGATCGGAGTAGATCGGCACCAGAGCGTCTCGGGAAGCGTCAAGAACATCAGATCGTTTATTGGACGGATTATCTAGAGGAGACGAAGAACGGGATGCAAATCGAGTCGATTTCCGGAGAGGAGTAGAAGCCCGAGCTCGAGCTAATCTCTTCGGAATATTCTTCATAGACACCATTGAGGATGAAATCGAGTAATCATAAGACAAATTCGAGCTCAAAAATGGTGAAATCGAAGAGAAACAAGAAGAAATCTAGAGCTGTGATGGCTCTGATACCATATTTCTTATGAAAGAGATATTTTCTCATTAATGAATCAAGCTGTACAATTGATCTGTTTATACTCATATGCACAGTAAACCGACACTATACTAAACCAACTCTAATCTAAACCAGTATTCACAATAACCGGAATATATATACAATCCAATAGTCCCCTCAAGATGTGCCATAGATGTTGATAAGGCTCAACTTGGATTTGAGATGTTCAAAGAGAGCTGGAAATAGTGGTTTAGTAAGAATGTCTGCAACCTGATCTTCAGAACGAACATGGAGAGTCTTAAGCAAACCTTTGTCTAAACGTTCACGAACAGAATGGCAATCATTCTGTTTGGTCCGTTCATGGAAGACCGGATTAGTAGCAATGTAAATGGCAGCAGTACTATTTGAGAAGAGAACTGGAGTAGGAGAAGAAACCTGTAAATCCACAAGCAATTTATTCATCCAGGTGATCTCCCTTGAAGCTAATGACAAAGCTCTATATTCTGCTTCAGCAGAGGAGTGGGAAACTGTATCTTGTTTCTTGGACCTCCAAGATATCATAGAAGAGCCAAGAAAAGTACAATAACCAGTGGTGGAACGACGGCTATCAGGGCAAGAAGCCCAATCAGAATCTGCAAAACCAGTCAAGGATAAGGAAGATTCAGCAGAATAAAACAAGCCCTGACCAATGGATCCCTTGATGTACTGAAGGACCCGATACACAGCCTGAAGATGAGAAGTAAGAGGAGCAGAAGAGTACAGACAAAACTTATTCACAGCGAATGTGATATTAGGACGAGTGTAAGTCAGGTACATAAATCTGCCAACCAAACTTCTGTACATTTCTTTATCAAGCAGTAGCTCACCATCAGACTTAGATAGTCTCAAATTTGGAATCATGGGAGTAGGAGCAGGTTTACAACCTAACATGCCAGTGGAGGTGAGCAACTCCAAAGCATATTTCCGTTGAAAAATAGAAAGACCATCAATTGATCTTGCCACTTCCAGACCAAGAAAATACTTAAGAGGGCCAAGGATCCTCCAACGGAAATGAGACTGTAATGCAATAGGCAAATTAGCAGCAACATCTTCACTAGTGCTAGCTATAACAATATCATCCACATATACCAACACGGCAACAAAGGTATCTTCACCAGAACAACGGACAAAAAGAGTATGATCCCCTTTACGCTGAACAAAATCCAACTTCAACATAACCTCAGTGAATTTGAGAAACCATTGCCGTGAAACATGTTTTAAACCATAAATAGACTTCTTGAGACGTAAAACAGCATTCTTAGGCAAGGAGTCCCCCTGTCTCTCAGCATATTCATCAGGTAAACGCATATATATTTCTTCATCCAAATCCCCATTAAGAAAAGCATTGGATATGTCAAGTTGATTCAGAAACCATTTCTTAGAAACTGAAACTTTCAAGAGTAACTTGACAGAAGCCAATTTAACAACAGGGGAAAAAGTGTCAGTAAAATCCAAACTTTTCTTCTGAGTATATCCTTTGGCATCTAATCTTGCCTTATACCTTTCAAGACTGCCATCTGCATGAAATTTCAAAGTGAAGACCCAGCGACAACCAACAGGTTTCTTACCAGGTGGTAAAGAAGTAATATCCCAAGTCTGAGTAAATTCCATGTTACCAATCTCTGTATCAACCGCTTCACACCGTTCTTTGGAACTTTTAGCTTCAGCATATGATTGGGGAATAGGTATTTTAGTGAGACAATTAACAAAAGAGAAATAAGAAGGAGAGAGATTAGAGTAGGATATAAAAGAAGAGATGGGATAAGAAATATCAGAGTCAAGGTTATAACAATGATAATCCTGCAAATGGACAGGGAGTTTCTTAGGTCTGTGTGTTGGAAGGGAAATAACAGGATCATATTGTATAGGTGATGGTGAAGAAACAGGTGAAATATGATGTGGACCCACTTTCCCAAAAACTAAAATATGAGTGTAACAAATTGGATGGAAGATGTATGTGCGGGTAGTAGTATAATAATTACTAGTATATTACACAACAGCTTTGACTTATTTATTGTTAGAGGATTTTAATCTCAACGTAACAAAGGAACAAATACAATATCATCTCAAAAGAAATACTTCCGAACTTGAACAACAACAACTGCACCAAGACAAATAGCTATGATAATATATAATAACTTTTAAATTTGGGATGCAAGACTTAAGAATCAAAATTCCAAACTAATTGATTATATTTTGAGGTAAAATATGGTAAGGGGGCGTGCGTGTAAAATTGATGGAGGAATCAGCCAGCTCGACATATGATATTCTATCGAAATCATAGATTATGACATAGTTAGGGAGCATGCCGGGAAAGGAGCTAGCCGGTACACATAAAGGTTCAGACTTTGTGAGGAAAATGCAGAGATCTCCAATGTCTTCCGTTTTCTTTTTCATCTAGCTTGAACACCATTATAGCTTCTGTTGTCAATTGTGGAAAGGTATTGATGATGGCGGTGTTGGAAATAAAAACTTTAAGGTGGTGGAGAAAGTGTTTGAGAAATTTGGGAGAGAGTAAAAACTTTAAGAAGTAGAAACTTTTATTTCTTAGAAACTTTTCTTAAAACAACTTCATTACAAATGAAAGGGGAGGGAGGTATTATAGCCTCCAAAGTACAAAATATCTAAAATATTTTAATCCTAAATCTAGAGATTTCTAACAATATTTTATTTAATTATCTAGATAATTTCATAGAAATATCTAGATATTTATTCTCTACCACATTCTAGAATATTTTAAGGAGGTGGAAGTGTTTAGATATTTTCTAGACAACTTCTAGAACATGGATCAATTACTGAGTTTGGCCTAAATAAGATTATTGGATTATTAGCCCAACTTGATCCAAAATCAAGTTTACCTCTCAACACCCCCTCTTAAACTTGATTTTGCTATTCCAAGCAAACTCTTCATTTTGATAAAGTCTTTGCGCTTAAGTGCCGTAGTGAAGATATCAGCTACTTGATCATTCGTCTTCACATACTCCAACTGCACTTCCTTCTTAGCAACACACTCTCTGATGTAGTGATAGCGTGTGTCAATGTGCTTACTTCGATCATGGAAGATTGGGTTCTTCGCCAAAGCAACAGCTGATTTATTATCCACAAAGATCTTTGTTGACTCCTCTTGCGCCAAACTCAGCTCCTTTAACAGGTTCCTTAACCAAATCGCATGGCAAACACAGGAAGTGGCTGCTACGTACTCTGCTTCGCAAGTAGAAAGAGTTACAATCGGCTGCTTCTTTGACATCCATGTGAAAGCCGTATCTCCAACATAGAACACAAAGCCACTTGTGCTTTTTCGATCATCTACGTCGCCACCCCTATCGCTATCGCTATATCCAACAAGCTTGTAATCGTTAGAAACAGAGTAATATAAGCCAAAGTCTATGGTACCTTTGATATAGCGAAGGATCCTCTTAGCCGCCTTGAAGTGAGTTGTTGTTGGATGCTCCATGTAGCGACTAACAACTCCAACTGCATATAAGATGTCAGGCCTTGTGCACGTCAAGTAACACAAACTTCCAACTAAACTCTTAAAAAGTGTTGGATCCACACTTTCTCCTTCTTCGTGTTTTGATAACTTGGGTCCACATTCCACTGGTGTACTAACTGGATTTGAGTCATCCATTTTGAACTTCTTAAGTACCTCCTTAGCATAACCTTCTTGAGTGACGAAGATTCCATTGTCTTCTTGTTTAACTTCAATCCCAAGGTAGTAAGACATTAATCCAATGTCCGTCATCTCGAACTCCTTCGTCATCTCCATCTTGAACTCCTCGAACATGTTTGGATTGCTACCGGTGAATATCAAGTCATCTACATATAAGCATGCAATTAATATATCTCCATTTTGAATTTTGATATAGAGTGCATGCGATATGGACATTTGATGAAATATTTTTCCTTCAAATACTTATCAATTCGAGTATTCCAAGCTCTTGGGGCTTGTTTTAAGCCATAAAGCGTCTTCTTTAATCTCAAGACTTTTTTTTCTTCTCCTTTGGCTATGTAGCCTTGTGGTTGCTCAATGTAAACTTCTTCTTCAAGATCTCCATTTAAGAAGGCTGATTTGACATCCATTTGATGTATGCTCCAATTGTTCTGAGCCGCCAATGAAATGATTAGTCGAACAGTTTCTAAACGAGCAACGAGAGCGAATACCTCATCATAGTCAATTCCGGCTCTTTGACTATAGCCCTTTGCTACCAATCTTGCTTTGTACCTTTCAACTTCTCATTTAGAGTTCTTCTTTGCTTTATACACCCACTTCACACCGATCGCCTTGTGCCCATTTGGAAGTGATGCTAACTCCAAAGTATCATTCTTTTGTATCGCTTTGATCTCTTCATCCATTGCATTTCTCCATATCTTCTCCTCCATAGCCTCTTGGAAGTTCATGGGCTCGTAATCCGCAAATAGACAAAATAAAGTAAGATTATCTTGAGTTTCGGTTACCTCATAAATCTCTTCAAGGCTTCTAAAACGTGGAGTCCTTTCACTTGAACTGTCATCTCCTTGAGAACTCGGTGTAGGTAAAGTAGGTGGTGTTATAGGCTCCTCTCTTGGTTGCTCCACATCATCTTCTTCAACACATGGAAAGAAATTATACTCTTCATCATTTGATCTCCAATCCCATTCTCCTTCTTCATCAAAGATGACATTTCGACTGGTGATTGTCTTCTTTGTATAAGGATTGTAGAGCTTGTAGTTTGCGTCATATCCAATGAAGATGTACTTCTCACTTTTGTCATCTAGTTTGCTCCTCTTCTCATCCGGCACATGAGTATGAGTAATGCTTCCAAAGACTCTTAGATGAGAAACACCGGGTTTCCTTCCACTCCAAGCTTCTTGTGGTGTTTTCCCCCAAACACTTCTTGTCGGAGATCGATTTGAAATATAAACAGCACACGCAACTGCTTCTGCCCAAAACTCCTTTGGTAATTTCTTACTTTTAAGCATGCTTCTCGCCATCTCAAAAATTGTCCTATTCTTCCTTTCCGCTACTCCATTTTGTTGAGGGGATCTCGGCACCGTCAATTGTCTTCGAATGCCATTATCTTCACAATACTTCTGAAATTCTTTAGACGTGAGCTCTCCTCCACGGTCAGTCTCATGGCTTTGATCACAAGGCCACTTTTCTTCTCGACATGAGCTTTAAACTTTTTAAAGTTTTCAAACACTTCTGATTTCTCCTTTAAAAAGTAGACCCATGTTTTTTTTGAAAAGTCATCAATAAAGAGAAGGAAGTAGTTACTTTTACCGAGTGATCTTGGCTTGATCGGACCACATACATCCGTGTGTATAAGTTCCAGCGGCTTTCGAGCTCTTGTGCTTGACTCCTTTGGAAAACCCATTTTGAATTGTTTTCCAAGTAAACACCCTTCACACACTTGATTTGGATGTTTGATACAAGGCAAGCCTCTCACCATTTCTTTATTCGAGAGTAACTCCAATCCTCCAAAGTTGAGATGCCCAAATCAAAGATGCCAAAGCCATGACTCCTCTTTGTAGCACATCTTGAGGCATTGCGCGATGTCACTTCGAATGTTAAGGACAAACATTCGGTTTCTTGACATTGGTACCTTAGTAATGAGATTGCTTCCTTGGTCTCTTATAGAAAGGTGATTATCTTTTAATCAAATATCATAACCTTTCTCTAGGAGTTGTCCAAGGCTCAAGATGTTGGTCTTCATGCTTGGGATATAATAAACGTTTGATATAAATTGATGATCTCCATTCTTCAGTCGGATGAGAATATTTCATTTAGCTTTCACCTCCATCTTCAATTCATCTCCTAAAGCCACATTTCCTTTCACCGATTCATCAAGCTCCACGAACATGCTTCTTCGGCCGCACATGTGATTGCTTGCACCGCTATCAAGGTACCACTTGTGATTTTGTACTCGTTCATCATTCTTGTAAGCCATCAACAACATTTCTCCTTCTTGATTTATTTCTTCAACATAGTTTGCCTTCTCCTCGACTCTTTTGTTGTTTGGAGCTTTACATTCGGACGCATAATGACCATACTTTCCACAATTATAGCATTTAATGCTTGACTTATAGTACCTTGATTTTGGACTTCCTCTCCCACGACCTCTTGATGAGTTTTCTCTCTTTGGTTGGTGTTGTCTTCATAGGCCCTCCAACCTCTTCCATTTCCATATCTACGGCCTCGTCCTCAGATTTGACCACCACCACCACGCCTTCAATAACTTTGACTGGTTTCTTCTTTAGCTTGATCAATCCGCATATTAAGTACTTGTTCGGTGATATCTTCCTTTTTCTTCTTCTTTTCTTCATATGCTTGTAGGGATCCAAGGAGTTGCTCCATTGTCATATCCTCCAAATCTTTTGCCTCCTCTATAACGGTGACAATATGCTCGAATTTTGGATCCAATGATCTAAGAACCTTCTCCATGATTCTTACTTCATCTAACTTCTCTCCATTTCTCTTAAGGTTATTAGTAACCGTTAAAACTCTTGAGAAGTAATCGGACACGAGTTCACCTTCCTTCATTTGCAACGCTTCAAATTCTCCTCTTAGAGTTTGAAGACGTACCTTCTTAACTTGCTCCACTCCCTTGTAAGAGGTTTGAAGCTTCTCCCACGCTTCTTTGGCTGAGTTTGCTCCTGCGACCCTCTCAAACGTGTCTTCACCTAATCCTTGATAGATTAGACATAGAGCTTTCTTGTCTCTCTTCCTTGAGATACACTACTTTCATTCTACGGTTCGACGTAGCCTTTCACAACTATCTCCCACACGTGATGTGCTCCTAGAATCGCCGTCATCCTTAGACTCCAATTGTTGTAGTTGCTCTTTGTGAGCATCGAAACTTGGAAGGGAATGCCGTTACTCGCCATCTCTAGGATCTTGAAGCTCTGATACCACTTTGTTGGAAATAAAAACTTTAAGGTGGTGGAGAAAGTGTTTGAGAAATTTGGGAGAGAGTAAAAACTTTAAGAAGTAGAAGCTTTTATTTCTTATAAACTTTTCTTAAAATAACTTCATTACAAATGAAAAGGGAGGGAGGTATTTATAGCCTCCAAAGTACAAAATATCTAAAATATTTTAATCCTAAATCTAGAGATTTCTAGATAATTATTCTTGACCACATTCTAGAATATTTTAAGGAGGTGGAAGTGTTTAGATATTTTCTAGACAACTTCTAGAACATGGATCAATTATTGGGTTTGGCCTAAATAAGATTATTGGATTATTAGCCCAACATGATCCAAAATCAAGTTTACCTCTCAACAAGCGGCTGTGGTCTTCCTGTAGCACTTAACCAAGAAAGTTTCACCGGTGGATTGTGACTCCACCAAGTGTTCGGTAGTGATGCACGAATGCAAAAGCTCCGATTTGTTCTTCGTCAGCTGGGGAAGGTTTCGGAACCGCAACATCTGCAACTTGGGTGTGTGCTTGTGATTCCATGATCCAATGAGATGGCCTCTAGATCCTGGTATGCGAAACATATCATCTTTCTTGGAAAACATGACAAGAGAGGAGTAAAAGCAGGGGTTTTCAATTCTTATGTTGATCCACTCCAATGAGTTACTTTGAGCGGCTGGTCTGCAAAAACTGATTTGAGGTCCTAAGAACTTGAGAGCGACAGTCTTCATCCTCTGGAGAATATGTGGACATTGATATGCAGAGGCAGAGTTACAAGAGGAGGCAGCAAGATACGTTTCGGATCTGTATCTGAAGCAACCTGGATTAGATCATCCTGCAGATGCACTACTCCGTCCTTCAAATGAGCTATCTAGCCATGGGATGACCCAATCGTTGCCAATACCCTTCCATCGACTCCTTTTACCATCTTCATAGCCGCTTGCTAGTCCATAAAGTCGAAGCAAAAACCATGAAGTTTCATAATCTTGAGTTTTTCAAAACCTTCTTCACATCGAGCAGCAGTGAGGATGCAACAAGGAGTATGTTGCCGAGAAGAAGATGAGAAGCCATTAGAGAGAAGAAGAAGAAGAGATTATCTTCTCATCAATGAAGCTTTCCCAAGGCAGAGCCGGCTGAGAAGCAGAGACATGAATTTTCTTAAGACAAAAGCCTAGAGATTTAAGAGAGAGAGAGAGAAAAATCTAATTGAAGAACTGATGATGTTTGTTCCTTCTTCCCCTACCTAACATCTCCTTCCTATTAAAAGAGAACTACAATTAGTTAGAATGATTATTTGTTTTAATTTTATTGGCTCAAAACTATGACTTGTCATAGAAAAATTATGACATGTTTATAGAAAAAGATGACATGATTTAATCTCTAATTACTTTTTTAACACAATTTTTATCACAAATTAAATTAAAATAATAAATTTCAAAAATTAAAATAATTAATTTCAAAAATTAAAATTTATATTTCGAAAATTTGTTTATAACAACCATTCCGAAATTCTTCTAAAAACTATTATTTTATAGTTATAGTTTCTTCTTTCAAATGATAAGTAATAATAAAAAAAATCTCACGATTAAATCTTCCGATTAAACATAAGAAATTAACAAAATAAAATGAAAAAGTAACACTGAAATTTGAATGTTGGCCAAAAATTTGAATGAGTTTGAGAAAATTTGAATGAGTTTGAGAAACACTGAAAAATGGTATGTGGAAGAAAATTTCTTGTGTCTATCTTCGATCTCTTACCATCAAATCTTCCTCTTGGTATGTCATAATGTGGAACATGAACCTAATTAAAAAGCTAATTGCTAATCAAAAATTTACAATAATGAATCATAATTTTTATTCTTACAAAATACATTTAGATCTACACACAATCATTATATAACACATATCTCCACATCAATATCACAATTATTGATAATAGCAAAATATAATTTTATTCTTGCAAAATATATTTGAACCTGCACCGTATTTTTGAAGCCGCACACGGTGCGGGAAATCATCTAGTTAATAGTTATAGAGGAATGACCTTCGCCACCAAGTTTTTTGTGTGACACAATCTTTTCAATATTCTGGATATATACGATTTATTTATGTTTCTCCAAAAGATTAGAAAAATTGAAACGTAGGACGGCTGAGAAAAGTTAAAAAAAAAACCTTTTAGTAATCCTGGCCGGGTTTGTAGGTTAATTATAATAAATTTGTGTTATATTGATTTTGTATTATATATTTTATAAGAAAATTAAATTACATGATTTTTTAGAGAATTTTTTTGGTTTTAAATTAGATGATTTTTTCATTTTTCAATATAAAATTAAATGTATTTTTATTTAATTTGACTGTATTTTCATTTTTTAATGGTTAAATTTTATTTAATTGAATGATAAATCATGTTTTAATTTGAAAAAACAAAGAATTTAAAATTTTCTTAATATGTGTGATAAATCCTTAAACATCATAGAATATTAAAAATTTATTTTTTTTTGTCATCAAACACATTATATTTAGATAAAAAGAAAAATGCAACTATATATTTGAAAATTAAGAAAATTATATGATGAAGTATATTTTGATAACAGATTGATAAAATAATTTAATTGTAGAAATTAAAAATCCAAAATTATATATAATCAATATGTTCTGATGGAAGTGTGGCACCTCCATTATTGATTTATTTCAATTTTCAAGTCATCAAACATATAATCACTTATCGTCTTTGTACGTACTCCGTTGTTTTGTTGAAGGAATGTGGCAACTGATATCTATCTCAAATTTTTCATTGTTTTTCTATCTTTCTTTATACCAAAAAAAATCCAGGAAATTCAAGGAAAATAAGTTAATCTCGATGATAATAACTGTTTTTTTTTAAAAGATGTATCTCCTCAAAAATATTTAAAATAAAATTTACATTACGTATGTATAACAAATACTCAATTAAAAATTGAAATTTTCTAACGATATGAAATTTTCTTTGCAACATTCGAAAGAAATATGATGAAAGGGAATCGAAATTTCCATGAAAAAGATAAACATGAATATTTCATAAATTGAAAGTAGAGAATTCACCTCATTAATAATAACTTTTGCATGACACATTCCGTTTGCATGGTTCTCGCTCATAACCTTCCATTGGTTGTTTAACAAAAAAAAAAAAAATATATCCTTCCATTAATTGGTTACTTTGGTTGCTTGCATATGCATTATTGTTGGATCAAATGAAAAGATTACAGTATATGCATCGTAAGCGAATATAGAAATAAAAAAAGGTAACATAGTATTAAAAAAGATAATATTAGGTTTTTTAAAACTTAAGTTACGTAAGCCTCAAGTATGTGGAGAAGAACTGTCGCTCGATGTTCAATACGGCGACGAGGAAGGTATGTTTCTTCTTTGTTCTTGTTGATTGTTATGTTTTTGGGTTCTTTGGTTGGTTGTCAAACAGTGTTTAATAGGTCTCCAAAATAAGATTTTGCGATATAGAAAAATGTTGATGTTTACTTGATGACTAAGTGCCTCGCTTTTATCACTGTCTTGTGATTTGGGTTTGAAGACAAAAAGTCTCAATACAAACGAAAGACGTTTTTGAGTTTAGTACCAACCTCATAAAATTTCGTGCTCCTATGTTTTTTTTTTTTTGCTCCTATGTTTTTGACTAATAGTTAGGATTTTTTAAACTTTTAATGAAACGTTGTGATGTTTTGTTTTTATTTTGTTGGAACAAACACAAAATCTATTTGAGTTCATGTTGATTTATCAAGTTTTGGTACAACTGGTCAGATCTGGTTATGCGAGCAGGTTGATAGAAGTGGGAGGCGTAGTACGACGGTGAAGGAGTCTAACGTTTATACAAGAGGAAAACACAAATCAGATTTCGGTATTTCTTTCCATGTCTCTATCTTTTGTAGATTTTGATTTTGGCGACAAATACAAAAAAATTGATGTGAACCAGATTAAATCATATGAGTATTCCAATGAAGATAAGCAGCACTCTTTCAAAACTTGCAATCTTAGAATCGGTGAACAAAACACGATGATTATGTACTGAAATTTGTCAATACATTGTCTCCTCACATTTGTGTGTCCTCACTGTAAGTTTTCAGTTCCTCGGCAATTATTTATATAGAGATCGTTTGTTTCGAGATTAAGTTTTGCTCAATGATTTCTAATTTAATTTCTATATGTTTTGTTCTGTTTCTTTCCTACCTTGAAGAACGCTTATCTAAAATTTTGTATATACCAGCGTTTTGTTAGTCTGTTTCTTTTATCACCGTCGTGCTTATCACCGCCCCGTCTCCATTTTGAATATTCTCGATGCATTTTTATCACTGTTGTCCTTACCACCTTCGGATTTTGGTATTTATTTAGAAAGATATTTAGAAATCTTTCTTCTTCTTGTTTTTATTGTGTTTCTGGATAAACAACTTAACCCAAACTTCGTTTCTTATATGCTTGATCATTGTGCTTTGTTATTTTTTCTGATTCTTTAGTAAAAATTTTATTGCCATACATAGTGGGAGTATTTTTGGTGGCCAAGGAAATAAAACCCCATTGTTTCTCTTTATATTTTCATAAATAGCCATTGTTGTTTCCCCACTGGTTAAGTGTTGGTTTTCACTTTGTTTGGTTGACAAAAAGAATTTGAAATTTTGGAGCCTCACTTTTCCAATTTCGGTTTTCAATTGGTTGAGTAGACAGAAAGTCTCATTAGAGAAGGATAGAGATTTTAAACGCATATATGGGTCCCTATGGATAGGCACTAAGAACTACTCATTCTTAGTACGATTTATCCAGATGGACTCAAGACCTCTTTACCACATTCCACCTCAACCGATAGATTGGATCGAATTGAGTTTTGAGTCAAGAGTCTTGTCTTTTTTTCTAACATCAAATCTATTTTTATATATTTCTCTCTTAGATTGATATGCAATATGCTCTTGAAAGTACCACCTTTTTGTTTGTGTAGTGACGCTTGATATTTTTTCCCTTTTGAGACGACTAATCTTCATGAAATGATAAACCAAATAATATAGTCTCTTTAATAGTTTGCAAGGCCTAGGTATTAGAGCCGTAACTTTTGATTTTGAGTCTAGGGTCTGTATTTTCCCTTACTCTTTGTTTTAGATTTTGTACTAGATAGATGTATTGAAATACAATTAGTATAATTCGATTGCTGGATCGGAAAATTCTCAAGATTTTTGCCAAGGTTTCATTATTTTAGGTAGAGCTTTCTTGTTTTTTTTTCGGTGAAAAGGTAGAACTTACTTGTAATACCTCATACTTTCATTTCTTCTAATGATATTTACATTCTTAGAAACAAAAAAAAACCAATAAAACATTTCAATCCCTTATATATTAATTGAGAAGTAATTTGTGAGAAATTGATTATGTGTCATCTCCACAATCATTCTCCCAAAACGAATTATGACATGGCTAAACAAAAACTGTGACATGGCAAATTTGAATAGAAATTTTCTATATTAAATTTAAATTAATTAATCATAACAAAATCATTTAGAAAATCTTTCCATAAATAAATTTACCTTTATTTCTTTAAGTAGATTTACAACATTTTATTCTAACTAGAGGATATCATGGACTACGTCCGGGTTTGTTAATTATAGATTTGTTTGTCATTTGATCTCGTAAAGGTAGTATTAATTTTAGTAGTTTTGTGATTTTATGTCTTTAAAACTATAATATTTTTATTCAATATAAAAATTTCTAATTAAGGATAAGTTTATCTTTTTAGTTTTAAAATTTGACTTGTTTAAGATTTAAAACAATTTACATTATGGTTACATAATCTATATTATTCTTTAGCTAAATTATCACCAATAAATTTAAATTAAATTTCATATCATTTTTGGTATATGTTTATGAAAATTTTTTTTTCCTTGATTTTTATTTTAATTTATCAATGGTTTAGGAAGAATAAAGCAAAAGAGTCTCCAAATTAGCGATGAACCACTGAAAATATGCATAAAACTTATGTGACATTTTAAGTTGGGTTAGGAATTAGAAATTAATTTTGATTGAGTTTTTTAAGTGTAATTTGTTTTATGTTTTGTTAATTTATTAATTTTGTGTTATATAATTTTTTTTTAATTGTAGTTTTACTTTTATGATATCTTTAATAACTAAAAACAGTGAAATTTTATATTTCACATCCAAATTCATTTGGATTACCTTCTTACAAATAACAACTCGTACTTTCATGTATGTTACTATGAACGTACATCGAAAAGTTTGAGAATTTTCAACATTAACTCAGTTTTGAACTTTTAGATCCAATATGATTAAGGAACTATTGGTCATAAATCTATATATATATAATTTTTTTTTTGAGCTTAGGTCATAAATATTGAGGAACCAATTAGATGTTTATGTCTTTATGCCCATGTATAAGTAGTCTCTCTTTACCATGAGCATCACTCCATATTCCGAGCAAGAGCAAGTAGTTCGTCGTTGTCCGCAATGAGTGCAAATTCAAAACCGTTCACTTGTTGTTGAGATTTCTCTCGTATCCCTTTGTTTTCAAGCTTCTCTCTCATTCATTACTAAAAGTGGAACCAAATCACTATACATAATGTTTTACTTTTAAAATGCAAACTCTATATTGTATGAAACTATGAAATACTTTGGCTTTGCTTTTAGGCTTTTAGTTCAACACATAGTCTGGGAAAATCACAATATATTTGAATGCACACATAGAATTTGTACACTCACCATTTTTAGATAACAAAACTATATGACAATACTTTTAAAACACTTTCAAATGAAGGAAAACATGTCACATAGAATCAACAATCAACAGAACAATTATTTCAAGAAGATAACTCAAACAAACACAATAATAAATACAACTTCTTTATTCCTTCTCATTTTGCATTTTAACTAACTTGAGCTCTTCCATCAACCTAGTCAACAACTACATCTGAAGATCCTCCTTCTTTCACCTCTCGTCTTCAACCATCACTTCCCTTACCGCTTTCTCTCTCCCAATGAAATCTCTAACAATTTTTCATCATCTTCTTCACTCCTACACTCGTTCCTGTTTTCAACACATATGTCACCAGTTTCTCGTTCCAGTTCTTGGATGCATAAGATTGAACTGGAGGACCGTCTTCATCTTATCCTCTATGATCTTCGTAGTACCCAGCACCAGTTTTCCAAAGTATCTCCATCATATGAGAAGGCAAACATGAAAATCCAAAGCTTTTGGTTAGACATGAATTAACTATCAAACCAAACAAAAATCAGGGTTAGAGATATCAAATTCTTATCTTTACTCTACTTCCCTAGCAAGAACATACCAATCTTATCTGTTTAAGAACCATATTGATGCCAAAAACCTAAAGGGAGAAAAAAAAATAGACCAAATTTGATTTAGACGATTAGGAAAAAGAGTGAACCTTGTGTTGATTACCGGACCAAGAGCTGCAAATGCACGTCGTCGACCTCCTTGAGTGTTTCCTAGACCCTATATCGCCTCACGTAACCCTCCACCAGCTCGATCAATATCTTTCTCTCTCTGTTTTTTCAGAGAGCATGCGTTAGGTTCTTCCTCTTCATCGCACGATCCATCTTTATATCCACGATCAACATAAACTTAATGACAGAAGTGTAAAGGTTTGAAGGTAGAGATATTGATTTGCGTCATTTAAGAATCAGAGACACTTTGCATATGAAGCGACACGAAGCGATTAACCTAGACTAAGCATTAGTTCGTGGGCCTTATGTTAATGATGATGGCCAATATTTAGTATATACAAAGTTTCGCGAGTTTTAGAAGATAATGAGAATTAAGGAGAGTTGCTTGCTTACATGGCATCATTATAGAAGCTTTTGTTTTCGATGATGTGGCTAGCTTAAGGAGCTTCAAAGAGTTCCTTTTAGGTAGTATAATTTTTGTTTTTCAGATTAAAGTTTGTTATAATTATTTTTGTCACAAATAAAGTTTGAGGACATAAATATTTTTATAATAAAGATTTACAAAAAATTTTAAAAGATATTGTATTATGTTTTGTTACAGAATATTCAAAAATTTATAAAACCCATGTATATATATATTTTTCCTAAAGAAACGTTTTTAAACATAAAAATATTTGAAAATGAAAAAATATGAGTTATAGATAATGAAAAGTGACATTTCAAAAATGGCATTTCTCAAAAAAAAATTCTTCAGAAATCAATTTAACAATGGCATATTATATTTAATGTTAATAAAAAACACTATGAAATTTTCAATATGAAATAAAAAAATTCATTGAGTGAGTGAAATTGATCTCTAAATCTAATATTTTCCTAATTATCCCATAAAATTCTTTGTAAAGAAAATTATATATTTTTTAAAAAGATATCAAAGGGTTTAGTTTTTTATGAGAGGAATCTTAACTTTTTATAATAAATTACGCACTCTCATATATAGATTATTATATATTTTATTTGACATATTTACGTATATAAAATAAAAAAATTAGAACAATAAAATGGTAAAACTAAACTACTAAAAATTCATATTATTAACAAAAAAAAAAGTTTACAACAAAATATCAGTAATAATATCTATAGTAAAAATCAAAAAATGCATATTTTCACATGTTTAAAGTATAATTTTTTAAAATAAACATTATAAATTAATTACCCGCGTGTACGTGGGAGAATCACCTAGTAATAATAAAAAGCAGCATTGAAAAAAAATGCAGGCAATATTCGTCTCCAATTTATCATTATGATGGGTATTATCAAATCTTGCAGTTTCGGTTTTCACAATTAATGTTCAGAAAGATACACTAGCATGTTTATGATCCTACAAAATTTGTAAAGGGAAAGTCGTATTAAGACATTTAGAAGATAAATCAAGTACTACTAGCGAAAACAATTCATGAATTTATCACAATAGAATGAATCTTAATAGCAGGCCAATATATTATCCATGTCAAAATGATACATCTTCCAAAGTTCAGAATAATAAATTGTGGATGTCATCTTTGATAGGAAAACGATAGATACTTTAGTACTTGTGGAAGCAATCACACAATGTTAAATATAAGGTATAAGTGTTAATAACAAAACAAGTGTTTATTCATGTTCACAAGGCTTTATTGATATAGAAAACAAAGATAGAAATTTAGGTAGTTACTAAGGAGCTTTTTTTTTTTTTTTTGTCACTACTGAGGAGCTTTGTTGAAATTTAAAACATGTTGATTGATAGGGTTATTTGGTTGTATAGGGTTATTTGGTTGTAAGAGTTTTATAAAGATCTTTAGAAGGTCACAACTTATAAAGATCTTCATCATTGGACCTCTGACTCGGAGCGTCCGGAACTCCTACCATATCTCTCAGTCGTTTAAATTGCGGCTTCGAACGGGTCTTGATATTTACCAGATTGCCCTTACAATTCATAAAACTTATGAATCGATCCTTTTAACTGGTTCTGAACCAATCTTATTTTAAACGGTTTTGTTCATAAAAGAAATGAAAACGTTCCCGTTTTTTTATTCAGAAAATCAAAAGGGCGCTAACACAAAAGCACATATAGAGAAAACATAGCTGATACATTCAACAGTCTTTAATCCGCATAATCAAAGTTATAACTAGTTGTAACCCTTATTACTATTAAAAGCATCTCATTTGGGGCAGACAGGGTCGAACGCGAATGGACCAACGTTGAAGAGACCGTAGGTGAGTTTGTTGATGATGACCGAGGATCTTCCCGGTTTGGAAACCGGCTTTAGAACGGAGCCGATGTCTCCGCGGTTAAGCTTCGACACTTTGCTGCATTTGGCGTCCGGAGACTTCACGAGGTAAGCTTTGCAACCATTGACGCCGTATTTGGTCACTGTCTTAGGGGCCAAGAGCAAAAAGTATCCATTCTTGTCCTTCTTTGTCTCTGATATTGAGTTCTTCTTGTTCTTTGTGATTTCTTGTGACTCTTGGGTCAAAGTTGGGCTTTGGGTTTGGGCCTGGAAAATCAGAAGACAATTTGATTAATGGCAATTATAAAAAAACCAATTGAAGAAATGAAAAGCTGTACGATCAAGAAAAAAGCATTAAGGAAGTCGGTTGATGGTTTTCCATTCTCTACAAGGAACAAGACTTGAACCATGCCTATATATACACTTTTATCTTCTGTAATTTAGATCATCACAAATTCTTAAAACACGCATCTAGTGCGAGGCTTGTATTCTCTTTCGATTCTAATAAAGGTTTTCTCTCCGGCTTGGAGAGTTTCTATAATTGATTGTGTGTTTCGATTTGATACAAGAGTTAAACGCCTAGGTTGATTTCTCTACAGTGGTATCAGAGCTAAGGTTAAGAGCAACAGAGAGATCGGAGATCGGAGGTTCACAAAAACTGAAGGAAGAAGGTTCTTATCTGTTTTAGGTGGAGTTGGAATCACTGATTCCTTGATTCCAGCTAGGTTAACGTGAAGCGTGGAAGTTATTGCGTGTTGTGCAAGGCTGCTACAACAAGGTTGATTCCTGAAACAAAGAAAGAGATAACATCAGTTTATCATGGAGCCAACTCCAGGAAGATTCGAGATTGAAAAATTTGATGGTAAAGGCTATTTTGGTCTTTGGAAGTACAAGATGCTATGTCAACTTGAGATCGTTGGTTTGGGTTCTGTTCTAAAGGAGAAACCTCTCTCAACAGAAGTTCTTTCAACGCAGAAACATCCGTCTGCTTCAACGGATCCAGATCCTGCAACAGAAAAGAAAGAAGTTAAAGAACAGATTGTAACAAAACCAGATCCTCTAGAGCAAGAGAAGGAGTTGCGAGTTAGAAATTTGATTAGCATGAGTCTGTCTGATCTAATTTTAAGGAAAGTCATGATGGAGCCAACAGCGCTGGCTATGTGGAAGGCTCTTGAGATAGAATATCAAACCAAGACACTGCCTAATCGAATTTACATGAAGCAAAAGTTTGCTAGTTTCAAAATGGAGGAACACAAGAGCATAGAAGACAATCTAGATGTGTTCCTAAAGCTTGTAGCTGATTTAGCAATCCAGATCTTGTCAAGCCTACCTAGGCAATATAAGTCATTAGTAGACACTCTCAAATACGGCAGCGGCAAGGACACACTTATTGTCAGGGACGTGACAAGTTCTACCTACTCAAAGGAAGTTGAGTTAAAGGAGAAAGGTCTAATTAACAAGGATAAGGGCAATGCAGAGGGGCTGTTTGCAGGCAGTCAGGGCAGAGAAGATAAGCGGAATGACAAGACATGGAAAGGCAGGTCTAAGAGTAGACAAAGGTCAAAATCTAAGCCAAAGTTTTCTAAGGAATGTTGGATTTGTGGAAAAGAGGGACACTTTAAGAAGCAATGTCCAGAAAGAAAAGGAAACAAAACTACAGATTCGGTGAACATAGCTTCCGAAGTTACCGAACCGTTAGTGTTAACAGCAAGTCAGCAGGATACAAAGACAGAATGGGTGCTTGACTCTGGATGTAAATTCCACATCACTCCAAATAAAGGTGTTTTATTTGATCTAGAGGAAGTAGAAGGAGGAAGGGTTCTTATGGGCAATAATACATTTAGTGAAATCAAAGGTGTTGGAAAAGTTAGAATCATGAACGATGATGGTTCTAGTGTGATTCTCACTAATGTAAGGTACATGCCAACAATGGGCACAAACCTTATTTCCTATGGTCAGTTGGAGAAGGAGGGATGCAGATATGAAGGCAAAGACTTCAGAGTTCAGTTTTACAAAGGAAATCAGAAGGTTATTTCTGGTAAGTATTGTGATGGTTTATACTACTTACAAGGAGTTGTGATGAACGGTGAAGCTGCTGTATCAAGGCCTGATATCGATCTTACTAAAAGGTGGCACTCTAGACTTGTACACATGAGTCTAAAGAGCATGAATATTGTGGTCAAAGAAGGATATATTAGTGAGAAAGATGTGAAGACTTTGGAATTCTGTGAGAATTGTGTTTCGGGAAAAACACACAAGTTAATCTTTCCAAAGGGTAAACATACATCTGAAGAGGTTCTGGAATATATACATTCAAATTTATGGGAATCTCCATTGGTAGTTCTATGTCTAGCAGAATGTCAATACTTTGTTACATTCATAGATGATTTTTCAAGAAAAGTGTAGATCTATTTCTTAAAGTCAAAAGATGAAGTTTTCCAGAAGTTCAAAGAAGGGAAAGCAAGTGTTGAGACAGAGACTGGAAAGAAGGTGAAGTGTTTGAGAACCGACAACGGGTTGGAATTTTGCAATACACAGTTTGATACGTTGTGCAAAGAAGCTGGAATCAAGAGGCACAGAACGTGTGTGTATACTCCCCAACAGAATGGTGTTTCAGAACGCATGAATCGAACCATTATGGACAAAGTGCGGTGCATGTTAACGGAGGCTGGTCTAGAACAAAAGTTTTAGGCAGAAGCCGCTTCAACAGTTGACTATTTGATTAATAGATCACCAAGCGCATCTATTAATTTCAGATTACCGGAAGAAATTTGGTCCAACAGAAAACCAGATTTGAGTCATGTAAAGAGTTTTGGTTGCTCAGCATATATTCATGTAACTCAAGCCAAAACCAGTCAGAGAGCTGTAAAAGGCATTTTTTGGGTTATCCACAAGGAACAAAAGGATACCAGATTTGGCTACCAGATGAGTTGATATGTACAGTTAGCAGAAACGTGATATTTCATGAAGAAGAGATGTTTAAAGACATAAAGGAAATTAGTGGGAAGAAGAAGAAGTCTAAGAGAGTGACTTTCAATCCAGTACTGATTCAAGGTCCTTCTAGTGAAGTTACAGAAGCTAAAATTACAGAAACTAAAGATACAGTTCAAGGTGGAGTTTCTCCAACATCAAACAACTCGGAAAGTGATTCTTCAAGTTCAGAAAGTGAAGAAGAACACGTAACGAAGCCAAAACAGCGTGGAGATATGAAAAGTTGCATACTTGCAAGAGATAAAGACAAAAGAAAAACGAAGTTTCCTTCAAAGTATGACGACTACGAGTGTGTAGCTTATGCTTTAGCTAGTTCAAAGGATATAAACATGGATGAACCAAAGTCCTTTAAAGAAGCTATGAGAAGCAAGGATAAGGAGTTGTGGACAGGCGCCTCGGAGGAAGAGATGGATTCTCTTATCAGAAATCAGACTTGGATCTTGGTGGATAAACCATAAAACAAGAAAGTAATAGGCTGCAAATGGGTATTCAAGTTGAAAGAAGGAATTCCAGGAGTTGAGAATCCTAGACATAAGGCTCGACTAGTAGCAAAAGGGTTTTCACAAGTAGAAGGGATTGATTACTCAGAAGTGTTCGCTCCGGTTGTGAAGCACGTATCAATCAGAACTATGTTGTCTTTAGTCACAAATCAAGACATGGATCTGGAGCAGCTAGATGTGAAAACGGCTTTCTTGTATGGAACATTAGACGAAGAAATCTTCATGTCTCAACCAGAAGGATTTGTCGTAAAAGGAAAAGAAGATAAGGTCTGTCTTTTGTTAAAATCCTTATATGGATTAAAACAATCACCCAAGGCAGTGGAAAAAGAGGTTTGATGGGTTCATGAAAGAACAAGGATTCCGGAGAAGTTTATACGATCCTTGTGTTTACATCAAAGGATCTGATTTATCTAATATGATCTATCTCCTAATTTATGTCGATGACATGTTGATAGCATCAAAGGCTTCTAAGGAGATACAGAGATTGAAGGACAGCTTAAAGAAGGAGTTTGAGATGAAAGACTTAGGAGCTGCTTCAAGGATATTAGGTATGGATATTATAAGAGACCGAAAGGCAGAGACACTTAAATTGTCACAAGGGAAATACTTACAACAAGTACTCAGAACTTTCAACATGTTTGAAAGTAAGCCAGTGGTTACTCCTATTGGATCACAATTTAAGTTGAGAAGCTTAACAGATGAAGAAGAGCTCCTACAAAGGAATCTAATGAGTGAAGTTCCCTATGTGTCTGCTGTTGGAAGCCTAATGTACGCCATGGTCGGATCTACACCAGATTTGTGTTTTGCTGTGGGTTTGGTTAGCAGATTTATGAGCAAACCAGGAAGACAACATTGGGAGGTTGTTAAGTGGATAATGAGATATCTAAAAGGAGCATTGGATATAAATCTAACGTTTACTAAAGGTCAAGATTTTAAGGTACAAGGATTATGCGATACAGACTACGCAACTGATCTTGACAGAAGAAGATCAGTTATGGGCTACGTTTTTCAAGTAGGCGGGAATATAATAAGCTGGAGATCAGGACTCCAACACATTGTTGCCTTATCAACTAATACATGGCCCTAGCAGAAGCTTTCAAAGAAGCTTTGTGGTTAAAGGGTTTTGTAAATGAGCTAGGATTTGGGCAAGATGATGTCAAGGTGTTTTCAGATTCACAAAGTGCTATACACTTGGCCAAAAATGGAGGATTCCATGAACGAACCAAACATATAGACACTAGACTACATTTTATGAGAGATGTTATTGAAGATAGTGATGTTACGGTTCATAAAATTCACACATTAGTCAATCATGCGGATTTCCTAACTAAGTGTGTACCTGGACAGAAGTTTGTGACATGTCTGGAGATCCTCAAGGTTCCCCCTTAGAGAGAAGTCTCTGTGGTTGCAGGTGACAAAGCTGTCGATTGTTCACCTCGCGAAAAGACCAGAAGAAAAATATCAGTTTCAGGAAAAGTAAAATGATGGTTTGACAGCAATTTGTTAAAGCCTCAAAGAGATGAATTTTAGTTAAGAAGATTACCTTAGAAGAATGATGATTATAGATGGGTTTCATCTATGGAATCTGCAAAAAATCCAGGAATACTAGTTTGGAAGTTTTGTAGAAGATAAGCTTCAACAAAGAGGCCGGAAAAAACATTCATAGGTAAATGTCAAAATCAGAGACTTGATTACCTGAAGAAATGAAGGATATGGCGAGAACTTGTATGCATCAAGGGATGGAAATTCAAACGAAGAATAGTGAGAATTTCAGAAGTCATAAGCTTTCTAGAAGCTAAAGTGGTTGACTTCAGGATAATCAAAGGAGCAAGAGCAAAGGAGATTATCTATGCTAAGCTCACGGGTCTGATTTTGGAGATGGCGTTAAGGTGCAGCGGAAGACGTTGTCACCAGTTAGTCGTGAAGACTCAAGGACGTCACTGGATTCATCATAGAAGCTAAAACAAGAGAATCAAAATTTTAGGATTTCTCAAAATCAAATGTTTGAGAAATGGATTAGGTTGGAGATAAGGAGATTTTCTCTAAACTAAGTTACCTGGGATTTTGATGGTGACGGCGTCGAGGAACTGACGACGGCGGAGACAAGCGGCGGTGTCGCCGGAGGCTTCTCGAAGGTCACGGAGAATCGAAGAAAGAGAAACGAAGAGATGGAGAAGATGTCGATGGTTTTTTGGTCAAAGAGTCAAGGGGGAGAATGTGATTTCTTGTAACTCTTGGACAAAGTTGGGCTTCGGGTTTGGGCCTGGAAAATTAGAAGACAATTTGATTAATGGCAATTATACAAAACCAATTGAAGAAAGAAAAAGCTGTACGATCAAGAAAAAGACATTAAGGAAGTCGGTTGATGGTTTTCCATTCTCTACAAGAAACAAGAATTGAGCCACGCCTATATATACACTTTTATCTTCTGTAATTTAGATCATCACAAATTCTTAGAACACGCATCTAGTGCGAGGCTTATATTCTCTTTCGATTCTAATAAAGATTTTCTCTTCGGCTTGGAGAGTTTCCATAATTGATTGTGTGTTTCGATTCAATACAAGAGTTAAACGCCTAGGTTGATTCCTCTACATTCTTGCACAAAAGTCTCACAACCGCATCTGCCCCTAACAACACAAACGGAATCAAATCAAATGTAAAATTAGTCTTGTCTATATATTTGTTATATAGCCAAGAAAAAAAAAACCGATGGGATAGGTCGTGATAACCAAAACTCTCTTGATAAAACCCAACACATTCAACAGTATTATTAAACCAGTTGAGCTAAGTATGATAATATGGTAAATCAGTAAATGTAGATATATTTGATACCTTTAACGGGTTTAGCGCCTAGGAGGGGGTTGATGCCGGCGTATTTGCAGGATTTGCAATAGACAAAACCCCACACGGCCACTAGATTCCTGTTGAACTTAGGAGGGTAGACCGGTGGGAGAACCGGTGGGAGACTTGGTAGTTTGGTCGGTGGAAGAGTTGGTAGCTTGATCGGAGCTTTGGCTGGTGGGAGAGTTGGTAGTTTGATCGGGGCTTTGGCCGGTGGGAGTTTTGGCAGTTTGGTCGGTGGAAGAGATGGTAGTTTGGTTGGTGGAAGAGATGGTAGTTTGATCGGAGGTAGAGCGTGGGTCACTTCAGAGGTCAAAGCAGAGGAAGTAAAGAAGCAAAGTGCTAAGAGAGTGAGCAAAACACTCTTACCAATGAATCCCATCTTTGTTATTCTTTTGGGTTTTGGTGTTGTGTGTGAGTGTGAGTTTGGATTGATGTGACTTGTGTGTATTTATTATAGTAGATTTCAAGCTTCAATTGTTGTGATGAAATGAATAAAAAGAGATATATTTTTTTGGACAACGAATTAAAAGATTCCGTTAAATAATGCATGTCGTTAAATATACATGTATATCATAACTGGCGCGTAACTTTCGCATTTCTATAAGCTATACGAAAATAACCTGAAACATTAGGTAAGTCTTTTTATGCGTATAGAGATAACGCACCAGCACATTTGCATGTCTTGCGAGGTAATCGAGAAGTTTCTGATGTTAGATTTAGATCTCCTACAGGTTTCAGTAATTTAAGCAAGAACTTTTTTTAGATATAGTGGTTTAGTCCGGTTTGCTCGGGTTAATAGGCGAATGATTATTGGTTTACTTTCATTAATCACTGTATATAAACACAATATTGTTCAGATTATTTCATGAATGAAAAAACCATTTTATTTACTCTCTTTCTTTAAAATGGTATCAGAGCAATCCTTAACAGCCGAGCGCACAATAGTGCAGTGGTTTCATACCCACTCAGCTTGGCATTATAAGGAGTTCGACCCCTGGAAAAAAAAAAAAAAGAATATGGCTAGTGGGCCGGCCTGTGTGGCCCACATGTCGACAAAAAAAAAAGAGCAATCCTTAACAAACTTTTCCGCTTTCTTCATGGATTTTGGGGCTTTTCTTTATTGATTCTTCATCGATTTCACATTCATCTTCTTTGCTTCAATTTGATATACAATGGTGAAAAGCGGCGTTCGAACTCGCAATCGCACCACTTCGCTGACCGTTCAATCTCCAATTGCGTCTCCGTTGACTCGATCTCCAATCCATGGAGCTTCTCGTGTTAATGCCAACAATCGAAGACAAACCGCTCCTTTTTCCGTTCACGGATCAGCTGAAAGATCTTCGTCATGTATGGATTCGATCGACAGCTCTCATAGCCCATTCTTCTTACATGCGACAGATCATCCTGGCCTTGTTCTAGTTTCACATCGATTAGAAGGAACAAATTACAATAGTTGGAAAGTCGCTATGACTATTGCCTTAGAATCGAATAATAAATGGAGTTTTATCGACGGATCTCTATCTAGACCATCTGAATCTGATCCACTCTACAAAATTTGGAATCGCTGTAATAGCATGGTTAAATCATGGCTATTGAATGTTGTTAATCAAGAAATCTACGATAGCAACCTGTACTACAATGATGTAGCTGAGATTTGGTTGGATTTGTTGAACCGATTTCATGTAAGTAACCTGCCTCGTATCTACCAATTAGAACAAGAGATTTTATCACTTTGTCAAGGTACTATGGAGCTTTCCACTTACTTTACCAAGATGAAGACTCTTTGGCAAGGGTTATCTAGTGCTACATCTCATAAAATTTGTACTTGTGAGTGTGGAAAGGTTGAAGAACTATTGGAGGATGCTGAAACTAGTAGAATTATTCAATTCCTTATGGGATTGAATGATTCTTATGCCAACATTCAAGGTCATATCATTAACAAGAAGAATAGACCAAGCTTGACTGCCATATACAACATGCTTGATCAAGATCAAAGTCAGCGTTTGGTTGGTAGTACTACTAAGGGATACGTACATCCTGTTGCTTTTCAAGTAACTGCTAAAGATCCTTATGAGCTTTCTACTGATGGAGGAGTTAATGCAATTAACTTCCAACAAAGACCAAGACACGTTTGTAGTCATTGCAGTATGGTTGGACACCTGAAGGAGAGATGTTACAAGATTCATGGCTATCCACCAGGTTACTCTGGAAAGAAGAAGCCTTATTCATTTCCTTCACCTCAGGTTGCCAAGGCTTCACCATCTCCTGCAATTCCGAGTGCAAACCTGACATCTCTGCCTAGTATTGGCCCTACTTTAGGCAAAGGACTAGCTCAGTTAGGATCTGCTATGACAAAGGAACAGATTCAGGACATCATTTCTTTCTTCAGCTAAAAGCTCATCTCTCCTGGTGTTGCACCTTTAATTTTGGTTGCTCAAGCCTCACCTTCTACCTCTGTACCAAATATCTCACAGTTATCTGGTACTTTCCTTTCTTTATATCCTACTTCCTACTACGACATGTTAACTTCTAAATCTACTGAAATGGATATCTCTCCTAGCTCATAGGTTATTAACTCAGGAGCCACTCATCATGTCTCTAATTCTAGAGAGAGTTTCTTAGATTTTCGAGCCTTAGTTAATACTGTTGTGAACTTACCTAATGGAATCACAGTTAGTATTGCTGGGATAGGATCTATTCAGCTTAGTGATCGTATTACTTTACTAGAAGTCTTCTACATCCATGTGTTTAGGTTTAATCTTCTAAGTGTTAGTATGCTCACTAGACAATTGAATTCTATCATCAGTTTCACCTCCACTTCTTGTTTTATTCAGGATCTTACTCAGGAGTTGATGCTTGGTCAGGGTAGTCAAATTGCAAATTTATACATTCTGGAATTTAATCACGAGCATTCTACTTTCTCATTTCATCCAGGTGGTGTCATTCCATCTTGCTCAAATATCACTGTTGATTCATTTGTATGGCATTCTAGATTAGGTCATCCATCCTCTTTAGATTGATCATTTGCATAATGTATTAAATATGTCTACTTAAAAATTTAGAATTAATGATGGATAAATTTCCGAAATTTAGTTATAATTAGTTAATGATATTTTGAAAAGTCAATCATCTAATTATGCAAACGAAAACAAATATTTTCTATCTATATTATCTAAGTTGTTAGCATTTTACTTTTATATATTATTGTATTTGAATGTGAATTAAACATTTTCTTGGTCTACAATTTCTCAGTGATGTTCATATAGTGAAATGTATTATTATTTACTAAGGTGATAATAGAGCAACAAATAAACAATAAGATATATCAATAAACAGTAATGGTGTCACCTGTCGAAGAATTGTTAGACACTATGGTTACCCTTATCTTGGTAGACGGCTTCTATGTCATTGAAGCATGTAACTCGCATCTTATTGACTGCCAGAACCATGTCGCGTTGTTCAAGAAGATTTTCAGTTTTTGATCCTGCGAGGCAAACTTTAACACAATCTTTCTTCACTAGAACCTGTGAGAACAATCAACACAAAACATAGTTTTGAGAACTACTTATAGTACTTGCTATCCTGCACAAAAACTGAACCAAACAACACGAAATCCACCAAACAATCTCAAGTTTGACATTCTTGCAATGTGCACACCAAAAGTTGTATTTTTGTAATTGTCCCAAACTAAGCATAATGGTATATGTGGCACAATTATGGCCATTAGATGCAGGACTTTTCGACACTTTTTAGTTATAATTTTTTTCCTCGTTATACAGCAAATTAACCTTTGTCAAAAAACCAAATGTAATGAAATCAAATAAAAAACAATAACCAAATCGACGAAAATAACCATATCGGTTAGAATTGACGCCGTTTATTTGGATGTATGTAATCCAGTTTAAAGTTAAACCACTCGAATTTATCAAAACGAAAAATTCTGGAGAAACGCCCTAGCTCTAAGTCAGTCAGTCAAGAGAGTTGTTTCGCATCTAAGCGGAAGATCCGAAACCCAGCTCGATCTTCTGCTTTTGCTCTCTGAATCGAGGTGAGTGTGACCTAGTTTTTTGTCGAGATTCTCTGAATCTCTTAAACTTCTCAATCTAGGTCTACAATGTAGGTCTATTTCGGATCCATTACCGGATTTCTAGATTTGGGGTCTACCCAACTAATCCTTTGTTGTTGATTGTGAATTTGTAATTGCTGGATTCAAAGTATAAGTCTAGGGTTCTAGAGAGTCATTATGAACATAAACTGGAAGCCCTTAATGTCTGTTTCTATTGATCGTTCCTGTTTTTTAGCAGAGAGAATTCATATGGTGACCTAACTTTTTGTTATTGTTATTCGTTATTTATGTTAGCTGAAATGGGAGAAAAACGTGTTGGCCATAGCAACGTACATGCTTCATTAAGGGGATCGGACGATGCAAAGTCATGCACACTAATAATTACCGAAGGAGAATCTGCCAAATCAGTAGCTGTAAGTGTTTGTAATCTGCTCTACCTTCTATTTGCTTTAACACTATGGTGTGTTATGCTTTAACACTATGGTGTGTTATATTCAGATGCTAGGGCGGACTATGTTGGGGCAGGACAAATATGGCGTCCTTGCCCTTTGGGGGAAGATAAGAAATGCACGGGGACACAAAGTAAACACGTGTGAGAAAGCTAAATGTATCTAGAGTTGTCTTGGGCTAGACGTGGAACAGAAGAACCCAGATAGGTGTTCGCTAAAATATGGTCAAATATTGATAATGACTGATCAAGTAAGTAATTTTACTTCACATCCTTAGCATCATATTCTACATGCTTCATGAAACATTTACTTCTACCTAAATTTTACTTCACATCCTTAGCATCATATTCTACATGCTTCATGAAACATTTACTTCTACCGTTTTCAGGACCACGATGGTATGCATATCAAGGGGCTTATAATAAATATGCTCCACAATTTCTGGCCCTGCTTACTCAAGCTCAAACCACCGTTCATCTCTGAGTTTGTCACTCCAATTCTGAAGGTAAGTAGAATAATAACTTGTTATAGTGTCCATACATTAAAGATTAATGATAAGAACCTCTCTGAATAGGTTGAACACATTACCCTCTCAGAGGAGAAGTTGTTCTACTCAATGTCAAAGTATAGCATGTGGCAAGCAAGTGCTAAGGATGATCTTCTGACCCAATGGAAATAGATTTATTTTCAGGTTCGTTTTCTATTTACTGTTTTGTATTTAATGTCTGTTCATCATGACTTTTGTTTTAAATCTCCTTTTTTGTTTTTACTAAAGAGCCAATACATGTCTTTGTTTTCCTAATTCAACTCCAAAGTTGTTAATAGGATTGAGCTTGCTGCTTATCGCTTATTCATTTTTATTATCACTCCGTGTTAATAATTTTGAGATCCGTTTTCTCTTTGAAATCATATTATTCTTCTGCTCTTTTTTCCAGGGGGTGGGTTCATGTACAGATACTGTCGCCACTGTTTACTTTAATAACTTTTCGGCTCACCAAAAATCTTTTGTTTGGAGTGATGATGATGATGATGATGAAGATGAAGAAGCTCTTAAAGTTGCATTTGGTAAAGATCTACACAATAAGGCCAAGCGACGTAAATGGGCTCAGGAACATTGGATATGATTCTTTATCCTTAAGAGGTTGATGTCTTTTTACATTGAGCATGGAGCTATTCTTGACTTCTTACATTTACTTAAGTACCATAATCTTTAAACACTCTTCTTTATCCTTAAGAGGTTGATGTCTTTTTACATTTAGGAGGGAACTATTCTTGACCGTTCTGGAAGTACTATACGATTCCGTGACTTTTTGAATGTTGAAGTACGATCATACGTCTACGAGAGTGTTCGTAGATCCATTCCGTCAATAGTTGATGGTCTCAAACCATCTCAGAGGAAGATCATATATTGTGCATTAAAAAAAGATGGTTCTTGGATCGAAAAAGTCTCTGACTTTTGCGGTTATGTGTCGGAGCACTCAACGTGTCATCACGGTGAAGACAGTCTCTCCGAGACTGTTATCAAAATGGGTCAAAATCACGTTGGAAGCAACAATTTAAGCTTCTTTGCTTTACATGGACAATCTAGAAGTCGGAATCTTGTAAGTATATTAGAAACATTATTAATTGATTTTAGATAAACTAATAACTATTGTTGTCCCAAGGTTATTAATATATAGAGTTCTTATTGTCTTGCTTATCTACTTGTAGGGTGGACGGGACTATGCACAACCGAGATATATTTCTGTTTCTCTCTGTCGTCATACAAGGAAGTTGTTTACCGATTCTGATGATATCCTCCTCGATTGGTTGACTAGCAACGGGATTAACATGATAGAGCCAACTTGGTAAGTTTTTGCACATCTCATTAACGAAAGCATATTTCAAGTTCTATTAAGAGTCTAACAATAGTTAACTCTATTAAGTACTTGCCCCCTATCCCAGTGATACTTGTCAATGGCTGTAAAGGAGTTGGAAGTGGATGCAGTACATCTATCTCGAAGTTCAGTGTGCAAGATATTGTTGAGAATATCAAGCGGTTCCTTAATCATATGGAAATGGTACCTATGAAAGCTTCCTACAAGTATTTTAACGGAGATGTTACTAGAAAGGAAAAAGATGGGGTTTTCTATTACGAAACTGCTGGAATCTTTGAAGCTTGTGGATCAAAAATTATTATCAAAGAGCTACCAATAGGCACATGGACTACACCTTACAAACACTTGATGATGAAACACAACTTTGTTGAGGTGCACTGACTTTTTTTTTACTTAAATGCACTTTGATTACGTAAATGGTTAGGTACACTGTTGATTGTTTTCAGTATGAAATGGTGATTGTTTTCAGTACTCTATTTAGGTACACTGCTTTGATTGGTCTGGTCACTTTTCGAAATGGTGATTGTTTTATGAATGCGCTTTGATTACGTAAATGGTTAGGTACAGTGTTGATTCTTTTCAGTATGAAATATGGTGATTGTTTTCAGTACTCTATTTAGGTACACTGCTTTGATTGGTCTGGTCACTTTTCGAAATGGTGATTGTTTTATTGTTCTTTCTTTTAATTTTGTTTATTATCTTGCAGAAGATCGTTGACATATCAAATCATGAGGCAGTTAACTTAAGTGTGACAGTGACAGGGAATCTTACAGAGAAAGATCTCAAACTCACCAAAGTTGTCTTTGAAAACAATATGCATCTTTTCACTCCAACTGGAGTACTCAAAAAGTACAACAATTCTCTTGAAAGAAAGAAAAAAAAAGAGTCGAGACTCGACTCTTTCAAGAGAACTGTTGTACCTTTTGAGTACTCCGGTTGGAGTGAAAAGATGCATATTGTTTTCAAAGATAACTTTGGTGAGTTTGAGATCTTTCTCTGTGAGATTCCCTGTCACCGTCACAGTTAAGTTAACTGCCTCATGACTTGATATGTCAACGATCTCCTGCAAGATAATAAACAAAATTAAAAGAAAGAACAATAAAACAATCACCATTTCGAAAAGTGACCAGACCAATCAAAGCAGTCTACCTAAACAGAGTACTGAAAACAATCACCATTTCATACTGAAAACAATCAACCGTGTACCTAACCATTTACGTAATCAAAGCGCATTCATAAAACAATCACCATTTCGAAAAGTGACCAGACCAATCAAAGCAGTGTACCTAAATAGAGTACTGAAAACAATCACCATTTCATACTGAAAACAATCAACACTGTACCTAACCATTTACGTAATCAAAGCGCATTCATAAAACAATCACCATTTCGAAAAGTGACCAGACCAATCAAAGCAGTGTACCTAAATAGAGTACTGAAAACAATCACCATTTCATACTGAAAACAATCAACAGTGTACCTAACCATTTACGTAATCAAAGTACATTTAAGTAAAAAAAAAGTCAGTGTACCTCAACAAAGTTGTGTTTCATCATCAAGTGTTTGTAAGGTGTAGTCCATGTGCCTATTGGTAGCTCTTTGATAATAATTTTTGATCCACAAGCTTCAAAGATTCCAGCAGTTTCGTAATAGAAAACTCCATCTTTTTCCTTTCTAGTAACATCTCCGTTAAAATACTTGTAGGAAGCTTTTATAGGTACCATTTCCATATGATTAAGGAACCGCTTGATATTCTCAACAATATCTTGCACACTGAGATTTTGATGTTTCGATTCGTTCTTTGTATAAATCTGAAATTGTACACTTTAGTTCGATGTACATTTTGTTCGATTGTGATTTTCTCTATGAATGATTAATTTAGTAAAGTTTGTTGATTATTGTCATTATATATAAATATATATTTGGGAAATTAGGCCATATATTAGTCTTTTTAAGCATAATTAGGTATCTAACACTAGGTAAAATATAATTAAGTATCTACAATTTTGGGTACTTAAAATTCCATTTTTAGCCTCCTCCTCCTCCTCCTCCTCCTCCTCCTCCTCCTCCTCCTCCTCCTCCTCCTCCTCCTCCTCCTCCTCCTCCTCCTCCTCCTCCTCCTCCTCCTCCTCCTCCTCCTCCTCCTCCTCCTCCTCCTCCTCCTCCTCCTCCTCCTCCTCCTCCTCCTCCTCCTCCTCCTCCTCCTCCTCCTCCTCCTCCTCCTCCTCCTCCTCCTCCTCCTCCTCCTCCTCCTCCTCCTCCTCCTCCTCCTCCTCCTCCTCCTCCTCCTCCTCCTCCTCCTCCTCCTCCTCCTCCTCCTCCTCCTCCTCCTCCTCCTCCTCCTCCTCCTCCTCCTCCTCCTCCTCCTCCTCCTCCTCCTCCTCCTCCTCCTCCTCCTCCTCCTCCTCCTCCTCCTCCTCCTCCTCCTCCTCCTCCTCCTCCTCCTCCTCCTCCTCCTCCTCCTCCTCCTCCTCCTCCTCCTCCTCCTCCTCCTCCTCCTCCTCCTCCTCCTCCTCCTCCTCCTCCTCCTCCTCCTCCTCCTCCTCCTCCTCCTCCTCCTCCTCCTCCTCCTCCTCCTCCTCCTCCTCCTCCTCCTCCTCCTCCTCCTCCTCCTCCTCCTCCTCCTCCTCCTCCTCCTCCTCCTCCTCCTCCTCCTCCTCCTCCTCCTCCTCCTCCTCCTCCTCCTCCTCCTCCTCCTCCTCCTCCTCCTCCTCCTCCTCCTCCTCCTCCTCCTCCTCCTCCTCCTCCTCCTCCTCCTCCTCCTCCTCCTCCTCCTCCTCCTCCTCCTCCTCCTCCTCCTCCTCCTCCTCCTCCTCCTCCTCCTCCTCCTCCTCCTCCTCCTCCTCCTCCTCCTCCTCCTCCTCCTCCTCCTCCTCCTCCTCCTCCTCCTCCTCCTCCTCCTCCTCCTCCGACTCCGACTCCGACTCCTCCTCCGACTCCTCCTCCTCCTCCTCCTCCTCCTCCTCCTCCTCCTCCTCCTCCTCCTCCTCCTCCTCCTCCTCCTCCTCCTCCTCCTCCTCCTCCTCCTCCTCCTCCTCCTCCTCCTCCTCCTCCTCCTCCTCCTCCTCCTCCTCCTCCTCCTCCTCCTCCTCCTCCTCCTCCTCCTCCTCCTCCTCCTCCTCCTCCGACTCCTCCTCCGACTCCTCCTCCTCCTCCGATCTGTCACCACATCTTTCTCTGATTCAACAAGAACCGTCCGATCTGTCGCCGCATCCTCCTCTAAATCAACGGTGTCGTGCTTGGCTGCGGAGAAACGAATCGAATCGCTTGATTCTCCACCGCTTTGTAACCCGAAGCGATTACACTATCAGAATTATCGGAATCACGGTGAGATTCAACGCCGTGTGGCGAAACTCCGACGATGGATGGATCGGAATCTGGAGGGTTGTCCCATATTAGACATAGTTAACTATGTTCAAAAATATGTGTAGTAAGTAACAATGTTTATAAAACGTAGTTAACTATATACGATATTTTTTTACTATAATAGGTAACTATGTCTGGTAATAGTTCACTATGTTCTTTCATTATGTAGACTATAATAGATAACTATATTTCTAATAATAGTTGACTATGTATATTAATCTTTTTCATTATGCAAAATAAAATAGTTGGCTATGTTTATTTAAATAAATAACTATTACAAATAATAACATTTTTATGTAGACAACTATGTTATGAAATTGGTATAGTAGACAAATTATGCTCTGAACTAGTTAACTATTATGCTACTAACTCTTGTTTTTAAATTATGTCATATATAGTTCACTATCACTATGTAAATTAAATTACATGAATAGTTGAATATATATACATTCGAATAGTTGACTATATACATTTTTATTTTGTTACGAAAATTTGGGAAAGATATCTCTCTGTCCAACCAGTTTTATGGAGTCATGAGATATTTTTAGTGATTTTAGCGATTAATGATAAATATTTTTTACAGATTTTCTTTTTTAATTTTCGCAGGGGTATTTTTGTCTATTTTTTTCTTCTCTCTTCTACATACCTAAATTTTATTATGTAGAAATTAGTTACCTAATTATGGAGCCCAAAATAAATATTAAGCTAATTAACCCTATATACTTTACACCTGGTGTCAACTTTCTGTGTTTCTTGTTGTATACGGCATCGACTCTTCAACGGAGACTTTTCAATCTCATGCATGATTTGATTTGCAATCAGAATCTGAGCTCAAGTTTATGGAAAAAGAAAAGAAAACAAAGTTGGTTTTCGAAACGAGTTATTTCTTTAAACAAATCTTTAATTTTGTTTTACTATTTCAGATTGATCCGTCCTAGTACAAGAAAATAAATTCAGCTTTCAAGACAACAATCAGAGAACAAGGGCTCAAGGGTTTCACTAGAGGCTGGTCACCGACGCTTATTGGCTACAGTGCCCAAGGAGCGTTTAAATATAGTCTGTATGAGTTCACCAAGAAATACTTCTCAGAGATTGTTGGACCAGAATACGCAGCCAAATACAAGACCCTCATTTACCTCGCTGGCTCAGCCTCTGCGGAAATAGTCGCTGATGTGGCTCTCTGTCCAATGGAAGCTGTCAAAGTCAGGGTCCAGACTCAGCCTAGTTTCGCCCGCGGTTTATCTGATGGTTTACCAAAGATCATTAGATCTGAAGGCGTTCGCGGGTTATTCAAAGGGCTTGTTCCTCTCTGGGGACGCCAGATTCCATGTAAGTCTTTATCTTCAAGAAAACGTAGTGTCATGAAGATGATGATTTCAGTAAAAAGTTTTGAGCTTTTGGCAGATACAATGATGAAATTCGCTACTTTTGAAAACACTGTGGAGCTCATATACAAGAAAGTGATGCCTACCCCAAAAGAGGAGTGCTAGGAGTCAGTTCAGCTCGGGGTGAGCTTTGCCGGTGGATACATTGCTGGAATTTTCTGCGCTGTTATCTCACATCGTGCAGATAACTTGGTGTTATTCCTCAATAACTCTAAAGGAGCCACCGTTACTGATGTAAGTGAAACTCTATACAAATACCTACTTCACTAGAAAAAAGCTCATAATCATCCACTGATAGATATAGCTTATGAATATATATCTGCTGCTAATGTCTTGGTTTTGATTGTTTCACGTGTTACAGACAGTAAAGAAGCTAGGGTTATTGGGTCTGCTTACCCGTGGCCTTCCACTCCGCATTTTCATAATAGGAACACTCACTGGAGCACAATGGGTTATCTACGATGCTGTCAAAGTTTTAGCTGGATTGTAAGTTTTTTCTCACCTGCATTAGAGATATTCTCATCAATACTCAAATCATTCAAGAATCAACATATGAAAAACACTCAGCAAATACTTCTCATTTTCTTAGGCCAACCACTGGTGGTGCTTCTCCAGCTACTGCGCTTGCTCCAGCTGTAAGTGCTTAAGATTACAAAAAAAATTTCTCGGAAGCAGTCAAATTAAAGCAATAAAAGGGAAAGAAAACTCCCAATATTATTCTGATTTTGCTTATACCTTGTATTATATCAAATATGGCGTTCCCTACATCTAGCCTTTGTTTTACATATAACATATGAAAATCATCAAAAACATCCTTTTACTTTTTACCATATCTCAATTTAAAACCTAACCAATCCAAGAGGGACTACAAATCTTGAGATGGGTTTAATGGAAAGACTGTGTCGAAAACAACCCTGGCAAATACATGTCTAACTTCTGAAAGGTCACCAGAAGATAACGAGATATAATCATTTTTACTGTCTTGCTTGGGCACAAATCCCTTCTGCACATTTTCTTTCACACACTCGAATATTCTTCTTGCATCTAAGTACAATTGCAACGGTATGAAAACCTGTAAAAAATCCAACGATAGGAGAGAATTAGGACAACAGCTAAACCAGGGAAATCTTGTTTCTAATCTTCAGCCAAACGATATATCAAGATCCATGGTCTATAGTCGAGGCATTCTCCCGAGAAGAATTTGCATTTGTATCACTGAAACTTCGTTAAAAATGAAACTAAGATAAGTAGGAGAGCTTGCCATATCGGAATATGGGGCCTGAGGGTACGCTGCCATAGCTTTAGAATAAACCACCCATCCGTCATCTGTCCCAATGCCTCTTTAGTAGACGCTTCAAGATCCATAATCTCATCCATTAAGGTTTGGGAGTCCAGTTTCTCTGGCTCCAGTAGCTCGAAGAAACTTCTATTATGAGATTTTGTGATTTCCCTGGTGATCTTTACAGCTTCTATAACATCTCCACCATTGTGGACAGCGAGGCTGAACGCGGCAACCACTGAAGGAAATCGAGGTTGATCAGCAAGGGCTTTGTGAAGAGCCAACAAGATTGCTAACCTGCAATTTCCCGACACAACATTGTTGGGTATTAATTATAGTATTGTCCTCTACTAAATATAATAGGATAGTGCCTATGGGATCTTAACAAGCGAGGATTCTACCATAAGTTGCTGTGGCAAGGTCTATCCGGAGCCAACAATTTATCCAAATTGGCAAAGAGAGACTGCATGGTGACATGTAAAGTTGTTAACTATAAATTCTTTACTCTATATTTTAAGCAAAAGACATAAATCTAAAATTTATTTGATATATCGCATTTTCTATAATTTTCACAAATAATAAAAATCAATTTTACACTTCAAATAAATTGAAATGAATTTCATTTGCATTAGTTTTAATATATTTATGCAAAATTGATCAAAGCATATGATATCAAAATATGTTTGATCAAAATTTAATTTTATTACATTTATTCACAATACATATTATTATGGACGTTTATAAAAATTCTTACACGTCTATATATTTTTTTTTTTGAGAAACCACGTCTAAATATCCTCACACCCTCTTAGGCTCCCGTAGGTGCAGACCATAACATGTGTAATATGCATCACACGACACAAGCACCGAATTTCTCGAAGTTACTTCAGTGGCCCTGAGAAAGTTTCTGGCCTTGGCGACACAAACATCCCTTTCCACCAAACACTGCACCAAATGATGATCATTAACTTACTACATTGTATTGCGTTTCAGCGACGTTGCAGTTGTTTCAAGTAACGTAACTTGCAATTTTGAGATAGATGTATGATGCCGTTCAATTTGAGACCAATATTTTTGTGAAAGTCCTTCACATCCTTTTCAGCTTTTTACCTTACCTCCTAAGGTTTGCAGGGCTGGTAATGAGATCGCATCATCTGTGTTGTGTTGTGTTGTGTTGCATGCTTTGGGCTTCAACTGCACGCTTCTTTGGCTAACAAGGTAAAAAGTACAAATGCAACACATTCTCTCTCTATCTGCCCTTGAGATAACATTAGCGGGCAATATTAGTGTGAGGAATGCGACAATGAAGCAAACCCAAATACAAGATTTTATACAAGTGAAGATTGCAGCTCTACTAATGTTATATATGTTTTAAGCATTACGGAGACGCATCAGGCACATTTAATCTTAGAAAATAAGTATGTTCTCATCTCAAATATTTAGAAGCCTACTTCAGATTCAGTCTTTATGACAAATCTTTGGGATCCGTTTCGACTCAAACCATATTAAGCCATAGCTAGAGCATTCTGTAATAGCTGTAGTACCTGGGAACTTTAGTGGAAGAAGAAAGGATCTTTCCTTCAAAATAAAAATATTTTGTCAAGAATTACAACATTGCCTCTTCACGTTTACAAGAATCTCTATTCAGACATGGCAAAGAAAAGAAGGCGAAACTGTCAAGGGAAGATTGAGTTTTCACTTCCAGAGTTCTTCCATGGGAATGCCGCGCTCAAGAGCCACATCACGGAACTGTCTCATCTGTTGCACTGCTGCAAGAGTCGCTCTTGCATTGTTGAGAGCATTGTTACTTCCGAGCTGTTTCCCCAATGCATTCTCAACTCCTGCCATCTCAAGCACGATCCTAACCGCTCCTCCAGCAATCACACCTGTACCCGGTGAAGCCGGTCTAAGCATAACCTTCGCTGCCCCGTAATCACCCTCTGATCTGTAACCAAAAACCCAATAGGCCAATACCTTAAAATCCAAACAACACACCTAACCAAACATATACAAACAGAGAGCCTCACAAAGTCCCATAACACCAATACTTAAACTAAACAAACCATCACATCCTAACACCAATTGCTTAAACCATTAACCTTTACCACACCAACACAACCAGGCTGCAAAATCAGAAACCCTACAAAGCTAAGATGACGAAGCATAAGGCACAATACTTAGTTCCACCAAACTGATTCTTCTAACATGAGGGCACAATAACAACATCAAAATCAAAACTTTACCTGTGGGGGAAAGTGAGGTACTTAGTCATGGGGACTTGAACAATGTTACGCCTAGCATCAATGGCGGATTTTTGAACAGCAGCAACAACTTCCTTAGCCTTAGCACAACCAACTCCAACATTGCCTTGTTTATCTCCAACAACAACAATAGCTCTAAACTTCAATTGCTTACCTCCTTTCACAACCTTAGTGACTCTCCTCACTTGCACAACCCTCTCTTCAAACCCATCTCTGATCTTATCCTTCTTAGGCTTCGAACCACCAATTCCTCCACTATTCTTCTTAATCTTCGAGTCCATTACATTGACGTCTTTCCCGAGCATACTCTCTCCACTATACGCCGGACCGTAAAGCTCTTCGTAAGCCGTCGCGATCTCAGCCTCGGTCTCGTCAACTCCTTCGTCGAAATACGGCGGCGCGACGAAACCATCTGGAACAACCGGCGGATCGAAGATGGCATTCTCGGTGATTTCTGGGGTTGTGTCTTCGAAGAAGAAAGTTTCGGTTTCCCCTGAGGAAGCCTTGACGAGAGTGAGGTTTGAGGTGCGTTTGAGGAAAGAGAAGGAGACGTTGGGCTTAGAGGGGGAGATACGAGAGGTGTGGGTGTGAGAGTGGAGGGAGAGAGAAGAGAGAGAGGAGAGAGCTGAAGCTGCCATCGGAACGGAGGATTTGGATGAAGGAGAGTGAGAGAATGGAGAAAGGCTCGCTCTTATCCAAGCAGAACCAGGATTGGTAAAAAAAAAAAAAAAAACTTTTGCATTTACGATTTCGCCACAATATAATTCAATAATAACATTTGAACCCTCGTAATTTTATTTATTTATGCAAACTAATCGAAACCTTGGACAAAGTAGAAATTTTTTTTACAAACTTTCTTTAAAAAACAATAAAAAATTGAAATGGATTAATTTGCAAGTTTACTCTTATTAACTTACAAAAAACATGTAACCAAAGCCAAATTTTTTGGGCAGTTTTAGCCTCACACGCACGAAAAAAAAGGTAAGTCGCTTTAATTACGTGTCGGACTCGGAGAAAGAGAAAGTTTTGGAGCAGAGGAAGGGATGAGATGGGTGAGGAAGGCTCAAGGCACCAAGAAGAAGACGCGACGGTGAAGCTTTACTTCTCTGGAAGTATCAAATGGGAAGGAAGTGAAGTAGGCGGTAAAAGTCGCACGGTTGAGATCCAATCGCCGGGAAGTAATGAGATGCGGAGAAAGAAGGTTATTAATGGTGAATTAGAAGGGAATAAGGGTACAGGATCCGATGGTGATTCCACCGAAGAAGAAACGTGAAGATCCGAAATAGATTTTTTCCAAATTAATAATACTGAATATTCTTTTCTCTCTTCCATTCAGATCCATAATTCTTAATCACTTATGGCAATAGAGACACTGACTATTCTATTTTTGCTTTTGTCTATGTTATTTGGTTCATTTTGTATGAAGTTAAACGGTTTCGATAGATCTGGAAAAAACAAAACATAATCAACCACAGTCCCAAACCCATGAATTTTCAACCCAATATCACCAATCCTATTTCCAACGGTTACATGCAAGCAAGTTCATTCCCTTCCTCCGATTCTTGTCGGTCCTCCAAAATTTCAAATTTTTTTATTCACATCGGAATTTCGATCACCCCCACCGGCGAGACCTCAGTTTTCATAATTTACCGGCGACTGTTCATTTATTTCAAAAAATTCCAAATAATTTATATTTTTTACATCTCTCTCTAACTGTATTGATGTTTTAAAGTTGAATAAATCTCTCGTAATCTCATTTCTATACATTAGTCTCATTCTATAATAGAGATATCTTCATAGGTTTTACTCCCACTTCTCTGTTGTCAAGGGTATTTGTGTCCAAAATATAGAAAATTCATGGTGTATTCTAACTATCCTTTGCTATGGTTATTTGTCAAATATAAATTAATTGTTAGTTATTTATGCCAAATTCTCTTAAACTAATGATGTCCAATTTAAACTGCAATAAATTTTAAGGCATTTATAGATTTTTCAATCCTAAATAATATAGAACGGAGAACTGAACACATGGTTTCAAAGATTAACATTAAACACATGATTAATGATCGGATCTCTATTATGTATTATTTTTTATTTAAATATATATATATATATATATATATATATATAATACGACGTATTTTGGATGCTTATACTCCATTATATACATATTGCAAAATCTATACACTTCCAAGAGTTGTATTGTGGATTGAATTCGAATTTCAGACTTTTTGATGTGTAAAAACATTAATGAATTTTTGATCAAACTACTACGCAAAGAGAGTTCCACAAATACACTTTTTAACCAAAATTTATTATCAAAAGCTACCTATGAAAAAAATATAAATAAGTTAGTTCATTTATCATATATTTTTATAAATAAAATTACTTTTATTGCTGGAGAAAAATTTTCAACAACAATTTTGGCGATCAGATTTGTTGCATTTTAAAAGATGGTCGTGTCACACGGGAGAAACATGGATTCCTCCTAGGTACATGTCTAGCTAAAAAAATGTAGTATATTAGATCAAGCTAAGTCCTACTCTCTCCATTTTTTTAAAGTTTTTTATTTGTTTTACTATACAAGATGTTACCATATGTTTACGTAGTTTTTACTCTTATCGAAGAATGTGTGGTCAATAGTATTATTATGCAGTATTTTTTATAACTGGCTGAGTTGTTTTTAATTAATATTTATATTTATATTTTTGTAAAGAAAAGTTTTTTTTTTAATCTTTGTATTTTTTGTTAAAATATTTTATATGGAGGAGGGGGTAGATGAAAAAACTAAACATTTTCTTAACAGAGTCACCCGATGGGAGATGGGTACATAAGGACAAAGCCCTTTTGCTCATTTTCTCTTTTCGGCTCATTAAGTTTTCTTCAAAATCGAGTTGGGCTCTCTAAAGACTAACTAGTAGTCAACCTTTTTGTCAATAAGAAGAAGATGAACAATTACTAGTCAAACATATAGTAATGACTAATGATTTAAGATGATATACGAATACACCATAGACTCTAATCTTTAAAAATAAAAGATCAATAACCATCTATAAGTTCAACATTATATCTTTTAATCTAGAGAAATTATCGACAACATTAGTATAGTTTAGCGATTTGTGTTAATATTATTATCCATATTCCTATAATTTATATCATACACATTGTTGAAAAAAAAGGTATTTTTTTCATCACTCTCTACAAACTCGGTCATTTTTATATAGACTCCCCTCCAAAGTTGACTTTAACATCTACAATTTGCTATATATCAAAAAGAGGAAAATAATTATTATTGATGTGTCATAAGAAAAGTGTACATTTTCATGAGATTAAATACAAACACCCTTTTATCTTATAAACATGTGTGGTCGAACCGAATCCATCGTATAAATACAAGTTCGATGAGAGGAGAACTTCGCGTTTTCTGATATTTATTGAGAGGTGGGTTCATCGTTCCTTATTGTTCTCAGTCCTTCTAGCACAAAAAGTTTTGGATGTAAACGTTTCATATTGGTTTGTCCTCTAGAGAGACAATCTCGACGAATGACAAACAAACATGTGGTATCATCTCCAAGTGAGTATATAATGTAAAATTTTAAGGTCTTGCCCATATTATATATACTTGTATACCGAGTCGAAAGTCAGGTTGCAGGAATCCATGGCACTTGAGTATTGCCATGTAACCTTGTTGTTGTTTGCACTAGCTATGAGATAAGTAAATCCCTAAGAGCGTTGACACAAGACGACTATATTTGCGAAACCTTTTTTTTTTCTTTTTTGCTTATATGATTCTTATCCCCATGTAGATAATTAGGGGGAAAAGGTCTCGTTACTGTCTTATCCCCTTGTAGGTTTCCCTTGGCCACTAAGGGTAATTGTGAGTAACCTGGCCAAAACCATGACCAAAGACTGGAAGATTGTTGTGTTAGAATTCATGAGGCATTTTGCCTATTTATCGGCAAGCATCATTCGTTATAGATCACGTCATTAGGTGACCATACATTGTACAATGATTATATGGCATTATCCATCAAAGTTCAAATTATTTGGATTTTTGTACAATGATTATATTTAAGACCGGTTCGAGGGCCTAAAATTAAGACTTGGTGTTACTTGATTCGATTAAACTAAGCAGTACAAGGTGCTAAAATTTTGCATAAACTAAACTTTTACACATAACAATAAACGATTCGTCCAAACCTAAATGATAATTTTAGTCCAAACAGGAGGTAAAATAAAGTTGAATTTTAGAAATAAGAAATGGCCAAAGCACTGAATTTAGAAGCAAGACTTTCGGATTGATTTTAAAATTATGCTTTGCAAATGAAAAGGTCACCAAAATAAGTGAATGTACTACAATCGTCCCTACTCTATTCAAAATTAGCGTTGCTCGTTGCCGTCACGTGGGGAAGTTAAGGTTTCGCTCCAGAGATCCCCCACCATTTCTCTTCTTTATTGCCCATTCCAAGTTTTCAAGAAAAGAAACGCAGAGAATTTTGAAAACATATTACAAACATGATTTATTTATAATTCTATTACATTATTCAGTGCTGTAGTTCTATAGATTGATTGTCACAAAATGCATACATATGAGAGACGAGAGTACGTAGTTCTACTAATATGTACTTTATGCACTTCCATTGTCAACGAAATTAAGTCTAGTTTAAAACTTGTTAAGTAACAAAAAGAAGCTTGCTATAACATCGATAATTTTGTTCATATGTTTATAAAAAATAGAATTTTGACATGGTATCTCCGATCTGGATTTGTTGAGTTAGTTCAATCTCTAGCTACACATGTTACCGAATTGTTTTTAGAGATTTGCTATACTAATCCATCATATTACCGTCTAGTTGAATAATTTTAATGAGGAAAGAATATGGAAACAAAAAAATGAAAAGAAGAAGAAGAATGAGATGCTGAACAAAAGATGCAATCAAAATTGACAGGCAGTACAATAATGTGAACTAGTGACAGTGTGACAGCTGATGATCCATATTTTGAAAAAAAAATATTATATTTATATTCGATAATATTTCAACTTAATAATTAAGGCTCTAAAAAGGAAGAAACAAACCTATTAGAAAATTTTTTATTTTCTTCCTATGATCATATCTTCCATTTTAAGAGTATTTTCATTAAATTCATAGGCTCCACATGCAAGATGTTAGTCCATATATAACAGTTTCGGTTATCTTTTTATTTTTTCTATGATAATAATATATCTAAGGCATGTCATGAAACTAATATAGTACTATTAAATACCTTACGATCATGTATTATGCATTCATATGTTTTATTCATTACGCACAATTTTGATTTCATACTTTCTCTCTGTTAAAAGATTTCAAACTCGACTTCATACTATCTCTCTCTAAACAGAGACTCCCATTGTCATGTTTTACGAAAATATCTCAGAAATGGCACATACAGTGAGAATATTTTCTTTTAGGCTTTTTTCTTTCTTTTTTCCTACTGTTTTTGACCAAATTATGTGATCTGAGTACTAATTTAAACGTTGGAGAATCCTAGAAAATTCACCACACCGATATTTTCAGACCTGGTTGCGTTTGTTTCACTCTTGCAAAAGGTTTACACTCCAAAATCGGACCTACAAGACTACTTTTCTCCAAGAACTTTGCACTAAAAGGAATGTGGCATTCTGTGAAGATTTATACTCCTCAACGAAAAACAAATGACGATCCAACATACTAAAAGGACGTCAAAAACATTTTACGTCCTCTACATTAGCCATTTCAATATATGGTGTCAATCTCTGAAGCAAACCAATCGACTAACATCATTTTTCTGACTTCTATGTGTTTGTAATTCATTGCAAAAGATTTGCTCTTCAGTGACCCATATAATAAATGTTTCTCTAAACAAAGACAGCACGATTTTTTGTTCTATACTGCCAATTTCTTACTGTTTATCCTTATCGCCATTTTCTTCCTGAATAGTAGAAAGATGCTAAAATGTATTACACAACGGTACAATGAATAATAACAGAGAAGATGGTACAATGATACTACTTATCCTCATCATAATTTGTTTATATATATATATATATATATATATATATATATAGTATGGCGAGTTAGGGAAAAAATTAGTATTGCAAGCTGAAATGTGATTTTTTTTTTTTTTTGTCAATGGTAGTTTTACGGATGAATTACTAGTCATTCGTCAAAGATAATACATTTGTGCTTTGTTTTTACCGTTCATTTATGCTAATATTTCTTCATTGTTTTATATTACAAATTGAAAAAATGAATATACATTCAAGGTTGGACTATTCTCTTGTATGTACTCTTGGTATCGTGGCCCTGAAGACTAAACTTGATTGACCTTATCATCTACACCAAACAAGAAATTAAATTGTAACATTAATTTAGTGGTGGCCCTATGCTATAAAATAGAACGAGTTTCTCTTTGTAACCAATTATTATCCTTACGACATACTTTTATTTGCAATAGGCATATTCCTCGGTAATGACTTTTTTTTTTATAACAAATCCACTGTTGAAGAAGCTATTGAGCCACCCCCATAATTAACAGTTCAGAATGAATTGTTTGCGCCGAAAATAAAATAAAATAGTACAATACAATCCGAATCACCATTTCAATTATGTATAAATCATTCAGGGTTTTTTTTTTTGTATATACCATGAAAGTTCAGGCTCCTTAGGACATGTACATCTTCTCCGGTCGGGGTTAACAGTTGAATTAACATCTATAAATGAATCGTCACCCCTTCAAACCTAACACTCGAACTTTAAGGTTATGCTATTTTTTTTTTTTTTTGTTTATATAGAATACATAAATTGGTAAAATTAATTAAAAAGCAAGTGATTCATCATAAAGCAATGAGCCATGTGTACTAATGTTCTCTAGTTCGAATCTCAACTTGTTTTTAGTTCGAATCTCAACTTCTTCTTACTACATAAAAGATTTCACGTAGTATATTCCGTACACATATTTCAAAAGTCTCAAAATTGCTTATTAATTATATACTTAATCCGAACCATGCGTGGATTTAACTTTAAAATATAAAATATAAAACAATATACGTAAGTGTGGTTTTTTCTTTTTGTTGAATGAAGTATGGTTTTATAAACTTTTTTTTTAAGAAGAAAAATTCCTCAAATTACTTTACAAAGATGTTGGTCCAATATGTTGACAAGTAAAGAGAGAAATGTTAGTCCGATTTTTCTTTTGTTCATAATTTTCTCGGTTTCTCTTTATTTTTCATTTTATTATATACATAGTATAAGATCAGGATGTATGTATATAGAACAATAATAGAGCGTAATTTTCTAACAATACATGGTAATAATTTGTATGCCTTAGGACGTGAAGTAAACCCAAAAAAAAGAGCAAAAATTTGTGGTCCAACAAGTGAAGCACCTAAGATCCTTTCCCACTTTTGTTTTGGGGGTCCTTTACTTCTCTTCCAATGTTTACTTTCACTTCTTTTTCTTCTTCTCTTCTTCTATATTTCATCTGAGAGAGAGTTGAATTTTGGAGATGAGTATGGGAAGAAGCAAAGCAGAAGGGAAAAGGAGTTTAAGAGAAATGGACGAGGAAGAGGAAGAAGATGATGATACTCTTGAAGAAGAAGAGGCTTTTGAGAAGAAGCAGAAAGGCAAAAGTACAACTAGTAGTAGTAGTCATGGAGTTTGTCAGGTCGAGAATTGTTCCGTGGACATGAGCACAGCCAAACGCTACCACAAACGACACAGAGTCTGCGAGGTTCATGCCAAAGCTCCCTTTGTTCGGATCTCCGGTCTTCACCAACGTTTCTGCCAGCAATGCAGCAGGTAATATCATCTCCTGTCTTTCATCTTATGCGACAACAACAGAAAACAAGAAACAGAGAAAGATGAGACTTTAACCTTTTGTTTTAAGGTTCCACGAGCTCGGTGAGTTTGATGAAGCCAAGCGGAGTTGCAGAAGACGCTTAGCTGGTCACAACGAGAGAAGGCGGAAAAGCGCAAATGAAGAATAAAGATGGTGAAAGGTCTAAAATCCCGATTTGAAGGTTAATGAAATAGGCTTTGCTTGCTCTCTTCTGTCAGTCTCTTTAGTTCCTTGTAATCATCATCTGTGTGTCTCTCTGTTTCTCCCTATTGCCTGCAATCAAAGCTATCTGCTAAACCTAAGACATAATTTAATGCATTGAGACTAAGTAAATGCTTGAAGGAATATGTGTAAGACCGTTTAAGCCGAGGAAATGATAATTCAAGCCATGATCTTAGACTAAAATCAGGAATCTGTATATATTTTGCAATCAACAAAGAGGACACACAGAGCTAAAAAGCATAATCTAGCAGATATTTTTGATTCTTGAAATCTGTAGTTATGTTACAAGAAAGCTCATCAAAATCTGCCACAAACCTAGTGGTTCTGAGATCTGAAAATCGGACTAAAATAAATGAGATTGGAAAACTAATCCTAGTCACGTTTGATTCCCAACATTTTCATTGAGAACTCCCAAGCAACGATTGCTGCTGCATTAGCAGGAAATGCTCTCACAATGGTTGGACCCAAACCCGCATAGCATCCCTTGAATCCAGCCCTCTTGTGAATCTGCAGAGACGATTAAAAGTCAAATATACTATTTCATATATTCTTTGTATTGGTATTTAGATTCACAGAGGCAAGGCAAAATCAAGATGGCTGACCGACCGAGCTCAACACTTTCAAAGGATTTCTCTCCGTAGCTTTGTCGGGAGACGTCTGGATAATGGTTTTTGCTACATCAAAAGGCAAAACAGCTGACCAGCACTGTATCATAGAAACTAACGTAATCTTCATATAAACTCGATAACAACATTTTTCGGGACAGAATTCATGAAATACACTAGAAAAGTTCTTACAGCTATGCCTCCAAGACCACCAGTGAAAACTCCAATCCCCATGTCAACCAAGTAACCATCTTTCAGCTTAGTATCCTCCAATTTCGAGTGGATTTGATACCGTAAGTACTCGTAGACAGTAAAAAAGACAGCATTTCCAACACATTCTCTTAATAATGTAGCCGAACCACCACGAAAAATACCTGTTACCTGAAAGATATCCCCATCAACCTAATGTTCGATTCTAAAGTTAGAATATTTTAGCAACTAGAGTTTCTCACCCCATCATTTTTAATGGTCTGAATGGCACAATTAAGAGGACTGCTGTATCTACGGAAGTTAGGAACCAAAGAATCCGTGCCTTGGATCTGCATTCTACACTGAAGAAAACAATGTATGTCCCCAAAACTTCATGGAAACCCATCAAAGATATTAACCGAGGGGGGGGGGGGGGGGGGGGGGAGAAATGGTGCTCAGAGATTTCACCTTTACTAGCTCCGTTGGACATAATACAAAACTAATAATAGCTCCACCAAACATAGCAGATGGAACAATAATTTCTGGTCGTGGCCCATCATCTGGCAAAGTTCCCTTTACAATGAAAACAAAAAAAAAGGAAGCAAAATTTGGAATCTGGAAGAAATAAATATATATTTGAAATACAGTGAAAGATCATTTGGCCTGCAATGTTACCCGCAAGAACAGCTTTGCCTGGGAGTATATACCGAACATCAATGAACTTTCAAAGGCCATTCCCAAAAACGACGATGTTGCTCCCCTATAAAGTCCTTTGACCTTAAATATGATTTCAAAATCAGAAAAAAAAATTTGTATCTAAGCCAATCAGGTGATAATGAATTTAGCAAGTTTCCATTGACACTGGTAACAAAGTCCAGACTTCGAGAACTAAATTTGTTTGCATGATACTAGAGTCTAGGAGACATAACACATACTCCTTCGGTTTGCAGGATCCTTGAAGCACAATGCAGGCCGTTTTTGTATCTAAGCCCTTGAACATCTGTATTATGTTTCTGAAGTTTCACCTGCAAAAAGAAACAAAAGACAAAAAACCCCCAAAGAATCAACAATTACCTCCTGTAAGAACATGAGTGAAGCCAACACAGTGATAAAACTATCGAAAACGGTTAACCAGAACAAGAAAAAAGATATGTATGCCTACACAGCTCATAAGCAACAAACCCCAAATAAGTCCTAAAGGCATCAGAAGAACGCTCATTGACATAAATGATGAATGAATTTCAATCATCTTTGCTTAAATAACCATTACCCAAACCAAGTACAGTAGCAGAGATGTTCATATTCCCACCAAACAAATCAAGAGATAATTTTGACGCTCCAGTGTTCTGACACCAATGCATCAGTAATTTTGAGGCAAAATTGAGCAGCTGAGTAATGGAATTCATGCATAAAGCATAATCCCATGACGGTTGAAAGATGAAACACATATGCCCATTTGGTATAAACAGATAAAACAGAGATTTGGCACACACAAAAAAAAAGTCGAAATTAGGATTGAAATTGAGTACCTTGACGGTGTCGAAAGGATGGCCGACGGCGACGGTGGCGAGCCCAGCCATCATTCCGGCGACATATTCTTTGTAAAACCCTAAACCCTCTCCCGTCGTCGTCTTCCTCTCTTCCACCATGCCACCGAGTTTCACTCGGCTGTTTTTCTCTCAATGTTTTGATTTCCTTCAAACAAAGAGGAACATTGCATAGTAAAATTCAAAATTTGCTAGATCGGCTGAATTTGACATCGGTGGCAGAAATTAACCTTTTTTAAAGAGAAAAAAAACTTTGCTTAAAAAAATGAAATTTAACATGTGTAATCCTTGTTGATTTTTTTTTACCTCTGTATTTTTATCATTATTTTATCACAAATTATTAGAACTACTACATCGGCGATTTCACAATAGACAAGTCTACTATCTTGATCCACGGCAAACGATTCTATCTTATCCCACGCTGAAAATCGCATATGCATACATAATAATAAATTGTAAGTTTGTCTCCATTAATCTTCATACATAATAATAAATCGTATTTTCTGAGATTTGAATTCCAAACCTCCTAGTGTAGAAGACTTAATGAACCTTTAATCAACACTGGACCAAGGGAGCTTCTACAATCGTTGTTGATTTATAAAAAAACACATGTGTAATCATTTTTAGATATTGGCATTGGGGTATTTGGTTTGGTTCCAGATCGAAACCAATCGATTTAGGATCCATCGGATACTATATTTTTGTAATTTTGGTTTTGTTTTGGGCCTATTCGATTCTTAATTATAAGAACCGATAATTACCCAAAAAAATAGTTTTCATCCAGTTCGTTGATTGGTTTAATTGGTCATTTGGGAATCACGAACAAATTAATCGAAGGTGCATTTACATTTTAATTGGTGAAAGGTAACACGATATGTTCATACTATCGAGGATGAAGAGTCATTTACAACTAGACATTTACATTCCTTTGTATGTTCATACATAAATTTGAAATATGAAACGATGTGAGCAATGGTTCTAATTGTAGATAGTCTATAACTCAAATAAGGAAAGAACTGTCATATGCAGTGATGTTAATTAGGGCTCAACTTTAGTGGGTTTAAACGGGCCTGTTTAATGAAAATGAGCGTTTAGACACGATTATAAGTTTAGTGTTAACGGATTTAAACGGGCATGCCCGTTAAGACCAAATAAACGGATTTTTATGCAATTAAACGTTATGAATTTGTGGTTCCTACTACTTCTAAGACAAAGATTGAAGAACGTGAGGAAAATTTGAAGATGTTATACAAAGATTACCAGACTAGGAAATTGGCAAGTTCATGTGTTTCCGCTACACCAACTCCACATGATATAGTCACTGAAATCTCCGCTTGAAGATGATTTTGATAATGTAAGTACAAACTTTTATACAATAGAATATCATAATATTGATATTGGTAATTTCATATGAATTTTTATTTTATAAGATCTCTTTGAGTTAGAAAAAAAGTATTAAAGATGGTGATGGCAATACAAAAATGCTTCTGGAAATCTATTTGGAAGAGTCGAGGCTAGAGAGATCATGTTATCCAAATTTGGATGTTTTGAGCTATTGGAAGGACAATCAACATCGACTCAGCGATTTAGCTGATATGGGGCGCGATTTGCTCATCATTCCTATTACTATACTTGTGACGACCCAACCCGTCAAATAAAAAAAAAAATTTTAACCGGATCACTATTATCATAAATAGTGATCCTCAACGGTCCAATAAACAAACAGCGCGGAAACAATGATTCAACAATCAAATACAATTATCGTTTAACAAGCCCATACTTATTAATTCTAGTTCAATTCGGTAATACACATAGTTCTGAAATTGCTAACACCCTAGCAATTCTAACTTATTACACGAAAACGAGCCACTAGATCATTCCCCTCGTCCCGACCATGATTCCACGATCACTGACTGTCTTTACCTGCATCACATGGTTACGCACTCACCTTGATTTGGGAAGGAAAACGGATTCAAAAGTGTTCAAGAACACCCAGAACACCAAGAACACGCACGCCCCAAAGAACTCAACGTATACTACGAACGGCTACTCCAAATTCCAATCGGAAACCGGCGCTGGAAACTAGACACGACGAGCTACACAACGGTATGTAGAAAGTCCTCTAAATCCCTACAATTCGACGGGAAAACAGCCCGCAAGTTCAACAATCCGAACTGGAACAGAAATGACATGTTGAACAAGAAAACACACTGGGAACGGAAAACACAACGGAATCAAGATCGGAAACCCGATCTGAAAATTAGACAGATAGAGCTTTCTAACCGTATACAGATCGTCCCTTGGTTCAAAACGGTTCGACGAGAAAACAACTCGCAAGTTCGATGATCCGAACTGGAACAGAAATAACCCGTTTTACAAGAAAGCACACTGGGAACGGAAAACACAACGGAATCAAGATCGGAAACACGATCTAAAAACTAGACATAGAGAGCTTTCTAACCGTATATAGAACGCTTTCTGGGTCACAACAGAACGACGGCAAAACTCCTCCGAAGTTGACTGATCGCAGTTGAAGGCTGCACAAACCGACCAACTTAGAACGATCATAACTAACAATCTAACCGTCCGATTGACAAACGGATTTTTCCTACGACAAGACCAACGACAGGAGAACGTACCCTCAAAAGTTCACCCCGATCCGACTTGATCTTGACCTCCGTTTGTCTCCTCCAAAACCGGTCCAAAACTGCCCAAAAACCCTCAAGAACACTTCCAAACTCTCTCAAATCCTCTCAATCTGCTCAAATTCTCCTTTCTCTCTCTGTTTTCTTCTGTCAAGAAAACCTGCCGACACTCCTGTCTTTTATAGACAAAAATTTTTTTTTTTTTTTTTTTTTATTATTTTATTATTATTATTATTTTTTTTTTTTTTTTTTTTTTTTCGTGTCGATCGACACACACTCCCTGTGTCGATCGACACACGACCAAATATTCCGTAATTTGGTTCGCGGTCGTTACAATACTAGCCTCGGAATCTGCAGATTTTAGCATTGGAGCTCGGGTTTTGACTCTATACAGAAACCGCCTCCTTCCGACAAACGTTCACGCTTTACTGTGTACTCGCAATTGGCTACGCAAATTTGCAGAATATGAAAGTAACACTTTTAGATTTTAAGATTTAACATAAATCTGATTTACATGAATCTAACTTTAAATTTTGATTTTTTAATTAACATTTGAAATTATAGGTACCACAGATAATAACGACAACATTGGTAATGAGGATATTAGAAAGACAGCGAGTTGTCCAGGAATAGAGGGTTCAAGATCAGAAAAATTAAGTGTGCCATAAACAATGGTATATCTTTATCTATTTAATTTTTCCGATTGATCTTTAGGTGCATATATTTATATATCTCTCTGACTTATATCTATTTGTTTGATTTGATTTGCAGAGTGGCATATTTATGTATGCATTGGTCGACCGTCGTTGCAAAGATCAAAGAAGCATATAAGACTAAAAAAATATCCATTTAGACTTATATCTAAATTTTCATGTTGACATGTTTAGAGTTTTTTTTGTTATGTTGACATTTTCTGTTTTTTTTTTTTTTCAAAAATTGTTCCACTTATCAGTTTGTTAAATTTGGTTTGACTTTCCACAATCATAACGTTTGATGATTATATACTGTGTCAAGATAAATAATGATTACGTTTAAAAAAAGTGTGTCAAGATAAATAATGATTACGTTTAAAAAAAGTTCCTAAACAAATGTTAAAGTTGCATACTATTCACTAATTAAGAGCAGGTCCATTGGTGTGTTGTAAGAGGTGTTCTAAACTTAAAGTGGCCCAAAAATAAATCAGAAATGAAATAAAAGCCCAGAACATGTTCTCATAGGAGACATTTGAGAACTGTCCAGAACACATACGTGGCGTTCAGCCATTGGTTCGGATTAAAAAAAAAAAATTGAATCGACAGACTTTGTTTTCTCCGCTTTGAACCGACGACGATGAAAAAAATCTTCACACTCGCGACTATCTCTCTCTCTCTCTTTCTCTCGCGATCCGGCCTTTTCTCTGTCTCCATCTCTCTCTGTTGTAGAAACATCGAGAACGTATGGAAAGCTGAGCAAAAACAAGAGGCTGAGCAGAAAAAGCTTGAGGAGCTTCGTCTCCAGATCGTGCAGGAAAGAGAACGTTCTGAGTTTCGTGCTCTTCAGGAACAAGCCGGTCTCGTTCCGTAAGTACTTTCTTCATCCTCTACGCTCGATGTCAATTGATTTGGGTTGTATCTGATTTTGGAATTAGGGTTAGGGATTAGATTTTGCATCTTATGAATTGGGTAAAAAAATTCAGTGTAGGATGCATATGTTGGTAGTTGATTCGTTGATTGATTTCGATGGAATCGGTGATTTGAAGTTGTGGGTCGTTCTAAAGTTGTATAATTTTATTTTGACTTGGATTGTATCTGAATTCAGAATTAGAGTTAGGGATAAGAGTTTGTTTCTTATGATTTGGTGTAGATACGATCAATGATTGCGATGGAATCGGTGATTTGAAGTTGTGTGTCGATCTAAAGTCGTATAATTTGCTTGTATTTTTGTTGCAGGAGGCAAGAGAGAGTGGAGTTTCTGTATGATTCAGGATTAGCTGTAGGGAAAGGGAGTGCGAGTAGTTCAGGTCATGGTGTTTCGTTTCAGAAAGAAGAGCAGCCTTTAGCCAAAGATAAGTTTTCTTTGATTCTTTGTAGATTTAGGTGCATGATTCTTTGTGAGCATCCAAACCGCTGCCATACATCTCCATCTCTCTATATTTGATTTATCCATTTGTTAAATGCTTTACTTGCTTTGATGAGTGATTCAATTTTAGGATGAAATTGGAGAATTATTGTGTAGCTACCTTTGATTTTAGGATTTGTTGTTGTTGTTCAATTCCTTTGTTCTGGTCTCAGGAGACCTCACGCTTGAATATCAAACCTGATATTATATGTATGATCTTTGTTCTCCAACATAATATGTTCTTATCAATTCTGTTTTTTTTTTGTTCACTTCTGCATTGCTTTTTGTACTAATCTTTCTTATCTGTGTAAAGTGTCAGCGGGAACATGATTAATTTGGTTTATGGGTCTTTGGTTCTGCATTGCTTTTGCATTGCTTTTTGTACTGATCTTTCTTATCAATTTGGTTTATGGTTCTGGTTTATGGGTCTTCGGTTCTCTCAAAAGTGTCAAAACCGAGTAGTTAAGAACATGATTAATTCCTTTGTTTTGTTTGCTTTTGCAGGTTTCAAGGAACATTGATGTACTCTATGGTTTGGTAGTTGAGGGGTGAAGCAGGAGGAGAAGTAAAAGCAAATGCAGATATGCATCAAGGTTAGTAGTTTTGTCTTAAATATTGACATTGTTCAAAGTCCCATCGGTTTATTAGTGTGGCTTTTGCTTGGTGTTAGTTTTAGGGTTTAGGTTAGGTTTGATAAATGCTTTGTCCTTTTTTCTTAAAACTAATTGAATGCTTTAAAATAGTAGTTAAGTTTGTCACTTCTGTTTCTTAAAACTAATTGAATGCTTGTCTTCAAACTTTGTCTATAAATTAAAACAAAACTCTACAATTACTTAACACAAAAACACACTTAAACTATTTTGCTTTCATTCCTCTTTAAACACAAACCAGAGCACTAGTATTTTCTCATGGATTCTATGAATCCAATTGACTACTCTTCTGGTTTCATAAAACTTCTAAACAGTCAACAAGTACACATTTCTGAAACTTTTCCCTCAAAAGTGCCCCTTCAATCATCACAAATTCAAGAGTTTAGCACCCAATGCAGTGATGATCCAAGTCCACCAGTTGAGAAGACACGTAAGGGGCGTAGAGAAACTAGACCCAAATGGAAAACTGTTGAAGATAAAGCCCTCATCAGTGCATGGTTAAACACCAGCAAGGATGCTGTTGTATCGAATGGCCAAAAAGCAGCTGCGTTTTGGGAATGCATTGCCGATTATTACAACGCATGTAAAATAGTGGCTGGTTATCCAAAAAGAGAGCCGAACCATTGTAGGCTTAGATGGGTCAAGATAAATGACAACGTGTGCAAGTTTGTTGGAAGCTTTGAGGCTGCTACTCGTCTGAGAAAGAGTGGCCACAATGCGGACAATATTTTGAAAATGGCTTATGAAATCTTTGAGACCGACTACAAGGCCAAATTCAATCTTGAGCATGCATGGCTGGAGCTTCGGTTTGATCAGAAATGGTGTCCCAACACTGGAACAAAAGGAAATGGAAGCTCAAAAAAAAGCAAGATAAATGATGGTTCCACACCATCTTTAAGCAATGTAGCAGATGAAGCAATGGCTCGTCCTCCTGGTGTTAAGGCGTCAAAGGGCAAAGGTAAAGAGAGTGTGAGCAACACAAGTCCACTGCAAAAAGAAGGCAGTTCTATGTTGGAGCTTTCAGAAGTTTGGGAGATAAAGAAGAAGGACTTAGCTTTGAAAAAAGAAATTAAGCAGATGGGACTTCTAAAGCATCTCCTTGCTAGAGGAGACAAACTTTCAGAAATAGAAGAAGTTATGAAGAACAAGATCATTAGAGAATTGTATGAATGAATGAAGTTTCTGTTTCTTGTTACTTGTTTATGAATTTGCTTGTATTTCTGAATCGGATTGTGCTTGTTAGTTGTTCTGAATCTGTTCTGTTTCTGAAATCAATGTGTATTGAATTTGCTCATTTAAATTAATTTGCCTTGTTCTGAATCTGCATTCAAATCTGAAAAATAGATTAGTGTATCTGTTGTTATTGGTATCATTTACATGTTGGAGCTTTGGCATTGAACAGAGTTGTTGTGTTGTTGTGTTTAAATGTGTTTCACGTCCTCCTGCTCATTTAACAGAGTTGTTGTGTTGTTGTGTTGCAGGCTGTAGCAAGCAGGACAAGAAAAGGACAAGTGATTATTCTCATGTGAATAAGAAGAGGAGAAGAGATTATTCACATGTGAATAAGAAGAGGATAGAAGGAGACATGACAAGAAGAGGACAGAAGTAGGTGACAAGAAGAGATTGTTGAATGTGTTGGCTTATTAGTTTCACATGTGAATAAACATGTGTTGGCTTATTAGTTTCAACAGTTATAGATTATTAACTCGTGAATGTACTTTATTAACTCTGTTGAATCACATGTTTATTCTCTTTTCTCTATATAAAGAACACTTCTCCGAACACTACTCAAGCAATCTCTTTATATTTTCTCATCAAGCAATCTCTCCATCACAAATAGATTATCCATATTTTCTCCATTTCAAACAAAACACAAACACTTGTTTCTTCTATATATGGCATCTTCTTCTTATAATTTTTTGGAGGAAACCAGCGATGACGAATTTGATCAACAAATCGAACAAAAATTCGAGGAAGCATTACAGAAGGTTTTGAATGATTATGGCGATCATGAAAATGCAACCGCGTCGCAAAAGAAAAAACGAACTTATATTGAAAGACAACGCGAGGAATGACACAATCGCTTATGGAGTGATTATTTCAGTGAAGATGCAACTTACCCAGCTTCTACATTTCGACGTCGTTTTAGAATGAACAAACCATTGTTCATGCTTATTGTTCACCGACTCTCCAACAAAGTTCCGTATTTTCAACAAAGAAGAGATGCTACCGGAAGATTCGGTCTCTCAGGACTACAAAAGTGTACAACAGCAATTCGTATGATGGCATATGGTTGTGCGGCGGATGCGGTTGACGAATACCTTCGCCTCGGTGCTAGTACTGCGCTCCTATGCTTGGAAAATTTCGTGGAGGGAATAATATCTTTGTTCGGAGATGAGTATCTACGAAAAGCCACACCAACTGATCTTCAACGCCTACTCAGTATTGGAGAGCAACGCGGATTTCCCGGGATGGTAGGAAGCATCGATTGTATGCATTGGGAGTGGAAGAACTGTCCCACCGCTTGGAAAGGGCAATATACACGTGGATCTGGAAAGCCAACAATCGTTTTAGAGGCTGTAGCTTCACACGATCTATGGATTTGGCACGCATTTTTTGGACCTCCGGGTACCTTAAACGATATCAATGTTCTTGATCGCTCACCAGTTTTTGATGATGTATTAGAAGGCCGAGCTCCGGAAGTTAACTACGTTGTCAATGGACACCAGTATCATATGACTTACTATCTCACTGATGGTATTTATCCAAAATGGGCTACTTTTATCCAATCAATTCCACTTCCACAAGGTCCGAAAGCATCGCTATTTGCTACATACCAAGAATCGGTCCGAAAAGATGTCGAGCGTGCTTTTGGAGTCTTGCAATCTCGATTTGCCATTGTAAAAAATCTGGCCTTATTTGGGATAAGGTAAAAATTGGGAAGATTATGAGAGCATGTATCATATTACACAATATGATAGTAGAAGACGAACGAGCTCGACACACTCAGTTTGATGTATCAGGATTCCAACAAGGGGAAGAAAATAGCACTTTCCAAGTGGATTTGACGTATTTTACAGATATACCTACAAATCTCGGGAATATGATGGGCATTCGAAATCAAATTCGTGATAGAGATATGCATACACAATTAAAAACTGATTTGGTTAACCATATTTGGCAAAAATTTGGCAGAAGTGGAAATTCAAACAATTGAAAATTTATGATTTGCAAATTTATGTTTTAATTCATTTATGTAATCTATCTTTAAAATTTCATTAATATAATGTAATTTTGATTTTATAAAATTTTATATGTTTTTCAAATTTTATAAAAATAATTATAAAATAATATTTTTTATTTTTGAGAACTCCATTGGTGAGAACACCAATGGAGGAAACAAAGATTGAAAATTAATTAAAGTGTTTTTAAGTAACTTTATCATTAATTTAATACTAAAAAAATTATGAGAACACCATTTGAGAACACAACCAATGTACATGCCCTAAGTCACACTTTTTTTTAACAATATAATTTGTAAACAAACCTTAACGAACTATATTAAACCCGATGGGCTGAAACTTAAACGGATCTAAAACGGGTTTGATCTTAAATCGACCTAAACGGGTTTAATCTTAAACGGATCGGGTTTGATCTTAAACGGATCGGGTTTAAACGGGCTGGACCTTAATGGGCTTGGACTGCCCGTTTTAACATCACTAGTCATACGTATAGTTTAATTGTTTATTAGACTAATTCACAATTGCTTTATTTTGAAAACAGATTAACATGTCAATAATAACACAACCGAGGGGGGGGGGGTTATTCGTTTGGGAAAACTATGGATGTCTTAATATATATATATATATATATATATGACCACTAGAGGGCGAACTTAACTCGACTCTACTTGATGCTCATATTTTGATCAATTCCTCCGCCTTCCAGATCCGAGTGTGTGTGCATTCATAAGACACTATATGGTTATAATTGCCTACACAAAGAAGATCAAGTAAAAGAGAAGTCATGTCACTCGTCAGAGGCCCAAATTTAGAAAAGAAGATGAGCATGTCTCATTCCAAACAAGGCCAAGATGTGATTCAAAACCAAACTAATGTATAATGAGCTTTTAAAGGGTAAAGGAGCAGCCAATCTATATGGCATGAGGTTGTCGTGAATGATCTTTTGTCTCCAACTTTTTGATCAGCGATTCCCCCAGCCCCCTTCTTTATTGGAAACAATGAAAAATAAAAATGGATTTTAATAGAAAAATAGTTGAACTATATCTCAAGATCGGATGGATCAAGCCTACGTAGTTGTAGAGCTTTACAAACCAATTATAGTGTGCCTTCAATGGGCGCGATATGCATAACTGTTTTCGTGTGATCTATAGACTTGTGACTGATATAGCTTCGATCAGAACATGTCGAAATAATCATTTGGATGAGTGCAGTTAGTGTCTAGTCGGTTTTGTTAAACTCGGACAGTGGTTCGACTCATGAAATCAATTAAGAAGGTGAGCCACATCTTTTACGGTCCCATAATTAAATACACTTCGAAATGTTGTTCGTTTGGGTAGTCAAATATTTAGTCAATTTTTTCATAATCAATCCTTACAAAGCAATGTTTGAGACTTTGAATCTTTGACAGTAACAAAAAATTATATTTATATGTGTATATAATAAAAATTTACGTTTACACTTATATAAATATATATTACTAGGGATTGTCCACACGTTGCGTGTGGCTTAAAAATTAACATTAATAATTTCTACTTATTGATTATTTTTGTATTTGATATTATATAAATTTGGTATTTATAGTAAATAATTATCTATGTTATAAGACTAAGTATTTGTATCAAATTCTTTGACATATACAATGTTATATGACTTTAAAAGTTATGAAAATATTTAAAAACGTTTAAGTTCTAAATTTTTCCAATTAGACTTGTTGGGTTTAATAGCCCTCAAAGTCCTAAATCATTCTTCATGTTATGTTTTTTTATATTAAAGTTATTCTTTTGTGATTTTCTTAAATTTTAAAATCGCAATAACCTATAGAAAAGGCAAAAAAAAAATGACATGTTTACATAAAAATTATATTATAATTTACATAAAAATTACATAAATCTACAACAAACACTTAATTGTAACTTGTTATAATTAATTTAAATAAAAATTAACTATTTAATTGTTATAATTAATTACTAAAGTTATTAAAATACATTTAATTTTTCTTTTGTTTTTAATAAATAGTTTAAAAAGACAAATATCAAAAAATTAGATGATATATGCCAATCTTTCATAGCTTGAATTTTGAAAATCTTTGAAAACCTTACTATATTATTACTAGTTCTCATGCACCGCATCTACCCCATTCCACTGTAACTAGTAGGATACACACGTATAAAACTTTCATTAAATTACTACAATCATTGCTTGTTGAACCTGACACAAAACCATGGTTAAGTTAGTATTGTATATATGAGACCCCACTTCTCAACCATAGTTCAGTTAATTTCCATTATGCTAACCATAGTTAAAAATGATCATTGGAAGCTATAGTCATAAAATATCAAGTATCGAACAGTAAAAACATCACAAGAGACAAGAGGACGCATGACCACCGTTAAAACCAACACAGATGGTGGAGATCGAACTGTCTCTAACAAAAAAAAAAAAAAAAGATTTGCGAATATTATTAGCCAAAAACAGAACACAGAACGTGGTGAACGGATCAAGATGATGCATGTCACTCCCTCGTCTCGGTTCAACGGTGATTGCTCCTTGTATCGTCGCTGTATAGCCTGATCAGGATCACAACGGTCAAACATCTATAGATCTGATTAACCATCCGATCACAAACTCACAACAAGAAAGAAAAACGAAGATGAAGTACGTACCAGTCGTAGACCGTGGGAGAGTTAGGGTGAGAAGGCTTGTCAAAGAGGTTAGTGCCCATTCCTCTAGTTGCTATGTTACTTCCTGGATGAAACACACTCCTCCACACGTTCTCTTTACGTGCCGATCCCGGCGTCGTCGGAGTTCTTGGACTCCCCGCCGACGCCGGACTCGTTAGCACAGCCTTGCTGCTGCTACTTTCTCCTGCTCCTTTCAAAAATCACATATGGTTAAGTAACATGTCCGGTCCGAAGCATACACAAAGAGAAGAAATTATCGCATAAAGTCCATAACTATTTTGGTTACAAAAAATATAGACATGAGGTAATAGTTGATACAAATATATGTGTATACGGTATACCTTTGATGTCAATGGGTTGAGCGGTGATCTTATTGCGGAGGCGGCCAAGGCCATGCTCCGGCTTAGGTCCGGCAACAGTTTCATCCCACATCTTTGTTTTTCTTTTTTTGTGGTTGATTTAATAGTGAAGGATAGGAAGAGTGATGTACTTACTGACGGCTTCCTTCATCTCATTTATAGACCTATTATTTTAAATTATTTCTCAAAATATCTCTACGAAGTCGAGATTATATTTATCTCACCACTATAGACCTATTATTTTAAACTGCCTTCGTGCAGGACTTGCATCAACCTTGACAGTGAGTCCGAGAATCTTGGATTTTTTTTTTTTTTATTCTTCGAAAGGGTTTTAGGCTAATGGATTGCCAAAGGGGTCTTCTTGATCATCATGATGGACACTATCATCGTAAGAGGATATGTCCAGCATTCTTGGCTTAAGGTTTGGAGTATTTCTTTGAGCTTTGCTTTTTTGGATTTGGTTTTTTAGACGAGGAAGAAGAATGGGTAGGACTTGGTGGTTTGTGTTTAGGGGGCCTTTTTGGCTCTTGTTTAATCTGATTTGGTGTTAAGAGTGGGATAGACTTGGATAGGTTTTTGACCATAATATAATCTTGGTTGGATATATGGAAGAATTTCTGCATGTTGGCTAAAGAGCAACGGTCGAGATTATATTTATCCCACCATTTAACTTAGAATTCCTTTACTAAGGAATATGACATATCGGGTAGGGCTAGGATAAGGTTAAAATGCCACGAACAGATCCATGGTATATCCATATCTGCGTGGAATGTGATTTTGGTGTAAGGGCCAAGGGTTTGTTTGAGGTAATATGGGTAGGAGTTTTTGAGAATGGTTGGTGGATAAATTTGGTTGGAAGGTCCGAACCAATGCCACCACTCATTAAACCAACCTGGGATGTATTTAGGGAAGTGTTGGTCAAATGAAATAAACCAGGAATAGTCATATGGTCCTAGGTAAAGGAATCTAAAAAAGGCGTTTTGATAGTCTGTGTAAGAATACCCGGGAGGTTGGAATCCGGGTTGTGAGAAGGGTGTTGTGGTATGTAGGTGAAGTAAACCAAGGTCTTGAATAGAGGCTATGCGAAGTATTTTGCAAGTAGAATAGGAAATAAGGTTTGGGTTATTTTTGTCTGGGTAATGACTAATTTCGATAGATTTAGAGTCTACCAGAATATACTCATAAAATGTTCGGTTTTTGGTTATGTTGTCTTTTGGGTAGAGTGTATCTTGGTAATAGGTTCTGTTGGTGAAGGATTGTAGCTCTTTTAGGGTAATAGGTTTGACATAGTGTGTGGTCATAAGATGTTGCATTTGGGGTTTAAGGTAATATTTTGATTTAGCTGGAGGTTCGTGAGTAGGTTCAGAGGCTTGGCTTTTTTCAGTTACGGCCTTTGAGTAGGTTAAAGGAGGAAATTCGGCAAGGGCTGAATATTGATTTTGAATAGTCAAGGGCTTGCCTTGAAGATGAGGTTGATTCTTGACATAGTCCGATGCGGTCATCGGCTTTTTGTTTTTCTGGTTACTCATCTTGAATAGTTTGTTGAGTATCTGTAGTTTTACCCTGCAAATATTCTCTTGTTAGAAAATCTAGTAAATAATTATTTTCTCCTTTAATGTATTGAATATCAAAATCAAAGAGTGATAAAATAGCTTGTCATCTGGCAAAAAATTGTTTGGATACTAAATTTTTGAAATCTTTTCTTAAGATTTTTTTAGCGGACTTACAGTCAACTCTTAGTAAGAATTTCTTATTAATTAAGTTGTCTTGAAATTTTGATATGTAGTTAACTATAGAAAGAACTTCTTTTTTAACAGTTGAATAATTTATTATGTGGTCCTATCCAGACACCAGAGTGAAATCTAACTATGATTTCTTGACTAGATTCGGCTAATCTTTGTTTTAGAATGCCTCCATATCCGATTTCTGAAGCATCAGTTTCAACTACCATATGAGCTTCAGGGTTTGGTATAGTTAAACAAGGAAGGGTTTTAACCTTTTGTTTAATTTGTCGGACTAATTGAGTATGTTGATTGGTCCAAGGTTTTGGACTTTTTTGAAGTCGTTGAAATAGCGGTTGAATAGTTTTTCTAAGATTTGGTAGAAAATCTGAAACATAGTTTGGACATCCTAAAAATCTTTGTAATTGTGTTTTTTCCCTTAGTTCATCAGGGAATTTGTCTGCAAATTCTATTGATCTTGAAATAGGAGTAATAGTTCGTTGGTATATATTATGTCCTAAAAATCTAATTTGTGTTTTGAATAAAGACATTTTCTTAGCTAATACTACTAAGCCATGTCTTTTGACTATGTTTAAAAATGTATTTACATGATTGAAATGCTGATCTATAGACGTTGAATATAATAGCACATCATCAATGTATACAATAGTGAATTTTGAATATTGATTGAATATATCATTCATAATGTGTTGAAATTCAGATGGTGCATTTTTAAGACCAAAAAGCATTACATTCCATTGTAATGACCAAATGGTACTGTAAATGCAGTTTTGTATTTATCCTTTTCAGCTATTTGGATTTGCCTGAAATCCACTTTTCATGTCAAATTTTGAATATACTTTAGCATTATATAATCGTTTTAAAAATCTCTTTTATTTGGTATTGGATATCTAATCCATTGTAAATCATCGTTAAGTGGCTTATAATTGATTACTAATCGTGGTACGCCTCGTTCTTTTTCAGCTTGGTTATTTACATAGAAGGCCGAACAGCTCCAAAGAGATTTTGATGGCCTTATTAATTTTTTATTGAGTAAATTATTATTTTTTTTTTTACGAGTTTCTAATAATTCTTTATTCATTTGAATAGGTCTTGCTTTAGTTGGTATATTTCTTTCACTAAATTCTTTTATGTATGGAAGTTCAACAGTATGTTCTTTTTTTTCCCAAAAAGCATTTGGTAAATCCGAACATATTTGATTTAGTAAATCATTTTTGTTAGATTTTATCTTATCTTTTATATATAGCGTATTAAGTTGTTCTTCTATTTTTTTGTAGGTTATTTCTTCTTGTAAATGTTGAATATGACTTTGTTTTCCTTTTATCAAGTTTTTTGTTTTATGAATTGTATTATTTTGAAGACTTAGAATTTCCTGGTCTTCATGGGTGATAAAAAGTAAAATAATAGTTTTGTTCCTACTACTTTGGTTGATATACCTGTTTCGGTTACTTTAAATGGGTATATTTGAGTAAAAAATGGAGTTCCTATTTATTACTTCTTGAGTTAAGGTTTTGATTAGAATGAATTGGTTTGTAAAACAATAGCCTTGATTACATATTTTTGCACAAGGTAATTTATATTGTACTTTCAAATTACTACTATTAGCACCGCTTAATCTTTCGGTGGTTTGTTCATAATATTTAGTTGAAATAATACCCTCACGGATGCAGTTATAATCTGATCCAGTATCCATTAATACTATTATATTTATTTTAAAATCATGTCCTACATGTAGAGTAATATTCGTATACCATTTTTGATAACTAATTTTATTAATTATTTGAATATAGTCTTCAGTATTTTGTTCTTCTTCATTACCTTCTAAATTTTGATTACTTGATGATGCTTGAGTAATATGGTTTTTTGATTCGACTAAAGATAATCTTGCATCTATTTGTAATTGTTTAAGATATTGCTGATTAATAGTTAATTGTAATTTTTTAATCTGTGATTTTTTTGCTTAATTTCGTTTTGTAATTTTCCTGTTGATACTTGTTTAGATAAACTTTGAGTTGGATATTTTTCAAATATTTTATTGAGACTAAATGGTTATGAAAACGGGTTGGGTTATTTCATAAACAATGTATATTCTGGTAGACTCTGTATATTATTTTACCTTTACTCTTACAATTATCCGCGTATCGGTGAACTGTTCATTCTGTAAAATAAGATACAGAGTATATCTGAACAAGATGTACTCTAATAAAATATCAAGACATTCTATGAAACAAGCCTACCCTTTTTTTTTTAAAAACTGTTCAACATTGGACCCGAATTAACATTCCCATAAATGCTAATCCTCAATATCCAATCAAGACAAATCAATCCAGCGGAATAACAAAACTATTCAATAGTCAATAATTATCAAATAACCAACCGCAATTCAACCATTCCAAGTTCACAATCCAGCAACTTAACAAGTCTAGCAAAAGCATAAAACACCAAATTGGGACACTAGATCATCTCCTCTTCCTTGCCTTGATTCCACGATCACACTTTCTCTTTACCTGCATCACATGGTTATAAGAGATGCGTGAGTATTATCACAAAATACTCAGTGATGTGGTCATCCCATCTACTTGGCTATACACACAGGCAAAAGCAAAAGATACAATACCAGGATGAACAATCAACACGCATAACACAACAATCACACGAGAAATAATCAATACGCCAAACTGACGGTAAATCAAAATTATGTGTCGATCGCCTGCACAGAAACCGTCAACAAACACATCCAATAACACGAAATCATCCATATCAACAAGAATCAATCATCAAATCATCACACAAACGCATTATGATCCATTCATTTATCCAGATAAGCCATGGTCACGCACTTACCTTAGGAAAAAACGGTTATAACACGCGTTTCAAATTTCAGATTAAACCGAATTCGGTGGCTCTGGAAAGCTAAGACGGGGCTTTCCAATGATACCTAGATCGTCTTCTGGGTCCTTACAGAATGACGGGAAAACAGCCCGCAAGTTTGTTGCTCGGAACTGGAAACAGAAAATTCCAGTCTCAGAAAACATGAACGATACGTTGACATCTAAAGAACACAGAGAACGGAGATTACATCGGAAACCTATTCTGAAAACTAGAAAAAGAGAGATTTCCATAGACAGGCGGATCGTCTCCTAAGTCCTTCTGGTTCATCGGGAATCGTCCCTCGAAATGGACTGATCGCAGACTCAAAACTGCAGAAACATCTCTTAGTAAAATGACGATAACTCTCGGAATACTAATCCAAATGACAAACCGATTTCGCCCAAAGCTAGATACAAGAGTATAGAACTTACCCTAGAAGTTTCGCTCCAATCTGATTCGATCTTCCCAGCCGTTCGTCTCCCCTTCTAAAATCAGACATAACTGTTTTTCTCTCAAGAAGTCACTTCTCTCACAATTCTCTCTAACTCTTCTGATTTCGGCCAAAAAAGCCACAAAACACGATTCCCACGCTTATATAATGGAACCATAGGATTCCCTAAACGATCGTCAAACCGAACGATCAAAAACCGAACCAGACGGTTCAACTTCCACTTGCGTCGATCGACGCAACACCCAGAACCCGACTCTTCGCGAGTCCAAACATGTGTGTCGATCGACACACACACTGTGTCGATCGACGCACCACCAAAAATACACATTTTGGTTCACGGGCGTTACATTCTAGAAGACCAAGACTTATGCGAACCAACAGACAAGACAGGCGGGACCCACTTGAAGACTCACCTGAAGATGTCGGCACCAATCGATACAACAAAAAGTATCAGACAACCCTGACTCATCAATATCCTATGATAAGACATCCTCCAATCACAATTAAACAAGATAAAGTAGAAGCAATAATGAAGATTCATTCAGCCTACTATAAATACCCACTCTTGGGTTCACAAGACAGACACGAGCAATTTTACGCATCTCTCTACTTTCTCTCTCTAAAACTCTCTGATCAAGTTCTTATAATCTTTCAGTTTTATCTTTGTAATCTCAAAAGTTTTAAAGAACTTTATTTTCCAAAATCCTTGTACTCTTTACTTCTATTAAATAAAACTAAGTTTTAATCACGTCTTTGTATTTTAAACATACAAAACAAGTTTTATAATTTAAAATCAAAATACAAAAGCAATAAAAAAAATGGTATATAATTTTACAAAAAAAAAATGTGTATTCTTGTAGACTCTGTATCTTATTTTGTACATAATTTTGTATCTTATTACTTTATGTTGTTACTTGTATACGCCGGTTATATACAAAATAACATATAGAGTATATCTGTACAAGATGTACTCTCATAAAATATCAAAGAATTTCTAGAAGATCAAGACATACGCGGAGATAGGCGGGACCCACTTGAAGATCCACCTACAATGTCGGCACCAATTAGAACGCTACAACAAAAAGGGATCAGACAACCCTGACTCAACTCATCAAGACTGGACCCAAGACAAGACACGCACCAATCACAATTAAACACGGAAAAGCAAAAGACAAATAATCCAACAAAACTAATAATGTAGATTCGCTCACCTTCCCTATAAATACCTACCCTTGGGATCAGAAGGGGGACACGAGCACTTTTCTACAATCTCCTTCTCTCTCTAAAACCTCTAAAGCTTTCAAACAAATTTAAGTTTTAATTTTGTAATATTTTAAAATCTTATTTCTACAACCTTTGTAATTTTATCAATAAAAATCACAAATTTTTAATCATTGTTGGGGTCGGATTTCACCCGCTCAATGTTGAAGTCCAAAGTTATGCAAGCGCAGCGCATAGACACAAAATCGCATTAACGTACAGATGTTATATGATTCTCCCAAGTCATTTCCTAACTAGAAGATGAATTCTTTCTCCTTTCCTAAGTTTTCTCCGTCCAAGAAGGGAGATTTCTGAGTCCTCTCTACTCGCAGCAGAATTCAAGAGTGCAGAACCGGCGCCATACTAGCAAGGTCACAATGCCAGTGAGGTCACACTGCCAGTGAGGTCACACTGCCAGTGAGGTCACACTGCCAGCGAAGTCACACTGCCAGCGAAGACCAGTGCCAACAAAGTCCAGTGCCAGCGAAGAGCAGTGCCAACGAAGAGCAATGCCAGCGAAGACACAGTGCCAATGACGACACTGGCCACCAAAGACCTGCCAGTGTAAAGGTTCCTTGCGCTAAAGCCCGGTCCAATGGCGAGGCCCACTTTGACACAACCGACGTAAGGAAAAGGAAATCCGCGAAGACTTAGGAAAGTGAAGATTATCTTTAGGAAATATGTCTAGCCGACTTAGGGAGCTATATATATCAATGTACAAACCCTTGTAAAAGGGATCCGCAACTTTATTCATAAAAGCATATACAGCAATAACAAACGTTTCTCTTTGCTCATCGTTTCGTTCGTAGCTTAACCTAGAAATCTCTGTTTCCTCACAAAACCCTTACAAATCTAATTGTGCTTGTTTCGACTCCCACAATCATATACATCAATTAGTTTTTAAATATTTTAAAATAAAGTATTATATTTTAAATTAATAAAAAAAAATAATAATAAAAGTATATGGTATTCTTGGTTGATATTTGTGGTAGTCCGATGAATTATAATCATGTCACTTGCCATTTGTTTATAGAACACATCCAACTCTTTCTCTAATAAGAGTGATTTTTTCTGAGTTTCTACTTCTTCAATGAAGCCATCTTCGTCTTGTTTTTGTTTAATTTCTACATGGTTAAATATAGAATCTTGAGTAATTCTATCTAAAGCATTATCCCACCAATATTTTAATGCTCCATTAAAACCAGTAATTAATAAAACGCATGATTTATCCGGTAATTCTTTTGTTTTTTAAGCAATACTTGCCATTTCCATTTCTTGAAACAAATTTATCATTTAATATTCTGATCTATATTCCATTCATATAAACCGTCGCCAGTGTATACATTACTCGAATTTTATGGTGTTTTTCGAATAATAAATCTAGTGGAGTATGTCGTGGATAATAAACTTTATTAGACTTCATTATTTTATATTTTATCGGATTAATTTCTTGATTTTCACTTTCTGATTGTATAAATATTTGAAAAGATTCATTATCATATTCGTCTATATAGTAATTCCTTTACCTCTGTCTAGTCTATCTAGTCATTTTCAGAAAAATTTGACTTGTCTATTTATTGGTTTAAAGATTGGTGAGGTTACAGATGAAAAGGGATGTTGAATACTTTGGTTACACTGATCCAATTTGTTGTTTTCATTAGTATTTAGTTTATTATCTATGTTGTCTTCTTGTTTAGAAATCGTATATAATAATTGAATTTGGTAATTATTTTGTTGATATATTGATTTAATGGCGTGTAAAATAAATTTGAAGAAATTAAATTATTATCTTCACTTGCTTTAGAAAAAATATAAACAAAAGAAATTCAATTATTTTCATTTTGGACTTACTCAAATAGCAATTAAACTTTTTATCAAGAACCGATTGATTCTTTAATATGTTATTAAGAGATAAAACCCTATTAAAATTTGAGGATTCGCTTCTTTAAGCGGTCCAATATAATTTATGCAACGGAGCAATTTATTTGAATACGCAATTTATGCAACGGAGTAATACGCAATACTTTAGTATTAACTGTTCACTTACCAAATATTAATTTTCAAAATGAACGACATGGAAATCTATTACTTTACCGAATTTATTTTAAACAATCAACTTCTGAATTTAACCCAAGGTGTTTATTACAGGATGATAAAAGAAAAACAACAATTTTAGCGGTTCATAGACACCCCAACAGCTACATAGACACCTAAACTATTAAATTGAAATGAAATAACTATTCCAAATCAATGGAAAATTAAAATTACTCACCTTCCTAGAAACTTTGAACAAAAAATATTTTAAGAATATTTGAACAAAGAGATGAGAAAATATTATTACAATTCGGATCATACAGAGAACCACTTCCACCTAGAATTAGTTCATATCATTCAGGAGCTTTCTTTTATGAATATCGTACTAGTCAATCTAGTGCACATTCAGAAACAGAAAGCATAAACAAGAATACTAGACAAGACAATTCAATTAAATTTAAAGCACCAATAGCAGAACCTGAAGAAAACATGTATCCAACGTTTCCTACACCATCAGACTTTAAATCTATAAATGTCATGAAAATAATAATATGAAATTGATAAACAATATATCAAAGAAGACTTTTACTCAAAAGAAAATCGCAATTGGTATTTCAAAATATTCTCTAGACAAACAACTACTGAATTTAGAGAAAATGGTATAATTGTATGATATTAAAAGAAATAAACATCCCATTTTTCATATGGTTTGAAAGATACTCAATCGTACATAATATCAGATATCCCTTTAAAACAATTAATACTAATTCATCTTTAAGCCAAGTATGTGAACAAGTAGATGATAGCAGAATTAAATCGAGTCATCCACCATTAAAAGATTAAAAATAAATACTTCTAATCGACAAATTCTAGCCACACCTTTCAAAATCGGAGCAAATAAGGATGATAAAGACCCATTAATTTTACACGCCATTAAATCAATATATCAACAAAATAATTACCAAAGTCAATTATTATATACGATTTCTAAACAAGTAGACAACATAGATAATAAACTAAATACTAATGAAAACAACAAATTGGATCAGTGTAACCAAAGTATTCAACATCCCTTTTCATTTGTAACCTCACCAATCTTTAAACCAATAAATAGACAAGTCAAATTTTTCTGAAAATAAAATTTTAAAATCAATTGCAACTAGACTAGATAGACTAGACAGAGGTCTGATACCATAAATTTTTCTTCTTTTGTTATATTTTGAATTTTAATAATTTATAAAGTATGTTTAAAATTTATATAAAGTATTTGTTAAAACTTATAAATTTATTGATTCTCCTGAATATAAATACAAGTTTTTGAAATTATACCTTTTAAAGAGAGTACAAAATAAGACTTGAAGACTTTAAAAGATTGCAAAGAAATTTAGAGTGAGATTGTAGAGAGAGGTTGTGAAAATTGCTCGTGTCCTGCTTCTGAACCCGAGAGTGGGTATTTATAGGGGAGCAGGCGAATCTTGAATTATTGCTTCAATGACTTTTGCGTATTCACTTTATTTCGTGCTTGCTTCTGATTGGTTTGTTGTTTGACTTTAGTCTAAAGTTGATAAGGTGAGTCGGAGTTGTCTGTCTCTTTTTGCTGTAAGGCTGTGATTGGTGCCGACATTGCAGCTGGGTCTTCTAGTGGGTCTTGAGGTGGGTCCCGCCTGTCGGGTGTCACTAGAAAGTGGGGCCCGCCTGTAATATTTTGAATATCTTGGGATAGTAGTTTTTAGAGTACATCTTGTTCAGATAGACTCTGTATTTTATTTTATCTTAACCGGCTTATCCGGTGTTCATAATATAATAAGTTTTAAATTAATATATAGAGTCTACCAGAATATACATGTTTTGGAAAATGAGAAATTGTACGACTATATAGAATATTATTGGCTTTTTTTTTATATATATATACAGGTGAAGATGCCCGGAAGTAATTGAGGCAGGAAGGTGACTTGCCAACGGTCTTACGGCCTAACAGCGAGGACTTGCGGCCTGGAACATCATCCTTGTCATGAGTCAATTAAACCGGTTTTGTTTTTTTTTTTTTTTTGAATTTTAATTATTCTTGCATATCTTCAAAGGGATCTTGAGCTAAAGCCGCCAAAAGGGGCGTTGGGATCCGGTGGAGTATCATCTTGATTAATACTGTATTCTTCGTCGGAAGAAGCAAGGAGTTCTTGACTAAGCGTTTGAAGGGCTTTTTTCAGTTTTGCTTTTTTTTTTTATTTTTTTTTTGGAAGAGGTTGAGCTATTGGATTTGTTGGGCTAGGGGTGTGGAAGGGTATGGTGATTGGTGGTATTTGATTAAGTTGACTAGGTGTCAACAAAGGAATAGCTTTGGAAACACTCTTGACTAGAAGTTGGTCTTGGCGAGCGTTGCCAAAGAATTTGGTGATGTTGATTAGAGAGCAACGGTCGGAGATTAAATTTATCCCACCATTTGACGCGATATTCTTTGATTAAAGAGTATGGCATATCGGGTAAGGCTTGGATAAGGTTGAAATGCCATGAACAAATCCAGGGGAGGCCCATATAAGCGTGAAAGAGAATTTTTGGATAGGGGCCAATGGTTTTCTTTGGAATATATTTGAGGAAGTAAGGATAGGCGGTTTTGAGTAAGTCAGTTGGGTAAATCTGATCGTATGGTCCAAACCAGTGCCACCATTCATAAAACCATCCTGGGATATAGGTATCGAACTTTTGATCGAAGGTGAGAAACCAGGAGTGGTCATAAGGGCGTAGGTATAGAAAACGGAACCAAGCATTTTGATAATCGGTATAGGTATAGCCGGGTATTGCAAATCCGAGTTGAGAAAAGGGTTTTGTAGTATGGAGATGTTGAAATCCTAGGTCTTGTAAAGGAGCTATGCGAAGTATTTTACAGGTGGAGTAAGAAATGAGGTTTGGGTTTGTTTTATCAGGGTAATGAGTAACTTCGATAGATCTAGAGTCTACCAGAATATACTCATAGAAGGTACAGTTTTTGGTTACATTATCGGTTGGATAGAGGCAATCTTCGTAGAAGATTCGGCTGGTAAAGTTCTGGAGTTCTTTGAGCTTAATAGGCTCAGGGTAATGGGTAGTGTATAGGTGTTGTTTTTGTGGTTTTAAGATGTATAGTGATTTTTGAGGAGGTGTTTGAGTAGGTTGAGAGGCCTGGCCTTTATCGGCGGTGACGGCCTTTGAGTAGGATAAGGGGGGAAATTCAGCGAGAGTTGAATATTGGTTTTGAATAGTAAGGGGTTTACCCTGGAGATGTGGTTGGTTTTGAATATAATCTGATGCGGTCATCGATTTCTTTTGCTTTTGATCTGTCATCTTGATTATGTTGTTGGATATCCGTAATTTTGCCCTGCAAATATTCTCTGGTTAGAAAATCGGGTAAAGAATTGTTTTCTCCTTTAATGTATTGAATATCGAAATCAAAGACAGATAAAATAGCTTGCCATCTGGCAAATATTTGTTTGGATACTAAATTTTTAACATCTTTTTTAAGAATCTCTTTGGCGGACTTACAGTCAACGCGTAATAAAAAATTTTTGTTTATAAGATCATCTTGGAATTTGGAAATGCAATTAACAATAGAAAGGACTTCCTTTTTTACGGTTGAATAATTCCTTTGGGGTCCAATCCAGACTCCTGAGTGAAATCTGACTATATTTTCGTGGCTAGATTCACTTAGTTTTTGTTTTAATATGCCTCCATAACCTAATTCTGAAGCATCCGTTTCGACAATCATATCGGCTTCAGGGTTTGGTAAAGTAAGACATGGAAGGGTTTTAACCCTTTCTTTAATTTGTTGAACTAATGTTGTGTGTTGGCTTGTCCAAGGTTTTGGATTTTTTTGAAGTCTTTGGAATAAGGGTTGTATAGTTTTTCTAAGATTAGGAAGGAAGTCTGAAACATAGTTTAGACATCCTAAAAATCTTTGTAATTGGGTTTTTTCCCGTAATTCATCAGAAAATTTATCTGCAAATTCTATTGATCTTGAAATAGGTGTCATTGTTCCTTGATATATGTTGTGTCCTAAAAATCTTATTTTAGTTTGAAATAGAGACATTTGCTTAGCTGATACAACTAAGCCATGTTTTTTTACTATATTGAGAAATGTATTCAAGTGATTAAAATGTTGATCTATGGAGGTTGAGTATACTAATACATCGTCAATGTATACAATAGTCAATTTTGAATATTGGTTGAATATATCATTCATAATTTGTTGGAATTCGGATGGTGCATTTTTGAGACCGAATGGCATTACGTTCCATTCGTAATGGCCAAAAGGTACTGTAAATGCAGTTTTATACTTATTTTTTTCTGTTATCTGGATCTGCCAGAATCCGCTTTTCATATCAAATTTTGAGTATATTTTTGCATTATATAATCTTTTAAGTAAATCTCTTTTATTAGGTATAGGATATCTAATCCATTGTAATACATCATTAAGAGGTTTGTAATTAATGACTAATCGTGGTACTCCACGTTCCTTTTCAGCTTGATTATTAACATAAAAGGCCGAACAACTCCAAGGTGATTTGGATGGCCTGATTAGTTTTTTCTTGAGTAAATCATTAATTTCTTGTTTACAGGTTTCTAACAATTCCTTATTCATTTGAATAGGTCGTGCTTTGGTTGGTATATTTCTTTCATTAAATTCTGGTATATAGGGAAGTTCAACTGTGTGTTGTCTTCTATCCCAAAATGCGTTTGGTAATTCGGAACATATTTGGCTTAATAAATTATTTTTGATTATTTTTATTTTATCTTTTATATATTGCGTATTAAGTTGTTCTTCTATTTTTTTGTAGGATATTTCTTCTTGTAATTGTTGAATATGACTTTGTTTTCTTTTTATTAAATTAATTGTTTTATGGATAGTATTTTGTTGAAGGCTAAGAATTTCTTTAGTTTTCATAGGGGATAAGAAATTGAATAATAGCTTTGTTCCTACTATCTTGGTTGAAATTCCTATTTCTGTGACTTTAAATGGATAAATTTGAGTAAAGAATGAGTTTCCTAATATAACCTCTTGAGTTAGGTTTTTTACTAGAATGAATTGATTTTTGAAACAATAACCTTGATTGCATATTTTTGCGCATGGTAATTTGTATTGTACCTTTAAATTACTACCATTAGCACCGCTTAATTTTTCGGTGGTTTTTTCATAGTACTTAATTGGAATAACGCCTTCACGGATACAGTTATAATCAGCACCGGTATCCATTAATGCAATCACGTTTAGTTTAAAGTCGTGTCCTATGTGTAAAGTAATAGTTGTATACCATTTTTGATAGTTGATCTTATTAATTATTTGAATATATTCTTCGTTATCTGGAGCCTCGTTATTTTCTTTAATTTCTAGGTTCTGATTACTTGAGGATGCTTTAGAACAATTATTTGCTGCTTCTATTAGGGATAATCTTGCATCCATTTGTAACTATTTAAGATCTTGTTGATTAATGGTTAATTGTAATTCTTTTATTTGGGATTTTATTTGTTTAATTTCTTTTTGCAGATCTCCCGTAGAGACTTGTTTAAATAAACTTTAAGTTGGATATTTTTCGAATATTTTATTGAGGCTGAATGGTTGTGGTGTAGATATCTGATTTTCTTGATCTATTATATCTTTTAATTTGATTAAATATTCTTTTTTAATTTCTGGATCATCTATTTTATCTATAATATCTAGTAAAAACAGTTTATCACTATTTCTGGTTATTACATTGATTATTTTGCAATTGCATAAATTGTCAGATAATTCTTCTGATTCTTTAGAAGAATCGCTTGAATTTCCTATTTCATTTATCGAGTATTCACTATCGGATTCTTGTGTTGACTCAGAATCTGATATCAATAGTTTAGTTAATTTTTTTTGAATATCTGGTTGGTCTTGGAATATTTCATTTATTTTCTTTTTCATTTTACATTCTGTGGATCTGTGTCCAGATCTTTTGCAATTCCAGCATACTATCTTTTGTTTATTTGATGGGTTAAATTTTTTATTTTTAGGGTATTTTCGATTTTTCGAGTAATTTTGATTAAATGGTTTTTTGCTAAAATTCTTATTTTTATTGTAATATTCTATTTGATTAGGTCTTCTATGTCTATGTTTTATTCGCTTGGCTCTAGATGGTGGATTAAATTCTTGATAACCATATTGTTCACAAAATGAACCCATGGTTACTTTAAATTTGAATTTATCATTTCGTTTTTTATCTTTTTGTTCCTGACATATTGATAATCCTATTTTTTTAACAAACGCGAATAATTGACCGTATGTAATAGTATCCCAGGGGACAGATTGTCCTCCAGAAATTTCTTTTAATTTGATTATTACTTTTTCTGCAAAGAAAGTTGGTAATCCTGCGATAAATCTTTCTTTCCAAAAAGCTTGATTACAGTCATTTCGTTGAAATATATTAGCTATAAAAATATCTTTATACCATTTAAAATCTTCTAGTGTTGGACATCTTAGATTGGTTAAAACTATTTTTTTTACTTTCTAGTTCTTCGGCGGGATTGCCAATAAAATGCATCATTATAGTATGAACTAATACTTCTACAGCATTTTCTTTTTCTGTTATAAATCCTTTATCATCTTGAGTTCTTTCTATTTCTTTATGATTAACTATAGAAACTTGAGTATATGCATCGAGGGAATTATCCCACCAATATTTTAATGCTCCTGTAAATCCTGCTACTATCATAACGCATGCTTCTCTATCGGTTAATTTATTATTAGCTGCTTTGAATGCGGCAGATGCCATACCCATTTCTTGTAATAGATTCATTATTTCATATTCAGAACGTCCATCGATATTCCATTCGTATATACCATTTCCTGTATATACTTGATGAGAATATTTATGGTGTTCTTCAAATAATAAGTCTGGTGTAGTATGTCTTGGATAATATGGCTTGTTAGATCTTAGTCTGTTTTTTATTCTATTGATTTCTTGGATATCATTTTCTGATTGTATATAGGTTTGAATAGATTCATTGTCATTTTCATCTATTATATTAATACATTTTCCTTTATTGAGTTTATCTAATCTATTAGCTATAGATTTTAAAATCTCATTTTCACCGAACTTTATTTGTCCATTAATAGGTTTGAATATTGGGGGTGATATAGATGAGAAAGGGTGTTGTATAGTATGAGTTGTATTATCCTTTTCATTTATCTTATTGTCTATATGATCTACTTGTTTGGAAATTATATGTAGTAATTGGCTTTGATAATTATTTTGTTGATAGATTTCTTTTATATCCTGCATAATTACTGGGTCTTTGTCTTCTCTATTAGCTCCAGTTTTCAAAGGCGTGGCAACAATTGCTCTATTAGAGGTATTTAATTTTATATCTCTTAGAGGTGGATGCACTGTCTTGGTTTTACTACCATCTACCATTTCCCATACATGAGTTAGAGATGAACTAGTGTTGATTGATCTAAATGGGTACTCTATGTTATGAGTTATTGAATATGTTTCAAACCAGGTGAAAAATGGAATATTAATTTCTTTTAGTATCATGCAGTTATACCATTTTTCTCTAAATTCGATTGTTTGTTGCTTAGAGTATTTTTGAAAATACCAATTTCGTTTTGCCTCATTATTTTTTGAATAAAAATCTTCTTTAATATATTGTTTATCAATTTCATATTCTTTTGTAATAATATTTATTGATTTGAAATCAGATGGGGTTGGAGATGTTGGATATCTAATTTGATTTGGTTCGGCTATTGGCACCTCAAATTTAATTGTATTATCTTGCTTAATGTTTTGATTTACACTTTCTGTTTCGGAATCAGTACTAGGTTGACCAGTACGAAATTCAGAGAAAGAAGCTCTAGAATTGGAATAATATGAGCTAATTCTTTGTGGAATTGGTTCTCTAAACGATCCGAATTGTAGTAATATTTTTCCATCTCTTTGTTCAATTATTCTTGATATATTTTTCTGCTCAAATTTTCTAGGTGGTTGAGTAATATCGATTTTCCATTGTTCTGCAATGGTTATTTCGTTCCAGTTCAATTGCTTAGGTGTATAGGTAGCTGTTGGAATATCTTTACTATATACTGCTAGAATAGTAGTTTCTCCTTTATTATCTTGTAATAAACATCTGGGGTTAAACTCAGATGTTAGATTTTTTAAAGTATATCCGGTATAGCAGTAGATAGCCATGTCTTTCATTTTGGAATTTTATTTCAGGTAGGTGAACATATAATACTAGGGTATTGAGTATTGTTGGATCATGTAAATTTACTTGATAATTAGAAGCGCAATTAAAATATATTGCTCTGTTGCATAAATTTGATTGGACAGCTCCTAATAAAGAGTCCTCAAATTTTAATTGAGTTTTGTCTCGTAATAGCATAAGGATGGGCGAGTCTATTTCTGTTCTAGATAAAAGTTTAATAGCAATTTGTGTAAGTCCAAAATGAATATAATTAAATCCTTTTTGTTTATACTTGTCAAGTGCTAGTGATGATAATAACTTAATTTCTTCGAATTCATTTTGAAGTGGTAAGGTCTGTTCGTGTTCTTTTATTGAATATGCTAAAATCAAAAGTTCCAATTTGGTATATATTGTCTGGGTTGATATGGGGTAATTGGTCTTTTGATATTTCTTGATTAAAAGATGTTATTTTAGTCATGATTTCTCTTGACTTAATTGTTGTATGAGATGCTGAAGTAGAAGCATGCTTTGATCTAAAAAGTTTTCTAAACGAAGATGCCATGATTTAATTTTTAAATTAAACGCATATTGAGAGAGACGCTAACCTTTTTCTTGTTAACACAACTGCGGCTTGCCAACGGACTTACGGCCTGATCATAGGACTTGCAGCCTGGAACACCAACAGTGACAGTGTTTTTAAAAAAGGTAGGATCTATTTCATAAGTCTTAATCTAAAAAGGATCACGAAAACTTGGTTTTGAAAACTTTTAAGAAAACTTTGCAAATGTTTGCATTGGTTTATTAAAAGTCTGTATGAGATTGATTTAGTCTGATACCATAAATTTTTCTTCTTTTGTTATATTTTGAATTTTAATAATTAATAAAGTATGTTTAAAATTTATACAAAATATTTGTTAAAACTTGTAAATTTATTGATTCTCCTGAATATAAATACAAGTTTTTGAAATTATACCTTTTAAAGAGAGTACAAAATAAGACTTGAAGACTTTAAAAGATTGCAAAGAAATTTAGAGTGAGATTGCAGAGAGAGGTTGTGAAAATTACTCGTGTCCTGCTTCTGAATCCGAGAATGGGTATTTATAGGGGAGCAGGCGAATCTTGAATTATTGCTTCAATGACTTTTGCGTATTCACTTTATTTCGTGCTTGCTTCTGATTGGTTTGTTGTTTGACTTTAGTCTAAAGTTGATAGGGTGAGTCAGAGTTGTCTGTCTCTTTTTGCTGTAAGGCTGTGATTGGTGCCGACATTGCAGCTGGGTCTTCTAGTTGGTCTTGAGGTGGGTCCCGCCTGTCGGGTGTCACTGTCTTCTAGAAAGTGGGGCCCGCCTGTAATGTTTTGAATATTTTGGAATACTAGTTTTTAGAGTACATCTTGTTCAGATATACTCTGTATTTTATTTTATCTTAACCGGCTTCTCCGGTGTTCATAATATAAAAAGTTTTAAATTAATGTACAGAGTCAACTTACTCAAATACCACCAATCACCATACCCTCCCACACCCCTAGCCCAACAAAATCCAATAGCTCAACCTCTTCCCAAAAAAATAAAAAAAAAGGCAAAACTGAAAAAAGCCCTTCAAACGCTTAGTCAAGAACTCCTTATTTCTTCCGACGAAGAAGACAGTATTAATCAAGATGATACTCCACCGGATCCCAACGCCCCTTTTGGCGGCCCTTTAGCTCAAGATCCCTTTGAGGATATGCAAGAATAATTAAAATTCAAAAAAAAAAAAAAGCCAATAATATTCTATATAGTCGTACAACTTCTCATTTTCCAAAACATGTATATTCTGGTAAACTATGTATATTAATTTAAAACTTATTATATTATGAACACCGGATAAGCCGGTTAAGATAAAATAAAATACAGAGTATATCTGAACAAGATGTACTCTAAAAACTAGTATTCCAAAATATTCAAAACATTACAGGCGGGCCCCACTTTCTAGAAGACAGTGACACCCGATAGGCGGGACCCACCTCAAGACCAACTAGAAGACCCAGCTGCAATGTCGGCACCAATCACAGCCTTGCAGCAAAAAGAGACAGACAACTCTGACTCACCCTATCAACTTTAGACTAAAGTCAAACAACAAACCAATCAGAAGCAAGCACGAAATAAAGTGAATATGCAAAAGTCATTGAAGCAATAATTCAAGATTCGCCTGCTCCCCTATAAATACCCACTCTCGGGTTCAGAAGCAGGACACGAGCAATTTTCACAACCTCTCTCTCCAATCTCACTCTAAATTTCTTTGCAATCTTTTAAAGTCTTCAAGTCTTATTTTGTACTCTCTTTAAAAGGTATAATTTCAAAAACTTGTATTTATATTCAGGTGAATCAATAAATTTACAAGTTTTAACAAATACTTTGTATAAATTTTAAACATACTTTATAAATTATTAAAATTTAAAATATAACAAAAGAAGAAAAGTTTATGGTATCAGACTAAATCAATCTCATACAGACTTTTAATAAACCAATGCAAACATTTGCAAAGTTTTCTTAAAAGTTTTCAAAACCAAGTTTTCGTGATCCTTTTTAGATTAAGACTTATGAAATAGATCCTACCTTTTTTAAAAACACTGTCACTGTTGGTGTTCCAGGCTGCAAGTCCTATGATCAGGCCGTAAGTCCGTTGGCAAGCCGCAGTTGTGTCAACAAGAAAAAGGTTAGCGTCTCTCTCAATATGCGTTTAATTTAGAAATTAAATCATGGCATCTTCGTTTAGAAAACTTTTTAGATCAAAGCATGCCTCTACTTCAGCATCTCATACAACAATTAATTCAAGAGAAATCATGACTAAAATAACATATTTTAATCAAGAAATATCAAAAGACCAATTACCCCATATCAACCCAGACAATATATACCAAATTGGAACTTTTGATTTTAGCATATTCAATAAAAGAACACGAACAGACCTTACCACTTCAAAATGAATTCGAAGAAATTAAGTTATTATCATCACTAGCACTTGACAAGTATAAACAAAAAGGATTTAATTATATTCATTTTGGACTTATACAAATTGCTATTAAACCTTTATCTAGAACAGAAATAGACTCACCCATCCTTATGCTATTACGAGACAAAACTCAATTAAAATTTGAGGACTCCTTATTAGGAGCTGTCCAATCAAATTTATGCAACGGAGCAGTATATTTTAATTGCGCTCCTAATTATCAAGTAAGTTTACATGATCCAACAATACTCAATACCCTAGTATTAAATGTTCACCTACCTGAATTAAAATTCCAAAATGAAAGACATGGCTATCTACTGCTATACCGGATATACTTTAAACAATCAACATCTGAGTTTAACCCCAGATGTTTATTACAAGATGATAAAGGAGAAACTACTATTCTAGCAGTACATAGTAAAGATACTCCAACATCTACCTATACACCTAAGCAATTGAACTGGAACGAAATAATTATTCCAGAACAATGGAAAATTGATATTACTCAACCACCTAGAAACTTTGAGCAGAAAAATATATCAAGAATAATTGAACAAAGAGATGAAAAAATATTACTACAATTCGGATCGTTTAGAGAACCAATTCCACCAAGAATTAGCTTATATTATTCCAATTCTAGAGTTTCTTTCTCTGAATTTCGTACTGGTCAACCTAGTACTGATTCCGAAACAGAAAGTGTAAATCAAAACATTAAGCAAGATAATACAATTAAATTTGAGGCGCCAATAGCCGAACCAAATCAAATTAGATATCCAACATCTCCAATCCCATCTGATTTCAAATCAATAAATATTATTACAAAAGAATATGAAATTGATAAACAATATATTAAAGAAGATTTTTATTCAAAAAATAATGAGGCAAAACGAAATTGGTATTTTCAAAAATACTCTAAGCAACAAACAATCGAATTTAGAGAAAAATGGTATAACTGCATGATATCAAAAGAAATTAATATTCCATTTTTCACATGGTTTGAAACATATTCAATAACTCATAACATAGAGTATCCATTTAGATCAATCAACACTAGTTCATCTCTTACTCAGGTATGGGAAATGATAGATGGTAGTAAAACCAAGACAGTGCATCCACCTCTAAGAGATATAAAATTAAATACCTCTAATAGAGCAATTGTAGCCACGCCTTTTAAAACTGGAGCTAATAGAGAAGACAAAGACCCAGTAATTATGCAGGATATAAAAGAAATCTATCAACAAAATAATTATCAAAGCCAATTACTACATATAATTTCCAAACAAGTAGCTCATATAAACAATAAGATAAATGAAAAGGATAATACAACTCATACTATACAACACCCTTTCTCATCTATATCACCCCCAATATTCAAACCTATTAATGGACAAATAAAGTTCGGTGAAAATGAGATTTTAAAATCTATAGCTAATAGATTAGATAAACTCGATAAAGGAAAAGGTATTAATATAATAGATGAAAATGACAATGAATCTATTCAAACCTCTATACAATCAGAAAATGATATCCAAGAAATCAATAGAATAAAAAACAGACTAAGATCTAACAAGCCATATTATCCAAGACATACTGCACCAGACTTATTATTTTAAGAACACCATAAATATTCTCATCAAGTATATACAGGAAATGGTATATACGAATGGAATATCGATGGACGTTCTGAATATGAAATAATGAATCTATTACAAGAAATGGGTATGGCATCTGCCGCATTCAAAGCAGCTAACAATAAATTAACCGATAGAGAAGCATGCGTTATGATAGTAGCAGGATTTACAGGAGCATTAAAATATTGGTGGGATAATTCCCTCGATGCATATACTCAAGTTTCTATAGTTAATCATAAAGAAATAGAAAGAACTCAAGATGATAAAGGATTTATAACAGAAAAAGAAAATGCTGTAGAAGTATTAGTTCATACTATAATGATGCATTTTATTGGCAATCCCGCCGAAGAACTCGAAAGTAAAAAAATAGTTTTAACCAATCTAAGATGTCCAACACTAGAAGATTTTAAATGGTATAAAGATATTTTTATAACTAATATATTTCAATGAAATGACTGTAATCAAGCTTTCTGGAAAGAAAGATTTATCGCAGGATTACCAACTTTCTTTGCAGAAAAAGTAATAATCAAATTAAAAAAAATTTCTGGAGGACAACCTTTCCCCTGGGATACTATTACATACGGTGAATTATTCGCGTTTGTTAAAAAAATAGGATTATCAATATGTCAGAAACAAAAAGATAAAAAACGAAATGATAAATTCAAATTTAAAGTAATCATGGGTTCATTTTGTGAAAAATATGGTTATCAAGAATTTAATCCACCATCTAGAGCCAAGCGAATAAAACATAGACATAGAAGACCTAATCAAATAGAATATTACAATAAAAATAAGAATTTTAGCAAAAAACCATTTAATCAAAATTACTCGAAAAATCGACAATACCCTAAAAGTAAAAAATTTAACCCATCAAATAAACAAAAGATATTATGCTGGAATTGTAAAAGACCTGGACACAGATTCACAGAATGTAAAATGAAAAAGAAAATAAATGAAATATTCCAAGACCAACCAGATATTCAAGAAAAATTAACTAAACTATTGATATCAGATTCTGAATCAACACAAGAATCCGATAGTGAATACTCGATAAATGAAATAGAAAATTCAAGCGATTCTTCTAAAGAATCACAAGAATTATCTGACAATTTATGCAATTGCAAAATAATCAATGTAATAACCAGAAATAGTGATAAACAGTTTTTACTAGATATTATAGATAAAATAGATGATCCAGAAATTAAAAAAGAATATTTAATCAAATTAAAAGATATAATAGATCAAGAAAATCAGATATCTACACCACAACCATTCAGCCTCAATAAAATATTCGAAAAATATCCAACTCAAAGTTTATTTAAACAAGTCTATACGGGAGAACTGCAAAACGAAATTTAACAAATAAAATCCCAAATAAAAGAATTACAATTAACCATTAATCAACAAGATCTTAAATAGTTACAAATGGATGCAAGATTATCCCTAATAGAAGCAGCAAATAATTGTTCTAAAGCATCCTCAAGTAATCAGAACCTAGAAATTAAAGAAAATAACGAGGCTCCAGATAACGAAGAATATATTCAAATAATTAATAAGATCAACTATCAAAAATGGTATACAACTATTACTTTACACATAGGACACGACTTTAAACTAAACGTGATTGCATTAATGGATACCGGTGCTGATTATAACTGTATCCGTGAAGGCGTTATTCCAACTAAGTACTATGAAAAAACCACCAAAAAATTAAGCGGTGCTAATGGTAGTAATTTAAAGGTACAATACAAATTACCATGCGCAAAAATATGCAATCAAGGTTATTGTTTCAAAAATCAATTCATTCTAGTAAAAAACCTAACTCAAGAGGTTATATTAGGAAACTCATTCTTTACTCAAATTTATCCATTTAAAGTCACAGAAATAGGAATTTCAACCAAGGTAGTAGGAACAAAGCTATTATTCAATTTCTTATCCCCTATGAAAACCAAAGAAATTCTTAGCCTTCAACAAAATACTATCCATAAAACAATTAATTTAATAAAAGGAAACCAAAGTCATATTCAACAATTACAAGAAAAAATATCCTACAAAAAAATAGAAGAACAACTTAATACGCAATATATAAAAGATAAAATAAAAATAATCAAAAATAATTTATTAAGCCAAATATGTTCCGAATACCAGAATTTAAGGAAAGAAATATACCAACCAAAGTACGACCTCTTCAAATGAATTAGGAATTGTTAGAAACCTGTAACAAGAAATTAATGATTTACTCAAGAAAAAACCAATTAGGCCATCCAAATCACCTTGGAGTTGTTCGGCCTTTTATGTTAATAATCAAGCTGAAAATAAACGTGGAGTACCACGATTAGTCATTAATTACAAACCTCTTAATGATGTATTACAATGGATTAGATATCCTATACCTAATAAAAGAGATTTACTTAAAAGATTATATAATGCAAAAATATACTCAAAATTTGATATGAAAAGCGGATTCTGGGAGATCCAGATAGCAGAAAAAAAGATAAGTATAAAACTGCATTTACAGTACCTTTTGGTCATTACGAATAGAACGTAATGCCATTCGGTCTCAAAAATGCACCATCCGAATTCCAACAAATTATGAATGATATATTCAACCAATATTCAAAATTTACTATTGTATACATTGACGATGTATTAGTATACTCAACCTCCATAGATCAACATTTTAATCACTTGAATACATTTCTCAATATAGTCAAAAAACATGGCTTAGTTGTATCAGCTAGGAAAATGTCTCTATTTCAAACTAAAATAAGATTTTTAGGACACAACATATATCAAGGAACAATGACACCTATTTCAAGATCAATAGAATTTGCAGATAAATTTCCTGATGAATTACGGGAAAAAACCCAATTACAAAGATTTTTAGGATGTCTAAACTATCTTTCAGACTTCCTTCCTAATCTTAGAAAAACTATACAACCCTTATTCCAAAGACTTCAAAAAAATCCAAAACCTTGGACAAGCCAACACACAACATTAGTTCAACAAATTAAACAAAGGGTTAAAACCCTTCCATGTCTTACTTTACCAAACCCTGAAGCCGATATGATTGTCGAAACGGATGCTTCAGAATTAGGTTATGGAGGCATATTAAAACAAAAACTAAGTGAATCTAGCCACGAAAATATAGTCAGATTTAACTCAGGAGTCTGGATTGGACCCCAAAGGAATTATTCAACCATAAAAAAAGAAGTCCTTTCTATTGTTAATTGCATTTCCAAATTCCAAGATGATCTTATAAACAAAAAAAAATTATTACGCGTTGACTGTAAGTCCGCCAAAGAGATTCTTAAAAAAGATGTTAAAAATTTAGTATCCAAACAAATATTTGCCAGATGGCAAGCTATTTTATCTGTCTTTGATTTCGATATTCAATACATTAAAGGAGAAAACAATTCTTTACCCGATTTTCTAACCAGAGAATATTTGCAGGGCAAAAATACGGATATCCAACAACATAATCAAGATGACAGATCAAAAGCAAAAGAAATCGATGACCGCATCGGATTATATTCAAAACCAACCACATCTCCAGGGTAAACCCCTTACTATTCAAAACCAATATTCAGCTCTCGCTGAATTTCTCCCCTTATCCTACTCAAAGGCCGTCACCGCCGATAAAGGCCAGGCCTCTCAACCTACTCAAACACCTCCTCAAAAATCACTATACATCTTAAAATCACAAAAACAACACCTATACACTACCATTACTTTGAGCCTATTAAGCTCAAAGAACTCCAGAACTTTACCAGCCGAATCTTCTACGAAGATTGCCTCTATCCAACCGATAATGTAACCAAAAACTGTACCTTCTATGAGTATATTCTGGTAGACTCTAGATCTATCGAAGTTACTCATTACCCAGATAAAACAAACCCAAACCTCATTTCTTACTCCACCTGTAAAATACTTCTCATAGGTCCTTTACAAGACCTAGGATTTCAACATCTCCATACTACAAAACCCTTTTCTCAACCCGGATTTCCAATACCCGGCTATACCTATACCGATTATCAAAATGCTTGGTTCCGCTTTCTATACCTACGCCCTTATGACCACTCCTGGTTTCTCACCTTCGATCAAAAGTTCGATACCTATATCCCAGGATGGTTTTATGAATGGTGGCACTGGTTTGGACCATGCGATCAGATTTACCCAACTGACTTACTCAAAACCGCCTATCCTTACTTCTCAAATATATTTCAAATAAAACCATTGGCCCCTATCCAAAAATTCTCTTTCACGCTTATATGGGCCTCCCATGGATTTGTTCATGGCATTTCAACCTTATCCAAGCCTTACCCGATATGCCATACTCTTTCATCAAAGAATATCGCGTCAAATGGTGGGATAAATTTAATCTCGATCGTTGCTCTCTATTCAACATCACCAAATTCTTTGGCAACGCTCGCCAAGACCAACTTCTAGTCAAGAGTGTTTCCAAAGCTATTCCTTTGTTGACACCTAGTCAACTTACTCAAATACCACCAATCACCATACCCTCCCACACCCCTAGCCCAACAAAATCCAATAGCTCAACCTCTTCCAAAAAAAATAAAAAAAAGGCAAAACTGAAAAAAGCCCTTCAAACGCTTAGTCAATAACTCCTTGCTTCTTCCGACGAAGAAGACAGTATTAATCAAGATGATACTCCACCGGATCCCAACGCCAACGCCCCTTTTGGCGGCCCTTTAGCTCAAGATCCCTTTGAGGATATGCAAGAATAATTAAAATTCAAAAAAAAAAAAAAAAAACAAAACCGGTTTAATTGACTCATGACAAGGATGATGTTCCAGGCCGCAAGTCCTCGCTGTTATGCCGTAAGACCGTTGGCAAGTCACCTTTTTGCCTCAATTACTTCCGGGCATCTTCACCTATATATATATATATATATAAAAACAAAAAAAAAGCCAATAATATTCTATATAGTCGTACAATTTCTCATTTTCCAAAACATGTATATTCTGGTAGACTCTGTATATTAATTGAAAACTTATTATATTATGAACACCAAATAAGCCGGTTAAGATAAAATAAAATACAGAGTATATCTGAACAAGATGTACTCTAAAAACTAGTATTCCAAAATATTCAAAATATTACAGGCGGGCCCCACTTTCTAAAAGACAGTGACACCCGACAGGCGGGACCCACCTCAAGACCCACTAGAAGACCCAGCTGCAATGTCGGCACCAATCACAGCCTTACAGCAAAAAGAGATAGACAACTCCGACTCACCCTATCAACTTTAGACTAAATTCAAACAACAAACCAATCAGAAGCAAGCACGAAATAAAGTGAATACGCAAAAGTCATTGAAGCAATAATTCAAGATTCGCCTGCTCCCCTATAAATACCCACTCTCGGGTTCAGAAGCAGGACACGAGCAATTTTCACAACCTCTCTCTACAATCTCACTCAAAATTTCTTTGCAATCTTTTAAAGTCTTCAAGTCTTATTTTGTACTCTCTTTAAAAGGTATAATTTCAAAAACTTGTATTTATATTCAAGAGAATTAATAAATTTACAAATTTTAACAAATACTTTGTATAAATTTCAAACATACTTTATAAATTATTAAAATTCAAAATAAAACAAAAGAAGAAAAATTTATGGTATCAGACCTCTGTCTAGTCTATCTAGTCTAGGTGCAATTGATTTTAAAATTTCATTTTCAGAAAAATTTGACTTGTCTATTTATTGGTTTAAAGATTGGTGAGGTTACAAATGAAAAGGGATGTTGAATACTTTGGTTACACTGATCCAATTTGTTGTTTTCATTAGTATTTAGTTTATTATCTATGTTGTCTACTTGTTTAGAAATCGTATATAATAATTGAAACAACCCAAATTTTTCTTTTTTTTTTTTTTTTTTTACGATAAACGAGAATTAGTATTCCCATAAATACTAATTCTCCAAAAAAATTCAGCACAACAATGTAACAGTTAAAAAAAAGGACAGCGGTTTACACAAACAACAAACAGCGTCAGAACGAAAACAGGAAGTAAATAAACACACAATGACGAGACCCTAGATCATCTCCTCTTCATAGCCGGATTCCACGATCACACTTTGTCTTTACCTGCATCACATGGTTATAAGAGATGCGTGAGTATTATCATAAATACTCAGTGGTACGATCATCCCATCTACTTGGCTAGATGCACGGGTAATGGATACCAAACGGTCAAACAAGCAAAAAGTCCACGAAAAGTCAACCCCGAAAAGTCAACCCTAAAAGTCAACGCAAGTCAACCACAAACCACGATACCTACGTTGATCTCAACACTAAAAACGCCCCAAACAAGCATTAATCGATCAACAGTCAACACGAAAAGTCAACCCCGAAAACTCAACACAAAAAGTCAACCCTAAAAGTCAACACAAGTCAACCACAAACCGCGATACCTACGTTGATCTCAACACTAAAAACTCCCCAAACAAGCATTAATCGATCAACAATTCAACTCAATTCGCAATCAAACGCACCAATTACCCGTAAAAACCATAGTCACGCACTCACCTGTTTTGCGACTAGAATAACTTCTGACTCACTGGACCAAATCGCAAACGGAAAACGGTTCTGGAAACTAGACACCAACAGCTTTCCAACACCGTATCGCAAGACTCCTAAATCCAAACGGTTCGCCGGGAAATCGTCCCCGAAAACAGTAGCTCCGGACGAAACCGCAGAAAATTGCAGAAAAACTGCACGAACTACCCAAGTTCAAAGGACCATAACTCAGCGAATTATTAACCAAATCACGGTATAAAACCTGTTCTAGAAACTAGACATCTAGAGCTTTACAGAGATGTATAGAATGTAACCTAACTCTAAGCAGTTCGATGGGAAAATTAGCTCGTAAACTCGATGATCAGAACTGAGAACAAATATTTCAAAAACGACACACTAACTTCAAAAGCACACAGAGAACGGAGGTCACCTCTGAATAAACCGAAATCGGTGTCTGTGGAAAGCTAAGACTCAGAGCTTTCCAATGACATCTTGCTTGCCTCCTGGTCCCTTACAGAACGACAGAAATCGTCCAAGGAAGTGGACTGATCGCAGAAGAGATGCTGCAGAAACATCTCTCAGTACAACGACCATAACTCCTTGAATACTCAACCAAAAGACAAGCGGTTTCTTCCTAAATCAAGCTAAGAGAGCGAAGAACTTACCCTCAAAATTAGAGACCGAACCGAGCAGAACTCCCTGGCCGTTCGTCTCTTTTAAAAATCCGGCTGAAACTCTCCTTCCTCCTCTCTTTCTCTTCTCCTCTCTCTTTCCTCTTCTTCCTCTCTTTCTCACGCTCTCTCTCTCTCAGCTTTCTAACTCTGCTGCTCATTTAATAACTCAACTTTTCCCACAAAACAAGGATCCCTAAAACAAGGGTTCTTGTTTTCTCCTTTTGACTTTAATAAACATTAAAAAAACAACTCGGGTTTTCAACCAAAACAACTCGGGTTTCCAGTCAAAACCCGTCTAACCGAGTGATTAAAAACTTAATCCGCTAGTTCAAATCGAGCTGGTATCGATCGACACCGGAACCAAAAATACATAATTGGTTCGCGGGCGTTACAATTCTCCCCCACTAACAAGGATTCGTCCTCGAATCACACAACTCTATCACCCCACAACTCGCCCTCCTGGCCAACATAAAATCCCGTCCCACTGTACTCGCGATCAACCTCAATCCATACACCACTCTGCCACCCTAGGGTTCACTTCCGAGCCGCAACCTGATCAGATTCACCCGAAAACATATACGATGCAACGTTCTTAATCCGGATTAGGCCTATCCGTTTGTTTGCGCAACAATCAAACAAGAACATGAACAACCAACCGTAGACCTAAAGTTAGACCAAAGGTGCTACATCTGCTACCAGGGTCATCTGAATCGAAGTTCCGATCATAGGCGAAACCCTAGACTAGACGCCACTCCACAATCTACTCAACAATCCCTGAAACTCCTCCAGTCTCATAATCACGATCACGTCCAGGCACTATTGCTCATACTCATACTCATACGCATACTCATACTCATACGCATATACAGCCCACCGTATCTACTCGCAGGATCGTCACCCTTTGAGCTACAGTGCGCAGGGGACCCACTATCCCCCGTGTATATGCCGGGACCCACTATCTCTGGGTATATGCCAAGACCCACTATCTCTGAGTATATGCCGAGACCCACTATCTCTGAGTATATGCCGAGACCCACTATCTCCTGAATAAACATACCGAGACCCACCGTCCCCCTCACCGAGACAATAGCCTGAAACGTGCATAAAAAAATCACTTGTCGACCTACATGACCCCACTAGTCACATGTCGACAAAACTCGCATCATGACACCAAGATTAACAAGAATACGCCATCTTATTAAATCATCAACAATGTATAATCGTTACAACCCAAAACGAAAATACAACTCATAAATCCCTCGCGTACAAGTCTGAAACACAACAAAACTCAAGCCTCCGCTTGCTTCTCGAACCACTTCGCGAACTTTTCCTTCATCTTCACTTTTGGTTCCCACGTCTCCTCCTCGGCACCATCACAATCCCATACAACTCTCACCAACGGTATCCTTTTCCGGCGCAGAACCTTGACTCTCTTCTCGAGAATCCTCACCGGTCGCGCCTCCAACGTCATGTTGGGCTGAAGATCCTTCGGAATCCTAGCCAACACCTCCTCAGACTCATGTAAACACTTCCGCAGCATCGACACATGGAAGACTTTATGAAAAGCCTTTATACTCTGAGGTAACTCCAACCGATAAGCCATTGGTCCTATCCGCTCCAAAACCTTGAACGGACCCATAAACCTCGGACTTAGCTTATTCTCAGAAATGGATCTGTTAGGACCCCTCAACATCGCCGCCTTGAGATACACCAAATCTCCCAACTCGAACTCCAACTCTTTCCTCCTCTTATCGGCGTAACTCTTCTGCCGATCCTGAGCCTCCTTCATGTTCAGCCTCAAGACACGGATCCTCTCCGTTGTCTCCTGAACAAAATCTGCACCAAACAGGCTCCTCTCCCCCACTTGGGTTCAACATAACGGTATACGACATGGTCGCCCATACAGAGCCTCATACGGAGCCATCCCAATGCTCGCCTGGTAACTATTGTTATATGCAAACTCCACCAGGTTCAGATGATCCGCCCAATGTCCACCGTAATCCAGCACACACATCCTCAGTAGATCCTCCAATGTCTGAATCGTCCTCTCAGACTGCACGTCCGTCTGTGGATGATATGCTGTACTCATATGCATCTTAGTGCCCATCTCAGCCTGAAATGCCTTCCAGAACTCTGAAGTAAACCTCGGATCCCTGTCTGACACTATACTCACTGGCACCCCGTGCAACCTCACAATCTCACGCACATACTTCCTAGCCAATACCGCCGCTCCGTCAGTCTTCTTAATGGCAAGAAAATGTGCTGACTTGGTCAGACGATCCACAATCACCCAAATCGCATCATACGTCCGAGACACAGGTAAACCCGTCACGAAGTCCATGGTAATCAAGTCCCACTTCCACTCCGGAATAGGTAAACTCTGTAACAACCCGCTCGAAACCTGATGCTCAGCCTTCACCAGCTGACACACGTTGCACGCTGCAACATAACTCGCTACATCCCGACCCAGTGATAATACCGCTTCAGATCCCGGTACATCTTAGTCGCTCCCGGATGAACAGACAACATACTCGCATGTGCCTCACGAAGAATCTCCTGTCTCAGCTCAACAACATTAGGCACACACACACGCCCCTTCACAAGTATCGTCCCATTCGTCGAGACCGAATACTCTGAACCTGCAGCCCTCGACGCCTCAATCAAAACCCGATCCTGCTCCTGCGCTGCTCGAACTCTGCTCAACAAGTCTGCCTGGTTAGCTGCCTCTAACCCCAACGGCTCCTGAGATATCACGCATAACCTCAACGTGCCAAACTCACCCATCAGAACCTCCAAATCATGCTCCCGAGACGAAGCAACTCTCTTCCGACTCAACGCATCTGCAACCAAGTTAGCCTTACCCGGATGGTACTCAATCTCAAGATCGTAATCCGCTACCAACTCCATCCAGCGCCTCTGTCTCAGGTTCAGCTCTGGCTGCGTGAAGAAATACTTCAAGCTCTTGTGATCCGTAAATACCTGTACCTTCCCGCCATAAAGATAAGATCTCCAAATCTTTAAAGCGAAGATCACCGCTGCCAGCTCTAAATCATGGGTAGGATAATTGCACTCGTGCTTCCTCAACTGCCTCGACGCATAAGCAATTACCTTCCCATGCTGCATCAACACACAACCCAGACCAACCCCTGAAGCATCCGTATACACTACGAATGGCTCACCCGGCTCGGGTAACGCCAACACTGGTGTACTCGTCAACATATCCTTCAGCAGCGCAAAACTCTCCTCGCATGCTGAAGTCCAAACAAAAGGGACATCCTTCCCTGTCAGCTTCGTCATCGACTGTGCCATACTCGCGAAACCCTTGACAAACCTCCTGTAATACCCTGCCAATCCAATAAAACTCCGGATCTCGGTTGCATTCCTCGGTCTAGGCCAATCTCGGATAGCCTCAATCTTCGCCGGATCAACAGAGACTCCATCTGCAGATATCACGTGACCGAGAAAACCGATCTCTCGCTGCCAGAAACTGCACTTGCTCAACTTAGCATACAATTTCTGCTCCCTCAGCTTCTCCAAAACCACCCGCAGGTGTACCTCGTGCTCCTCAGGACTCCTCGAATACATCAAAATATCATCGATAAAGATGATCACGAACTCATCCAGATACTCCCTAAAAATTCCGTTCATCAACGTCATGAACACTGCTGGTGCATTCGTCAAACCAAAAGGCATCACCACGAACTCATAATGCCCATATCTCGTCCTGAAGGCTGTCTTCCTCACATCTGCCTCATCAATCGGTATCTGATGGTAACCCGAAGCCAAATCAATCTTGGAAAACCAAGTAGCCCCACGCAACTGATCCAACAACTCATCAATCCGCGGTAAGGGATACCTGTTCTTCACAGTGACTCGGTTAAGTCCCCGGTAATCAATACACAACCGGAAACTCCCATCCTTCTTCTTCACAAACAACACCGGCGCTCCCCACGGTGAAGTACTCGGACGAATAAAACCCTTACTCATCAAATCCTCTAGCTGCTTCTTCAGCTCTGCCATCTCAGCTTGAGCCAACCTGTAAGGTGTCTTAGATATCGGAGTCGTCCCGGGTTTCAGCTCAATCGTGAAAGGATCAGACCGTGACGGTGGTAACCCTTGCAACGACTGAAAAACATCCTGAAAATCCCGAACAACCCGAATATCCCCAACTGCAATCTCTCCAACAGTTTCAGGCGTCATGATCGTAACTAGATACGCTTCGTACCCCTTCCCGATTAACTGCTCCGCCTGAATCGCCGAAACCACTAGACTCCCTGAAGTAGGTCTCACCCCTTGATAAACCAACCTCCCAGCCTCTCGCTCAAACACTACCCGTCCGTGATGACAATCGAGATGCACCCTGTACCGATCCAGCCAATCCATACCCAAAATGACATCGTACAGCTCCACCGGACTGATAATAAGATCTACTGGCATCAACTCTCCTGCCACCAGAATATCAACTCCACAAGCCCGTCCGAAAGTAGCCAACGTCCTCCCTCCAGCTACCCTCACTACCCCGTGCTGCTCCCCGGAATCACTCCGGATCCTGCTGCTCTCCGCACACTCCGGTGTAATGAAACATTTACTTGCTCCAGAATCGAACAGGACATGAGACTCATGACCGCCTACAACTAAGGTCCCTACACAATTCATGTGTCATAGAACCCTAAAGTTTTATCTCAGATACACAAATTCTAAAGCAGACAATTCACAACAAAATCACCAAGCTAAAGATCAGACATGTACCTGTGATCGGCCTGGCGCTAGAGCCTCCTGCCTCCACCGAAGTGTACACACATGCCGGCGCTACAATCTGCTGCAACGGCTGCACTACTACTGCTCCCTGCTGTGACGGCTGCACCACCGCCACAATCCCCTGCTGTAGCTTAGGGCACTGGGGCTTAATATGCCTCGGCTCCCTGCAATAGAAACACACCTGCGTCGCCCGAGACTCTACCCTCTTCGGACAGCTCGCCACCCTGTGCTCCATGCTCCCATAACCGTAGCATCCCTGACCACCCTGACTACTCTGCGCCTCACCCTTCTTCGGACAACTCGCAACCTTGTGATCCAGGCTTCCGCACCTGAAGCAGCCCGGACCACCCCGTCCTCTCTGACCCGAACCCGCAGAGTGCTCAAGCTTCCTCTTCTGTCCCTGCGTAGGTTTACTGCCTACACTCAAACCTGCCTGCTGCTGAGGCCTCCTCGGCGGCTGCACCGGTGCACTGACCACCACGGATAGCTCCCTCATGTCATCCTCAACCCCAGCTGCCAACTCAACCAGCTCCACCCTCGTGGCGTGCGTACCTGCTCGACACTGGGTCCTCAACTCTGGTCGAAGTCCTCGAAAGAACCTCTTCACCTGGTCTCTCTCGCTCTCCCACTCTCTACCAGCATACACCAGAAGTCTGCTGAACTCCTCACCGAACCCCCTGACAGAACGGCCACCCTGAACCAAAGCCAAGAACCTCTCCTCTAACCGATCCACTGCCTCCGGCGGAAAGAACTTGGCGTTGAATTCCGCCACGAAATCCGCCCAAGTAATGCCCGCCCGAGGTCTCCTAGCGATGACTCCTCTCCACCAGAGATGCGCGTCACTCACAAGATGATGCACCGCCAAGTCCACCCAGTACTCCTCCGGACACCTCAAGGACTGGAATTACGCTCCAGTCTACTCATCCACTCACTCGCCTCCTCAGGCTTAGTACCCCCGGAGAAGAATGCGGTAGTAATCCGCCCCATATGCCCCAACATCTCCAGGTAGGAAGGAACCACAACCCCTGCCGCTACACCCGGCTGAACCCCCGCAACACCTGGCGCCACCGGAGCCTGACCATGGGCCGGCGCCACGCCCGGTAGATGCTCCAAGATCTGCTGTAGCAATCGCACCATAAGGACATCCTGCTCCCGGACCCCACCTGCAGCAGTACCCGCCTGTGGGCCCGCTGCACCACCACCTACTGGACCCTCCTGACGCGCCGGTGAATCCGCTGCCTGGTCCTGAGCAGCACCCTGTGTCAAACCCGCGGCAGACTCACACACCGGAACCCGTCCGCGTCCTCGTCCACGACCTCGTCCTCCGGAACCTCTCGCCATCTCTCACTGCACTTCCCACAGAATATGCTAAGAACACTAGAAAAGCGAGAATTAACACGAAATACACATACCGTGGAATCACATCAAAGGCTCGAAGAAGATGATCTAGGACTCCAAACTCACTCAGCAAATAATCAATTAACTCACATAATTAATTAAATGCATCTACCCTAAACACCAGGCTCCTCGCCCTAGAACCGTTAGGGTCCATACGCGCCCTAGAACCGCTAGGGCTCTGATACCAAAATGAAACAACCCAAATTTTTTTTTTTTTTTTTTTTTTTACGATAAACGAGAATTAGTATTCCAATAAATACTAATTCTCCAAAACAATTCAGCACAACAATGTAACAGTTAAAAAAAAGGACAGCGGTTTAACACAAACAACAAACAGCGTCAGAACGAAAACAGGAAGTAAATAAACACACAATGACGAGACCCTAGATCATCTCCTCTTCATAGCCGGATTCCACGATCACACTTTGTCTTTACCTGCATCACATGGTTATAAGAGATGCGTGAGTATTATCATAAATACTCAGTGGTACGATCATCCCATCTACTTGGCTAGATGCACGGGTAATGGATACCAAACGGTCAAACAAGCAAAAAGTCCACGAAAAGTCAACTCCGAAAAGTCAACCCTAAAAGTCAATGCAAGTCAACCACAAACCACGATACCTACGTTGATCTCAACACTAAAAACGCCCCAAACAAGCATTAATCGATCAACAGTCAACACGAAAAGTCAACCCCAAAAACTCAACACAAAAAGTCAACCCCGAAAAGTCAACCCTAAAAGTCAACACAAGTCAACCACAAACCGCGATACCTACGTTGATCTCAACACTAAAAACGCCCCAAACAAGCATTAATCGATCAACAATTCAACTCAATTCGCAATCAAACGCACCAATTACCCGTAAAAACCATAGTCACGCACTCACCTGTTTTGCGACTAGAATAACTTCTGACTCACTGGACCAAATCGCAAACGGAAAACGGTTCTGGAAACTAGACACCAACAGCTTTCCAACACCGTATCGCAAGACTCCTAAATCCAAACGGTTCGCCGGAAAATCGTCCCCGAAAACAGCAACTCCGGACGAAACCGCAGAAAATTGCAGAAAAACTGCACGAACTACCCAAGTTCAAAGGACCATAACTCAGCGAATTATTAACCAAATCACGGTATAAAACCTGTTCTAGAAACTAGACATCTAGAGCTTTACAGAGATGTATAGAATGTGACCTAACTCTAAGCAGTTCGATGGGAAAATTAGCTCGTAAACTCGATGATCAAAACTGAGAACAAATATTTCAAAAACGACATACTAACTTCAAAAGCACACAGAGAACGGAGGTCACCTCTGAATAAACCGAAATCGGTGTTTGTGGAAAGCTAAGACTCAGAGATTTCCAATGACATCTTGCTTGCCTCCTGGGTCCTTACAGAACGACAGAAATCGTCCAAGGAAGTGGACTGATCGCAGAAGAGATGCTGCAGAAACATCTCTCAGTACAACGACCATAACTCCTTGAATACTCAACCAAAAGACAAGCGGTTTCTTCCTAAATCAAGCTAAGAGAGCGAAGAACTTACCCTCAAAATTAGAGACCGAACCGAGCAGAACTCCCGGGCCGTTCGTCTCTTTTAAAAATCCGGCTGAAACTCTCTTTCCTCCTCTCTTTCTCTTCTCCTCTCTCTCTCCTCTTCTTCCTCTCTTGTTCACGCTCTCTCTCTCAGCTTTCTAACTCTGCTGCTCATTTAATAACTCAACTTTTCCCACAAAACAAGGATCCCTAAAACAAGGGTTCTTGTTTTCTCCTTTTGACTTTAATAAACATTAAAAAAACAACTCGGGTTTTCAACCAAAACAACTCGGGTTTCCAGTCAAAACCCGTCTAACCGAGCGATTAAAAACTTAATCCGCTAGTTCAAATCGAGCTGGTATCGATCGACACCGGAACCAAAAATACATAATTGGTTCGCGGGCGTTACAATAATTGACTTTGGTAATTATTTTGTTGATATATTGATTTAATGGCGTGTAAAATTACCGGGTCTTTATCATCTTTATTTGCTCCAGTTTTGAAAGGTGTGGCTAGAATTTGTCGATTAGAAGTATTTATTTTTAAATCTTTTAATGGTGGATGACTCGATTTAATTTTGCTATCACTACTTGTTCACATACTTGGCTTAAAGATGAATTAGTATTAATTGTTTTAAAGGGATATCTGATATTATGTACGATTGAGTATCTTTCAAACCATATGAAAAATGGGATGTTTATTTCTTTTAATATCATACAATTATACCATTTTCTCTAAATTCAGTAGTTTGTTGTCTAGAGAATGTTTTGAAATACCAGTTACGATTTTCTTTTGAGTAAAAGTCTTCTTTGATATATTGTTTATCAATTTCATATTATTATTTTTATGACATTTGTAGATTTAAAGTCTAATGGTGTAGGAAACGTTGGATACATGTTTTCTTTAGGTTCTGCTATAGGTGCTTTAAATTTAATTGAATTGTCTTGTCTAGTATTCTGGTTTATGCTTTTTGTTCTGAATGTGCACTAGATTGACTAGTACGAAATTCATAAAAGAAAGCTCTTGAATGATATGAACTAATTCTAGATGGAAGTGGTTCTCTGTATGATCTGAATTGTAATAATATTTTTTCATCTCTTTGTTCAAATATTCTTAAAATATTTTTTGTTCAAAGTTTCTAGGAAGGTGAGTAATTTTAATTTTCCATTGATTTGAAATAGTTATTTCATTTCAATTTAATAGTTTAGGTGTATATGTAGCTGTTGGAGTGTCTATGAACCGCTAAAATTATTGTTTCTCTTTTATCATCCTGTAATAAACATCTTGGGTTAAATTCAGAAGTTGATTGTTTAAAATAAATTCGGTAAAATAATAGATTTCCATGTCGTTCATTTTGAAAATTAAATTTTGGTAAGTTAACAGTTAATACTAAAGTATTGCGTATTAAAATAAATTGCTCCGTTGCATAAATTATATTGGACCGCTTAAAGAAGTGAATCCTCAAATTTTAATAGGGTTTTATCTCTTAATAACATATTAAAGAATCAATTTTGGTTCTTGATAAAAAGTTTAATTGAATTTCTTTTGTTTATATTTTTTCTAAAGCAAGTGAAGATAATAATTTAATTTGAAGAGATAGTGTTTGCTCATGTTGAATAAACAGTTTTAAAATCAAAAGTTATGATTTGATATAAGTTTTCTGGATTGATATCAAGTAAATAATTTTTTGTTATTTTTTTATTAAAAAATGTTATTTTTAACATAATTTGTCTTGAATTAATTATTGTCTGTAATGCAAAAATTGATGCATGTTTTGGTTTAAAAAGTTTCCTAAGATGCCATGATTTATTCTAAAATTAAACTCATACTTGAAGAATACTAATAGATTCTACGTCGAAATACTGCCTTATTCAGTTCTTGCTGGCTGGAACACCTACAATATTAATGTTAGATTTCCGAATAGTTATAGTGTGGAACGGGATAGTAGAGGTTTTAATGATATCTCCTAGATAGATCCTTGCCAGCAAGATTTATTAATATTATAGTATTAGCTTAATTGGGAACCAAAAAATCACAAGTTTTATAATTAATTGTTCTTTCAAATTTGTCTCTACGCATTTTTAATAAGTAATGCACATTACATCAATAGACACGTATAAAACTTTCATCAAATTACTACAGTTATTGCTTGTTGAACTTGACACAAATATATTATGATCTAACTACAATTCAAAACCATGGTTATGTTAGTATTGTATAATGATATGAGACCCCACTTCTCAACCATAGTTCAGTTAATTTCCATTGTGCTAACCATAGTTAAAAATGATCATTGGAAGCTATCGTTATAAAATATCAAGTATCGAACAGTAAAAGCATTACAAGAGACAAGAGGACGCGTGACCACCGTTAAAACCAACACAGATGGTGGAGATCAAACGGTCTCTAACAACATAAAAAAACAAACCAAAAAAAAAGATTGCGAATATTATTAGCCAAAAACAGAACACAGACACGTGGCGAACGGATCAAGATGATGCATGTCACTCCCTCGTCTCGGTTCAACGGTGCTTGCTCCTTGTATCGTCGCTGTATAGCCTGATCAGGATCACAACGGTCAAACATCTATAGATCTGATCTTAACCGTCCGATCACAAACTCACGACAAAGAAAGAAAGAAAAAAGAAGATGAAGTACGTACCAGTCGTAGACCGTGGGAGAGTTAGGGTGAGAGGGCTTGTCAAAGAGGTTAGTGCCCATTCCTCTGGTTGCTATGTTACTTCCTGGATGAAACACACTCCTCCACACGTTCTCTTTACGTGCCGATCCCGGCGTCGTCGGCGTTCTTGGACTCCCTGCCGACGCCGGACTCGTTAGCACAGCTTTGCTGCTGCTACCTTCTCCTGCACCTTTAAAAAAAATCACATGGTTAAGTAATATGTTCGGTCCGTAGCATACACAATTATCGGATAAAGACCATAACTCTTTTGGTTACCAAATATATAGACATGAGTTAATAGTTGATACAAATATATGTGTTTACCCTTGATGTCAATGGGTTGGGCGGTGATCTTATTGCGGAGGCGGCCAAGGCCATGCTCCGGCTTGGGTCCGGCAACAGTTTCATCCCACATCTCTTTTTTATTTTTTCCTTTTTTCTTTGCTTTTTTGTTGATTTAGCAGTTAAAGATATCAAGTGTGAAGTACTTTACTTGGCTCTTTCATCTCATTTATAGACCTGTATTTTAAACTATTTCTGAAAAATATCTCACTTTGCTTTAAAGTAGACCCATAAAATATCTAAGAGAAATAACAGTAGATAGGAAATTAATTGGAAATAAATTGGGGAAAACGACAAAAGAACTTTTGAGTATTTGCAAAAAGTTGAATTTATTTATACATATAGCAGATATGATCACATTATTTTTGGTATCACACAAAGAAAAAAGCTTTTGTAGCGGTTGTTTGACACAATCATATTTATAAGTTAGTTTTTCCGGCAATAGATGCGTTATTTTAATTTTGTACCATATGATTTTTACGTAATTTAGAAGTAAACACACTCTCCAATGCGAATACCCAATTACTAAGTGTATATAACAAATTATATTTATACGACCTTAACGTAAAAGATTACTAATGGCAAGATTATAGGTGGGTAATTGAGGATTATTAGGGATTTTTTAAAATATAAAATTATTAAAACACACATTTTCTCTTCTTTTTACTCAACTTTATACCTTCTTTTTCATCTTTTTACTCAATTTTTATTAATTTTATATTTAAACACTCCTAAAACCCCTCTCCAAAAATTTCTTCTCATACAACTTATACATACCCTCTCTCCAAAAAATATCCACTATCTCCTCCTCTCTTTACTCAAATTTTATTAATTTTATATTTTAATACACCCCACAAAAACACTTTCATTTATCCTTTTACTCAAATTTTAATAATTTTATATTTTAAAAACTCTTATATTTACTTTTATTATCCCCTATAACCATGCTCTAACGTTATAAAAAAATAATCAGAGGACTAAGCAAGTGAGGGAAGAGTGTCGAAATAGAAAAATGAGATGCGAAGTGGATAGCGATATGGATAAGGACGAAGAGTCATGAAGTGGGACCTCTAAATTACAAGTATCCTAAAATGCTTCCGTGGAAAAGTATCATAGGAGCAGCGAATAATATATATTTGAAATTTCTCATTAAACAATTGACAGTGAACGTCTATAAATCAATATTCTATGAATTAACAATTATTATTGATGATCTTGTTCATGATCTAATTATGTTAACAGACTAGGTTACAAAGTCACATGAAGCTAAAGCCACGACTTGAGGAAAACAACAGCAGAACCATTGATCACCTGCACGGTGTTATTTTACTTGATGTGTTTGGGAGGGAAAACGGTTTTTTGGACCAAAACTATTACCATCGAATTTTTGGATCTGATCTTTTAATATTAGCCAATTTAAATTCAAACCTCAAATTAATTTAAATTTGATACTCAAACATACGATTTTATTGTTGATTTAGACCTTAACCAAGTTACCGTTAGTTAACGTTAATGGAACAGTGACATGGACGACACGTAGACAAAATGAACGGTCTTTTTGGACCAGAACTATTGTCATCGGACCTTCTTGGACCTGATTTTTTAACATTGGCCAATTTAAACCCAAACATCAAATTAATTCAAATTATTTATAAAAAAGTTAATAAGTTCACTTCATAATTCTAAATAAAAATCTAGAATTAAAATTAAAAATTAAATTTTAATTTGATAAATATAAAAATTATAAATCCGAAATTTAAACTGAAATTAAAATTTTCTAAAAAATTACATTTTAAATGAAAGAAGTTAATATTTTTAAACCATAAGATTAATTATAATCATGATAGAATATTTATATATTTAATTTTATCAAGTTCAATTTCCAATCTTAATTCTAAATTGCATACCTAAATATCTAATTTCCAATCCTAATTCTAAATTTCAAACCTAAATATCTAATTTTCAATCCTAATTTTTTCAAGTTCTAATTTCCAATCCTAATTTTGGATTAGCCCAATTGTAATTGTTTTGTTTTCTTGCTCTTCTCAGTATTCACTTTTGGATTAACGGTGGGACTAATCTTTAGAGAAAGAATCTATGGGAAATTAACAGATTTGGTTGGTCATGTCTACGTAAATTTTCACTTGAGAAATATTAGTTTTCACGTTACAAATTTAAAATCAGACAATGTGGATCATAAACACTCTCTTCATAATCGGCTGGTTCACTATCGTCTTTGCCAAGGTTTGCTATTTTCTATGGTTTTTTTAGGTTAGTTAAGTGGATATTTACACTATGATAATTGATAATTAATTTAGTAAATGACTAATATGATTTTTTAGATATTTATTTGCAAGAAACACACTCCATTGAAGTGTTATTTATCTAAATAACATACTATTTTATTAATTAACAAGTTAGAGTTTTAAAACTTAATATTATTTTATATTTAAAAACATTTTAATTGTGAAAAATAGTAATAATTATTTGAAATTTAGAATTAGGATTGGAAATTAGAACTTGATAAAATTAGGATTGGAAACTAGATATTTAGGTTTGGAATTTAGAATTAGGATTGGAAATTAGATATTTAGGTATGAAATTTAGAATTAAGATTGAAAATTTGAACTTGATAAAATTTAGTATATAAATATTTTATCATGATTATAATTAATATTATGGTTTAAAAATATTAATTTCTTTCATTTTAAATGTAACTTTTTAGAAAATTTTAATTACAGTTTAAATTTCAGATTTATAAATTTTATATTTATCAAATTTAATTTAATTTTTAATTCTGATTCTAGATTTTTATTTAGAATTATGAGGTGAATTTATTAATTTTTTTGAAATAATTTGAATTAATTTGAGGTTCGGATTTAAATTGGCCAATGTTAAAAATCAGGTCCAAAAAAGTTCGATGGCAATAGTTCTGGTCTAATAAGGTCATTCTTTTTGTCTACGTGTCGTCCATGTCACTGTTCCGTTAACGTTGACTAACGGTAACTTGGTCAATGTCTAAATCAACAATGAAATCGTATGTTTGGGTATCGAATTTGAATTAATTTGAGGTTCGGATTTAATTGATTAATGTTAAAAGATCAGATCCAAAAAGATCCGATGGCAATAAAAAAAAAAAAAAAAAAAAAAAAAAAAAAAAAAAAAAAAAAACTGTTTTTCCGTGTTTGGGATCTAATCCGTTTTTTATACTAAATAAAAAACGACTTCGTTTTTTGGTCAGATCACATCCACATAAACATCCGTTATCAAAATTTACTACGTTTACGGTTTTGATGAAATTGATCATATTAAAAAGTCATTAGTCTACAGATCATGTATGAATAATTAGGAACAGTTTAGTTCAGAAGAGAATATATCGTATTCCAGCTATTATGACACTTTTTACTTCTCATGTACTATGGTAAAATCTGTGTAACTAACAATGATTTTATCAATAAAAAAAGACATTTATCACTTTAAAGTGCATTGATTGGTTATATATAAAATTGTAACAAAAGTAATTTTATTTAGTAATTTAATATTTTACTTGTATATAAGACTAAGTTTTCTTTTTTTTATAACCGGGATGTCTGGATTTTTACCATCCAACTAATCTTCCAGAATGAGTGTAGCCGTCAAGTAGCCCATTCACCGAATTTTCTAATGGTGGTAAAAGTGTTTCCTGGAAGAATCGAACTCCAGTTGGAAAAGTTTACCTCCTTCTCCTAAGTTTTTTTATCACTACGCCACTACCACTTGGTTTTATAAGACCAAGTTTGTATGTTCTTTTATTATTATTTTCTAATGTAGTTTAAATTAGAATATAAAGAGTTGTTAATTAATAATAATTGTAATAATATATTTTTGTGTATGTTTTATAGTTATTTATAACAGTTTTTATGATTTTAGATAACAGACCAAATGCGGTACAAATCTATGCAAACAAAACTAGAACCATAAGCCGAGCTTACGTAAGATCATTTCTGTTTGTTGGAATAGTTGATAACTTAGTGAAACCGAACCAGTTAATTAGACTCGAATTTGAACGGACAAGACTTTGAGGATTGAACTACAGTTTTCCTAAAATCTAACCAAAAACTATATAATTCAGCTTTAGTTTTGCTAAAACCGAACTGGAAGAAAAAAACCACTAATCTTTCTATTTTGCTCTTCAACAAAGAGATGAGTTTATGCAGTTATTCTATAAATTCAAACACTCAACACAATAACACATAACCCTAAAAAAAATCCAACGTCCACCAGTAATGGAATAATCACTAGCATATCTGGTTTTGGACGCAAACAAAGAATCAACGTCAAGATGATCGATAACATACCTCAACAATGTTTCCTTTCTCTCTCTATTCCCCTTCATCTGCTTCCAAAGCAACCATAATATTATCCACTCTTTTTTTTTTTTGGTCACAATATTATCCGCTCTCTATTACATTACTTCTAAGATTAGAATCAGTGAATCCTGATCAAATATCATTCTAAGGGTCAAAAGCTGTTTTAAGCATAAACCAAGCTTTGAAGAGTTTTACAATATACACACAATTCCTCTACCAAACTCCAGTCCCGACCTTCTTCCATTATTGGTAAAGGACAAGAGTGGAGATCCCAAGAATTTAGGTGCTAAGTAAAATCCTAGCTGAGGAAAGAAGGATGACATAATTTACAAGAATATCATCAATTCGCGGGCATGCCACCGCTGTAAGTGGCATTTGATTTGATGATATCTTAGTGTTTGCTGTACTTCTCGGCGTACCCCTGGAAATGAACAGAAAAACTGTGAGATTAATGCGATATACTGTCAAGTTAGATTTATTTTTACCTGCTTAAGTGTCTTTTTTTTTTATTTCTGGCTAAGAAACTCACCTCGACAAGCTTCACAATTCTGGTTGCAGAAGAACCAAGATATTGCTCAACTGATTCGCTGTCAGTTGGCACCTGGTGGAACTGGACAGCAGCGCTGACTACTTTTTCAGCAGCCTTTTTAACTATCATGTTATGCACATCTTTGCTAAGACGACCCTCACGCCACAACGGTTTCAACATTTCTTTAATGGTTTCCACAACTGCAGTCCGGAATTGTCTCATTACTTTCATTCCAGCATCTGACCTTACTTCACCATCTACCTCATCTGATTTCAGTATCTTTTTATACGAAGACCCATCACTTTTATGCCAAGAATCATGCCCTACATGTTTGCTTCTCTTCAAAACAACTCTATTCTCTGCAGCCGCAGACGAAGAAATCTCTTTGCTAGGTGTTGTCGCATCATTTTGATCGACCACCGAAGTAGCCACCCCTTCCACTCCTCCATATGCTTCCAAATTCTTTCTCGCCACAGTTTCTTGGTGCTGATTTTGACTGCATGAACTGTTTTTATCATCATTATTGCATTCCCGTGCTCGGAGACCACTAGCAGAATCACCATCTTTCTCCTGCTGAGAATTTTTCCATGCCTGTTTTCCTTCACTTGACAATGGAGCTTTAAGAGATCTGTCTTCTAAATTCTCTATATCCGTGAAAGGATCGTAGAGGGCATCAGATGAGGGAAGTATATAAGGTGGAATTGTAAAAGATGGTTGAAAAGGTTCAGAAGGTCCCCAATCATTTGAAGAAACTTTCTTTTTACTGCTAGTATTGTTGCCTTCAGCATCTTGACCGGAAGAAACAGATATCCCTTGCAGCGTTGGAAGAGATCCAGATCCATATATACTATTCCTATTTTCACAATGTGGCAAGGTAGAACCACCCTCATTCGTAGGTACAGAACTGAATAATGATCCTGTCCAGGCTGGTCCAGAAGACTCCATATCCGCTTTTCCATAGGTATTGATTAAAGATCTATGCTCATGAATGCTTCTCAATGCGAAGGAATTGCTTTTATTAATAACTACAGACCTGTTGTCAGTGAAATCAGCGCCACACTTTTGTTTCAGACCCTCTCTTCCCATGTTTCCATACAAAGACATAAAGTGCATCTCGTTCGGGGATGGGAAAATTCTTTGAGAACCCGAAGGATTCAGAAAAGATATATCCTCTCTGGTATGCAAAGAGGTCTTGCCATTTTCGCTTAACTGAGAAACTCTTAGACCTTCTTTGCTGTCCGATGTTCTTCTTCCTGAATGAACATAAGTGAAATAAATTATTAGTTGGATCAATTAAAACCCCCAGATGTACTCCGACCCCTATATTATTGGAGCTGCCTCTACATAGGATTTAATATCACAATCTTCAAAAGAATTATCTCATGTTACTTAGTACATACCTTCCTCAGGCAGGATATAACTGCTTCCAGCCATATTATATTCCGCCTGTTGGTGACTAGTGTGACTCGAATTCTCTTTCACATGAAGAAACCTGCAGGTATTCCCTTTCATACACCACCCTTTAGCAAAAAACTTGCAGAGATGAGCTGCACGCTTTTGTTCTGGTTCATTCGCTGACGAAAAGCTGTTTGGCATTATACCCGGAGCAGGAAATCTGAGAACCGAATCTGTCAGTAATTATAAAGCTATAAACATGCAAAATACAGAAGGTAAACCTCTGAACAACTTCTCTCCACTCTACACTACTTTAGTTACAATAAAACTTAAGCAGAAAAAATTGTTATACCTTGACAAAGTTATCCCTTTTCCATCTTCCAAGTTAACATTCTTCGCAGTGTTCCCGGAAATATTAGGTTGTGAGTTTCCTTTATCTTCAGCTAAAGCTTGTACCTTTTCTGAGTTTTCGAAGCTCCCGCATGAATCCTTTGTGATTTTTGATTGCTCATCTAAAGGTGTTGTAATGTTCCCATTGAGGAGTGGACATGACTGCCTCTTCACATCTACAAGGGACGAGCTATTACCCATAAATGCATTTTGAAATAACAAAAAGGGATCCTAAATAAACAAGCACGATCCCGAATACACAAAGATCATACAAGAATTTTGAGGAGGATGTTCTATAACCGTCTATTAAAAAACACAATCTTTACAAGAGAGCTTCAGTGAAACTCAGAGAAATCTAATAGCATGACCTCTCAAATCAGAGCTAAAACTGAGTTAATTTTACAATATTCATCAAAACTCCGCAAACACCAATCAGAAACAGAGGCGTTTCTCAATCAAATCAATTCACCAACTTGACACAACGACAAACCGAGTACCATCAAATACTAACCGCTATGCGAATTGGAAGCTTGAATTGGTCTATGGAGAAATTCAGACTCTCCTGCAATTGTATGGGCATCTTTCTCCGCCGCTTCCTCGCGCCATTGTTTATGTACTTGAACATCATCATCGTCAATGTCCATATCGGAATCAGACATCTCGAAGGCTCTAATTTAACGTCTTCGGCGAGCGACGGTGGTGATAAAATAGTGCGGCGTGATCGGAAACCAAGCTCAGGCGAGTCTCTCGAGTCGTGATCCCCTAGAAGACTAGCCAGAGACGACCATTGATACATACAATATACGGTCCTATATTATTTCATGGGCCTTCCTAAATATGGCCCATTTACGGTGACTTCTCTTTTGGGTTTGGAGAACCGAACCGACCCAAACCGAATCGAAAACGTGAAGCGTAGTGGCATTATTATTATTGCACGTTAGCTCCATCGCTGTCAGTCACTGATAAGTTTATTAACCCTAAGAAACGAATCCTCCGGAATTTAAAAACCCTAATAACTCTTCCTTCTTCCGCCGCCGGAATACAGTTTTTGATGGCGGAACAATCTTCGGAAATTCCCAGCACTCTCTCTTCGGGAATGGAGGCCGTTTCGATTACATCAACTCAGGCATCTTCTTCTGCCGCTGGATTACAGTGAGTTTTCTTTGTTTACACTTCAGCAATTGTTCACTTCGATTACAGTGGTTTTCATGGGTTTGATTCTGGGCTAGAGCACTTATTGATCTGGCGGATTTGAAACTTTTCTAATTCCAGGATGAGCGAAGAGGTTGAGAAGAGATACCAGATCGTTAGGAGCATCGGTGAGGAATGCATACAAGAGGAAGAGCTGAAGAATCTTCTTGCTAAGAAAGCTGCTCCGATTTGCTACGATGGGTTTGAACCATCAGGAAGGATGCACATCGCTCAGGTCTGTTTATCTTTTTCTCTGTTATTCGACTTTGCGATTCAGTCAGTCTTTGACTGCCAAGTTAGTTAATTTGAGGTGTATATTGTTTGGCTAATTCGTTTTGTTCTGCTGTTTCCTAATAGGGAGTGATGAAGGTTATCAATGTGAACAAATTGACTTCAGCTGGTTGCCGAGTTAAAATCTGGATTGCTGATTGGTTTGCTCAGTTGAACAACAAAATGGGCGGTGACTTGAAGAAAATCAGAGTGGTTGGAGAATACTTCCAAGAGATATGGAAGGCAGCTGGGATGAACGAAGATAAAGTAGAGTTCTTGTGGTCGTCCGAGGAAATTAATGCTAGGGCGGACAAGTACTGGCCCCTTGTGATGGACATTGCTCGCAAAAACAAGCTCCCTAGAATCTTAAGGTTACTATTTTTTTTTTTTTCAGTCTTCTCCATGCTTGAGTCATTGCATTTATGTGAGGGAAAGGATGGGACCTGAATCTGAATGAGCCTGTTTCTTGTCCTTGCAGGTGTGTGCAGATTATGGGACGTAGTGAGACCGATGAGCTGAGTGCTGCCCAGATCCTTTACCCATGCATGCAGTGTGCAGATATTTTTTTCCTTGAGGTACTTTTTAATATGTATTCTGTATGTATGTCTTTAGATAAGGCTTTTCTCTTGCTTATGAACTGTCTTTAGATTCTGTTACTAGTTGATTGGAATCGAGAATTTAGCTTTAGCTATATCTCTGCAGAAAGGTGATAACATTGCCGGAAAAAAATAGACTGATCAAAGCTCCGTGTATGATTGGCAGATTTTGTTGATGTATAGAGTTTATCTTTACTCAATGTAATGTTTACATTATGTGTATCTATCTGGCTTATGAGTTCTGTGATTGCTGTTTAAACATTTCTTTTACATCTGTAGGCTGATATTTGCCAGCTTGGGATGGATCAAAGAAAAGTAAATGTGCTAGCGAGAGAATACTGTGATGACATCAAGAGGAAAAACAAACCGATAATCTTGTCGCACCGTATGCTCTATAATTTCTATTTGACTTCTGTTATGGCACGCATTTCCTGGTCTAGCATTGGTTATCATCTTTTGGCTGTAACGACTTGCAGATATGCTTCCTGGTCTCCAACAAGGACAAGAAAAGATGTCCAAAAGTGATCCATTATCTGCCATCTTTATGGAAGATGAGGAGGTAACTGCAACTTAGCCAATTCTCTAAGTTTACAAAACTAAGAAAGAGTTTTACAGTTATTGACTTTGAAGGTCTTGTTGTCCTCAGGCTGAAGTTAATGTGAAGATCAAGAAAGCTTACTGTCCTCCCAAAATTGTGCAAGGCAATCCATGCCTTGAATACATCAAATTCATCATTCTACCGTGGTTTGATGAGTTCACAGTTGAGAGAAATGAAGAATATGGTGGTAACAAGTGAGTTTTTGCCATTTTTTCTTCTTTCTGGGTTGCTTGATGTATTTCAAATACAATTTTTATTGCTGTAATCCTATTTCCTCGGTACATATGTCCACTAAAATGGTGAAAAATCCTTCTGTGGAATTTCTTCCAAATTTTAGGACCTACAAAAATTTTGAAGACATTGCTGCTGAATATGAGAGCGGCGAGTTGCATCCCGGGGATCTAAAGAAAGGCCTGATGAACGCGCTGAATAAGATATTGCAAGTAAGTAAAATTTACTTATGTGACAGCTTCACGAGTCCCTAATGATAATATTAGTGTAAAACAAACAATTATTTGGACAACGTTTTAGTAGTTTGGATCAATAACAGAATCATTACCTCCTTTACCAAATATTGCAGCCTGTTCGTGATCATTTCAAAACAGACGCGCGCGCCAAGAATCTGCTCAAACAGATCAAGGTAATAAAAACATTCATGTTTTCCGGTTTTGTTAATTATACAGCTAGTACACCATTGCTTGCAAATTTATAATAATCTCTCACTCCTTTGTTGTGTAGGCTTACAGAGTTACCAGATAAAATGACAGAGCTAGAAGCTTACGTGCGAGTCATTGTTTCGGCAAATCGTATCTCTCATTTTAAGATTAAACTTATTATTCACAAAACACTAGGTGTAATTTCTCAATATTTTATACATCCTATGCTACTACTAGTTGCCATCTCCAGCGTTGAGGACAATAAAATGCATTTTTTTTTTTTAATGATATTACTGTGGAGTAATTTTAAAAATCTGTATAATGTCAGAAACTGTTTAAGCTCTATCTACTGGCCACTGGGAAGATATCTTCTAGGAAGGTCTGGACATTCTTGCATCCTGAGAAGCTGACTTCTTGGATCTCCTTTACTTCAGAAATGCTTCCCGATATACATTTTAGCTTATCCTAGTTTTTTTAGTGAGGATAGTATTTTGATCCACCAGGGGATTTCTTCTATCGTTATCATCATACCATGTATAAGTGCAACTCTTCGATGGACTCCGGGGTATCTAGAAATTTTGTTTGGTTCTTTTCACAGCCGGAAAGGCTAGTCCATTGCTCCATCGATGAAGGCACTTCTTCTATCGAGGTGGTGTTCCTCGCGTAGAGGCCAATAGTGTTGGTTGAAAAGTCAGGCCCATATAAGACGGGCCGGAATTTCAATGAGCCCATTTGATTATAATGGAACCTCCTCTTCTTCTGTTTTGACTTACGTGGCTGCCTCAAACTTGTTTCGTTTTCTTTTCCTCAAAAATTAAGAAAAATAGTAAAAATCCCACTAAAGAATCAATCAAAAGTCTCTCTAGAGTCTTTTGTAGATATAATAATCTTAGGGCTTTCTTCTACAAGATCGAAAATATCACAGAGAGACACTTTCTCCATTGATTTCTTCGTTCGAGATTCTCTTCTCTCCCCCAAATGGCGTCAAACAGCAGCGACAATTTCCAACACAGACCACGCCCGAGAAACGGACCTCCTCCGCCGCGGCGTCAGGGGAGAAATCCGCCGCCTCCGTCGTCGTCAACGCGAACTCAGAATCAGCCACAACAGCAGACGCAGGAGAAGCGGAAACCTGTGTTCGTCAAGGTCGATCAACTGAAACCAGGCACGAGCGGGCACAATCTGACCGTTAAGGTTGTCGATCAGATCTCCGTCCCTCAGAAGACCGGCGTTGCTGCTTCCTCTTCTCACCTCCGACCTACTCGGATCTCTGAGTGTCTCGTTGGAGATGACACTGCTTCCATCCTCTTTACCGCTCGAAACGATCAAGGTTTGATACTTAGTCCGATTCTGCCTTGTTCCAAATCTGTGATACTTTCTGTTTTTGAATTACCTCTCAAAGCCTTAATGATCCTTTGGATAAACCACTATGGGCACTTGATCACTTTCCAAATGTGAGTTACAAATTAGTGGCGCACCAAATTTCTTCGTAGTTATGAGTCTTATGCTCTTGAAACATTGTAGCTATTGTGTTAAGAACTGAAGATGTTGGATACTCTGAAACTCGAATTGGTATTGCTTTATAAGTCATTGCTAGAGTGACAGATTTTGTCGGAGGATCTGTTCTGCTCTGATATTGTGTATTTGCATATTCAAAGTGGGCTATTTTATGCAATGATATGGTGTTAATACAAGTATGTTCTTGTGGATTCAGTGGAGTTGATGAAACCAGGAGCTACTGTGAATCTCCGAAATGCTAAGGTAGATATGTTCAAGGGATCAATGAGGCTTGCTGTTGACAAATGGGGTCGTATCGAGGTCATTGAACCGGCTGACATAACTGTTAAAGAGGACAACAATCTGTCCCTTGTGGAGTACGAGCTCGTCAGTGTCAATGAATGAATGATTTTTAACCCCTATGTTTAATAGGTGATATCAAGCGCCACAATGAATTTTGTTTTGCGGTCTGTAATACCAGCCAGATGAAGAAGAAGAAGAAGAAGAAGAAGAAGAAGAAGAAGAAGGGTAAAATTGTATCTATCTTATGGTGTTGCATGTTTGCTATTTTATCTTATCTACCGGTGATTTTGTTACGATTACGATGTAAACTTAAAGGAAATCTTAAGAAATAAACGATGCACTCTCCAAAGAAACCCAAAATGTTTACAAAGCAGGAAATATTGAGTCTCCTCGCTCGTGTCTCTACTCTGATAACAAGATAGATAATCCAAAACCACAACCATTGCATAGCATAAATAACCGTAAGGCTCACACCCTCCTCCTGCTCTCTCTCTCTCTCTTCCACTGACGTGTCATGTGTGAGTCATCCTTTTAGAAGTTTAAGGATCCGAGGTTGATCGCTTGTGGGCCTGATGGACTTTGGCCTTTTGCATGTTCTTCTTCCTGCGGTACTGGTACATCACAGGTGGATGAGACTGCTCATATGTAACAGATTTATGTTGATGCCTGTTTTCGGAGCACGATATATCATGGATATGTACGCATTTGGTTTTGGTGAATGCTTTTGTAACCTCTCTGCATTTTTGTATGGTTTTTGAACAGAGGCTAATGAAAGATTTGGTTAAGTTTTGTGTCCACATTATTGTCTTGCAACTAGTCAAATCCAATGTACAATTGCGACCTCAAGTTTAGATCATTTGACTGTCAACACTGCACATAAGAAGCTCGAATCAGGTCTAGTTGGTTTTCCGAATGGTCTGAGTCTATTAGAATTCCATAATATTCCTTTGTTTCTTGAAATTTAAAAAGCGGATCTTATGAACTAAGAAGAAACATGACTCGATAACCGTCTTTACAACACCTTGCCTTAAAACTGCATCCACTCCTGCACTCTCCATTTGAAATTCATCATGCATCATCGTTGCAATCTGAGCAAATAGAACATATCAGTATGCAGAAACACGACCGCATGTGAACAGAGGGACCAAAGAGATGCATAAAAAATCAACCAATATAACTAGATTTTTCTCATAGAAGATAAATGGTTTTTTTAGAAAGAGAGCAACTATGGATCTAAAATACTAGCACAAGGCATCAAGTATCCCCTTTTATATTAAGACCTAACTCCAAGAAGATTACATGATTAACAACATCATCATTCTTGTTGATTGTCCTTCAGTTATCATCTTCCCCTACAAAAAGCGAAAGTTGGGTTTGCTCATTGTATGCAAGAGATATTTGTCTGACTATGCCACAGGAAACGCTCTCAAATTCCAGCATTATATTCATTACTCTCCACAATTATCCGAACTGCTCAGGTAAGAGTAGGAAAGTGAAATATTCTAGAAAGAAATGAGATGCCAACACAAATTGCAACAACTACTAACTTCAAGTTTCATACCAAAACACTACAAGTAGAATTAGTAATGCAATAAATCCAGAACTGGAAAACAAGGCTCAACCTAAAGAAGAGAAAGGCTAAGGAGACTACCAATCAACAATGCCTATGTATAGTAAACCGAGCTGCGAGGAATTAACAGATGTATATTCATCAGCCTATAAAAAACCTTTGAGACCAAATACCTTGTATATAAACTCAATCTACAAGAACCATCAGGACCTTGGTATTCCACAAGCATATTGATGGATATAAGAATGGATCATGACCACTACTACTATGCAGCAAATCGAAGAATTCAGTCATGTATCTAAAATCAATATCTACTAAAGTAAATTTACATCTTCAACAACAGGTTTGTTCTCACAAAAAGCATCCCCTAAGTATCAAATCACTCAATTTCACACGAAAATGAAACAAATTCGTCTAAGACATTAGAATCTTCGACTATACGCAGGTGCTTAAGTCGTGAATTGACAGTGAAACTGAAATAGTGGTGAGAGGACGAGAAGGAGGCGTACCTCCGAAGGTCCAAACGGAGCGGCGTGAAACCGAAATCATGGAATTGAGCAAAGCAGAAGCAGTGGCCGTGTGGTAAGGCAACATCGTCTCCACGCAGCAGCTCAGTTGTACCGTAGATCTGTTCATTTCGTAGCCAAAATCATCAGACTGAGAATTTGGTGAGAGAGAGGGCTCACCTGAAATCGATGTTTTTGAAAACTCACCTGAAAATTTGGTGAGAGAGAGGGCTCCTCTGTTTAGGCATCCCAATCGAGGACCGCACAGAAGACGGCATTTGCTTTGTCGACCTCAGCGCGGCGACGGCGGCTCTGCCGGCACCGGAGCGGAAGACGGACCTAGCGGCAGACATTGAATGTTTCGATTCTCGTTCGAATTTTTTTTTTGGTAGGGTTTTGGCCAAAAGTCGTTTGCTCACATTAAGTGACACGTGCGATGCTCGGAAGCGTGCATGTCACGTGCATCACCCTTTATTTGGTCTATTGTTTTTTAATCGTTTGAATTTATTATTATTCCATGTTATATCGAAGATTCTATAACGGACAAGTCTTCCACATTGATCCACACCAGACGAGACTATCTTGCTCCACTCTGAAGATTTTATGTAAACTTGTCTCCATTATTCTGTATCAATGATAATAAATCGCATCTTCTAGGATTTGAACCCAGACCTCCTGGTGTAAAATCATTAATGAACTATTGACCAAACCATTGGACCAATGGGGCTTCCACCTTTTATTTTGGTTTTTGCTCTAGGAAGTTTATTGTTTTATTTAATCTAAACAACAAGAGTTTTACTACTCACTAGGCCTGGGCATAAATACTCGTTACTCATCTTATACCCGCTATTCGCTCCGTACTCGGCTTTAAAAAGCAAATATTTATCTCAGTCAAGTCAAGTCAAGTCAAGTAACAAATCAACATATTACATAATTTGCAAGTTCGGATCAAGTATCATAAAAAAAATTACTACTTGGCTCGTTACTCGGTTTGATTGTCGTTTATATTACTTGGCTTGATACTCGTTAATAATATTAGTACAAAATATTTCATACTCGTTTATATTACTTGATACTCATTAGTTAAGGTCTTTGATATTTGACGGCATATCCAAATCAAGTCATTTTCAGGTTTACATGTGTACGTGTTATGATCATTCTTACATTTGTTTGTTGGTTTAATGATTTTATAGGCAAAAAAAAAAGGAATCAAGAAGAAGACTAGTATGATGTAGGAGTATTGAACCAAAAACTTGATTTTTTAAATGTTATCTTTTGGAACTTTAATGTTTAGTGATTTTAGAATGTTTGAACTTTGAATATTTTATAAATTATATGGAGATTATATTTATATCTAAGTACTTTTAAGTAGCAAGTATATAATTTTGGCGAGTAACAAGTCGAGCCAAGTTACAAGTAATAGGATTTTGGATGAGTACTTGATATAGCAAGTACTTTCGGACGAGTCAAGTATCAAGCTGAAGTTTCCGTTACTTGAACAAGCCAAACCAGGATACAAATACTTGAAAATTAGCAAGTAATCAGCTCGTGCCCAGGCTTACTACTCGCACCATTTAAAATGATTGATTTTATAGAGTTTTCACACATATTAAGAAAACAAATTAATATTTAACTATAAATATCTTGTTTTTTGTACTAGACAATTTTTTATAATTTTAAACTAATAAAAAATTAATAAATTCAACTAATATGTCCTGAAATTTACAACTTATCATTAATATTTCACAAAAATTGCATAGAAAATGTAAAAAATCAATTTTTGTGAAATAATTTTTTTTTCTAAAACATCAATCATATTAAAACGAAGGAGTATAGATCTATTATTATATATGAATAAGTCTAATCTTAGAGACTCAAAGTCAAAGTTCTATACAAATCTACAATTGCCAATTCACGATGGATGAGGGATAAATCTTGGACCAAAATCTAGGTTAGTTTCAGATATATATAGAAAATCATAAATATTTTGTTATTTAAAACGCTTATAATGATTAAGAGAAAATCATATCAAATTTTTGTAGATGGTGAAACTAGATGTTTTGTTTTGAGCAAATGGCCGACTAATAGTAAACTCAGCATGTCATTTTTGTATAATAATACATGAACAAATGATGAATTGTTTGTTCCAAAAAAAAAAAAAACAAATGATGAATGAATTGTTCGTCCTAGGCTTAATAAGCAAATGCCAAATGATTATACAATGATATTTTTATGATCATGACAAAAGAAAGAAAGATAAATATAGAAAATATATTGGTTAGCAATGTTCTTATATCCATATATTATATAAACTATAAGAAAGAAGTGATTGAACCTATGCAGCATCATATATGTACTATTTGATTTTCAAGTTTTATGTAGCAAGGTTCATTGAAATCACAAACGTTTTTCGTCTCTTTTTCCCACTTTAATCTCGTTCGCTTGAAGTAATACATTTCATACTTTAGTTTTAGAAACAAATTCGAAAAAATAAAAAAGCAATCGCGCTTATTAATTAATTATTGTTTCATGTGGGCATATATGCCTATGGAGTGAACTGATCTGCTTGCTGTTCCCCAAACATCTGGGACTGTTGTTGGTTCATCATGTTCGTCCTAGAGTTGTATGGTTTCTCAAAGCTTGTCTCCTTCTCATTGTAACGGGTGGGGTTGTAGTTGTAATAATGCTTCTGGTAGAAAAGGCCGTGGTTTCTATCGTCATCAAGGTCATAATAGTACTTACCGTTCGACATGAACCTCGTATCGCTCATTCCTTGTCTCTCTACGTTGTTGCTATAACCCTTGTACGCCTCTCTCTCCCTCTTCTCCGTCCCGTCGTAACCATTGGAGTTTTCGTAGTAGCTCGTTTCCTTGTTGTTGTTGTCGTAGTAACTCTCGGTAGTCTTAGGGTAGTTCTCTCTGTAGTTCTTGTATGATTGTTGGGTTTGGCTTAGGCTTGGAGTGGAGAAAGAGTCGTCGTAGTTAACGTTCTCATCGTACTTTTTATTATTTAGCTCTTCGTTGTTGTTGTTGTTGTAGGTTGTCTCTTGACCGTACAAGCCGTACCCCTTTTCGGTTTGGGGGATAAAAGCAGGGTTCTCGTCTTCTTGCTCGTTCGTCTCGTTGGTTTGGATAGGGACAAGATTGTTAGGGTTTTGTTCTTTGGGGTTTTCTCTTTGGACCTTGCCAAATGAGTAGCTGTCTCTTGCGTTGATTTGGGTAGATAAAAGAAGAAATGTTGAGAAAAATAATAAGAGACTTGATCTTGTGGAAAAAGCCATGATGATGCGAGTGTTGTGGGGGGGTTTGTGAGAGAACGAGAAAGTGGGAACGTTTATATATTGGAGAAATATTATGAGGTTTGTAATTCAAAAAAAAAATATTATATGAGGTTTTTATGCAGAGTGTAAATGGTTTGGTGGAAATAAAGAGTGGATAGGTGACCATGGTTTGATGGACGGGTCCATTGAGATGAGATGATTTTCAAAGAGGTAGCTCGACTTTTTGGGTCTATATAGTTATGGTATCAGACAATGATATAACTAACCAAACATTTAGTTAAATGAAATATTAAAAGTGTTATACGGTGAGGTGAAATATGTATATTTTTCCTCTAGTTTTGTTAAAACATTTATGGACCATGAATATGACCACCATGCTCTAAAAGAATAGGGTGGCAGATGATATTTTGATAATGTAGTGTATGTTACTATTTAGACTAATAGGAAAATGTAAATGATTCAGTTAGCGCACAACATACAAAACCTACATCAAAACATTCTACACGTCATAAAACTAAAACGAATAAACGTCAATGGTATGATAAACTTTTCACATCACAAGAAAAGGGGTTGTTCTATGTAACACATGTTTCAACATCTTATATAACACAAGATAAATAGATTCAGTATTATTATACAATATAACTAGTTATATGAAGCTGGACAATGAGAACTTACTATAATTTTTTTTTTATCAGCGAAGATACGATAGTTTTAGAATCTGTTGATTAATGATCAACATATATAATTAGTATGTGTAATGCTCTAATCCGAAGATAATCGTACTCCGGTGTGAGCCAACGTACGTTCTCTCAGTTTAGCTAAGTTTTTAGTGTTGTTTGCATGCATTCAATAGTTGAAAATCGTAGTGCTATAACTTCAAAAAAAAAATTCGTAGTGCTCATTTTAGTTGCGAATTTTTTTTTTTTGTAAAAAAATAGTAGCAAATACACGTTTTTAAGAGAAGAGAAAATTAGTTGACTTAAAGAGCAAAAAAAATGAAAATTAGTTGACAAAATAAGAGAGGCGAAAATGGAATTGCAATAGTAGCCAACGCCTCTATAGGGACACCGATCACATAATGCATACGCTTCCGAGCCTAAGCCAACCACTCTACGTTTTTGTTTTTGTTTTTCTATTTGTTTTATTTTTCAGTTTATTTATACTTAATAGATTAATCAAGTAAAACATCAAGTGATTTACGTTCACTAATCGTCTTTTTAGAAAATGTATTGGTTAAATACCTGAAAATTAGTAACCGAATATTCACTAACTTTTTTCGCCCAACAATATGTAATAATGTGGGTTTTAGTTTCTGGATGATGGTTTAAATTAGTTGAATACTTGTGTCATAATTTTTTTTTAGTTGGTTTGCTATTTCCATAAATAATATTGTTAAAATTCAAAGTTGAATCATTTTCCCAAAAGAGATTTTGTGAGAAGAATGTTGCCAAATTTTTATTGAATGGATATCAACTAGGCATATGTGTGAGCCATTTTATAATTAAGATCACATCTACAACTAAATTTTTAAAAATACTGTTGCACATCCACAACCAAAATTATATAACGTTAAAATCCATGACTACAGAGGAACGACTCGCTTACTTAAATTAGAAAATATTAACCGTCGTATATTAGTTTATCTAAAGCAAACGATTGGTTTATCAAAAAGAAATTGTTAGAAAAGATTTAAAAAACTAGTTGGTCTGGTTCTCACAATAACTCATGAGTGTTGATCCATAAATTACCGAACATTCGTTTGATATTCTTTAATATGTTACCAAGCAACATTGACTTGTGTAAGTATGGGAGAGTTGGTACTTTTCCTTTTCAGACAATATTAAGATCGATAGATCTCAACTGCCGAAAAGGAAAACGAATCAACGTCTACATAAATCTTCTTAAAATAAATTAATCAAAATTTAAAAGTTAGGGTTGCTTTTAACACCTAGACAATAAAAGCAAAGATTGATTATCTACATTTGTAAAAATTGTCAAAGTACTTGTGGGGATATTTAAAGCATGACTTGCGGTTGGAACTAACAAATAAGGAGGATCGGTGGGTTTAAGAGATAGTGAAATGAATAGTATGAAAGAGAAGCGACCCCAAACCACTAATCCTCGCACCAAACAAAAGGTTGATATATCTATCAATGAAACAATAACGCATACTTATGCACATCAATCAAAAATTCCGCACAACCTTACGAAGACACATAAATTACTTCTTTGTTATAAAAAAAATGAGAATTTGTTATGAATATAAATAAAAATATAAATAAAAATGAAAAATTTTATATCCGGTGGAAAATAGTATATTGAGAAATATAGAGGAAGAGGACGTAAAAAATTCTTATTATCTGATGAAATGTTGTGTGTTTTATAATGCTCATTCGACGTTTTATTTGTAGATGTAAAAAGATAAGTTATTGTGTATACATAGTAACGGTGGGTTGGATACGATAAATTTCTTCACAAATGATACCTTTGAAAGCTTTTTCTTTTTAACTTTCATAACATTCTTTTCCTCCTTTTTTTTTTTTTGTGAATCCATATTAATATTTGGAATAAGCGATTTGAGGCTTGTAGAATAATTCATAGGGATGTGCATAAAACCAATCTAAAATGAATAACTCGAACTGAACTAAATTTTTGTAAATCAAAACCAAACTAAACTTTATATGTAACCTGAAAGTGTATCTCCAACTTCACTCCATTTTGCACTCTAAAATATAATTTAAAGTCAAATTTGTCCAACCCTATTCCATTTTCAATTCCAAAATGGAGTAAAACAACATATGTTTTACTTTAAATATGGATTAATCCCATTTATTACTCTATTTTTTATTTTTCATTTTATATTCTACTCCAAAATAGAATAGGTTTCGCGTAAAAGTGTAAAACAAAACTTCATATTAGAGTTACTACATTTACTGAATTTTATTTTTTATATGAACTGTTGGGCCCGGACCTGCGGCCCAACATTCTGAGCAGATCGCAAGTCGCAAATCACCAAAGGAAGCAGAGGCCCAGCAAGTTCGGGAGAAGCCCAGCGGACTGCCAGAGGCCCGCTCCAAACTGTTAACCACGATCTAATCACACTTAAGGCATATCCGAACTGAGCTTGGTCAAAACAGAGGTATATCAGATCAACCACGGTCAGCTGAACTCAAGTTAAACCCGCTGCCTTTCACTATAAATAGAGGTCAAAGGGTGATGTGACGATTCATTCACTCATTCTTGAAGAAGTACAAGCGCCGCCACTCGCGAGCTCTCTAAATTCTATTCTTTATACTCAAAATCTGGTAGTTCGGGGTCTGTCCGATCTACCATGATCTCTTAGCTAGCGAACTGATAGCACGGGATCTGTCCGGACTATCTTTGGCGATCTATTTGTACTTACACCTCTTCAACTTAACTTTCTATATACGAGATTCTCCGACCTCCGATTTATTATAAATTCATTGTCGACCTGCTTGGATCAACAATTGGCGCGCCAGGTAGGGGATTGGAGATTTTCTAACGCAAAGAAATATGAGTCCACACGTGTCCATAAGTCAACAACCCGGAGAAACATCAAATCAGGAAATCTTGGAGGCAGCTCGCGAAGCTCCACCTATCACAATGGAGTCCAGCCCGGTCGTCACTCAGACCGCAACAAATGAAGAAACGAATGCCACAGCTCGTGGCCCTGAAGCAACAACAAATACAGACGATCAGATTGATCTCGTTCGCGTCCTGGGAACCCTCATGAGACGCTTTGACCAACAAGACGACATGGTTCGTCAAACAAACGCCCGTCTGAACTCCCTCACAACGGCTCAGACCGTCATACAAGAGCAGCTCGACTCTTCCCGACCTGCGACGACCTGCGAACTCGCAGCACCCTAGGTCGAACTCATCCCCGTCTCTTGCTGAAGGATATGGACGCCCAGCCGTCCAGCATCGGGTTACTAACCTCAATACTCCATCACGAACTCCGATCAGCATGCAGCTCGAGTGCGCAACCCACCCAAGGGAACACTCTTCAGCCCACGGTTCTGAGCTCGAGAGCATTAAAGCTTCACTTCGAGAAAGGCAGTCAAAAGTCCATCAAGCTCTAAGCTCGGCACCTGAGATCGACCGAGTCCTTGAAGAAACTCAGAGAACGCCATTCACAGATCGGATCACTGCGGTTCCGATCCGTCAGACAACCAAGTTGCGAATCGAGTCTTTTGGTGGAACCACGAACCCAAAGCATTTCATGACCTCGTTCACCATCGCCATGGGGCAAATACAGCTATCTTTCGAAGAACGGGAGGCGGCCTATTATCAATTGTTCGTCGAACATCTCGTCGGCTCTACACTCGATTGATTCTCTCGGCTTAAGCCGAACTCAATCAGAAACTTCACGCAGCTCTCGACCGCATTCTTCAAACACTACTCCATGTATATCCAGGACGGTGCCTCGGAAGCCGACCTATGGGCTCTCGCCCAAGGACCAAGGGAATCCCTTAGAGATTATATGTGCCGTTTCAAAACGATCCTCTCAACGATCAACGTCCAAGAGACCTCCGCAATTGGCGCTCTGAAAACCGGACTATGGCACGAATCGGAATTCCGGGCCGATCTAATCCTCCATAAAGCTTTGACTCTCGCCGATGTTATGCACAGGGCAACAAGCTTCATTTTGCTTGAGGAGGATCGAGCAACAAATCTCAAGAAGCACTCTCCGGTCAAACTGGCAGCCACAAAGCCTAAAGCCAAAGAGGTGGTAGAGATCGACCACAACGAACCATCTCAACATCTCAACCAAGAGTTCAAGGAATTGAAAAAGAAACTTCTAGCAGCAAACGTAATCCAGACGCCTCAGCCCGCTCCTGCGAAGCAACAGCAACAGCAAAACCAAGGCCAACAGCAAAACAAAAAATGGCAGTTTAAATTTGTTCGCGGTGAGGAAAAGGAAGACGATACCAGGACGTTCTGCGACTACCATCAGAAGTTCGGTCACACGACCCACCAATGCCGACAGTTGCAGGCAAAACTGATGGCAAAGTACAGCAGTGGAGAGGTCCACATCCACCTGCCCCCGAGACGGCAGGCCGAAAACGAACAGAAGTCTGACGATCAAATCGTCCTTCCATCTCCCCTAAAGCGACTTGCAGACGATGGGGGGCCCGAGCCACACCGGCCTGCTTCCAAAAAGAAGATCTTCATGATCATGGGAGGTTTCAAAGCAGCTTCAAACTCGGTCCGTTCTCTCAGGAAGCACGAGAAGGCGGTCTCTCAACAAATAGAGTGCAGTGCTCAGGCCGCAGTCGACATGCCAATTATCTTCTCTGAGACGGATACCAAGAACGTGGCAATGCCACATAACGACCCATTGGTCATCGAGCTAGCATCGAAGACTGCGATGTCACCCGCGTGCTGGTCGACACAGGGAGCTCGGTTAACCTCATCTTCCTGGAAACTTTACGGAAGAGGGACATCGGCGATGACAAGATTAAGCCAAGTGTCAAACCACTGACCGGTTTCGACGGCGTAACGTCAATGACGATTGAAACAATCAGGATGCCAATCTATGCTGGTGGCATCACCAAAACCGCCAAGTTCGTCGTGATAGATAAACCAACAGTCTACAACGCCATTGTTGGAACACCATGGCTTTCTTCGCTCTGGGCCGTGGCGTCACCCTACCACCAATGCGTCAAATTCCTGGCCTCTTACGGAGTTTTCACAATCCGAGGGTCACAAAAGGTAGCCAGGTCGTGCTTCATAACGGAGCACAAACTTAGACGCGTCACCTGCAACATAAGACGATCTACCGCGGCTCCAAGCGCGTCGCCACAACAAGAGGCTACGTTCTCCATTACTCTCGATCTGCAATATCCTGAGCGCCTAGTCAACATTGGCGCCGAACTCAAGGAGCCTCTCCGTAGCGAGCTGATCCGATTTTTGTCTGCCAACATCTCTACGTTTGCCTGGTCGATCCACGATATGAAAGAGATTGATCCAAATATCACAACGCACGAGCTAAACGTCGATCCGACGTACAAACTGATCAAGCAAAAGAGACAAAAGCTCGGACCAGAGCGATCTCAGGCAGTAAATGACGAGGTCACAAAGCTCTTCAAAGCAGGCTCGATCGAAGAGGTCCATTACCCCGAATGGCTAGCAAATCCAGTCGTGGTTAAGAAGAAGAATGGAAAATGGCGGGTGTGCATCGACTTCACAGACCTCAACAAAGCCAGCCCCAAAGACAGCTTTCCTCTTCCCCGTATCGATCAGATCGTCGAAGCCACAGCAGGCAACGAACTCCTTTCCTTTATGGATGCGTTCTCTGGCTATAACCAAATCATGATGCATCAAGATGACCGAGAAAAGACCGCTTTCATCACAGATCGCGGAACGTACTGCTACCGCGTCATGCTTAAAGAATGCCGGGCGACCTACCAAAGACTAGTCAACAAGATGTTCGCTAGTCAGCTCGGCGACTCAATGGAAGTCTACATAGACGATATGCTGGTTAAATCTCAGAAGGCCAGTGATCATATCACGCATCTGCGCGCTTGTTTCGAGGTACTCAATAAATTCGGCATGAAGCTCAACCCGGCCAAGTGCACTTTCGGGGTAACCTCGGGAGAATTTCTCGGTTACATCGTTACTCAGCGCGGGATCGAGGCAAATCCAAAACAGATCGCAGCGATCATCAACATGCCCTCTCCAAAGAACCAGCGAGAAGTCCAAAGACTCACGGGCCGCATTGCCGCCCTCAATCGATTTATCTCTCGGTTTATAAACCGCAACCTTCCATTCTACAAGGCGTTCAGAGTTCATAAGGACAACGTCCTCTGGGACGATCAATGTGAGACCGCATTCAGCGAGCTGAAGGCTTACTTGTCAACTCCACCCGTACTTGCGAAACCAGAGACCGGCGAACCACTGTTCCTTTACGTTGCGGTCACGAACGCAGCGGTCAGTGGAGTGCTTGTCCGAGAAGATCGTGTTGACCAAAAGCCCGTTTTCTACATAAGCAAGTCCCTGGACGGGGCAGAGTCGCGTTACCCTCTACTCGAGAAACTCGCTCTTGCCGTCATAGTCGCAGCCCGCAAACTACGACCATACTTTCAATCCCATTCCATAGTGGTCATGTCGACCCAACCAATGCGGACTATCCTCCACAGCCCGAGTGTGTCGGGCCGGATGGCCAAGTGGGCCGTTGAGCTAAGTGAGTACGACATTGAGTTTCGGAATCGAACAAGCGCCAAGTCTCAGGTCCTCGCAGATTTCATCGTCGAGCTCCCACCAATCTCCCCAGAAGCCGACCTACCTCAAGAATGGGTCCTTCACATCGACGGGTCATCCTCTAGACATGGCGCCGGAATCGGAATCCGACTCGAGTCCCCAACCGGAGAAGTACTCGAACAGTCCTTCCGTCTGGAATTCAAAGCCTCCAACAACGAAGCCGAGTACGAAGCCCTCCTCGCCGGGCTGCGATTGGCAAGGGAGGTCGGCGCAACAAAGATCCATGCATACTGTGATTCCCAGCTCGTCGCCAATCAGCTCAACGGCGAATACGACACCCAAGACGAAAGGATGGAAGCCTACCTAAAGCTCGCGCGCGAATTAACCACAGATTTTGACACGTTCAAAGTTACGAAGATCCCACGAGCAGAAAACGCTCAGGCCGACGCCCTCGCTTCTCTTGGTTCCAGTTCAGACTCCGACTTCCGACGAGTAATCCCCATCGAGTCCATCCCAGAACCAAGCATCTCTCTTCCAAAGGGCGTTTGCAGCATTACGACTGCGTCCGACGACCAGCTCGAGCCTGCGACGTCCGCCCCACAATAGAGCGACCAGCCCGTGGTAGCAGACTGGCGCCAAGAGATAATCAAGTACATAATGTCCGCGAACTCCCGGGTGACAGGTGGGCCGTCAGGCATCTTAAGACCCGCAGCGCGTACTATACCGTCCTCAACGGCGAACTATACAGATGGAATGCTGCTGAAGCACTTCTACAATGTTTGGCTGGCGATGAAGTATATCGCGTAATGGCCGAAAGCCACGAAGGAGCCGGCAGAAGCCACTCCGGAGGTCGAGCTCTTGCAGTCAAAATCAAGCGCCTCGGTTTTTACTGGCCGACTATGCTTAGAGACTGCGCCGAACATGCCCGCTGCTGCGAACAGTGCCAACGTCACGGTCCGATGATCCATTCGCCAACTGAGCCACTTTCCACAGCGACTGCGCCCTATCCCTTCATGAGCTGGGCAATGGACATCATGGGCCCCTTCCCGAAGTCTCGGAAAAAGAGGTATATCATCATTGTCACGGACTACTTCACCAAGTGAGTCGAGGCCGAACCTTACGCCATGATATGAGCTAACGACGTTCAAAACTTTGTCTGGAAATACGTCATCTGCCGCCACGGACTCCCGTACGAGATCGTCATTGACAACGGCTCGCAGTTCATTTCTGCGACCTTCGAAGACTTTTGCGCGAAATGGAAGATACGCTTAAGCAAATCCACACCAAGATACCCTCAAGGCAATGATCAGACCGAAGCGTCAAACAAGATAATCGTTGACGAACTCAAGAAGCGACTTGAGGAAAAAAAGGGCCTTTGGGCAGACGAACTCGACGGAGTATTTTGGTCATTCCGAACTACCCCCCGTCAGTCTACAAACCGAGCTCCGTTCTCGCTCGCTTACAGTCTGGAAGCCATGGCGCCCGCAGAAGTTAACATCAACAGCCTGCGACGCGTAATGATGACTAAGAACCCCGACCTAAATGACGATATGCTCATCGACAACCACGATCATATCGAAGAAGCTCGCGGCGAGGCCCTCGTCCGGATCCAAAACTATCAGCAGCTCGCTATGAGGTACTACAACAAGTGTGTCCACAACCGCAGTTTCGCCGTTGGCGACCTCGTCCTTCGAAAGGTCTACGAAAACACCGCAGAATAAAAGGCCGGCAAGCTCGGCACGAACTGGGAATGACCATACCAAGTAACCGAAATCATCCGACCTGGAGTATACCGGCTTATGACGTTGAACGGAGAGATGATTCCCCGATCTTGGAACTCGATGAGCCTTAAGCGATACTACTACAACACCAACGTGCTCAACATACAGAAAGATTGAGGAAATCCTCCTTCATCAGCAATCAGTCCGACTACCGAACCGGACAGCAACTCGCAGCAGACTACGGTCTATTAAAAAAAAAAAAAAAAAAAAAAAGAACGCTCTACGAGCTCACTATCATTACTTATGTATATGAACTACGAATGGCTTGATCCCTATTATAATGGGTACGTAGGCAGCCCGTCAAAAGGCACAGTTATTAATCAGAAATAAATATATTCAGTTTACTTAAATATATATCTGTTTATATTACTGTTTATCCGCGCACTGGTACCCCTAGTCCAAAAAAAAAAAAAAAAAAAAGCTCCGAGCTTATATCACGTCGGGGCTTTGGCCAAGTACCCAACCAAATTACGTTCCCCGTGAACTAAAGTGGTCTGATCAACCACATCGCTAGAACGGGAACATAAATAACTTCCTTCTAAGCGACTTGTAAACCGGACCAGTCCCGCAATCAGTCTCGAAGCGTTTAAGCACAATAAGCCGAGTCCGCCTCGCTTACTTAGTCACGTATCGGACAAACACCGTAAGCCGGTCTAGTCCCGTAACCTGTCCTAAAAACGCCTAAGTACTATAAGACGAGTCCGCCTCGCATACTTAGCTACGTACAAGGCATTATCTTAAAGCCGACCTCAGGGTCGCACACAAGCAAAAAAAAAAAAAAAAAAAAAACAATAACGATACGATCTACGAATGCGCAAGGATAAGAAGAGACAAGACAAACTGAAATGCATAAAAACGCCCCCACGGGCAAAAGAAGAAAAAGGTTCGAGTCTTTAAAACAAAATACAAAGGCCACAGGCGGCCTGGAAGCAACCAAAAAAAAAAAAAAAAAAAAGGAGAGAACAACATAAGGAGGGTTATTTGTCAGTCCGCACCGGAGGATCCTGAATAACCAGAATGCCGTTAAGGTCAGCTAGCTCTTCACCTGTGGTTTGGTCGACGGCTGGAGCATCAGGGTTTTCGAGACTTGGGTTCTGAACGACAAGCGCCGTTTGGGTCTCATTACCAACAATCGGAGCAACCTCGACCTGAACCGAGGGATTAGCGACCTGCGGAGGTGCAGCGGACAACCACGAAGGAAGAGGCATCACGAAGTCCTCCTCCTCGGCCTCCTCTACTTCCAAGACCTCGAGCTGGCCCTTGAACTTCTCGAAGTTGTCATCAAGGACCTTCAGCCTCTCTTCGGGAATGGTAATACCATCCTCTTCCCCCATCTTGACCAGATAGCCCTTAATAGCCTGCGATTGACTCATCAGTTCTGAGAGCCGGGCGACCTCCGCGGAGTCAGCGATCGACCTCTTTATTCCCGCCAGCCTCTTGTTGCAATCTTCCACAGTGCTCCTAACAACTGACGCCCGAGACTTACGGAGACGGTCAACTTCGGCCTGAAAGGAATCCCTTTGAGTAGTCGCCAGCTCCAGCTGCTCCACGGCATTTCTCTTCTGCAACCTAAGATCCTTAATGACCTTATCCGAATCCGCCATCATTTTGCCAAGATTATTGATTCTAGACTTCAGGTCGGGAACCTTCTCCGTTTCCGTCTTCGCTGACTCGAGTTCCTTCTTCATCGACTCGAACTCCCCCTTCATCAACTCCTGCTCCTTAAGCTGCGATTCATATTCCACGAGCTGCTTCGAGACTTTGAAGAGCTTACGTTCGTACGAAAGGACCATCGAGTTCGTATAGGTCATCAACTGCGAAGGGGGCAACCAGGGCGCAAAAGATTAACGAACACAAAGAAAGAACCCCAAGAAAAACAAGAATAATAGACAAGCAAGAGGTCACCTCCACCGAAGCCCCACAGACCTTGCGATATGCTTCGAATTCCTCCAGATCCTCCGGCTTAGGAAATTCGTAGACCTCGTTGCAAGGGAATCGGGACCACTGATCGGCGCACGCCCTGGTATTATTTATCATATGCTCAGGCGCCCTGAAGTCCACCTCGAGCGTGTAGTCTCTGGAGTCTACAGAGGTAGAGGCGGCAGCTGAGATAGCTTCGGGGATAGCAGGGGAACTTTCCCGGTTATCAGTCCGAGCCCTTTTATTCCGCCTCTCTGGAGCATCCTCCAGCGGTCTTTTGTCCTTAGAGATCTTTTTTGCAGACCCTTCGGCTATAGCGGCAACTGACTTACCGGATTTTTTTCCGCCAGCGCGGCCTCAGATTGCTTGGAAGACAGAGCTCCGGACCGCCCCCAGCAGAGGTCCCTTTTCCAGGTGGACCGGTTCCTCTAAGCGAAGAGGCCACGTTTGTCTTCTTTGTGCCAACCTTGGCCAAAAGTCTGCCCAGCCTTTTCAATTGTGGCGGGCTTCTCAGTTGGAGCGACCTTTCCAGCCGGGACGGTCTGCTACTGCTTAGCGGTCTGCCCAGCTGGGGCAACCTGCTTCTCTTTAGAAGCCTTGACCGCGTCATCCAATGCGGCCTCATTGTAATCCACTCTCCTCCACGTCCCCTTCGTCTTCTTACCCATTTGCTTCGCTGTTCGTTTAAGAGTTTTTGCCTTTGGAACGACCGGAGGATGCGTGAAAGGACGGAGAGGTCCGAGCTCGAGATCGAAACAGCCTGCAGAAGAGACGAAGGCGTCATCAAAAAGAGTTGACAAACCCGAGATCGAGAGAACGGGGCGGGCACTAACCTGTTAGGATCCTTCCAATGCACCTTTGGATCCTTTGTTCGACGAATTCAGGCCAGATCTGGAGGCCCAACTTCTCGATAAATCCGACAAGAGATTTTTCACCAGACTGCTCGGGGTAGAGTATCCTTGGCGGCGGTCTGTCTGCAAACAAAGAAAAAAAATTAGACGTCAGCCCGAACGAAGAAAAGAGAAACACTTCGGTAAAAACGTACTTATGTTAACATTCCAGCTCGCACGAATAGGCCACTTGGGATTTTCTACAGACGCAGTGTTTATTTTCACAAAAAAAGTAAAAACATTTCCAGTCCGCGCTCTTATCAGCATCAGAACCCGTGATTAACCGGTTGTACTTGGGTTTGGCCGAAACATAATATCGGCCTGAAAAACCTCTCCGCTTCAGGGCAGTTAGCCCCTCAAAGGTGTCGCAGTCACAGATCAGCCCTTGCTCCGCAGCCAAAACCAGGTACGCCATAAAATTCCTGATAGACCCATGGGTCAGCTGAGAAATGGCCAGGCCGCGGCGAGCGTAGTACTCGATTAGCAGTCGCGGAATTGGGAAAAACAGCCCGCTCTCCTCGAAGAAGGATACATAGAGACACATGTACCCATCCGGGGGCGACCAAGGACGTTCGCCGCTCTAGGGGACACGAAATTCGACCTCCCTTGGTAGATCATGGATAGACCAAACATTCGTAAGCATGGACAGATCGGCCTCCGAGTCAAAATCATCCTTTCTCTTCAGCTCGATGTTAGGACCTAAGCCTGGCCCCAAAGGCTCCAACGCAGGTCTGTCGACAGACGTGAGCCCGAAGGAGTCAGGATTCGAACAATCTCGCCGAACTGCGGGCTGACCTTTAATCACAGACCGATGCTTAGCCCGGCGAGGCTTAGCAGCTGCGGGCCGCGAAGCTCCGACCTCCGGATTGCCAACAGAACTGGATCCAGCGTCGTCCTCGGCCAAAGAATTGCCGCTAGCTACCCTCTCGTCGGCATCCAAAGAAGTCCCTTCGCGAGTTGAAACGTCAGGACTCTTGGCGGAGGACGGATCAGTTCTGCCGAGGTCAGAGAGATGATCATTCTGGGAGTCGGTGGCTGAAGAGACCATGATTGCAGCGGGAACAGATCTGACGGGATTCTAGATCGATACAGCGTTTACCAACGGTTATGAAAAAAACCACGACGGAGAATAGATCAGAGAAATCAAAGAAAACACAAACAGGAGGAAGCTAGAGAGAGAGAGGAAAAAGAACAGTACCTTAGAGAGAGAAGCAGTCGAAGCGAAATGAAGAGGAAAACAGAAGTGAAGTCTCGTTTTTATAAGCCCAGAGCGGAATACGAAGGGTCACGCCTCGAAGAAGATGAGACCGCAACGAGGGCCAGTAAAATTTTGACACGTGGCGATCTCGCGACTTCTCAGAATCAGATCGAACGACCTAAAATCAACAAAGCTCAGACCGCCTCGTTTCGTTGACCGGGGGGGCTACTGTTGGGCCCGGACCTGCGACCCAACATTCTGAGCAGATCGCAAGTCGCAAATCACCAAAGGAAGCAGAGGCCCAGCAAGTTCGGGAGCAGCCCAGCGGGCTGCCAGAGGCCCACTCCAAACTGTTAACCACGATCTGATCACACTTAAGGCATATCCGAACTGAGCTTGGTCAAAACAGAGGTATATCAGATCAACCACAGTCAGCTGAACTCAAGTTAAACCCGCCGCCTTTCACTATAAATAGAGGTCAAAGGGTGATGTGACGATTCATTCACTCATTCTTGAAGAAGTACAAGCGCCGCCACTCGCGAGCTCTCTAAATTATATTCTTTATACTCAAAATCTGGTAGTTCGGGGTCTGTCCGATCTACCACGATCTCTTAGCTAGCGAACTGATAGCACGGGATCTGTCCGGACTATCTTTGGCGATCTATTTGTACTTACACCTCTTCAACTTAACTTTCTATATACGAGATTCTCCGACCTCCGATTTATTATAAATTCATTGTCGACCTGCTTGAATCAACATGAACCCGAGCCAAATAATCTTTAATTCATTAACAATTAATATCTTTACCCAAATACCTAACAAAAAATACGTTTTAATGCACAAAAAATATGTCATTGTTTATTTATGTTTCTACGTCATTGTTATTTATGTTTCTACGCAAAAACCGAACTGATTTGCTGAACTATTCAAAGTCCTTTATTATATGGTTTGTGAAACAGTTCGCTTCCGAACGTTAAAATTTTAAGACAAAAACAAATCCCCAAACTTGCTGCATTTCGATTTGTGTCACCAACGATGCTACTTCTCTAACCGGAACACCACCCTCGAAACCAAACCGGATCAACCCAAACCAAACAAGTAATTGAGTTTTCTTGGTCTCTTCCTCTTCTTCTTCTTTAAACACAAAAGCACAGTACAATTCAACACAGAAGAGAGATCCATGAATTTTACTCGGGAAGAGGATCCCATAACAAGAGAGTAAACAGAAGCAGATTCGGAACTAAAAGAGGAATAAAAGGATTCACTTCGCTCACCAATTTCTTCCTCCTTAGCCTCTTCCTCGCATACTCTCTCCTCTCCTCTCTTCCCCATTTTCCTTCCTCAACTCCGGCCGCCATAACCGCCGGCGGCGGCTGATAATACGGGCAATTCGACCTCCACGAGGTATCAGGAAGCTCCAATCTCGATGCCCTTTTGAGGAATTGAGAAACCCACCATTGACGGAGATGCGTCCGCGAATAGACCGGAGGGTAATCCCACGAGAGGTAACATGGGATTAGGGCTCCGATGAAGAATTGAGAGTAAAGAGATGGTTTTGTTGTTGGGTTTGTGAGGATGTGAGTCACGGCTTGTAGTCTCTGTTCCCATGTCGTCTCCTCCATTGTTTAAAGCTTTTTTGGTTTCAATAGTTTTGGATTAGGATCGAGAGGCAGAGAGAAGAAGTTGATGTTGGGACTCTTCCGGTTTAGTTAGTACCGGGAATTGAACCGGAATCCCAGTTCTTGTTCTTGGTATTACAACAGTGAACATAATTCGTTGGTTCAATATTTCTTTGTTATTGAACGAGTTTATTAGATAGGATTTAATGGTTTAATAAGAATTTTGACAAATACACAAAGCAGGTCATAATGACGATGACACAAAAAACGAAGGAACCAGAAACAATCAAAGTCAATACATTGTGACTTCAACCTAAACCAAAAAAAAAAAAAACAGTCTTGCAACGAAGCGACCAAGTTTGCAATAAACTTGTAACATCCGAAAGTTAGGAAGCCATCATCATCACAATAAATCAACTAAAATAACAACTTACTTAGGCAACAAGCAAACAGAAACCAAAGAACCAACCCTAGAGAGCAATGTCTAGCAACATATCTCTCATGGCATATATGTCTCTTCCCTGTGAATGATGATGATTGCTTTGAACAGCAGAAGCACCTTTCATGGAATTCACATTTTGCCCTTCAACACAAGGGACAACCATCGCTGATGCAACCGCCGTGGTGGCCTCATCCGTCAATGGGAAACCAAACAGCCTGCACCTGCCTGAATCCCCGTGATGGTCCTCAGGACGTCCGTGAGGACCGCTCGGATTTGGTATCAAGACGGAAGAGGGTGATGATGACACATGGGCTGGAGATGGCGAGAGGATACGGGTGCTGAAATTCTGATACGGACCACACCAAATGTTCCTCTGGCTCAACCCGTGCGGGCGATGATCAGTCATTGAGTAGGCAGGAACTGTTTCTTGACCTTGCAAAACCTTATGGAACCCGAAAGAATCACCAAATTCCGCTCCTTTAAAGCGGCCTCTCCTGGCACCGGCACCACTATCCGAAGAAGTGTTGATAAAACCCGGAAAAATTTCTTGACCTTGCAAGACCCTCTGGAATCTTAAAGATTCCTCAAAGTCCGTGGCGCGAATCCCCTCTGAAATAGAAGCAGAAACCAATGAAAACGTTAATAATAAATACCAGAGAAGTATATGTTTTGCAAGTAGATGTGTAGTACCAGAGACAGGAATGTCAGGCTTTCCTGAGGAAAAGCCAATCCTGCTTCTCTTGGGACCAGTTGTTATGAAGCTGCCTGAATTGGAGATTGAACCAGACGGTTCTATCTCCCATGGTGAGACACGCTGTTGATGCCCATTAGCTTCAACATCATCCCACCTTACCTGAATACGAAGCCAAACTACAGTATCAGTGCGAGCATCACGCTTATGGATATATATAAAACAAGCAACAATCTTATAGGTGACCTCTCAAACTAAACTAGTGACTACTTAAAAGATCATAATTCATAGCTTACCAAAAGGCATCTCCATTTCGAACCAGGCCACCTGATAGGATCCAAGTCGCTGATTCCAGTTATAATCCCAGGGGATCTGACAAAACAGGCGAAAACATTTAAGAAAGATGGGCATATAAAAACTCAGGTGTTGCAAGGTTCTCTTAAAAGCTTGAGCTATAACCTTCTCTCAGAAGCATCTTCAGATTCAACCCTTGCTTTGAATCTCATACCGATACAAAATGGATAGTCAACAATCTTCAAGAACTTGGGTGCAGGAATTATGAAGTTTGACCAGCTTGCCCTGAGGAGGTTTTACCAAATGTGACAATTGCAATTCCAGTAAAGCAGTACAAATGCATGTTTCATGGCATTCATTTGTATTAACAAACACCATATATTACTGTCACCGAGACTTGGATTGAAATCACTCCCAGGAAACAATCAACAAGAAAAAATACACAACTAAGGCCTCAGGAGATAGCAATTGTGATTCCGAATCAATGTTTGAAAATGCAATATCGTTATGGTCAAAAGCTTACTTGGGGTTGTAGTAAATGCTGAAAACGCTATGGGTCGATATGGCATGAGCTACTTCAGAGAAATTGTTGTGGTTCATATTCTGAGTATACTGAGTCGAGAAAGCAGAAGCGCCTTCGATTTGAGCAGCTCTTCTAACTCCGAGCCGCAGTTTGCCATCATCACCTCTAAACCAGAGAAACACATATCACAAACCCTCTAACAGGGAAATCATAACGGTATTGTAGGTAGAAGACAGTCAGAACTTTCTTACTACCTTAGAAAAAGCACAGCATCTCCAGAGACAAGCTTCTTCTTGTTCACAAACGCACTCCACCCGGTAGTGAGCAAATGCCTCCTCGGTTGCCCTACAAGAAACTCAAACCATTCGATTCATCATCTATCATCTTAAAAAGCAAGCAAAAGCAACAAATTTACCTCGGTATATGTGGCGAAATCGCCACTCAAGGCCATGAAGATCCCTTGCAAGAAGCTCCTGAGAAGGCCGTGGCTGGCTATAGTCCTACATAACAGTATGACTACAAAGTTAACCTGAATTGTCTCAGACAAACAATGTGCGATGCTAGAGAGGTCTGTTTAGTGTAATGTTTCTAGTACCAGAGGAGGGAAGCAATCCTCAGCAGCTCGGCGAGGAACAGAGAAGCCTCCATGAGTGCTAGTATCAGAAGCAGTGAGGGTTTTGCAGAACATGTGAGGAGTATTTGATCTCTTAAGCACTTCATAATCTTCCTCACCACCATCAACATCTATAATTCCCTCACGCACTCTCCTCTCAATGTCCTGTAGACAGTAATCAACTCAACTCTCTGACTCCCTTGTTACAAGACTCAGAGCAAAAGAAACAAAACACTCACCTCGGACTCAGGAAGAAGAGAGACTTGAGCATAAACTTCATCTGTAGCTGTCTCTGCCTACGAAATCAAAAATGCAGACAGTTTTAAGGGATTTCAAATGTTCTAAAATCGATTGCCATCAAATGCGTTACGAGAGAGAGGAAAAGGGGAAATTTTCTCCTAAATCAATTGCCCAAGTTTTCAAAATTCTTCATAACAGTCAAATTCGTAAGAAACGAAATGCAAAAATGGAAACTTTACCAAAAGAAAAACGTTTCTCCAAGAATTCCTAAAAGAACAGAAGAAGAAGAAATTTCACAGGGGAAATAAATAAACATAAATTCCTTTGTCTGAGGCACAAATCTCCATACTTGTATCGAAAACCCCAAACTCAGATTCACCAAGAATGAAAAAACAAAAAATCAAATTTTTGTTGTCCCCCGAGAGAATCAAAGATTCAGTAACAAAACCCATATCTCTGTTGTGAGAATTATAATTGAAAAAAAAAGCTTTGTTTTGTGTTTGAGAAGAGAGGAAACATAAATAGAGAGAGAGAGAGAGAGAGAGAGAGAGATACATGAAGCTTGACATCGAGAATACGACAGAACACGTGAGGAGTAAGCCCGTAAATCGCGGCGGAGAAATCGGGGGCTTGTTCCAAATGTCCCTGAGGGAAATACAACACAAGGCTTCCTCTTTTAGGGAGAGAGATAAGGGGTCCAGCACAAGCATGCCAAAGCTCCAGACAAACACCACCAGAGCTTGAAAACGCAGACGCTGAGGAAGACGACGAAGGAGAGAGCGACCCAGAACCTGAAGAAGGCGTTAGCTTTTGCGTTTCTTCTTCCTCCGTCTCCATTACGTTCAGATCGATTAAACCACCCATCAAGAGAACAGAGCTTAGAGAGAGAGAGATAAGAGTTTAAAGAAGAAAGAAAGAATTTTTCTTCATTGGAAAAAACTTTACCCTCTCTCACAGAAAAGAGGGAGAAGAGCACAGTGATGAGTGAGTCTTAAAGCCGTGAGATTTTAATTTCATTGTAAAAAAGAAAAAAAGTTTTGATTTTTAATTTTCTTGACAGTGTTAAAGAGGAGAGAGAAAGAGAGGATCAGTACAGAACAGAACAGTACTGAGTGCTCTCTGCACAGTGCTCTCTGCTACGTCTGGTGACTGATGTGTGTGGTGTGGCTTTTAGACCTTTTGTGCGTGGAGAGAGACATTGGATAGATTAGATTTTTGATAGATTGATTTCTTTTTTTCTTTTCTTTTTAAGTTTTTTACACAACAGTTTCTTGCAATGTTGATTATTGTCACAAGTATATGGCCATTTAATCATTATACAGTAAGATCAGCAAGAATAATAATGGCTTAACTAACGCCTTTTTATTTCTTCTTTGTCGTCGCTCTTTGAATTGTTTGTATTACTATTATGGTAGATATTAAAAAGAAACAAAAGAATGATTCATTAGTGGTGGCACACTTTTAGGGATTGATGCACATTAGTGAATAGTTTAAATTATTTTATCAGTTTATGTCTGTTTATTTTTTCTAGTGTAGGTAGAGTTGGATATTTGGATCAGATTCGGTTTTTGAGTATTTAGATACTAGAAGTTTTGATATTGATCAGGCATTTTTGAATTTTAATCCAGGTTGGATATTTCGGTTTCATGTATTTCATTACTAAAAAATTTAGTATCGACCGGATAATTTAAATTTCGGTTTGGGTTCGATTCGGAATTTTTCGGATTCAGGTTGGTAAAGGACCGTAAAGTCCTATATATTTTATCTGAATTTACCCAAAAATATCTAAAATACCCAAAATTTTTTAAAAAATATATAGAAAACCTTAACCCAAATTATCTGAATCTAGCTAAAATACTCGAAAACACTTGAAATATCCGAAAAAAACATAAAAGACTTAACACAAACTATATGAATCTATCCAAACTACCTGAAGTACACGTAAAAACATAAAAAAAAAAGCCGAAACTACACAAACTATCCGAAAAAGTCTGAAATACTCAAAATATCTAGAACCGTTAGACCTAAGTTATATATAAAGGGATAAACATGTTTAGTTAGGTTTGGATATGTCGGTTACTAAATCAGTTCTCGTGTATTATCTGATCTGAACCGATACTCGAAGTATCTAAAAATAAGATCTATCAGTTATTTTAGAGGATATGAAACCGATCATAACCACTTTTTCGGTTTAGTTTTGTTCAAAAGTTTTTCATTAGTTTATTTTGAAAAATAATAGTATATTTCTCGTAATATTTTGAAAAGTAATAGTATATTTTTTCTTACTAATATTTATATCTTTGTGATGGATACAAGTTGTCATCCTCTGAAGTTAGAATCAACACGTAATATAGTCTTCAGTTATATCGACGACGTAGCAAAGACTAACGTTTAAAATAGTGTGAGGTGAAACGCACCGTTTTAAAAAGCAATAAGATTTAAAAATTAATATCGTTTTAGTTGTTGAAAACAACATGAGAGTTTATGTTAAGTAGGTGACATTACGAATTGAGAAAATAACATAAGTTAAGGTTTAGTTGAAAATCGATTTCGAGGAAAGCGATTTCGATGGTTTCGTGTGATATCGATTTGGTGAAAGATCGATGTCGATGGTTTCTTGCAGCTTATATGTGGAATCGATTTTAGAGGGTTCGTGAAGTGACGGTTTTTTGGGCTTGGGTGAAACTACTTGGGTTTGGGTTAGTTGTCGAAAACGATTTGAGAATTTGTGGGTTTACATAGGAGAAGCTGTTTCCTTGGAGCGATGGAGCCACCGATGAGGTTTGTTTTGCTTAGTTCAAATTCATCTACGTTTCAATTTGTTCTTAATTTTGATTAAAAAAATTTCATTCATCTGTAATTTCGATATGTTCTTGTATGTTGGTGAATACTAGGCAAATGATGATATTTTCCAGGTCTTCTTGTAATTCAAATAAGTTCTTTCTAATTCTTTTATGTTTAGTGGTGTATTTTTGTTTCTAACTATTCTATTGATCTTGATTTGTTTATATCTAGGATCATTTAGTTATGATAAACACCAACATTGTTGTTTATTTAGTGCTTATATTATATTAATATTACTCATTTTTTAATATTTGTTTCACTATTATTATTTTATTTCGCTAATTAAATGAATCAAAAGATTGAATGGTAATTTGCTATCATATCTATAGAAAGAGAGTTGGTTAAGAACAAATTTTAGATTTACGGTCATAAATGATGTGTGATATAACCAAGAGCCAATAACTCAACTGGTAAAGATCTCATACAAAACTTAGAAGTCGCTGGTTCGAGTGGCTCTTGGAACGAAACTAATATTATATGTTGTGGTTTCGGATCTGGGGGATTAAGGATTTGGAAATTGACAAATATAGCACAAAAAAAATTATAATTAACATAGTAGCCAAAATTACTATTCATGCTGTATAATATGTATTATGGACCATTTTGCTCTTATGATAACGTATTATATTCTATTTAGTTCTACATAGTATAGTACATATTCTATAAATTTTGTTAATTTCAAGAGTTTATATTTTTTGGGTTTGGATTAACCATTTTAGTTTTCGGGTTTAGTTTTAAGGTTTAAGGTTTATGGTTGAGAATTTAGTATATAACTTCAAACCCTCATTTTCTCTATTTTTTCTTACTTTGTGTTATTCTATTTACTTTTAGATAGTATAATACATAATGAATTATATGTAAGTTGTTAGTTTTTTCATGTCTATTCTATGTCAGTTGTTAGTTTATCAATTATATTTATTACATGGTTATTACATTAATTATAATTTTTTTTGGTTAGTTAGCAAATTTAACTTTACTAATTTCGGCGCAAAACTTTTTGGTAATTAAAAAAAAGAAAAATGATGTGTGATATATATAACATCTATTTCTTTAATGATAGTAAAAACTTGTGCGTATGAAAGTTTTTGTTTTTTGGTTGAAAACAGTGTGCGTATAAAAGTTTTCATTACTTGTAAATGTATGAAGGCATTAATGTGTCGTCGTGATAAGAAAGATATCTCTTTACCGTAAACGGCACCAAAAACCATTGACAACAGGATGCCGATAATCAGAATACAACATGAAACAAATATTAGCAGCGAGGACGAGGATGAGAACTTTGTTTTCGATTACTTTTTCTTATTGATAATTGTTAAATCTATTAATATATAATAATTTTATTTTATATATACTTTCACAAATTTTAAAAGGAAACAAATAAATAACTAAGAACGATCGCCGACCAACGGCGACATAAATTTGGTTGATACACAAGTCATCTAAATTTCTAAATCAACCTACATAATTCCATTGTCAAAACAGGTGGAATTATTACATATCTACAAAGTAGGGTCCATAAATGGGAGGACATATTGAGAGAAACAAATGGTAGGGATTATATATGTTTTTGGTAAGATGAGGTTTCGAAAATTCTTATAATTATGTCTAGCCAGATATAGAATTAGCCTAATCAAACTACATTTTGAATTATATTAGATCTTACTACACATGCACAACACATAAAAAAAAAAAAAAAAACTAGTTGCCTAGACATCATTGGCTCTTTAATTCTATTGCAAAAAAAAAAAAATCGTTCAAGAAATGAACTAGTGGTACGAATAATAGTGTTTTTTTTAAGTTCAATCAATAGTTACGAAAGAAATTCCAATGTTTGTCTTTTTTATGCTGTATGATAAATTGTAGTATCGCATATAGTATATAATAAGCTGTATAAAAGACTTTTTCTAAATCAATTAAAGAATAAAATTAGTACGTGAACAAAAAAAATCATTAGTAGAATTTAATCTAATATAACTATATGTCATGTGTTACGTTTTCTAAATGTTATATTTGTCGCTTGACAAAAGTTCATTTACAAGAAATGAGTGTTTGCTTGTAAAATTAAATACTCTAAGAAAAATACTTAAGCAGCATATTGCATATAGATCGTTAAATCGACAAAAACAAAAAAAAAGTTCGTTAAAAAGTGAATGCAAACTTAGGTCCGAAAGTGTTTTAAAAAATTAAATTTTCAAAAATAAGTATTAGAAACAATAATAATAATTTATTTAAGATGATAAAAAAATAAAATAAAAATCAATATGATTTATATAATTAAAAATAAATCTAAATTTTTCCGGAGCTTTTTAATCCTTTCAAACAATCAATTAGAGGATCCGCTTTTCCGCAATTAACAAACACGTGAAGATGTAAAAAAAGAAGATGTAAAAAAACATGATTGGGAGTGTTTAGAAGCCATTTTCTATAACAATAGGTTATTTATATACTTGTGATTCGAGTTATAGAACGACACATCTTTTTGTTTACTTATTTATATGATTTACAATTTGGATTTTCTGCGAATATCCCTAAAGTCTGATGTCTTTAATCTCTAAGTTTACAATGTTTATTTGATTTCTCATTTGCATTATTGCATTAAAAATAAATAAAAAACTCAGATGGTGTCATAGTTATTTGGGTCTTCTTTTTCCACAAAGCGGATGACCGCAAATGATTACAAGCCACTGATTGAAAAGGTAAGAACAAGAATCTGAACTTGGACATCCCGTTATCTTCTTATGCACGACGATTACAGCTTATATCTTAAGTGATCATGAGCTTCTCTAATTTTTGGATAAGCGCATTTCGACTCTTTGGATCTGTATTGAGGAACTAGAAACGATATGCTCTGCTTTTCTTTGGTTAGGCCCTGATTTAAACTCAAAACGAGCTAAGATTGATTGGAAAGATGTATGTCAACCAAAAAATAAGGGAGGTTTGGGTTTAAGGAACCTGAAAGAGATGAATTTCGTGGATTGCTTAAAGCATATATGGAATATAGTATCGTCTACGTCCTCTTTATGGTGAATTTGCTCATAGTGTATTTGATACGCAAAAGTTCTTTATGGTCGATAAAGGAGAACAACCAGGCTGGATCTTGGATGTGGAGAAAGATTCTAAATACAAGAAAATTAGCGAAACTTTTCCACATAGTTGAATCTGTAGTGGAAAGGATACATCGTTTAAGCATGATCAATGGTCTTCGATGGGGAGATTATCTGAAACGTTGGAAGAAAGAGGTTGTATTGTTTTGGAAATCTTAAGAAACGCAGTGGTTGAAGACATTTTTTAAGGCATAAAAAAAGGAGAAATCGCACGAACATTCTTAACAAAGTTAAGGATGTTATCGATCTCCATAAAGCAAGAAGAAGCAACGACTCAGATGTTGATCTCTGGCGAAGCGGAGAAAACTGTTTCAAGGAAAAATTTAGCTCTCACGATACGTGGAACCGATCCGACAAAAGAAGCCTATTCAAGGGTGGTCAATGAGTGTTTGGTTTTCAAATGCAACACCAAAATATTTTTTCCTCGTGTGGATAGTTATGCAAGATCATTTATCAACGGGAGATCGGATAAAACGATGGAACATAACTCACAAACGCAATGTGTTCTATGTCAACCCAATGGAAAGTCGTAATCATCTGTTCTTTCAATGCTTTTTCTTCGAACAAATCTGGAACACACTCACTCGTGGGATCATGAAGTCTCACTAATCGGCTGATTGAGAGCAACATTGTTTCCTTCATATAAGATACTACACACAACCACATCACTTTATTTATTATGCGGTATATTTTCAAGTCCGCGATACATATATAGCATTAGCCATAATATTGGACAAGACGTGAAGAATCGACTCAACTTCATTTGTGCTTTAGAAGATAAATGATACGAGGAAAGCCTTGTATTTTGGTTTAACAGTAGAACACACTAAGTAAAATTAACTTTGATTTCAATTGTTTTTCCAGAAGATGACTCTTCATTGTAACAAAGTTTTTTTGGTCTGAATAAATTTAACATTCGATTCAAAAAAAAAAAATTGGTCTCTGTAGATTTGTCCGTAGAATATACTTCATTTGATGGGCATTTGTAGTTATATTTTGTTGAGTTAAAACTATGTGTATCAACATCAAACATCACAATTCGAACAAAAACTAAAATAATTTAAGATTTTAATATATTTAGCGCTTTTTTAATTAGCGCATTGTTTCGATGGATCTCCGACGCCAGACGTATAAGCAGCAACTCGGTAGTCTCCGCGATCGCATTTTTGAACGACATCTCAGTAGTCTTCCATGATCGCAGTTTTGCAAAACATTCTCATCTCGTGTATACATGGAGCATACAAAACACTTTATTGTAAGGGGACTAACTGCATAGTTATTCAAAGTATCCAAATAAGATCTTAAAGTATTTTTGTAAAACAAGAAAAGATCAGATAATATACTAATGCTTCTTATTTTCATTTTCCAAATTATCATTCAGAATCCAATACCACACTGTTACATGTTTCCAAGCTATGTGTCAAATGACTCAAATCTAACCAATTTAAATACTATTATTTTTTCACAAAGAAAAATCGTAGTTAAAACACTAAGGCTTTACCACGTTTAAACAAAGCGTTGAAGAGTTTTTAAGCAGTTGTAAAGAAAATCGTTAAAAGAAAGCAGTTAAAATAACTAGTTGAGTTGATAAAAAGTAGTTATGATTGGTTACAAGCGGTTGAATAGTAAATGTATTTTATAAATAATTACTTTCTCCATTTTAAGTTAGTTGTCATTTTAGAATTTTTCACACAAATTAAGAAAACAATTAAATTTTTTGTTTTGTCTCTAATTAATACATTGTTTTATTTGATATGTGTAGTAAATAAACTTAAAAGTAGGGATAAAAATAGAAAATTAGTCATAAATGTGCATTGAAATTGCATAATGACAAGTAATATGAAACAAAAAAATTAAGTGTAGAATGACAACTAATATGAAACAGAGAGAGTATCTAAATATAATTAAAAATATAAATAATGATTTTATAAATTTAGTTTGGTTTTAAAATATTTCATAATGAAATAAGGCGATTAGAGACTCATCTATAATAAAAAATTATTTAAAAAAAAAATATATTTTATTTGTTTTAAAATCTAACGTCCGTTTGATAAACAAGACAATTGCAGACTCATCTATTTTAGAGCGGTTCACAAACGCCTCGTTTAAATAAGTAATTCTCTTTTTCAACTATCTATTTCAACTGTCTATTTTAACCACTCATTTTATCCATTCATCCTATTGATAACAAATGAGCGGTTTGAACCATACCACTTTCTCAAAAGAGATAACCAATATTTTTTTTTGGTCAAAAGAGATAACCAATACTAAGCCTAATTATTATTAATACAAATGTAAAAACATAAATAAAGCACTAATATGAAAAATACCCAAAATATCTCTGAAATAAATCATCTTTTTAAAAAAAAGTTGGCTAAATTGGCGAATGTGTGTAGCAAAGAAGAGGGACAATAGAAACCTGTAAAAGTACAAAATGTAGGGGGTAAAAATGTAAGAAAAGTGTCTTTTGTTAAAGGACAAATAGATACAGAGAGAAAGAAAAAGAGAAGATGTGGTCTTAAATTGGGAGTGTCATAAATTACAAAGAACCCGAGGATCAGGGGGGACTTTTTTTTCTATTTTTTATTTTTTTTCTTTCATACGTAATAAAAATTTGATTCGAAAAAATAATAAAATTTGATTTAATGGTCTAACACGCGAGACAGTCGACATGTATAGATAGAGATAGATACAGAGCTATAGCTAAAGAATTGGGGCAGTGAAGCGGACAAAACGGGTTATAAATCCAAATACCCAATTGGTTAATGCCCCGACATCTGTTTCCTATCTTCTTTTGGAAAGTCTCCACATCCCTCACGCTCCTTCATTCCCGCGTGCTCTCTACTCTCTTCTCTAAGAATTTTGATTCAGAGAAGAAGAAACAAGTTTAACCTAACCTAACCACACATTATATTCATTCAATGCTTCGTTTTTTTATTCATTCGAGGTTGCCATTTTTTCTCCTCCCAATATTTGAGACTTGTGACTGATAAAAACTCTCGACAAGATTACTTTTTTTCATTTATTCATCTACTTTTCTTTTTGTTAATTTATGTAATAGAACACGCTTTCAAAATATAGTAACATCTTTATTATTGTGAATGTCACATGCCATATCTGTTAAAACACATGTAATTTTACTGCTTATAAGTTTACAAACGAATAACAAATTTTTGTGCAAGGTTGGAAAAAATCTTATTAGGTAAATTTATTTATTTTGTACTCTTACATATACCACAATTAATAAGATATTATTCTATCTCTTGCACTAGTTTAACAAACAAACAAAAAAAGAAGTATTTACACCTCGTGTTCGGTTTTGGAAGACATTCACAAAAATATTTTAATTAACCAATTTTTGCTAGGAAAACACGATTTTTTTCGATTATCAAAAATATAGATAAACTAAATTAGATTCTTAGTTTAATATACGAAATGGAAAACAAAAGGTTTCACACCTTCGAATTAACGGCCGTTAATCCGATTGAAGAAAAAAAAAACACTCATAAATTCAGAAAACGCGTAACTACTACTCCCTCCGTTTCAATATATAAGTTGTTTTGGCTAAAAGCACGGTGTTTAAAAAAATTTATAATTTATTTATTAAAAGTTTACTTTTCAAAAAGTGTTAAAGATTACTTACGTTTCATCATTCTTTTTTTAAACAGAAAATATTACTTTAATAAAAACAATAATTACTTAAAAAAATGAATTACTTGAAAAAAGGAGAATGCCAAAGGTTACGGCATTGCACTAATTGTTTTCAGTTACAGTTTTAGACGAAAAAGTGGAGCCAACTTTACAAAACTAATTTTAAACTTAAAATTCAAAATTTTACATTGGAGCCAAAGTAAAAATTTCGTGAATCATTTTATGCTTATGTAAGCTTTAAAATAAAAATGGTTTCTAAATTCTTTTATAGCTTCAAATTTTGTGGTTTGAGTATGTCTTTTCTAAGTGAAGAAAATGAGTGTTTGTTTGACTTAAACGAACTACCACCAGAAAGTTTTAACAATGAAGATGAAGATATTCCATTTGTTTCAGATAATTTTTGTTTAATTATTCGTTTTCTTTAAAAATAAATAAATCATCATTTTTTAATTTTTTGAGACGTGATCTGAGCAAGATGAATAAGACATCTTGTTTTTGTGCTTATTGATTTAGTTATTGTGCTTAGTGCTTTAACCTCAGCAAGATAAATAAGATAAAATTTGGAGTTTCTTAGTAATTTAATTTTTCAGTCCCTACTTTTCCTTTGTTTGTTTCCCTCAATTAGTCCACATTCTCATATTCTTTGTTTGAAAATATCTCATTGTTTTAACATTCTAGTTATTTAAGCTCTTTTAAAATCAGTTACGATTTTGTTGTTTAAATATTTAAAGTACGTCACTACAAACAAATAATTTCCTTATTATGCTTCCTCAAATTTTTGACCATAATTCTTTTGTTTTTTAAAACAGAATACGAAGGGGGTGCATCTGAATATGAACAAAACTTGCGACAAACCAGAAAGAATCTTTCCAATGAGGAGCGACGAGAGATTTTCAATGCTTTATTAGAGAGAAGCGTTGATGGAAAGTTGGGAAAAAATATTACCAGAGAAATTTCTAATCAATTTTCGGTGTCTATATTTACGGTGCAAAGGATTTGGCGAAGAGCAAAAGAAACAACGGCTAGTAGTGGAAGAGTGGATGTATCTCACCGAAGATCTATAAATTGTGGCCGCAAAAGAATCTCGCTTCAGCCAAACGAAATTGCTCAAATTCCACTACACAAACGAACAACTTTGAGGTCGATGTCTATGGCCATGGGTGTGAGTCTTACAACATTATTTAGACGAAAGAAAGAAGGGATCATTCGACGTCATACCAATAGCATCAAGCCTCATTTGAAGGAAAACAATATGAAAGGTAGACTACGATTTTGCATCTCTATGTTGGATAAAAATACTCTACCTCATGAACCAAAATTTGTTGATATGTACAATATGGTGCATATTGATGAAAAATGGTTCTATATGACGAAAAAGACCGAGAAGTATTATTTACTTCCGATTGAAGAAGAGCTGCGGCGTACATGTCAAAGTAAAAATTACATTGGAAAAGTAATGTTTTTAGCTGCGATGGCTCGTCCAAGGTTTGACGAGGAAGGGAAAGAGGTGTTTTCTGGAAAGATTGGAATATTTCCGTTTGTTATTAAGGAGCCAGCTAAGAGACGGAGTAAAAATAGGGATACTGGAACCTTGGAATTAAAAGCAGCAACGTCTATAAAAAAAGAATATATAAAAGCATGTTTGATTGAAAAAGTTCTTCCGGCTATTCATGAAAAGTGGCCACAAGAAGATCGAGGAAAGACTATCTTTATTCAACAAGATAATGCAAGAACACATATTGCTTGTGGGGATAAAGAATTCCAAGAAGTTTCTTCAAAGAATGGTTTTGATATCCAATTGATGTGTCAACCGCCGAACTCGCCGGATCTAAATATTTTAGATCTTGGATTTTTTAGTGCTATTCAATCGCTACAACATAAGGAGTGTCCAAAAACCATTGAAGATCTTGTTCGTGCGGTAGAAGAATCTTTTGAAAGATATCCCACGAAAAAGGTGAACCATATTTTCTTAACTCTTCAATCGTGCATGCAAGAGACTATGAAAGTTGGAGGATCAAACAAGTACAAGATACCACATATGAAGAAATCTACATTGGAAAAAGATGATCGGCTTCCTATACAAATAGGTTGTGATGTTGGTTTAGTCCAAAGTGTGATGAACACATTAAGTTCATTATAAACTTCTACTGTTTTGTTTTTACGGTAATGTGTGTGGTTTTCAATTTTTGTTATTACAGTTTCTTGTCATAGAAGAACACACTGTGTTTGTTAATTTATTGTGTGCCCTCTGTATTTGCAAGATTAAGACACATTTGTTTACTCTAATTTTATTTTCCTTTGTACTTACTTTTTGGTTTTTCAAAAGCCATGCACTCATGATGTTACTCAAGACACAAACGTGGAGCCAAAATTTAATATCCATGCACGCATTATCTTTCTAATTGAACAAAAGAATTTTAGAATGGAGCCAAAACTAAAAAATTTAAACTTGGAGCCACTGTTTCGTTACTCAACAAAAACAAAGATTCTTCTTTTATGAATTCAGGTATCTTCTTATAAACATCATGGAGTAAAATTTAATCTATAACTATGTTTGTAATTATTTGTTTAATAAAAAAGAGTTTATTTAAATTTATTTGTCTAGATCTTGTCTTCTCCGTTATATTTTTAATTCTTTTACGTTCATGACATTACAAGAAGCGCCAATGGTCATAAGAGACATAATCAAAATAAGAAAAATTATTTAGAAAAACCAAGATTAAAGATAAACAAAATAAAAGAAAAACAAGAAACCAAAGCTAAAAAAATTTGGGTGACTGAATCTTCAGCATAGTTATTATAATTTCTTCAGTCCCTCTGTCTGGATGAAGGTCTCCCACAGCATAACATGTTTTATTCAAATTAAGCTCTCGGGGTGGGTAGGTAGAGTTGCTATCATGAATGCGATAAACGTCTTTCGATTCTCCGGTGGTATTAGATTTCACCTTCGGAATCAATTGAACATTTTTTGATTCAACTTCTTCTTCTTGCTTCACCTTTTCCATGCAATCTTTTTGATTGATTTAGATTTTTGGAGAAAAAAAAACAGTTACTGTATTAAAAATAAGATGATATAGTGATATCACTAGTACGTGCTTATATAAATCCTCACACAAGTACTTCTATTGGGCAAATAACTGCTCTTTGACTTTTTCTTTTATTTTTTCTAAACATTTTCGTGACTAAGCAGAGTAATAAATAAAGGTGACTAAACATTATCGTAAACTGTATTTGCTTTTGAACTTTTTAGATAAATTTTTATTTTATTAGTTCTTTTACATAGGGATGGTAAAACAACTTACATTATGAAACAAAAAAAAACTCTAAAACAACTTATATATTGAAACAGAGGGAGTATAACTTTGGAAAAATCCTTAAAAAGACACCAACTACATAACTACCAGAAAAATATACAAATGCTCCTCCTCTCACATGCTTCGTATGAGATTAAAATTTTACTTATCAATACTAACAAACCGTGAAAATTTTGACACATATTTGAATGGACGTTAATCTAATAAACAGATTCAAGACACGATTCTAGACTACAAATACGTGACTAATAAAAAAATTAGTAAGCCCGATAATGTCTTCAACATTTACTCTAAATAACTAAGAGAGATCATCTTTTTTCTTCCAAATTCGATGTGTCACCGTAATGCGATCATAGACATCTATATTTTTCTGTCGTCGGACGCTGATACAACAGTTAGAATGAGTATTAAAATGGAAAAAAGAATCTCGTATAAGCTAGGCAGATAAATAATCAAGCTCTTCCTCTTTACAAGGCATGTATTAGGAGATGTTTGACAAAAACAACAATTACAGTTTTTGCGTTTCAGTTAATTACTTATTGTATTAATGAGGAAAATCATGTTTTTTAGTATGACTATTAATGAGGAAAATTACAAAAGTTTATGTATTATTCGTGGAGCTAAAAAATCTGTGTATTTTCTAGTAGTTATTATTTAGTTTGTGTATTTTTAATGAAATATTTTAAAAAAATTTCACAATCAAGTGTTTTATAGATTTAACTTTGTTTCTCGTTTTGTCTATCAGATTAATGTCCATTAATCCGAGGGTGTAAAACTTTAAAAAAAAATCAATTTGTAAATTTAGTTGGTAGTCTAATTTAATTAGCGTATTTTTTGGTAACTAAAAAACGTCATGTCATTTTTTACATAAATTTTCCAAATATAATATTTTGTGGGTTTTTCCCTTTGAATTTTTTGTTAGTCATGTTTGTCAAGTACTCTCTACGTTGCATATTAATTATCATTCTAGGTTTAATTTTTTTGTTTCATATTATTTATTATTCTGCAATTTCAATGCACATTTATGACCAATTTTCCAGTTTTATTCATATCAAATAAAATATTGTATTAATTAGGGGTAAAACATAATTTTAATATGTTTTCTTAATATGTATGAAACAACTTAGAATGACATATATTTTGAAACGGAGGGATATAAGTCTTGTTCAAAAACGTAGTCGCCGCGGCAGATTAAAAATTAGCGGTTTGGAACAGCCGCAATTTTTGGTAGAATCGGATTAAAATTCGAAAATTTAGAAAAAAAACTTATTTTTTACAGTTTTAAGGATAGAAAACAAAATGTTTATGTTAAATCTACTAACATTAAGTAGAAATGATCCTAAAAATGAAGATTGAAAACGGATGAAGTGGGAAAAAAGTCACAACCATCGTAGGTTGCTGAATACGATTGTCTTGGAGAAGATGAAATTAAACTAACCATTATGTCCTTCATTAAAAGGAAGGCGAAAAAAACAAAAAACAAAATAAAATTTTTAAGCATTGAACACGTTATTGGACAGTTATAAACATGCTCCAGAAGTCCAGAACCACCAAGCCGAGCTTCATTATTGTAATCATAACATTATTAATTTATTTATTAAAGAATACCAATAAAAAACCTAAGACAAATCCCTTAATTTCTTATTGTTCTTTGAGTAATTTCTTATGTTATGTTGAACGCCTTACTAATGCCTAATGATATTTAGAACAAGAAATATACGTGTATAGTATAACTAATACTTCCAACAACAATTAAACGATACAAGAAATATACGTGTATAATGTTTTATAATTTGTTTTTTCTATTTGCTATTTATTTAATTTTTCTCTCAAATTTTGGTATTTATTTAACTGACTCAATAACTATTGTGAATGTCACATACCAGATCTGTTGAACATTTACGACTGATTGGTAATATATGCGTAGTTACGAAAAGTGAAAAATAAATTAATTTGTGGGATAATTTTTTGTGCGATTAAATATTTTTTTTTTAAATGACAGAATCTAATATTTAAAAATGAATTTTTAGATATTGTTTGGTATATCATAAAAATTTATGAAAAATATAAAATTTAAAGAAAATAATGGTAACAAAATTGTATGTACGATCTCTAGGTGAAGAATCCATTGCACATGATTTTCTAATTCTATATAAATGCTTTGTAGTTTATGATTATTGCATTTTCACCTTGTCTATTTTATAGACTTTGCATCAAGTAAATATTTTTAATTAATAAAACAAATAAAAAAAATCAAAAAATACGAAGATGTTTTAACGGCAATACTATGAAAGGTGGTCGTGATCGAAATGGCATTGCAAAAAAATCAGTAAGATAATTAATTTTCAGCTCTTTTCACAAAAAAAAACAGTTAATATTTTACTTATTTGCTTAATGAAATTTTTTTTATATTTTTTTCAGTCATTTGCGTTTTTTAATATTTTTTTAACATTCCGCAAATTTTGTTGATTTGTAAAAAATTTGCGGAACTATGTTTTAAATGCGATTCTGCATGTTTACCAATTAAAACCGTAAATCTTTTTTTCATAACCATTTTCTTCATCGGACTCAACATGTAAATTTTTTTCTGAAATGATCAACATGTATATTTACCAACAAATACAAATTGAATAACACATTTCTAGTAAGAAAATGACGTTAGGTGGTTTTATTTTGTTATGTGATGTTTGCTAGTTTTTTCCTTGGACTAGTAAAAATTTAACAAGTAGTTTTACAAAATCTTTGGTAGTTATTAATCATGAATTAAATATTTTTTAATTTGTTAGACCATTTTTAGTGTATTTTTTTATTTTCTACTATAAAATAGAGTAAGAAATATTATTCTCCTATTTTTACGTTAAATGTGTTGTTTTTATTTTAGAGTAATGTTATTTTTCTACTTTAAAATAAAACAAAACACTTTTTTCTTTCAAATATAAAGAAAAAAAATAGTAATTTTATGTTTTTTTTTAATTTTAGAATTGAAAATAGAGATATTTTGAATAGAAAATAGGGTGTGATTGGTAAAGTAAATGGAGTAAATGAAGAGAAAAAGTTGGAAGAAAAGAAAAAAAATTTCAATAGAAGAAAAAATTATACTATGAATTTGGAGAGGGAATAATTACTCTATGTTAGTTACTTTTTGATATTTTTAAAAAAAATATTTTCTTCTCTTTTTTTTTGATTGATAAATTTAGAAAATATTTTTTTCATATCTTTTTTTTTCTTCTAAATGTGTCATTCAATCACACCCATAGAGAAATGATAAAATAAGAGGATTTTATTCTAAACTTCAGGTATTGAATGTTTGGAGTGGTCTGTGCGGTCCAACGTGCGGACTCCAATTTTGTCACTATTCAACAAAAATGGAATAGTATTATGACACAATAATAGAGGTTACATTAATTGAATAAAGACAAAAAAAACATACCATGTGCGGGACAAACGCAGTGGACCGCAAATGAGTAAAAATATGTGTGATTAGAGTGGTTTGAAGAAAGAAAGATAAAAATAATATTTTTTAATTAAAAAAAAATCAAACAAACTTTTGTCTATATAACACAATCTCATAGTGCACACACAACAAAACACAAGAGCATTGTGCAGAGGAAAAAAAAAACACAAGAGCATTATTTACTTGTTTACAACATATCATCATTATTTTTTTTCAGAACACAAGATCATGATTTGAAGATTTTCTTTCAATAAAATCAGGTAATTTTCTTTTTAAATTCAATGTGTGTATTTTGCAAAATTATTCTTATTTTTGTGAAAATTTGATGTGTTAAACTCCATTTTTTTATATTAAAGAAGAAAAATAAAACAAGTTATGGAGAAATTTATAATTATGTTAATTTTAATAAAAAAATTATTTTAGTAAATCTGGACTAATTTAAAAATGATTATTTTAATTTAAAATCAAATATTTTGACAATAATGTTAAAAATTTGGCCGAGTTATACATGTTACTATATAGATTGTGTATTAGTTTTATGATACAATTACGTAAAAATATGAATAGTCTCTTAACAATTGGTTATAATGAATATATATATTGTAAACAATTATAGTAAATTTTGATATGTTTTATAGCTAAGAGTTATTTTATATTTTTGGATTTAATGTTTTATTTGATACAACAAGAAATGCATTTTGTTATAAATATTAGTTAAGTAAAAGAATATATAAAACAATATTTTTAATGATCATAAGATAATAAATTTATATATTTGTTGATAGTTAATTTTGTTTAAGGTTAAGTTGTATAACATATATTAGTTTGTTTATGTTAAATTGTTACATATGTTTTTATCAACCAAATGTGTTGACCCAACCAAAATTGGTAATTTTGTTTATTTTATCTAATCGGTATTATTATTTTTGTTATATTTATTTTACTTACCAAATCATGGATTTCCGTTGAATTTGTGTTCATAAAATGCATATATGAATAGACATCGATCGAACACAAATTCTTCCGGATATGAATAGGCATCAAATTTTCAACAAGGAGGCTCATCAGAAATGACTCCACCAAATGTTCAATATGGATTTACCCTTGGAGGACAAGTAGAAAATATAGAAAATACTCGAGAAGAAGGTTCAGAAGGTGCAACAGTAGGCACTTCACCTAACGTTCAACGATCATCACCACCCAATTTCGGTTTCACAAATTATTTTGAATCTGGACAAAATTCACATACACATAGACCTGGAGGTTTATTCAGTATATGGGGAACCTCGCAAGGACGGAGTGCAAGTATAAATGAAAGTAATCAAAGTGATACTGAAAACGAGGATTAGCTTGTCAATTCCATGTTTTATAAATTTCATTTAAGTTACTCAATATTTGATATCTTTTGATTGTATGGTTTGTAAGATGTTTTAACTTTTTACGTGTTTTGTATAATTTTATAATGGCAAAATTTTGTTTACCTAATGTACAATTTTTCCTGTGTTTATACTTTTCAGGCTTTTCGTATATGCCAGTTGCGATCACAAAGCCTCAACAATCTAAGTTACGAAGAGAGAATTGAATTGTATGGTTTGGAAAATGACCAGTTTGAGGAGTTAATAATCCAACCAACTTTGTCTTACTATGATCGATATTTTCAAAGAGCACCGGTTCAAACAGATGGAGGTTTGGGATGGAGAAATATTTGGTGTCGACTACAACAAGATGATGCCGCTTGTCTTCAACTATTACGAATGTCACTTCCAGCTTTCACAACATTGTGTAACCTTCTACAAACAAACTACGGTCTCCAACCGACATCAAATATAAGCATTGAAGAAAGTGTTGCTATGTTTCTACGGATATGTGGACACAATGAAGTTCAAAAAGATGTGGGATTGAGATTTGGACGAAATCAAGAGACTGTGAAGCGAAAATTTAGTGAAGTTCTAACGGCGACAGAATTACTTGCATGTGATTATATTAAAACTCCGACGACGCAAGAACTACACCGAATTCCTGAAAGACTAATAGTAGATCGAAGATATTATCCATTTTTTAGTGGATTTGTAAGAGATATGGATGGAACTCATGTATGCGTTAAAGTGAAACCTGCATTACAAGGTATGTATTGGAATCGACATGACAATGCATCTTTGAACATCATGGCAATATGTAATTTGAATATGTTATTCACTTACATTTGGAATGGAGCACCGGGATCGTGTCACGACACATCTATGCTAGCAATGGCAAGACAAAGTGATTCTGAGTTTCCTATGCCTCCGTTAGACAAGTATTACCTCGTTGATTCTGGTTATCCAAGCAGACAAGGATTTTTGGCACCATATAGATCATCACGTAACAGGGTGGTGAGGTATCATATGTCACAATTTAACTCTGGTCCTCCTCCGAGGAATAAAGAAGAATTGTTTAATAAATGGCATGCTTCTTTACGTTCCGTCATAGAGAGGACGTTTGGAGTGTGGAAAAAAAAAATGGAGGATTCTATCTGATTTTCCAAGATACAACGTTAACGTACCAAAGAGAGTGGTAATGGTAACAATGAGATTACACAATTTTATCAAAATTTCAAATTTCTCAGATGCAGATTTTGCAGAAGTAATGACAGAGACGGGAAGAAATAACACAAATGGAGAACCTGTTTCAGCTGAAATGGAAGCATCAGAAATAGCAGATGGAGAATATATGACGCAAATAAGAGACAATATCGCAAATATGTATTGGCAAAATCAATAGTTTTAAATAATTTTATTTTTTGGCATTGTATTGTACTTAAATTTTTTGAATTAAACAGTTTACTTTATTTTTCCATCAAAATAGTTTTTAAAAATTTTAAAGTACAAACTTTTACATTTAAATAATATTTGTGTGTATGGTTATTAAATTAAAAAAAATCATTTTTCATAGATAAATATTAAACTATAATATAGTAATATATGTATCTCAAATCGCTGTTTGCACTTTTCACTATTTAAAACTTTATTTTTGTACCGCATGTTGTTTTTTTACTATTCAAACATTATCCCGAACCACACTTGAACCGCACCGCACCTCTTAAACCGCTATTTTCCGCACTGTACTTAAACCGCATCGTACCTCTTAAATCGCTTCTCCCGTACCGCCCAAACCGCTGTTACCATTCGAAGCCTCATTTTAGAAGAAAAATAGAATTGATAAAGATTAATTACCAACCTTGGTTGATAACACTATCATGACTTGAACAGTAAAAAGATTATTATTAAATATGTGAATTTTACAAGTGACTTGACAACATAGAACTAAAACTGTCCTTAGCCTTTTACATCACTCTCTTCACACGTACCTCTTTCTAAATATTTAAATGATAAGCGTCACAGATAATAAATAAACACTTATATTGTTTCATGTGCGTGTGGATGCACGCGCTGCAACGGAAAGTAAAATAGAGTAAATTATTTTTTAATTGTTAAATTTGTTATGAGTAAATGATTTTCTTAAGAAGAAACTTTTACTTTTTTTTTGACTGATTACTATTTCGGGCCTTTAAACCCAGCTTTAATCAGTTGTGTCAGTGCCACCCACCGCACTAAGATTGATTCATAATTAGATGGTGCGTTTTCAATTTTATTTCCAATATTTATTTTTATTTATTTTATGAAACCAAACTTGCTTTTATTTGTAATATGAACTTCCTTTCTCGTGATTTTTTTGACTAATAGGTTTTCAGATTATCAAAAATTTCAAAAAATATATATATACAAATGCATGAGTTCAGTTATAAAAATTTATTGAAATTTTAATTGAAGATAAAAATAGACATAAATCCACTATATCTCATACATATCTTAATTTCTTGCTCCAAACGTTAACTTTTTCAATAAGTCAAAAACACCATTTTCTTGTTTTTAGTAATATTGAAATTCCATTTTAAGTATAGAAAAATAAATAGTCTATTACTCTCTCTCTATCCTTTTAAATAATTTTTAAAAATATTACATGTAGATTAAGAAAATTTTAATTTTTTTAGTGTTTCTACATTAAAACATTATTTATCATTCAATTAAATACAATTCAACCAATAATAAATCAAACTGCAAAATACAAATAGTCAAAATAAATAAAAATGCATTTAATTTTGTCTTGAAAACTCAAAAAATTATCTAATTTGATAAAAAAAAATTCTAAAAAATCATCATATTTGATACAGAGGGAGTATTACGTTTCCGCTAATATGCAAAGGAAATTAGTTTTTTTCTTTAAACTACAAGATATGAAATTTTCTATAAAAAAAAACTACTAGTTATAAATAGATCGACTATGTACAATCAAATAAATGTTGGCGTATTTATTTCCTGTCATTAGTGCGACCATAAGCAGCTATACCAAACAAAATTCATATAAATATCAAATTGTTTGTTTTTCTGATATTTTAAAAAAAAAATTAATACGTACATGCTGCCATAGGCTGTAAGTTTTATAGAGCGTGATTGGTCAACGAAAAGAAAATTATATTTTCTGAATTTTTGTAAGAAGAATACGATTTCTGAATTTATGGAACTTTTGACCGTCGATACTAAAAAGTAGTGGTGAAATTATTATCCAGAATCCGAGATCCGATCTGTTATCCGTTCGGAATTGCTCTGAAAATTAGGATATTCAAAGAGTCCGAATCCGGATAAAGATAGTAAAATTTAGGATCCGTGAAAAGAGGATTCGGATCTGGATAGCAAAATTTTAAGTTTCGCATATCTGGATCCGGACGCATTAAATATATTAAAAACATATATATTATATATCTATTAAACTAATTTTATATAAATAAACATATATAAAAAATTGATTTGAGTTCTTTTTATAATAAATTATATTTATAATGAAAAAATACCATTTAAAATATTAACTAATAATTTTAAATATATATTTTATTTATTTATTAATTATTTTAATTATTTTTAATATTATTTTCGGATCCAGATCTGGATATCCGTGGATATCCTGATTTTTAGTCGGATATCTAGAGTTCAAATATTCAGAGGTCACGGATTCAGATAGTTTTTTCACGGATCCGACGATTCCGGATCCGGATCCGGATACATTGAAATTCAAAGATACTAAAAAGATAACTTTAATGCTACAGAGAGAAAAGGAAATAATAATGCCCAAGTACAAAAAAAATACCATAAGACATTATCTTTCATATTTTAATTAGATTAGAAACTTATAAAAAGCTTACGCTAAGTGTTTTTAATTTAAATAGATTATATACTGAAAAATTTAATTAGTTTTCCGTCTTCGGCATTTGTAATTAATCCATGAACTGATAAATATCGTACATGTATATGTTTTTTTTTGTTTTTTGTTTACATAACTTCGTACATGTTTGGACCAAGAAAAGCCCAACTATTGATGGGTTAGAAAAATCTCGACTATAACAAATTGAACATTAACCATATCAATTATAAATTAACTAATCTCTAGAGTCTCTATAAACAATAAGAGTTTTTTGGTTATTTAAGATATCTAAAGTATTTATAGCGGCTAATTATCAAGGGACTGGACAATCCGGATTATTCATGTGTAGAAGGAGGCTAATTGTCTTGTCAATGGATTAGCGAACTATGCGTTTACTTTACCGCTAGGTTTTCATATGTTGAACTCTGGGCAGAAGAAATAGCATCGGTTTTGAGAGAGGATGTCATTGGACTAACTCGATCACGACAAGTTAGTAAGTAATTGTTTTGATTTATAATAAACTCTAGGGAATTTGTCCCCATTCACCAAACAAAAAGTATTTATAGCGGCGTTTTGACAAAACAGAAGAAGTATTTATAGCGGCGAGGAAGGAGTTAGAAAGTGGAGAACATGATCGTTGGCCTAAACCCAAAAGAAGAATCCATCACAATTAAAATTCGTTCACTATACCACTACGACACTACTTAATGGTTTGTACATCTTGGTTTAAACAATGTCAACTTCGCAATATTATTCGAAGTACATTTAGGTTTAAAGCGTAAGCCCGTATAATATATAGATAGTTTTGCCTTCCTTTACCATATAAAAGTGGAAGTTGGGTTTGGTCGTCAATTTTCATATATCACATAAATCTAATAAGTGTTGAATAAAATTGTTGAAAATGGATGTTTATTATTACCAAGTAGTGGTGGTTTAGTAGTTAAAAATGGATGCATAATGGATAACTATCTTTTTTGTATCCGTGATCGGTAACCGTCCTATAATTAATCATAGATAGTATCTATTAAAATGCGAATGACGAGAAATCTTATATGCTTCCTAAATATTCAAAGTACTATAAAGTGTATAGAAAACTATTAAACAAAAATTACACAATTATTTCCATAAAAGCTTTTCCTATTTTTTTTAAGTTTAACAATTTTATAATGATTTTGATGAATATTAAAAAATACATAAAATTCACATATAAATAGGAAATGGCTTTTAAATTTTTAGTTTTTGTGATTTGTGTAAACGATGGATTTTAATTATTTGTTTTGCAACATAGAAATCATATGAATTCTTTTGGAACGCATCAAACCGGATAACAAACCAAAGCGAATATAACAAATATTTTCCTTAGTCGGTATATATGGGCAAAGAATTGATTCTACAGACTATTAATCAAAATTATTGACCTTAAAAGGTAAAAATATTCGATTTTTATAAATTTCGAAGATTTTAGATTTTAGTTCATCGTTTATATCAATCATGTAAAAATATGTCAAAATTCCTAGTTTCAATAATAATTATTCTTCTCGTCAAATAGACAAATAATATTAAAGAAAAAGACATCGTTTTATACTACCCCAGCTCCAAAAATGTGTGGCGAAGAAATTTTATTTAGAGGATACTTATTACTCTTATTTACTTTCGGAAGTTTCGCTATCAAGACAATAAAGTTAGACATATATACGAATGATGATAGATGACAAAACACATGATTAAAGAGAAATCAAAGAGAAACTCGTGGGAAACTAATCATACTGTGTTAAAACTTTTGGCAGATGAGCATATGAATTTCTATATTTTGGTATTCATGAAGCAGGCAGCGATTTTGCAGACTTGTGTTAGATGCTATGATGTAATCTTGGATAAATGAGCGTTACGTTTATTATGTCAATGTGACTTCTGTTATGGCCCACCCAAGTCTAGTGGAACTCAATATCTTTTTTTTTTTTTTAACTATCATACTCGAGATCTAAATTGGATATGCAATCCTGAGAGTTATATATTGCTTGTGCAAGATATATTTGTTGGAACCATTTTTTGAATCAATTAGGCAATGTGTTTTGGCAATTGGTTTGGTTTAAATGAGTTCTAAAATGTTGAATGAGAAATGAGTGTTTTGGGCTTTAAGAGTAAGAAAGCCTAAAACTAGGTTAATAAATGCACACTTAAAATATCTCACGTCTTTTAGAGGAAACATTTTGGTGGTATACAAATAGGAGCATGCATGAGTAGTGTTCAAAACAGCAAAAACACACATGCACCATGGAGGAACATAAAAAAACCTCTCGCCACATGGTTCATTTGTGTTCTTGCTGTTTTTACAGAATTTCAGGAAAAAAAAAACTCAAGTGATAATTGTTGAGTTATATAGCAACGCGAGAAATCACTTCTTCGACAATTTTGTGAAGTTAGTTCATCGATGACTATGATATAGACCAACTTTTATTAACTTTTAACACCAATTGATTTTAAATATTTTGTAAACCAAAAGGGTAAAGAAATTAAAAGTAGTCTTTATAAAAAGAAAAGAAATTAAAAGTCCAAAAAATGTTTTTTATTATTTTAAATTCTATATTTCTGTTATTTGGTCAAAACCTATCTATCTATCTATCTATACTTATAAATAGGAAGTCGTAGATTCTAGGTGGCAGCTCGGTAGTGAGTTTAAGACTTGGTTTGCCTATATTACTTTTAATGAATCGATTAATTACATATCCATGCCATTAGGGTTATTGTAAGTTTTTAAACAGAAAAACACGTAGCCGATTTTGTGTTATTTTAAGCCTTTAAGCTGAGGTTATTAAAACACTAATATTGGCCCATCGTGATTGTTAGGGTTTACGTATAACCCTAAGTTCTTATAATATTTTGTTATAAATAACACAAAAAGAATTTTATAGAACCTAGCCGCTATGATTTCTTATATATGAATGATTTTTTTATAGTTCTAGGGTTAGTCCACATCATGTATTTTTTTACTTTTTTCTCTGTTGCGTTTTTAGATTTTTTTTTTCTTTGTTTTTGTGTATCTGATTTGTTCTTCTTTATTTTTTTTTCTGTGTATTTGTTGTTTATTTTCAGTTAGTGATGTGATTTTATTTTTAATTTTCTCAGATATATGAATAAGCATTAATCCCACGAGCATAGGCTAAGATGATGACACCTTAATTTAGAGAATTCATGTTCAAGATGAAAATAAACAATAAAGTAGTCTAACGAATTAATACATCTATATCATCTTTTGTTTTTGGAGGTAATTATAAGAAAAAAACTTTATCATCTTATAATTGCTTAGCGATGATGTTTTTAATATCGGCAATGGCAATATGTCTTAGTTTTAATTATTTTAAATATTCTTATATATCTATATCTATGGTTTGTATTGTTTTGGAACAAGACTCATAGTTTGTTGATAATCATCTTCTTTTTTTAACGTATGTTTATTCTCATGTTTGCATATTCTTATTACGATATTTCTATTTGGTTTGAAATGGTTTGGCGACAAATCAATTTGTTGTACTTATCAAGTGTAGGGTTTCAATCATTCTAGAAGAAGGCCATGGAGCTCAACTCTTCCCTCTTACACTGAGAACCGCAACAGTCGCTGTAAGCATTCATCTTTTTGTCGAAAAAATTGTAAATGACGCTCATGGAAATTAGGACCTCAGCGATCTTATCTATAAATTAGTGTTTTGTGTAATTAGCATTTTTATGTATGTTCCTTTGGTGGTTGCTACAGGCTGATCGAGGTCTTGATGAGTAACTGTATATTAACAGTTGCATAAATAAGATCTTTGTGCTTCCAAGTTCAACTTGGTTTCTCTTAGTCGACCTTTTGCATGTACTTATTTTGGGAAAGACATTAACTTTGGAGGTGGTTACGTAGAGGTATGAACACTAAAACAACAAAGAATTTTGGATTTCTTGATTTATCGACGAGTAAAGCAAACGTAAAATCTTATTGAACATGTTCTTGATGTTACACTAACACATGGTGAAGCCGGGAAGAAGTGGTTTCAAGTTAGCAGATGCTGTCTAAAAGTTTCTCTGGGTGTTTGGGGTACGAACTTAAGATCACTTCTATCGGTATGAAAGTTTGTTCTTTTGTGATCTCTGAAGTGGTCTAAAAGCTGTTGATATCTCTTAAATAAGTGCAAGAACATGAACATGCTATAATTTTGTCTCATGATTATTATTTAATAGAGTGTAGGAATATATAGAGATATCAATTAAGATTTTTCTTAAACAACGAAGTATATATCTTTGTTCGTAGGAGCCTTAGCATGAGAGATTTGATTGAAAGTGTTTGAATTTTCAATATGAGTTAGAGGGTTTAAAAGATAGATGGCTTGAATATTATTTGGATTTTTGGTTGCGGAGAGTTATGAGCTCATTGCACTCACAACAAACTGTTCTCAACAGATAATATATATATATATATATATATATATAGATATAAAAAGATTAAATAACTAAGAACATAAAAGAAGAACATTAAACCTGTAGAGCAAAACCAAATAGCTAATAATGAAAGTAAATCACGTTTACAACGGACAAAAAAATATTGTATATGTATCTTCTTTCCTTCCACAGTGCTCACTTTAATTTATAAAGATAATAAGCAAAACTCTCTCTTTCTTATGTTGTTGGTACTTAGGCTGAATGGGAGTCTCGGTGATGCTCCTTCTCCACCTTACGCTTCTGTCTGGCCATGACTATAAATAAGAGTCATGGACATTGGATAAGGTTGTTTTGTACTTACCAAAATCGATTTTCAAGCATGGTCAATTGTATGTTGACGTGTCATGAAACAACCTAACCCGTTTTTTTTTTTACATCGAATTAGTATTCCCATAAATACTAATTCTCAACAATTATCCACAATCGTATTAAACTAGCAAACCGAACATAACCAGCAGAAATCAATTCGACTTAATTCAACCAATTATCCATTAACCAAGTAAACCGATTCGAGTCAATAAATAACCAATGATAATTCAATCCAACTCAATAATCCAATTCATCAAACCAGCAATCTAGCGGTTCTAAACAATACAATAACAACACAATCGAGACGCTGGATCATCTCCTCTTCCTTGCCCCATTCCACGATCACATTTTTCTCTTTACCTGCAACACATGGCAAAAAGAGTTGCGTGAATATTATCACAAATACTCAGCGAAGCGGTCATCCCGTCTACAGGTTATTTAAGTATCGACATAACGAAAGACAAATACCAGGATGAGCACACAAGCAAGCAATAAGAACAACTAATCACGAATCCGTACAGGAACTCTGCGTCGAGCGACGCACCACCCTGGCGTCGATCGACGCGACATCCACAGAAACGAGCCTATTCTCTCGTGGCTCGAATCCGTCGCGATTTATCGAGTCACCTGCACGATCCCAGTCACAGAACACACGAAAACTACAATCAAGCGCATTCCATCTATCCCTATGTCCACACAACCCACGATCACGCACTCACCTCGAAGAATCGAAATGAAAAGAATGAACAACGTTCACTAAAACCCTCGTACACGACGAACCACTGGTCTAATTCCGAAACAGGAAACTATTCTGGAAACTAGACATACACAGCTACGCGTCGGTATGCGGATCGCCTCTAGACTCCTTCTGGTTCGATCGAAATTCCCCTCTGAACCCGACTGATCGTAGATAACAATCTGCACAGACCCATCGAGTTCAAACAGCCATAACTCGGTGAATAATCAACCAAAAGACGAATCAATCACTCCAATCCGCCTCGAATAGCCCAGCCGTTTGCCCTCTCAAAGTTCCGATTCGAAACTGTCCCTCTCACACAATCACCTAAAACCTCTCTCAACCCTTTTCTCTCTGATTTCTGATCAACAAAAACGGCCAAAACACTGTTTCTGCCTTTTATATCGAAACCTAGGGTTCCGCTAAACCATCACGCAAACCGTGCGATCGAACTCGACTTCCCGGTCTGATTAAGGATTTGCGTCGTTCGACGCACCTCCCCTGCGTCGCTCGACGCACCACCAAAAATACACATTTTGGTTCACGGGCGTTACAATTCTCCCCAACTAACAAGGATTCGTCCTCGAATCACAAGTCATCAACCACCCGGATCCGTGCTAAGGTCACCACTTATGCTCAGAAACCCGACCCAAACTTTCTCGGAGATACACCACGATGTATCGCTGTAGTCCCGGCCCAGTCTGCCCGACTGATCAAACAACAATCAAACAAGAACATGTCCGACCCACCGTACACTCGGCGTAAAGGACCAATTGATCGTGCAACAATCAAACAAGAACATGCACGACCAAGACGCTACATTACTCCCCGAAATCGCCCGAATCGAGGTTCCAGTGCAAATATTAACCCTAGACCAGACCCTACAATCCAACCCATATACCTGACCCCATCGGTCAACCCACCTGAGATCCCTCTCGATCCCCAGATGGTCATTCGACCGCTTACTTACAACCCCGTTCAGACGCTACTGCTCATACTCATACTCATGACTCGTACCCATATACACCACACCTGCTCATAGGATCGTCACCCTTTGAGCTACGGTATGCAGTGAACCCACTATCCCCTGGAGAGACCCACTATCCCTCAAAGTACATGTAGGAGACCCACTGTCCCCAGAGAGACCCACTATCCCTCAAAGTACAAGTAGGAGACCCACTGTCTCCAGAGAGGCCTACTACCCCTCGAGTGCATGCTGGGAACCCACTATCCCCTGGAGAGATCCACTATCCCTCAAGTATACATGAACCCACCGTCCCCTGGAGCAATACTCTGCAACGTGCCGTCATAAGCATCTATCGACCGAAAAAAACGCCTCCATAGCTCACCATGACATCGCTGTAACCCCCACTAGGTTACTGTAACCCCCACTAGGTTACAACACATAAGAACTCACATCTTAAGATCCAACAATAATAAGAAAACACATCTTATTAAATCTTCGAAAAACGTATAATCGTTACAACAAAAACGAAAATACGGTAACTGTAGCCACATGCTACTACAAAACCGAAACCAGTAAAAGAAGAAACTCAAGCCTCCGCTTGCTTCTCGAACCACTTCGGAAACTTGGCCTTCATCTTCACCTCCGGCTCCCAAGTCTCCTCCTCTATACCGTCACAGTCCCACACGACTCTCACCAACAGTATCCTCTTCCGACGCAGCAACTTGACCCTCTTCGCGAGAATCCTCACAGGCCTTGCCGCTAATGTCATGTTAGGCTGAAGATCCCCAGGGATCCTAGCCAACACCTCCTCAGACTCGTGTAGACACTTCCGTAGCATCGAAACATGGAAGACGTTGTGAAAAGCCTTCATACTCTGAGGCAACTCCAACCTGTAAGCTACCGGTCCAACCCGCTCAACCACTCTGAACGGACCCATAAACCTCGGACTCAGCTTATTTTCTGCAATGGATCTGTTAGGACTGCTCAACATGGCTGCCTTGAGATACACCATATCCCCCAGTACGAACTCCAACTTCTTCCTCCGCTTATTGGCATAACTCTTCTGCCGATCCTGAGCCTCCTTTATGTTCAGCTTCAAGACACGGATCTTCTCCGTCGTCTCCTGAACGAAGTCTGCACCAAACATGCTCCTCTCCCCCACTTGGGTCCAGCATAATGGTGTCCTACATGGCCTCCCATACAGAGCCTCATATGGAGCCATCCCGATACTCGCCTGATAACTGTTGTTGTAAGCAAACTCTACCAGGCTCAGATGTTCTGCCCCAATGACCACCGTAGCCTAGAACACACATCCTCAGCAAGTCCTCCAATGTCTGAATCGTCCTCTCAGACTGCCCATCCGTCTGAGGATGATATGCCATACTCATATGCACCTTCGTGCCCATCTCAGCCTGAAATGCTCCCCAGAACTTCGAAGCAAATCTCGGATCTCTGTCTGACACAATGCTCGCTGGCACCCCATGCAACCTCACAATCTCCCGCACATACTTCTTAGCCAACACCGCAGCCCCATCAGTCTTCTTAATGGCCAGAAAATGTGCTGTCTTGGTCAGACGATCCACAATCACCCAGATCGCATCATAAGTCCGCGAGACCGGCAATCCTGTCACAAAGTCCATAGTCACCATATCCCACTTCCACAACGGCATAGGCAAACTCTGCAACAACCCGCTCGGAACTTGATGCTCAGCCTTCACCAGCTGACACACGTTGCACCTTGAAACCCAACTCGCAACGTCCTTCTTCATCCCGACCCAGTGGTAGTACCTCTTCAAGTCCCGGTACATCTTGGTCGCCCCTGGATGAATCGACAGCATGCTCGAATGAGCCTCCGTCAGAATCTCCAGCCTGAGACTCTCATCCTTGGGTACACAGACCCGACCGTTCACCAATATCATCCCATTCCCGGAGACCTGATACCTTGAACCTGCCAGCTGAGAAGCATCAATCAGACCCTGATCCTTCTCCTGAGCTACCCGAATCCTGCTCAGTAAATCTGCTCGGTTAGCTGCCTCTAACCCCAACGGCTCCTGCGAGATAACACACAAACTCAACGCGCCAACCCCAACGGATCCGAAGCAACCCTCTTCCGACTCAACGTATCTGCAACCAGATTAGCCTTCCCCGGATGGTACTCAATCTCCAGATCGTAATCCGCTACCAACTCCATCCAGCGCCTCTGCCTCAGATTCAGCTCTGGCTGAGTGAAGAAGTACTTCAGGCTCTTGTGATCCGTGAACACCTGGACCTTCCCACCATAAAGGTAAGACCGCCAGATCTTCAGGGTGAAGATCACTGCAGCCAACTCCAAGTCATGCGTAGGGTAATTGCACTCGTGCTTCCTCAACTGCCTCGAAGCATAAGCAATAACCTTCCCCTGCTGCATCAGAACACACTCCAGACCCACATCAGATGCATCTGTGTACACCACGTATGGCTCGTCCGGATCAGGCAACGCCAATACTGGAGTACTAGTCAGCATCTCTTTCAGCTTTCCGAAACTCTCCTCACACTCCGCAGACCACACAAACGGGACATCCTTACCCGTCAACTTCGTTATCGCCTGCGCCATACTCGCAAAACCCTTGACGAACCTCCGGTAATACCCAGCTAAACCAAGGAAACTCTTGATCTCTGTTGCATTCCTCAGTCTCGGCCAATCCCTAATAGCCTCGATCTTAGCTGGATCCACTGCAACTCCCTCCGCAGACATGACATGCCCCAGAAAACCCATCTTCCGCTGCTAGAAACTGCACTTACTGAGCTTCGCGTACAACTTCTGTCCCCGCAGCTTCTCCAGAACCAACCTTAGATGAACCTCGTGTTCCTCAGGAGTTCTCGAATACACCAGGATATCATCGATAAAGATAATAACGAACTCATCCAAATACTCCTGAAACACCCCGTTCATCAACCTCATGAATGCCGCTGGCGCATTTGTCAACCGAAACGGCATCACCACGAACTCATAGTGTCCATACCTTGTCCTAAAAGCCGTTTTCCGCACATCGACCTCATCTATCGGAATATGATGGTATCCCAAAGCCAAATCGATCTTGAAGAACCAAGTATCCCCTCGCAACTGATCCAACAACTCATCAATCCGCGGCAGAGGATACCTGTTCTTCACAGTAACTCGGTTAAGGCCCCGGTAATCGATGCATAACCGAAAACTACCATCCTTCTTCTTCACAAACAACACCGGCGCTCCCCACGGTGAACTACTCGGTCGGATGAAACCCTTACCCAGCAAATCATCCAACTGCTTCTTCAGCTCTGCCATCTCTGCTGGAGCCATGCGGTATGGTGCCTTAGATATCGTCGTAGTCCCAGGCTCAAACTCAATCGTGAAAGGATCAAACCTTGACGGTGGCAATCCCTGCAACGACTGAAATACATCCTGGAAAACCCGAACAACTTAAATCTCTCCAACTGCAACCTTTCCAACAGTCTCTGACATAACTATCATCGCCAGATACGCCTCACAACCCTTCTCGATCAACTGCTCGGCCTGTAACGTTGAAATCACGAGACTCCCGGAAGTCGGTCTCACACCCTGAAACACCAACCTCCCCGTCTCCCACTCGAACACTACTCGTCTACGCCGACAGTCCAGATGGACCCTGTACCGATCCAACCAATCCATCCTTAAAATGACGTCGTACAGCTGTACCGGACTGATGATCAGGTCTGCTGGCATCGAGTCTCCCGCCACCAGCACATCCACACCACGAGCCTGCCCGAAAGTAGCCAACGTCCTACCACCAGCAATCTTGACTACTCCCGGCTGCTCCCCGGAATCGCTCAGGATCCCGCTACCCTCCGCCCACTCCGGAGTAATGAAACAATTCGTTGCTCCAGAATCAACAACCGTGGGACTCACACCCGCCCACTACTAAGGTCCCTACGCAATTCTCATGTGCCTAAGAACCCTAACGTACTATCCCGAGACTCGTCCATCCTAGGACAGCTCGCGAACCTGTGATCCATGCTCCCACAACCGAAGCATCCCGGACCACCCTGAACCTTTTGACTCAGTTCCAAAGTGCTCTCCCACTTCCTCTTCTGTCATTGCGCAGGAGGATTAACCACCACCACATGCTCTCTCAGGTCCTCCTCAATCGTCGCAGCACCCTCGTGGTGAACTTACTCGCTCTACAGCAAGTCCTCAAATCAGCTCGAAGTTTTCCCAAGAACCTCTCCACCTGGGCCTACTCGCTCTCTATGCCTCCACTCACATGAACCAGGAGTTGACAGAACTCTGCATCGAACTCCTTCACTGATCGGTCACCCTAAAATCACTCTGGATACCTCAAAGAGTCGAAGTTACGCTTCACACTCATCCGCCGCTCATCGGCCCCTCAGACTTAGCACCTCTCGAGAAAACTCTCGTGCTAATCCTCTGTATCTGCTCCATCATCCTAAGATAGGATGGGAGCTCCTCCACAGCCGCCACTCCCGGCTGTACCCAACCATACCCGTCTGCACACCAGCCACACTAGGTTGAACCCCCGGAGCCTAACTCTGGGCCGGCACCCCTCCCGATAACCGCTCCAAGATCAATTGTAGCAGACTCGCCAGATTATCATCTCGATCCTGGCCGACGCCTGCGACAGCACCCTCACCTGGGCCCGCCGCACCGCCAACCACACCGGGACCCTCACTAGTCCCACCAGCCCTCACACTGGTACACGCAGTGGTCACCCCGGAACTCTCACTAGTCCCACCAGCCCTCACACTGGTACACGCTGTGGCCATACTCACGGATCCCTCCTGATACGTCTACGAATCCGCCACCTGCTCCTGCGTGGTCTCCTGGGCCACACACGCGGCAGCAGACTCACTCACAAGTCCCTGCCCGCGCCTACGCCCTCCATACCCACCTTGGCCACCCCGGCCAATACCTCTTGCAACTCTAGTACCTCTACCCATCACACTCTGCCATACCAATAGCAGAACTCTAGTATCTCTAACAATTCCTCTTCTCAACCAGAAGCAGAAACTAAGCATACTAAAAATCATAAGAGGTCAAACAACACATACCGTTGAATCATATTGAAGGCTCGGAGAAGATGATCCAGGACTCCAAAACCCCAAACAACAAATAACTGACTAACCACTCATAGTCAATCAATCAAGCATACTACGTTCTCCCGCCCTAGAACCGTAAGGGCTCTGATACCAAATTGAAATAACCCAACCCGTTTTTTTTTTTTTTTTTTTTACATCGAATTAGTATTCCCATAAATACTTATTCTCAACAATTATCCAAAATCGTATTAAACTAGCAAACCGAACATAACCAGCAGAAATCAATTCGACTTAATTCAACCAATTATCCATTAATCAAGTAAACCAATTCGAGTCAATAAATAACCAATGATAATTCAATCCAACTCAACAATCCAATTCATCAAACCAGCAACCTAACGGTTCTAAACAATACGATAACAACACAATCGAGACGCTGGATCATCTCCTCTTCCTTGCCCGATTCCACGATCACATTTTTTTTACCTACAACACATGGCAAAAAGAGTTGCGTGAGTATTATCACAAATACTCAGCGAAGCGGTCATCCCGTCTACAGGTTATTTAAGTATCGACATAACGAAAGACAAATACCAGGATGAGCACACAAGCAAGCAATAAGAACAACTAATCATGAAACCGTACAGGAACTCTGCGTCGAGCGACGCAACCTCTAGGCGTCGGTCGACGCGCAGCGTCTGCGTCGAGCGACGCACCACCCTGGCGTCGATCGACGTGACATCCACAGAAACGAGCCTATCCTCTCGTGGCTCGAATCCGTCGCGATTTATCGAGTCACCTGCACGATCCCAGTCACAGAACACACGAAAACTACAATCAAGTGCATTCCATCTATCCCTATGCCCACACAACCCACAATCACGCACTCACCTCGAAGAATCGAAATGAAAAGAATGAACAACGTTCACTAAAACCCTCGTACACGACGAACCACTGGTCCAATTCCAAAACAGGCAACTGTTCTGGAAACTAGACACACATAGCTACGCGTCGGTATACGGATGGCCTCCAGAATCCTTCTGGTTTGATCGGAATTCCCCTCTGAACCCGACTGATCGCAGATAACAATCTGCATAGATCCATTGAGTTCAAACAGCCATAACTCGGTGAATAATCAACCAAAAGACGAACCGTTTTCGCCTATGACACGAGCAGAGATTGGGGAACTTACCCTCCAAAAATCACTCTAATCCGCCTTGAATAGCCCAGCCGTTTGCCCTCTCAAAGTTCCGATTCGAAACTGTCCCTCTCACACAATCACCTAAAACCTCTCTCAACATTTTTCTCTCTGATTTCTGATCAACAAAAACAGCCAGAACACTGTTTCTGCCTTTTATATCGAAACCTAGGGTTCCGCTAAACCATCACGCAAACCGTGCGATCGAACCCGACTTCCCGGTCTGATTAAGGATTTGCGTCGTTCGACGCACCTCCCCTGCGTCGCTCGACGCACCACCAAAAATACACATTTTGGTTCACGGGCGTTACATGTCAAAGGTAACTTCGAGATTTGGCTTGAAAATATTGATCATGGATAAAGATGAGAAGCATCAAAATAAAAACTTTCACTGTTTGTTATCCGTTATATAATTTATTCTCTTACTTGTGTATTGTTTTAAATTATTATCATTTTAGACGGGAAGATGAGCTGCAAAAGTGATGGAAAAACAATAACCAAAAAGATGGTATTTTAGAAATAAAAATTGATCGCTGGGTATTGGATATATGATTATTCTCTTACTTGTGTATTGTTTAAAATTATTATCATTCTAGATAAGATGAGTTGCAAAATGGATTTATGTAAGTTTTGTGTGATGGGAAAACAAAAATAACAAAAAAAGATAGTATTTTAGAAATAAAAATTGATCTTCATGGTATTAGATATATGATTTATTCTCTTACTTGTGTATTGTTTCAAAATTATTATCATTATGGACAGAAAGATGATCTGCAAGATGGATTTCGGTAAGTTCTATGTGATTGGAAAACATTCCAAGGTGTCTTTCAAGACAAGTTAACACACGACAAGAGTCTTTTAGACTATGTCCATTCTAAGAGCATAATCAATGGTAGTTTGTTAATTTGGCGTTCTAAGTGATTTTTTTTATTATAAATTGTTTTTGGGGTTCTAAATCTCTAAAATTTGGGGTTCTAAGTATTTTGTGTATTATTTAATTGTTTTTAATATTTTAGAAACCCATTAAAAACCACTAAACACTACCATTGATCATGCTCTAAAATACTATGTTTATTTCTTGAGACAATTACAAAAATGCTACTTTTTGTGTGCACATTTGCAAGAATGCCACTTAGGGGTGTCCATTTATAAAAATACCACTAATTATAGATATATAAAGCCTATATCTTAAAATTCTAAACCCTAAAAAATGTTTTGACACCTAAAACCCCCTAAACACTCAAAACTAAACCCTAATAGAACATAATTAATCCAAACATAAATAATATAAAGAAAATATAATTTTGAAAAAGAGGCATTTTTGTAAAGATTTCGAAAGTGTGGCATTTTTGTAAAGTGGCACTTGAAAAGTGACATTTTTTGAAATTTCTCTTATTTTTTTTAGGAGCATAAAACTCAGCCTAACTAATTTTCCATCATGGGCAATCGTTTTATTAATACCTGTCTATTAATAATAAAATGAGTACATTGGTTTAGACCTCTCCATGGACTCTGAGTTATAAAAAAAAATGGAAAAAAAAGAAGGGTTAATTAGCTGAATATTACTTTTGAGACCAATAATTAGGAAATTAACATGTCCAAATAAATATTTAGGTAACTAGGAGAGAGAATTAAAAATATGACAAAAATAACCTTACAACTATAATTAAGGTAAATATGTATAACAAATCTCTAAAAATCTTCTCTTGATTTCATCCATGGAAGATTGCTCCCGCGATTATTTCAGCAAAAAGTAGATTTGTGTTTTGCACAATTGTTATGGAAAAACAAAAATTGGATTACAAAATGACGTAATAGTTAACTACATAGTAACATACTTAGCTATTTTCGAAACATCTCTAAATATAGTTAACTACATCAGATTATTTGCTACTATCTAAAATATAGTTAACTATTTTCAAAAAATAGTTAGCAACTCAAAAACATATTTAACTATTTTCATAGCATCAGTCATTTAATCTACTGATTTCAAGACATAGTTGACTACAAGAAAATGTTGTTGTAATAGTTAGTTATTTAAACAATCATAGTTAACTAATTTAAAATGTAATTATCTATCATAATGAAAAGAATAATATACAGAGTTAACTATTATCAAAAATATAGTTACCTATTATAGTTTGCATAGTGACAAATAATAATATACGTAGTTAACTATTATCAGAAACATAGTTACCTATGATACAAATTTCTGTGCATAGCTAACTATATCGATTTTCAAGTGGCGGCTCAGTTTGATCAAGAGAAAGGACAAAAGGAGTTTAATGGAGGAGATGAAACATCATCTTAACCATGGTTAGAGATTTTTGATTCATGACAATAAAATAACAGAAAGGGATTGAGAATTGATTTTCTGGATCTCTCGAAAGAGACGAGATCGAGTATCGTGTTTGTATAAGAAGAAGAAGAAGTAACGATTGAAGGAGAAGAAAAAAAACGATGACATTATAATAATAAGAAGAAGAAGACGTGAAGAAGAAGAAGAAAAGTGACTGTTTGGGCTGTAAGTATTTTTTACGACCATTATATTGTTTACCGCTCATGTTGTATATTTATTTTTTAAACTTACAGCTCAAATAAAAAGTCTTTTTTTTTTCTTTTGTAACTTACGAAAACCACACAGCCCTATATGTTGGGCTTTAAAAGTTAGTGATTATAAAAACAATTAAATATTAGGTTAACACAACGTAAAAGAGAATTATCACTAGAAAAAAGTAAGAAATATAAGTGTTGATCAAAAATACAATACCTAATTGAAATAACTCTTACCTTTATATATATTAGATTTTTGTGAACGCGAGATTAGAACATTCGAAAAGAAAAATTCATTAATTTTTTTATAATACACGGGAAAAATTAAAAATAACAAAGATCAAGAAGTTCATTATTTATTATGTTGAAAATAGCATAGAATTTCTATGTTATAACCTTTTTAATTTGCATAAACTAATTTGTTTTTAAAACTATATCAGATATCTTATATTTACCAATCGTGTTTTTATTTTAAAATAGTTACAGCTACAGCTTAGAGCATAATCAATGGTAATTGTTAAGTTGAGGTGCTAAGTGAATCTTTTATTATAAATTGTATTGTGTCAATAAGAACCCCACATTTTGGAGTCCTAAATCTCTAAAATTAGTACCTTTTATTAGGGTTCTTAAGTGTTTTGTGTATTATTTAATTGTTTTTAACGTTTAAGAAACCCATTAAAAACCACTTAACAACTACTATTGATTATGCTCTTATATATCTACAGCAAAAAATGTATAGCAAAAAAATCTGCAGCAAAAAAAAAATGTACAGCTACAGCCAAAACACTTACAATACTTAATATACAGTTACAACCTAACCAATCACCCACACAGACTCACAATAACATAATTATAGTATTACTTTAAGGCAATCGAACTACTTATAAAGACGTTAAATTATGATACATTTGGTCTCACATGATCTAAATATAACCAAAATATTAAGTTTAAAATCCAAATCGTATTTTAGTATGGTTTAAATGGATTTGTTAAATGTATATAGTAAACGAAACATATCTAAATTTGAAATTAACCGAGAAGAAATAAAGAAATCTCAAAACCTAAAATAATGGTCTGTTTTGGGTCTTCTGGCATATGAACATGTGGCTAAATTTTGCATTAGTTTAATTCTTTTGGTTATCCAAAATTTACATCAACTAACAACAACTAAGATTTTTTTTTTGTTAAAATTATTTTCATGAATGAAATGTAAATTGACTGTTCATTTAATTTATAAGAGGACGAAATTCTCAACGACTATTCCAATATGTTTTTCCAAGATTTTATTCTAGACATTTAAGATATGCATTTATGTTGTTACAATTTTTACGATTTATACATTCATTCTAGGGTTTAACGTCATGGTCTAGAGTAATCAAAAATAGCAAATATTAGTAAGTTCTACTTTCTATCATTAATCAAATCTTATGCGACTACCTCGTATCCAACTTAACGTAAACATCATAATGTCGGCCTCTAAAATATTCTCTCCAACTTATGGTCGTAGTTGGTAAAAGAGATTCTTTTTTTTTTTCTGTGTGGATCTCACACTCAAATTTTTAATGATCTAATGGGCTTTATGGTAAACGGGCTCTAAAGTTCTGGGCCTGTGTATTCTTCCCAATCAAAGGTTCTCTGCTAATTAAAACGTTTGTGTATTCAATCTGTAACATTTACATTACAACGAGAGAGATAAAGAAACAAAAAATGAAGGGAAAAGCTCATTTCTGCTATGTGGAGCAGCAACCTGATTTCTTGACGGCTGATACATCATCTCTGCTTCCGACATTAATCATTTGTCCTTTAGGCAAAGCAGTGGTTGGATCATCTCCAGCTTCAAGAGCTTTCTTGCTAACGACTCTGTAAATTTGAGTGAGAACCTCTGTGAAAGCGTTTTCGACATTCATAGCTTCGAGTGCCGAAGTCTCCATGAAGAAAGTGTTCTCTCTCTCTGCAAAAGCTTTCACTTCTTCCGTTGAGATGGCTCGAAGGTGACACAAATCAGCTTTGTTACCTACGAGCATAATCACAATGTTTGCGTCCGTGTGGTCTCTTAGCTCCTTTAGCCATCTCGCAACATTCTCGAATGTCACGTGCCGTGTCACGTCGTAGACCAATAACGCTCCAACCGCTCCTCGGTAATAAGCGCTCGTGATCGCTCGATACCTATTTCCAAATGCTCAATAAGAAAAATGGAATACATACTCGAAAAAGCGATATAGCAAAAAGGTGGCGAGAAATCGTTCCCAAGGAGCAGTTGGAACACACGACCTCTAACGAACTCTTCGGTTTCATTTTGCTTGATTTTATAGAAACCCAACTATTGTGGACCATCAAAACTCAATTATGATGTGAAATCCGTGAAAACTAAACCGAAGATTAATTTTGTAGATATCTTATTGTAATAAGGATCAATGATTTGAATATGAGTAGAAAGATTACGATAAATTCTAATTAGTTAGAATTAGTTTAATCTCATATGATGATATAAATATCTTCTATCACTAAAGTTTAATATCATTTCCCAATATCACTTTTTACTTAGACATAAAACGAAATAAAAATCATTTGTAGTTTGGTTTGATATGACCATATGACAAAATTTAAAATTTGAAATTCAATTAAGTTTGGTTTTCGAAAATGTTGTATATTTTTATTACATTTTTATCAATGATACAAAAACTATCTTAAGAATACAAATGAAGAATTTTAATTCAAAAAATACTTATGTGATATTATAACATCTACATTTTTATTTATTAAAATTTAAATAATGTTTTGGTTTGGTTCGGTTGCACAAAAGTAGGTGTCGTTTTAGATAATAACGAATGTGATTGGAAACATGAGTTTACCATTTGTTTATATGAATTATAAACCTAACTTAAAATGCTACCAATCATGATTATAAATCATCCAAATTCGATTTAGATTTATATATTTGATTTGGTTTGGTTTATATTTCTATATATCTTTAGTTGTTATACCTTTCTTGGCCGGCAGTGTCCCATATCTGAGCTTTGACAATCTTGTCGTCGACCTTGATGCTACGTGTGGCAAACTCGACGCCGATGGTCGAGCGTGAGTCGTCGCTAAAGTCGTTTCTGGTGAATCGAGAGAGCAGATTTGATTTTCCGACACCGGAATCTCCCGTTAAGACAACCTTGAAGAGGTAGTCGTAATCGTCTTCAGCTTTATATGTTCCCATGTCTGGTCGATACTCTTATTGTCTTTATGAGACAATTCCATCCAACATAGATTATTGGCTGTTCCAAGAACTTTGGAAGACAAGGAAAGAATCCTATTTCTTTAGATGGGGTGGGTTTCTTTTTTTTTTGGTTTTGTTTTTTTAACGGTTTCTAAATTGGATAAGAGACCAATGTTTACGAATGTTTGATTTTAGAGGAGATGAAGAGGATTCAGAGAATCAAGGATTCTCCTCTATTTTATTGGTCATATTAATTTTGGGAGAGTCTAAATATATATCTTAAGGTTGATCTCGCGTAGAATACTATAGCTTTTTGTGTGATGATCTTTGCTTAGGTTTTCTAGTTTAAATTAATTTCTTTAAACTGAGTCCTAAAACTATAGATGGAAAATATGTTTGATAACGAAAATCAAAAGTTGAGTAAATCAAAATCAAGATAGCATGTATTCACTAAATATTTGCAGAATTTTAATTGGCTAACCGCAGATCCGCAGCAGATACCTTTTTCGGTGGTTAAACTAGCAAAAACTTACAGTATACACATGTATTGACTTCAACTGCCATCTGAATCTTTCCACGCACTAGATCTTCTGTTGTCGATGCGAAGATCATGTTATGAAGATGTTACAATATAGTGTCGCGACTAGACATTTTTATGACTTAACACACTTATAAACAAAGAAACACCTACAGTACAGTGTCATAACTAGAAATTTTATGAAGATGTTATCTAGACACAAGATATGTCGCAAAACATTATGATCTCATGATTGTTTAATATATTGCAAGATAAAATGATATATTTTCAGCCTTTGTATGATAATATAGTAAAACAACACTATTTGTAATAGCATATGATTTTTTTCATTGATGTACCTAAAAATATATTTCCTAATTCCTATACTGGGAAAAAACTCGGAACAAAAAAATCAAATTGAACACGATCCGAATTACCTAAACCAATCCCAAACCATTATCTAAAATACTTGAATGTTCAACATCTAATACCGAAAAATCCAAACCGGACGTGGAACCGAATCGAGAACAGAATCTAAAGATAAAAATATCTTTTATATATTAAAGGAGAAACATTAGAAACTAATTTTGCTTATGTGTCACTCCCAAAATTTTTCTTAACATTTTTAGTTTTTATTTATTTAATTCTACTATATTCATTGCCAAACACATTTACTTCCAAATAACTTATTCTAATTTATTATAATCTCATCTCCGTTGCCAAACACATTAGGATATTTATAAACTTGGCTCAAACAATTATTCAAAAATTTATATTAAATGGTAAAATTTTAATGGTAAGATTTAATATCATTTTTTTTCTCAAAAAATTGATTTATACTTTTCAATCAAATTTTTAAAATTATACTTTTTTCAAAATAGAAAAAAACTTTGTTTAATTTTAATGGTAAGTTTAATATTATGACCACTTAATGAAATCTGAATTTATATTCTTAAAACTAAGTCATTACTCTTATAACTACCATAAACCTATAAGATTCAATTTATATTTGCAATATTCAATTGTGTATATTTGAGTCATAAACCGTATCTTCGAAGATTATGATATTAAATAAACAGATTTTATTAACAAGTGATAAATATTGACTAAAAAATTAAAAATCTGATGTTTACAGTTATTTCACGGGTAGAATACATTTTTATACACAATAATTACAAAATTTATATATCTAAAGCGGGTTTTGGATTCCGTGTAATAATTTTTCAAATAGCTATAGTTGATTTTTTTAATTAAAACTATATTAATTTTACTCCTTAATCATATTATCCCGCGTATAACGCGGGTACTTACCAAGTTTGATTTAAAGTCAAAACATAAATTAACCTAAAGATATTTTATTTAAAGTCAGGATATGTTCATGTAGATTACGTATTTTTTATAGGTTTTCTTTGTTTTTTTCAGTCAATTCGGGGTTTGTGGATATATTAGGGTAAATAACCAATTTCTGTATTTTATTTGAATTTTTACAATTTTTGTTTTATTATTTTTTGGATATTTTCAGATAATTTGAGTACAAAATAATTAAATCGAACCAGATCCGAAATCTTTTTTTTTGGTAATTTTGAGTAAAATTTAAAATACTCGAACCAGAAATACACATCGGGTTTCAAACCTACACTCGAACTTGCAAAATCCGAACTTAACGCAACTTGATTTTTTTTAATAACCAAATTGATCTTATATTCCTAAACCTGAAAATCCGTATAGTGTTGTCTTTTTAGTTTTGTTTTTTTCTAAAATATCTGGTTGTATTTCATTTGAGAGTGATTATAAAAGATGAGAAAAGATAAAACAAATAGCTATAAACCTTGAGTCATAAACTTTAAAGGTTTTAAGAGAAAGAAAAAATTACATTGGAGGATAAATACTTTGAACCACATTGGAAGACAATTCTGAAAGATAGACATGTCCTTTCGAGTCATGCAAGAGTCTCGGATCCCTTTGTTCAATTTTTTAAAGAGCACCTCCGCTGGAAGATGGTTGTTGTTGAAGTCTTTTTTAGTTAACTATACGGTCTTCATGTATAAAGTCTTCTTAAAGTATAATAACCAAGTCTCCAAAAATAAATTAGTCTTTATGATTTTTTTTGCATTGATTCATTAATTACATACTTACATGAAATTTGACTTTTTTTTATTAACTAGTTTTTATCGGTGTATAAATCATGATCACATATAAATATATATATATATATATATATATATATATATATATATATATATATATATATATATATAGTTTTTTTGTTTTGTTTTGTTAAAAACTTTATAAACTAATCTACCACGGTTCGGTTACCCAATATGGTGGTATCAAGTTTACATACGAAATATTAAATTTTACTAAACGAGCACAATTCGCGAGCCTGTCAGCCTTCGAATTCAGTGTGCGCGGGATCAACAATAGCGAAAAGAAAGAAAACTTCCCCTTTAGCCTCATTAAATCTTCTAGTTGAAGGTTAAACGCTGGCCACTCCATAAGTGTAGACATCATCTTCACCAGGTCAGAGCAGTCTGTTGCAAATACAATCTCTGTCTTCTATAAGTGGATCGTGCACTGTATTGCCTAATATAGGGCCTCCATCTCCGAGTGTAGGGGTGACAAGCTTCTTCTAAGATTACAAGCTCCCATCATAGGCGCTGTTTCAGCGTCTTGAAAAGTGTACCATCCGAAAAAATTGTCCGTCTCTTTCCAAGACCCATCAATATAACATTTTATACCTGTGTATTTCAGAATCGCATCTAAATCGGATTGGCTTCCATCACATAATTTAAGGTTTCATCATCTTAACCTATGCATTCTCCCGTTGTAACGCCCGTGATCCAAAAATAGGATTTTTGGTAGGGTGTCGATCGACGCAACAGGTGTGTGTCGATCGACACGGGTGTTTGTTCGCGTGTTGGATTCGACCAGTGAGGTCTGTGTCGATCGACACGGTTTCGAAGTGAGAATTGGGAGTTGGTTTTGGTCGGGTTGATCGCTCGGTTGCGTGATTGGTTAAGGGAGAACCCTAGGGTTGGATATAAAAGGCTGGAACAGGGTCCTGGCCGTTTTGTTGGATCAGAAATCAGAAGAGAAAAGGTTTGGGAGAAAGTTGAGAGTTTGTGTGAGTGAGACAGTTTCTGATCGGATTTTTGTGAGGGCAAACGGCGGGGCTTTTCTTGGCGGATTAGGCTGATTTTTGGAGGGTAAGTTCTCCAATCTCTGCTCGTGTTTTAGGAGAAAACGGTTTGTCTTTTGGTTGATTATTCACCGAGTTATGGCTGTTTGAACTCGGTGGGTTCGTGCAGATTGTTGTCTACGATCAGTCGGGTTTGAGGGGGGATTCCGATTGAACCAGAGGGATTCTGGAGGTGATCCACATACCGACGCGTAGCTGTGGGTGTCTAGTTTCCGTAACAGTCGCCTGTTTCGGAATTGGATCGGTGGTTCGTCGTGTACGGGGGTTTTAGTAAACGTCATTCATCCATTCTTTTCGATCCTTTGAGGTGAGTGCGTGACCATAGATTTATCAGGTGTAGGTTGAATAGGAGACGATTGATTGCTGTTATGTTGTATGTATGTGGTGTGCTATGGGTGGATATGATGCAGATGATCGGTTGGGGTCGATTGGATCGGAGCCATGAGAGGATAGGCTCGATCCTTCGAGCAGCAGGTGCCGTGTCGATCGACACACTTGGGTTGTGTCGATCGACGCAGCAGACAGTCGTGTGTCGATCGACGCCTAGAGGCTGTGTCGATCGACACAGAGACTGCTGACCGGATTGTTGTTCTGTTTGCTTGTTTTGTGTGTGCCGCTTGTTTCACCCTGGTATTGTATTCTTTCTATGCCTGATCATATAATCTGTAGATGGGATGACCGTCTCGCTGAGTATTTGTGATAATACTCACGCAACTCTTTTTGCCATGTGTTGCAGGTAAAGAGAAAGTGTGATCGTGGAATCGGGCAAGGAAGGGAAGATGATCTAGCGTCTCGGTTGTTGCATTTATGTTGAATTGCTAGGTTGCTAGCGAATTCTAGAGATTGTGGAATTAGACTTGGTTAAGTATTGAATTTGATTTGACATAGTTCTGGTTGATTCTAATGAATGTGGTTGGCATTTTACTGGTTTAATCGGTTGTTTTGTTTATGTGTGTTAATTGATTGGAAATTGTGAATTAATGTTTATGGGAACATTAATTCGATTCCAATGTATAAAAAAAAAAAAACGGGTCGGGTTGTTTCAATTTGGTATCAGAGCCCTTACGGTTCTAGGGCGGGAGAACTTAGTAACTGCATGTATTGCTGATTGTGTAGAATAGTGTTAATTGATTATGTGAGTTAGTCAGTTGATTGTTGCTTGGGTTTGGAGTCCTGGATCATCTTCTCCGAGCCTTCAATATGATTCCACGGTAAGTGTGTTCGTTTATGATTTCTGTTTCTAATGCTTAGTCTTCTGTGATGAGTCAGTGAGAGATGGCTAGAGGCAGAGGTCGTGGTGTCCGTGGGGCTAGAGGGCGTGGTCGCGGCCGTGGTTGGGGACCGGCGGTTGATCCTGTTGAGTCGAGTGGGACTCAGGAGGCCACGCAGGAGGAGGTTGCAGAGTCGCAGATACCTCCAGAGCCAGTGAGTGGTACATAGTTAGCCAGTGTGGCGCAGGGCCCAGGTGGGGGTCCTGGCGGGGGCGATGCTCAGGGTCGGTTAGACCGTTTAGAAGCGATGATGCTTCAGGTTCTTGAGCGGTTGCCAGGTGGGGCACCGGCTCAGGGGTATGCTCCGGGGGTACAACCTGGGGTGGCTGGTGTTGAGCCGTTAGCGGTGGGTGTTCAGCCAGCAGTGGTCCGGGGGCAGCCCGGTGTGGCGGCTGCAGAGGAGGCTCCTTCCTACCTGAGGATTTTGGAGCAGATGCATAGGATTACTACTGGGTATTTCTCGGGCGGTGCTAAGCCTGGGGAGGCTGCGGCGTGGAGGAGTCGTCTGGAGCGTAATTTCCAGGCGCTGAGGTGTCCCGAGGGATACAGAGTGGACCTTGCGGTTCACTATTTGGAGGGTGATGCACATTTGTGGTGGAGAGGTGTGACGAGCAGGAGGCCGCAGGCGGGGATGACCTGGGCAGATTTCTTGGCTGAGTTTGACGCCATGTATTTTCCGCAGGAGGCGGTGGACCGGATGCAGGCGCAGTTTTTGGCGCTGACTCAGGGAGTGAGTTCGGTTCGGGGTTATGATGAGCAGTTTGGTCGGCTGTTGGTGTATGCTGGTAGAGAGTTTGGGAGCGAGGAGTCCCAGATCAGGAGGTTCATGCAGGGACTTCGACCGGTGCTGAGGACGCTGTGCAGGGCTCGTAAGTACGCCACGAGGGCGGAGTTGGTTGAGACTGCGGCAGCCATTGAGGTTGATATGGGGACGGAGCTGGCTGCAGCGCTTAGCCCACCGGTGCAGCAGCAGCAGCAGAGGAGGCCGCAGCAGCAGCAGGCAGGTGCGAGCCGGGGCGGTAAGCCGGCTCAGGGACAGAAGAGGAAGTGGGAGGGCTCTTCGGGTTCCGGTCAGAGGGCCCAGAGTGGTCAGAGTGGTACGGGGTGCTATGGTTGTGGGAGCACGGAGCACCGGGTGGCAGCTTGTCCGAAGAGGAGAGAGGTTCGGACTACACAGGCGTGTTTCCATTGCGGAGAGACGGGGCACATTAGGGTGAGGTGTCCCAAGTTGCAGATGGCAGTGGCAGTGGTGCAGCCGGTGCAGGGGGCGGCAGTTGATGTGCAGCCGTTGAGACAGCTTGCTGCGCCGCGTGTGTTCACTTCGGCGGAGACGGGGGGTCCTAGCGCCAGGCCGATCACAGGTACTTAAACCTTAACTTGGTGAATTTCCAATTTTTAACGTTGTGAATTGCTTGTTTTGGGAGTCTTGTATCTGTGATAATACTTTAGGCTCTGTGACACATGAATGGTGTAGGGACCTTAGTAGTAGGCGGGCGTGATTCCCATGTCTTGTTCGATTCTGGAGCTTCGAATAGCTTCATTACACCGGAGTGTGCGGAGTGCAGTGGGATCCGGAGCGATTCCGGGGAGCAGCCGGGAGTGGTTAGAGTGGCTGGAGGGAAGACTTTGGCTACTTTCGGGGGGGCTTGTGGAGTAGATGTTCTGGTGGCAGGAGAGGTCATGCCGGCAGATTTGGTTATCAGTGCAGTGGAATTGTACGATGTCATTTTGGGGATGGATTGGCTGGATCGTTACAAGGTTCATTTGGATTATCATCGAGGTTGAGTGGTGTTTGAGCGTGAGTCGGGGAGGTTGGTTTATCAGGGCATCAGGCCGACTTCCGGGAGTTTGATGATTTCGGCGATTCAGGCCAGAGTCTGTTGGGGAGGTCGCTTTGGTTGATATTCGGGTTGTCCGGGATTTCCAGGATGTGTTTCAGTCGTTGCAGGGATTGCCGCCGTCTAGGTCTGATCCTTTCACGATTGAGTTGGAGCCTGGGACTATTCCGATATCTAAGGCACCTTACCGCATGGCTCCAGCGGAGATGGCAGAGCTGAAGAAGCAGTTGGATGATTTGCTGGGTAAGGGGTTCATCCGACCGAGTAGTTCACCGTGGGGAGCGCCGGTGTTGTTTGTGAAGAAGAAGGATGGTAGTTTTCGGTTATGCATCGACTACCGGGGCCTTAACCGGGTTACAGTGAAGAACAGGTATCCTCTGCCGTGGATTGATGAGTTGTTGGATCAGTTGCGGGGGGCTACTTGTTTTTCCAAGATCGATTTGGCTTCGGGATACCATCAGATTCCGATAGATGAGGCCGATGTGAGGAAGACGGCTTTCAGGACGAGGTATGGACACTACGAGTTCGTGGTGATGCCGTTTGGGTTGACGAATGCGCCAGCGGCATTCATGAGGCTGATGAACAGGGTATTTCAGGAGTACTTGGATGAGTTCGTTATTATCTTTATCGACGATATCTTGGTGTACTCGAAGACTCCGGAGGAACATGAGGCTCATCTGAGGTTGGTTCTGGAGAAGCTGCGGGAACATAAGTTGTATGCGAAGCTCAGTAAGTGTAGTTTCTGGCAGCGGGAAATGGGTTTTCTGGGGCATGTCGTGTCTACCGAGAGAGTTTCAGTGGATCCGGCTAAGATCGAGGCTATTAGGGAGTGGCCGAGACCGAGGAATGCGACGGAGATCAGGAGTTTCCTTGGATTAGCTGGGTATTACCGGAGGTTCGTCAAGGGTTTTGCGAGCATGGCGCAGGCGTTGACAAAGTTGACGGGTAAGGATGTTCAGTTTGTGTGGTTTGCGGAGTGTGAGGAGAGCTTCGGGAAGCTGAAGGAGATGCTGACTAGTACTCCAGTTTTGGCGTTACCTGATGCGGGCGAGCCATATGTAGTGTATACGGATGCATCTGGTGTGGGGTTGGGGGTGTGTTCTGATGCAGCAGGGGAAGGTGATTGCTTATGCTTCGAGGCAGTTGAGGAAGCACGAGTGCAATTACCCTACACATGACTTGGAGTTGGCTGCAGTGATCTTCGCCCTGAAGATCTGGCGATCTTACCTTTATGGTGGGAAGGTCCAGGTGTTCACGGATCACAAGAGCCTGAAGTATATCTTCACTCAGCCAGAGCTGAACCTGAGGCAGAGGCGTTGGATGGAACTGGTAGCGGATTACGACCTGGAGATTGAGTACCATCCGGGGAAGGCTAATCTGGTTGCAGATGCGTTGAGTCGGAAGAGGGTTGCTTCGGCTCAGGAACGGGATTTAGAGGAGCTGGCGAGCGAGATTGGCGCGTTGAGCCTGTGTGTTATCTCGCAGGAGCCGTTGGGGTTAGAAGCAGCTAACCGAGCGGACTTGCTGAGCAGAGTTCGGGTAGCTCAGGAGAAGGATCAGGGGTTGATTGATGCTTCTCAGCAGGCGGGTTCAGAGTATCAGGTCTCCGGGAGTGGGATGATACTGGTGAACGGTCGGGTCTGTGTACCCAAGGATGAGAGTCTCAGGCAGAAGATTCTGGGTGAGGCTCATTCGAGCATGCTGTCGATTCATCCAGGAGCGACCAAGATGTACCAGGACTTGAAGAGGTACTATCACTGGGTCGGGATGAAGAGGGATGTTGCGAGTTGGGTTTCGAGGTGCAACGTGTGTCAGCTGGTGAAGGCTGAGCATCAGGTTCCGAGCGGGTTGTTGCAGAGTCTGCCTATGCCGGAGTGGAAGTGGGATATGGTGACTATGGATTTTGTGACAGGTTTGCCGATCTCGCAGACTTATGATGCGATCTGGGTGATTGTGGATCGTCTGACCAAGACAGCACATTTTCTGGCCATTAAGAAGACGGATGGGGCTGCAGTGTTGGCTAGGAAGTATGTGCGGGAGATTGTGAGGTTGCATGGGGTACCTGCGAGCATTGTGTCAGACCGAGATCCGAGATTTGTTTCGGAGTTCTGGGGAGCATTTCAGGCCGAGATGGGCACGAAGGTGCATATGAGTACGGCATATCATCCTCAGACGGATGGGCAGTCTGAGAGGACGATTCAGACATTGGAGGACTTGCTGAGGATGTGTGTGTTAGACTACGGTGGTCATTTGGCAGATCATCTGAGCTTGGTAGAGTTTGCGTACAACAACAGTTATCAGGCGAGTATTGGGATGGCTCCGTATGAGGCTCTGTATGGGAGGCCATGTAGGACACCATTGTGCTGGACTCAGGTTTGGGAGAGGAGCATGTTTGGTGCGGATTTCGTTCAGGAGACGACGGAGAAGATCCGTGTCTTGAAGCTGAACATGAAGGAGGCTCAGGATCGGCAGAAGAGTTATGCCGATAAGCGGAGGAGGGAGTTGGAGTTCGTGCTGGGAGATATGGTGTATCTCAAGGCAACCATGTTGAGGGGTCCTAACAGATCCATTGTAGAGAACAAGTTGAGTCCGAGGTTTATGGGTCCGTTCAGAGTGGTTGAGCGGGTTGGGACGGTAGCTTACAGGTTGGAGTTGCCATAGAGTATGAGGGCTTTTCACGATGTCTTTCATGTTTCGATGCTGCGGAAGTGTCTACATGAGTCTGAGGAGGTGTTGGCTAGGATCCCGGAGGATCTTCAGCCCAACATGACATTAGCGGCGAGGCCTGTGAGGATTCTCGAGAGGAGAGTCAAAGTTTTGCGTCGTAAAAGGATACCATTGGTGAGAGTCGTGTGGGACTGCGATGGTGTCGAGGAGGAGACTGTGAAGATGAAGGCCAAGTTTCCGAAGTGGTTCGAGAAGCAAGCGGAGGCTTGAGTTCTTTCTTTTGCTGGTTTTGGTTTTGTAGTAGTATGTGGCTACAGTTGTTGTATTTTCGTTTTGTTGTAACGATCGTACGTTTTGGGGATTAATAAGATATGTTTTCTTATTATTGTTGGATCGTAAGATGCGAGTTCTTGTGTAGTAACCTAGTGGGGGTTACAGCGTTGTTGAGTAATTCCAGTGGGGAAATGTCATGGTGAGCCATGGAGGCGTGTTGGTCGATAGATGCCTATGACGGCACGCTGCAGAGTATTGCTCTCTAGGGACGGTGGGTTCCTGTAGATATGAGGGATAGTGGATCTCTCCAGGGGATAGTGGTTTCCCTGCATGCATTCGAGGGGATAGTGGGCCTCTCTAGGGACGGTGGGTTCCTGTATACTTGAGGGATAGTGGATCTCTCCAAGGGATAGTAGATTCCCTACATGCACTCGAGGGGTAGTGGGCCTCTGGGGACGGTGGGTCTCCTACATGTACTTTGAGGGATAGTGGGTCTCTCCAGGAAATAGTGGATTCTCTGCACACCGTAGCTCAAAGGGTGACGATCCTGCGAGTAGGTGTGGTGTATATGTGTACGAGTCATGAGTATGAGTATGAGCAATAGCGTCTGAGCAGGTTGCAAGTGGGCGACCGAATGGCCATCGGGGATCGAGAAGGATCTCAGGTGGGTTGACCGGTGGGGTCAAGTGTGTGGGTTGGATGGTAGGGTCTGGTCTAGGGTTAGTATTTGTGCTGGAACCTCGATTCGGGCAATTTCGGAGAGAAATGTAGCGTCCTGGTCGTGCATGTTCTTGTCTGATTGTTGCACGATCAGTTAGTCCTTTATGCCGGGTCTACGGTGGGTCGGACATGTTCTTGTCTGATTGTTGTTCGATCGATCGGGCAGACTGGGCCGGGACTACAGCGATACATTGTGGTGTATCTCCGGGAAGGTTGGGTCGGGTTTCTGAGCTTAAGTGGTGACCTTGGCACGGATCTAAGTGGTTATTGGCTTGTGATTCGGGGACGAATCCTTGTCAGTGGGGGAGAATGGTAACGCCCGTGATCCAAAAATAGGATTTTTGGTAGGGTGTCGATCGACGCAACATGTGTGTGTCGATCGACACGGGTGTTTGTTCGCGTGTTGGATTCGACCAGTGAGGTCTGTGTCGATCGACACGGTTTCGAAGTGAGAATTGGGAGTTGGTTTTGGTCGGGTTGATCGCTCGGTTGCGTGATTGGTTAAGGGAGAATCCTAGGGTTGGATATAAAAGGCTGGAACAGGGTCCTGGCCGTTTTGTTGGATCAGAAATCAGAAGAGAAAAGGTTTGGGAGAAAGTTGAGAGTTTGTGTGAGTGAGACAGTTTCTGATCGGATTTTTGTGAGGGCAAACGGCGGGGCTTTGCTTGGCGGATTGGGCTGATTTTTGGAGGGTAAGTTCTCCAATCTCTGCTCGTGTTTTAGGAGAAAACGGTTTGTCTTTTGGTTGATTATTCACCGAGTTATGGCTGTTTGAACTCGGTGGGTTCGTGCAGATTGTTGTCTGCGATCAGTCGGGTTTGAGGGGGGATTCCGATTGAACCAGAGGGATTCTGGAGGTGATCCACATACCGACGCGTAGCTGTGGGTGTCTAGTTTCCGTAACAGTCGCCTGTTTTGGAATTGGATCGGTAGTTCGTCGTGTACGGGGGTTTTAGTAAACGTCGTTCATCCGTTCTTTTCGATCCTTTGAGGTGAGTGCGTGACCATAGATTTATCAGGTGTAGGTTGAATAGGAGACGATTGATTGCTGTTATGTTGTATGTATGTGGTGTGCTATGGGTGGATATGATGCAGATGATCGGTTGGGGTCGATTGGATTGGAGCCATGAGAGGATAGGCTCGATCCTTCGAGCAGCAGGTGCCGTGTTGATCGACACACTTGGGTTGTGTCGATCGACGCAGCAGACAGTCGTGTGTCGATCGACACCTAGAGGCTGTGTCGATCGACACAGAGACTGCTGACCGGATTGTTGTTCTGTTTGCTTGTTTTGTGTGTGCCGCTTGTTTCACCCTGGTATTGTATCCTTTCTATGCCTGATCATATAATCTGTAGATGGGATGACCGTCTCGCTGAGTATTTATGATAATACTCACGCAACTCTTTTTGCCATGTGTTGCAGGTAAAGAGAAAGTGTGATCGTGGAATCGGGCAAGGAAGGGAAGATGATCTAGCGTCTCGGTTGTTGCATTTATGTTGAATTGCTAGGTTGCTAGCGAATTCTAGAGATTGTGGAATTAGACTTGGTTAAGTATTGAATTTGATTTGACATAGTTCTGGTTGATTCTAATGAATGTGGTTGGCATTTTACTGGTTTAATCGGTTGTTTTGTTTATGTGTGTTAATTGATTGGAAATTGTGAATTAATGTTTATGGGAACATTAATTCGATTCCAATGTATATAAAAAAAAAAAAACGGGTTGGGTTGTTTCACCCGTACTATTGCCTCTCCTTCAGATTCCGTAGTACAAGGTGTGGATTGATATCCAGCCCTCGAAAGACCTTATCTTTCCTTACTTTCCAAATATACCATATAATCCATGGAAATCATTGATCATTATTACCCGGAGGTACTATCCAAAACAAGAAATCCATATTAGTAAAGATTGTGGATACCGGGAAAATACCCGTAGCTGTAGGAATTGTTGACAAAGCCCAGGTTTGAAATGTTGGTGGACATTCCAAAAAGGCACGGCTAATAGTCTCCTTCTTTCCACATATAGTACATTGTGTATCACAATTTATGCCCCTATTATTCAGTTTCACACTAACCGAAAGACATCTCGTAATCACTTGCCAGAGGAAGTGCCACAGCTTAGGAGGACATGTAACCTTCCAAGCACAAGCTTGTAAAGGACGAATAGTAGGGCCAAATATTGAGTGTTAATTCAAAACCATGTTATCTTGATATATTTGGTATTTCGATTTGACCGTATACTTTTTGGATTTCGTATATATATATTTAATTATTATGAAGTTTTGGAGCGAAATAAACAATATCTCTTTTTTTGTGAACTATGATCAAAGAAAATTGCTTTGTTTTTTTTTTTATAAAAAATGAATATAAAAAATATTACTCAATCCAACATGCTTTATGGAAAATGAAAAAAACTACATTGTTCTTTTTTTTTTTTCATCAACAAAATAGGTTTTTTTTATTCGGTTTTCTTTGGTTTTAAAAATTCAAAAAAGTTATCTACTATAACTTTTATTTTGCAATGCAAATTGTTTATTTTTGGTGGTATTTGAAATCTTCATGTCATGATACTTTTATATGGTAAAAGTCGTGGTTTTTTTTTAAGACTAAAAAAATTGTCAAGGACTCTACGATCGAGTGGCATAGACACTTAGACCATATGTAAGCATAAAGGTGGTCTGCTGCAAAATTCATCAAAATTCCCGAATCCGAACCAAAATTCCCGATTCCAAAACGGAATTATAAAATAATCCGAATGGAATATTAAATTTAAAACCGAATTACCCGATCCCGAACCGAATCAAATTAACCAAACTAACTAGATTCATTAAAACGTAATATTTTATTTAAATATATCAAGTATTTACAATTTTAGTTAAAAAATTATTTACTCTGATTCTAAATGTGATCAATTCTATACAACAAATAAATCCAAAATCCGAAAAACTCGAACCGTACATCTAACTTTAATTTAATCCCAAATGGGTTCTGTTTTTCTAAAAACTGAAAAAACCAAAAACTTAGAAACTGGAAATCCGAACCAAACCAAACTGAATAACCGAACGCTCACCCTATGTAAGCACGTGAGTTCGACGACAATAATGCTTGTGTGGGATAAATGATCAGTGGGCCGGTTGGAAAAAAAAGGATTTAAGTTTGGCCTTGTTGAAATTCATATATACAGTAGTCCTAAACAATTACAAGAAAACAAGGCAATTTTGGACATAATTTTTGCCGTCGGAAAATTCAGACCGAATTCAGGCGAATTTTTTACCAATTTTCCATGGCTGAAAAACCATCGAAAATCGGTGGGAATTGTCTGGATATTAAAACTGTCGGGAATTAGTACGAAAAATGGTCGGAATTCTGTAGGAATTTTGATACATCGAAAATCGGAAAAAAAAAAATACCAAAAATACCCACAAATCATATTCCCTAAGAAATTAGTAGAAAATTTCTCACGGATTTCCGACAGCTTGCATATTTTGTCGGAAATCCATGGGAAATTTCTTAAAGAATGTGGTTTAGAGTTACAAAATTTAGTCCTAATATTAAAAAAAAACTAATCCTACAAGAAACGTTATATAAAAGATATAGTTGATCAAATAATATGATAAACATTTAACCTGCTTTCATTTTATAATGCATAACTTCTACATAAGAGTTTTACAACTTCTAACTTCTAGTTTAATTTAAAGTATATATCACTAGAGTCATTCCCGTTTGTGCATATATGTTTTGTACATTACACCCAAATAAATTTAAACATGTTTTAGTTGGGTGATGATATTATTCTTTTTTTGTAATGCATTTTGACGTTGTTTACATCGATTTTGCATACCATATACCCTAATTTCTATGAAATTCGTGGGAAATTTCCAACGGTATAATAGATTTCTTAAATATAATTGCTGTGGAAAATCCATCGAAAATTTCTCACGGATTTTGGATTTTGATCGCCAAAATTTTTGGAAAACTGGAAAAAAATTTGGAAAAATTTCAATTTTGCCGTAAATTTTAGAAATTTGGATAGATTCCTGACAGATTTCATTTCCAACCACGACTTTGTTGAAAATCCGTAGGAAAATCTCAATAAATTATACATGACAGATCCTTTCCCCTTCATTCTTAAAATTTACTCTCTCTCTCTAAACTTTTCTCTTCCTCCTTCTCTCTAGATTTTTCCTAAAACATGTAAGTTTTCTTGTGCGTTTATTAAGTAAATTATTTGTTTCATATATATAATTATATATATTATAGGTGTATGAATATGATTTTGTTAGATTAGGTGGTTTAGATTGGGTACTAATGGTGAATTTGGGTTGTAAAGTTGTGAAATTTGAGATAAATTTAGTGTTAGATTGTTGTTTTAGATTAAAAGTTCATTAGGAAATGTTTTTATATATTAAAAACGGTTTTGTGTATACTAATCACGTTTTTGTATATTAAAAAAATTGATTTTTGATAATTAAAAACGTTTTTGTATATTTAAAATAAATTCTCTATGAAATTTTGATATATTAAAAATAAATTACATGTTAATATATTATGTAATTATATGAAACATTCTTCCCTAGCCGATTTTGCGTATCGCATCAACAGCTGATGGTTAAGGATATAGTGCAACAACCATGCCGAGAACTTATCCCAAAACTCCATTATTCTCGCGAAAGAACATTGTCTTGGTAATTCGCTTTTAACCTAATATCTATTCCATCCATTTCTAAAAGATTGATGTACTGGAAATTTTTTTTTTTGTAAGAGATTGATTTTTTTACATTTTTAGGTAGTTTTTATGAAGTAATGATGATGAATTGTGAATTTCAAGGCATATTAATTGATTTTGATTGAATTACTATTGACCAAAAGTTATACAAAAGTGTTTAGCACAAATAATAATGCATTTATAATTAAAAATTAATATGTTTTCTTAATATGTGTGAAAACTTTAGAGAATCAATCATTTAAAAACAGAGGCAGTATTATTTATCTTATTTGTGGGTTTGGCACTAATCCAATATGTACTAAGTCATTTATGAAGATGTTGCATGGACTCCTCCGCCATCCATATCGGACATGGAATGATTTTCCAGTTGAAGAAAAAGAAATGTGATTCCGCTGTTTTACGTTAATTGATAGAAAATTATATATTTTAATAAAATATTTAGTTATTATAAGTTGAACAAAAAAAAAATTATTATAATAAATAAATGACTAATGTTATTTTTTTTGTTTCGAACTTGCAGCAATATTTTACTTGGGAATCTCAGCACACGAGACTCATTCAGGTGGAGTTTAAGAAGATGGTTGTGTTACAATACCTGGATCACATGAACGATTGGAAGCAAAAGTGGAACGACGGGAAGGAAAAGCCGGAAGGGTTAGACGGTGGTATTGGGATTAGATTGCAGAGACACTGAGTTTTGCCGGAGACGAAATTTCAAGAAGACTTTCCTTAGCAAAATTAATTTCTCCTGCGAATTTTCTTTTGAATTTTTTTCTTTTTCTGAGGTACTTCTTTTAAATGTTTAAATAATTTGGATTTTTATTTTAAAATTTAATTTAAATTTCGAATTTTATTTTAAGTTGATTTAAATAAATTAATTTTGTATTTATAAATATAAATCAAATATTCCCTCTGTTTTTATATGATTGATTTTCTAGAGATTTCACATATATTAAAAATACATATTATATATGCATTTTTTTGGAACAATTACAAAAATGCCACTTTTTGTGTGCACATTTGCAATAATGCCACTTAGGAGTGTTCATTTACAAAAATGCCACTAATTATAGATTTATAAAGCCTATATCTTAAAATTCTAAACCCTAAAAAATGTTTTGACACCTAAAACCCCCTAAACACTCAAAACTAAACCCTAATAGAACATAATTAACCCAAACATAAATAATATAAAGAAAAAATAATTTTGAAAAAGTGGCATTTTTGTAAAGATTTCGAAAGTGTGGCATTTTTGTAAAGTGGCATCTTTTGAAATTTCTCATTTTTTTTTGTGCTAAACAATTTTCTATAAATTTTAGCCAATAGCAATTCAACAAAATTAATTAATATGCTTTGAAATTCACAATTCATCATCAATACTTCACAAAAACTACATTGAAAATGTTAAAAATCTATTTTAGAAACAATTTTTTTTCCCAAAACATTAATCATTTAGAAACGGAGAGAGTATAAAATACATATTTCCAATCAATTTCTAACGGCTCATCCTATTTGGGGTATTCTATTTACAACCAATTTCAGACGGATTGTCATGTTGGTTGGAAATCGGTTGGAAATTTATCCATCTCAGAACCGTTGGAAACCCGTAGAAAGCTTTTTACATGGTTTTTCAACGGGAATATTCCGATTGAAAAATTTCTATAGGAAAATCGATGGAACTATGCTATTCGTAATCCGATGGCAAATTTTCCTCCGATTTCCGACAGGTTTGAAATTTGCAACCATTTAGAACTAACACACCAATTCTTTGGAAAACTGTCCTAAATGACTATTTTCGCGGATTTCCAACCGTTTTGACCGTCTGAAATCACCATGTATATATATTCACCAGTTTAAATGTAGATATTAAAAAGAATTTATATAGGGTGAAATTGCTTAATAACCAAACTATAATCTATATATATAATAGCAAAGTTTTCTCTCTATCTAAGGTGTCCACATAAGCAAAACATTTTCTTTACAATTAGTTTTAATTTGAAGGGAGGTTTGGTTTAATAATCCAAACAAATTATGTAATTTTAAAATTAACCCATGTTTTTAAGTTTTTGAAAATTATTTTTTTTTTACTTTTAAAAGACAATAAGTCTTTCATAAAATTTTAGAATTATAATCATACAAAGAATATTATGAAATAAATTTGGATAAATTTTTGGCCATTGCTATTCTAAATGACCTTCAAACTAGCAACAACTTGTGCACCTCATGACTTTCCTTTCTTTCGACATCTCATTGCAGAGATCCAAGCTCTCTTTTCCTCCTTCGAAGTTTGGAACATCCATGTGATCTCCTGTGATTGCGGTTAGTGTTACTCGTTACAAATGCTGTCAATCATACATTCCTCAAGAGACTCCTTCACGGCTCTAGAATTCCAGTCTAGAGGCACCGATCCAAGGCCACGATTGAAACCATGCTTTTTGGAAAGAATCTTTCGTCAATTTCCTTTACCATCTAGAATGTTATCATAGTGGTTTACTTTTGTCTTTGTGATCGAGACTACTTTCTTTGATGATGCCTTTTCGTGTCCATTTGTTTTCCTCATTCTAGTTATAAAAAGTGATACGATTAAGTGTTTAAAAAACTACCAACAACTATATCGTTCTTGTCGTTGTTTCAAATGGCTGCGAAGATTAAAATCAAGTGGAAAGAACAACTTTAATCTTTTCCCATATGTAATTTTTATAATTTTATATTTGATGTGTAATCTATATTTTCTCTTTTAATTGATCACGTTAAATAATATCTTTTTATTTTTTATTTTTTAAATTGTTGTATAGTAGAAGTAATTACATTTAAAAACACTTTATATATTTGATTTATTTAGAATATTTTGATAATCTCAATTGTAACAGAAAAAGTTAGTTTTAAAATTTTTGAAAACATGGGTTAGTTTTCAAAAATACACAAATTTTTTGTAATATTTTTACAAATTTCCTCTAATTTTAATTAAGTTTCATTTAACTTATGTTTATGTATATTTATTGTTACTTATTGCTTCTAAAATTTTTAATTAAATAAAAATGAAAAATAAGTCAATAAATAACTAAAAGTAGTACATATAAAACTATTTGAATATTTAAAATGACATCAATAAATATATTTGATTATGATCTTAGGATAACGATAAAATTTTATATATTTAATTTCAAAAATTGAAAATATGTAAAATGAATATACATATAAGAACAAATGAATAAAAATATCAAAGACATAAAAATAAATTAAATAATATAGGTGTCAAACGATTGTTAAGAGGATGTTGATTTAAAGAGAAAGAATATATATTATTTTACTGAAAGGATATTGAACCATTTCACTAAAGATGAGATAATAAGATGAAAATTTGGAATATACAATTTTATTCATAATGTTAATTTAAATTTAATGTAAGTATGAAAGAAAAATTTGAATGTGTTATAATACGATTATATTAAAGATAGAAAATGTATAAATTGGTGTAAAACAAAATAGCACATCGCGCGAGTTATTTTCTACAAAAAAAAAGTAAATGAATGATTAAAAGTAGCACAAATGTATGGTTAAATCAAATTTTTGTAGCTAAGTTTAATAAAATATCTGAACCAATGCTTTTAATCTTTAACAAAACAAAAGACCAATGATTTTTATCCAAAAAAATTAAAAGAAAATACTGTGAAAACACATTTATCGACTATATCTTCTTTTTCATTTTCGTTTTAAGTCTCATGAAATTAAAAGATAAGATTCATGAAATTTATAAATATAAAAATAAAATTAGTTTTTTTTTGTTAACAAAAACAAATATACTTATACGAAATCTTTTTAAAAAAAATATTTGGTTGATCAAAAAGAACAAAAGAAAAAATAATATATATATATATTATTGTGGTGTTAAACACTTAACTTATTTTCAATTCGTTTTATTCTGGTTATAGTGGAGATACAAATGGGAGAGTTTCAGTAATATTTACACGGTATAACATAAAAAAATGGAACTTAAGGTGGGGTCACCTTGGAGGTCATGGTTTCACAAAAGTCAAGTAGCTCGATGGGTTGAGACTAATGCCTGTTAGGTTTATCAATTTTCTCTATTGCAAACTCTGACCTTATCTTCCCACTTCCTCTCTACCCTCCCTATGCCCTCCTCCCACTTCTAACCACAATCAAGTTGCTTCGCATTTCTTCGAAAAAGCTTAAGATTTGTTTATGTCTGATTTATGGGAAGTTAATCTATTAGTGCTTGTTTGACAATTATGATTGTAGTTGTATGTTGATTTATCTTCAATATAGATGAATGATGAGATCAATGGAAAACCCGCAGAAAATATTTGAACGTCGCTTCGTCTTATGACAATGATGTTATTTTGAAACTGAATGCCTTTTTCGACGCTCTAGACTACAATAAGTAGGGTTGGAGTATAGAGCCGTAAGCACGGTTGGAACCCCTTTTCTTTGCGAACGACATGTCAAGTGGAAGTAGTCTACGGTGTTCCTTAACCAACCTACCTGCACCTAATAGAATTATGTTTATGCGTATATATGTTCTTTGAATTGGTTTGTACTAATTCTAAAATAATGTTAAAAATCTAAGATGTTTTTATGTTATAAATCATAAGCATAATGTTTTTAATAGTTTTCATTACATGTTTGGAAAATATAAAATTCAAGCAGATTGTATAATTCATTTGGATTCATCCAGTACCATTTAGACTTATTAACTTAACGTTTAATAGAACATTTATTTCTGAAAGTGTATTATGTTTTTAAAATAAATTATTTGGCTATATTTAAAACACATCACAACACAAATATTACAAATACTAATTTTAAAAAATCTAAAATCTAAGCACTCCACATTTTTTGATATATCAATCTGAAATTATTATTTAAAAAAAAAATCAATTAAATCCATAGTAAGGTATGCCGTTCAAATGTATTATTTTGATTCATTAGCTTTTTGATAAAATTTCACAAATCAAAAACAATTAAATGGCTATAGAAGTTTTCCCAAGAATAACAATAAATACGTTACTACTAATCCCTTTGACATTTTCACAAATTAAAACGTTACTACTAACAAAACCTTCCACCTTCATTTTTAAAACGATGGCCTTCTAACTTACAATTTTTTACTTATTTACATACATTTAAAGAAAAAAAAATTAAATGAATAATCAAGTGAAAATAATATATAAAGAAAATAATTTGTTGTCTAAAATCTAGAAGAATGTAAACATAACAAAGTAGAAGAAGTACAAGATCACAAAAAGGAAGAAGATGAATGAAAGTCAACACCATCGTAAGTTATTTTAGTACTATGAGACTTATATCAACAAAATCCAAATCCATTTTCTTAATAAAACTTAAACTAATCTCTACATTTAATTCATCATTAAAAAAAAATAAAAAAAAAATAATAATCGTTGAGGGTGTGACGATCAATGTGAATTTTCAATTATTTTATCCAAAAATAAAATAAGAAGACAACTATATATCAACTCTAACTTTATTTAAAAATAAATATTATGTAGGAAAATAGAGAGAAAAAAGAAGCCAATTTACTTCTAAAGTGTCTTTCATGCAAGACACTGGTTTGGAGCTCTAAAACCACCAAGAAATCAGTTGATGGAATATGTTGCCAACTTGGAAAAGTGTCTCTTCCTAAAGTGAAAGATCTTATCAACATTACTCTAAGAAAAAAGTATTAAGATAATATCATAAATTGATAACTTATTCCTAATTTTCACTTCTATCAGAGCGAAAACGAAGACTTCAATTATATCACTATAACGGTCATTCACATTCAAAATTCAATAACAAAACCACTAAAAAAGGGATCATTGTCACATGACGTTTCTAAATTTTCTTCTCGTTCTCTATTTTGATTACAAAAATTTAAATAAACGGACGACTATAGGGGTTTATTTTAAACAATCTTTCAAACCTTTTCATAGTTTATATTTTACAGGAAAAAACCATATTTTTGGTTTGAAAACAATCCTACAAATAAAAGACAAAATTTATACTATAAATACAAATCTGCGTGAATATGATACTCCTCTTAAGAATGTGATACTCCTCTTAAAGCCTAGCCTGTTGGGAGCAAAGGATAAAAGAATATGGCTACAAACATCAAATGGAGAATATTCTACTAAAACAGGATATATTGTTGCTTCGGAAGGTGAAATCGGTAAGATGACTAACATTATACAAGACATGGATTGGAACAGTCAGGTTTGGAGTATGAAAACCGCACCAAAGCTCAAATTATTCTTATGGAAAGTGTAACGACCGCGAACCAAATTATGGAATATTTGGTCGTGTGTCGATCGACACAGGGAGTGTGTGTCGATCGACACGAAAAAAAAAAAAAAAAAAAAAAAAAAAATTTTGTCTATAAAAGACAGGAGTGTCGGCAGGTTTTCTTGACAGAAGAAAACAGAGAGAGAAAGGAGAATTTGAGCAGATTGAGAGGATTTGAGAGAGTTTGGGAGTGTTCTTGAGGGTTTTTGGGCAGTTTTGGACCGGTTTTGGAGGAGACAAACGGAGGTCAAGATCAAGTCGGATCGGGGTGAACTTTTGAGGGTACGTTCTCCTGTCGTTGGTCTTGTCGTAGGAAAAATCCGTTTGTCAATCGGACGGTTAGATTGTTAGTTATGATCGTTCTAAGTTGGTCGGTTTGTGCAGCCTTCAACTGCGATCAGTCAACTTCGGAGGAGTTTTGCCGTCGTTCTATTGTGACCCAGAAAGCGTTCTATATACGGTTAGAAAGCTCTCTATGTCTAGTTTTTAGATCGTGTTTCCGATCTTGATTCCGTTGTGTTTTCCGTTCCCAGTGTGCTTTCTTGTAAAACGGGTTATTTCTGTTCCAGTTCGGATCATCGAACTTGCGAGTTGTTTTCTCGTCGAACCGTTTTGAACCAAGGGACGATCTGTATACGGTTAGAAAGCTCTATCTGTCTAGTTTTCAGATCGGGTTTCCGATCTTGATTCCGTTGTGTTTTCCGTTCCCAGTGTGTTTTCTTGTTCAACATGTCATTTCTGTTCCAGTTCGGATTGTTGAACTTGCGGGCTGTTTTCCCGTCGAATTGTAGGGAGTTAGAGGACGTTCTACATACCGTTGTGTAGCTCGTCGTGTCTAGTTTCCAGCGCCGGTTTCCGATTGGAATTTGGAGTAGCCGTTCGTAGTATACGTTGAGTTTTTTGGGGCGTGCGTGTTCTTGGTGTTCTGGGTGTTCTTGAACACTTTTGAATCCGTTTTCCTTCCCAAATCAAGGTGAGTGCGTGACCATGGGTGCGTGTAAGCATAAGAAGTGTTAGGATGCGTTTGTGTGTTGTTTGGGATCGAATTTCGTGTTGTTTGATGGATTAGTATGCAGAAAATCGCGTGTGCGAGTTTTCTGGGTTTGGTGTGTCGATCGACACATATGGGTGTGTCAATCGACATGGTGTCAGTAGGTCACCGGGATGGTGTGCTGACGGACATGAGTGTCGGAGTCGGTGTCGATCGACACGGGTTAGTGTATCGATCGACACAGGTTGTTTTTACGCGATTGAGTTGTTTTCATGTTGATTGTTCATCCTGGTATTATAGCATTGCTTATGCTTATATTTGTACATAGCCTGTTGATGGGATGACCGTCTCACTGGGTATTTATGATAATACTCACGCATCTCTTATAACCATGTGATGCAGGTAAAGACAGTCAGTGATCGTGGAATCATGGCCGGGACGAGGGGAATGATCTAGTGGCTCATTTTCGTGTAATAAGTTAGAATTGCTAGGGTGTTAGCAATTTCAGAACTATGTGTATTACCGAATTGAACTAGAATTAATAAGTATGGGCTTGTTAAACGATAATTGTATTTGATTGTTGAATCATTGTTTCCGCGCTGTTTGTTTATTGGACCGTTGAGGATCACTATTTATGATAATAGTGATCCGGTTAAAATTTTTTTTTTATTTGACGGGTTGGGTCGTCACAGTTTGGTATCAGAGCCCTAGCGGTTCTAGGGCTAGTTAGTTAATTGATTATGCGAGTTAGTCAATTGATTGTTGTGTGGGTATGGAGTCCTAGATCATCCCTTCCGAGTCTTCAATGAGATTCCACGGTATGTGTTTTGTGATTTCTGTTTTTTTTCTAGTACTTAGTATTCTGCTGGTTAGTGCAGAGTGATGGCTAGAGTGGCTAGAGGCAGAGGTCGCGGGGGCCGTAGAGGTCGTGGTAGTCGTGCTGGGCGTGGGCGTGGGCGGGGACTTGGGAGTGAGTCTGCTGCCACGTGGGAGTCCCAGGAGACTACACAGGAGCGGGTAGCTGACTCGCAGGCGTTTCAGGAGGGGTCCGTGGGTGTGACAGCTACGGGTTCCAGTGAGAGGGCTGGAGGGGCTAGTGTAGGTCCCGATGTAGCTGGTGGTGCGGTGGGCCCTGGTGGGGGTGCTGCCGTAGGCGTCGCCCCGGATCGAGATGATCGTCTGGCGGGTCTACTACAGATGATTCTGGAGAGGTTACCGGGAGGGGTGCCTGCTCCGGGTCATGCTCCTGGGGTGCAGCCGGGTATGGCTGGGGTGCAGCCGGGTATGGCTGGGGTGCAGCCGGGTTTGGCTGGGGTGCAGCCGGGTTTGGCTGGGATGCAGCCGGGTATGGCTGGGGTTGAGGAGCTTCCATCTTATCTGCGGATGATGGAGCAGATGCAGCGGATTGGTACTGCATTTTTCTCGGGCGGTGCTAAGCCTGAGGAGGCTGATGGGTGGCGGATGAGGTTAGAGCGTAACATTCGCTCCATCAGATGTCCAGAGGGATACAGAGTAGATCTGGCGGTGCATTATCTGGAGGGTGATGCGCATCTCTGGTGGAGAGGTGTTGAGGCCAGGAGAGTGCAGGCCGAGATGGTCTGGGAGGATTTCTTGGCGGAGTTTAACGCCAAGTATTTCCCGCAGGAGGCGGTGGACCGTTTGGAGTCTAGGTTTCTGGACCTGACTCAAGGAGATCGGTCAGTGAGAGAGTTTGATTTGGAGTTCAGTCGACTTCTGGTACATGCAGGGAGAGGCATGGAGGGCGAGGATGCCCAGGTTAGGAAGTTCTTGCGAGGACTTCGACCAGATTTGAGGACTCGTTGCAGGGCAAGTAGGTTCGCCACGAGGGCGGAGCTGGTTGAGATGGCTGCTGCGATCGAGGAGGATCTCGGGGAGCAGGTTGTGGTGGTTAGTCCACCGGTGCAGCAGCAGCAGCCGAGGAGATCTCAGCAGCAGACGAGTTCAGGCAGGGGCGGCAAGCCTGCTCAGGGACAGAAGAGGAAGTGGGAGAGCACTTCAGGGGCTAGTCAGGGCGGTTCGGGATGCTTCGGGTGTGGGAGCATGTCCCATCGTGTGGCGAGCTGTCCGAGGAGGACCGGGACCGGGACTCGAGATGTGCGGGTCGGGGTTCAGGATACGCGGGTGTGTTATCACTGCAGAGAGACGGGGCATATTAAGCCCAAGTGTCCGAAGCTGCAGCAGTTGGCGGTGGCCGCAGTGCAGCCATTGGCAGTGCAGCCGTTGTCTCAAATTGCAGCAGCACCGCATGTGTTCACGTCTGCGGAGGCGGGTGGATCTAGCACCAGACCGATCACAGGTATTTCCGAACTTGACTTTTTAAATTCATGGTTGTTTGAGTTTTTGTTTGTTGGGAAATTGTGAGTCTGTGCTAGAATGGTAGGGTTCTGAGGCACATGGAATTATGCAGGGACCTTAGTTGTGGGCGGGTATGAGTCCCACGTGTTATTTGATTCGGGAGCTACGAATAGCTTTATTACGCCGGAGTGTGCGGAGAGCAGCGGAATCCAGAGTGATTCCGGGGAACAGGCGGGAGTAGTCAAGGTGGCTGGAGGTAGGACGTTGGCTACTTTCGGGCGCGCTCGTGGTGTGGATGTTCTGGTGGCGGGAGAGTCGATGCCAGCAGATCTGATCATCAGTCCGGTGGAGCTGTATGATGTTATCCTGGGTATGGATTGGTTGGATCGTTACAGGGTCCATCTGGATTGCCACCGAGGGCGAGTTGTGTTTGAGCGAGAGGTGGGGAGGTTGGTTTATCAGGGTGTGAGACCGACTTCCGGGAGTCTCGTGATTTCCACGATACAGGCCGAGCAGTTGCTTCTCAAGGGCTGCGAGGCGTATCTGGTGACGATAGTGATGCCTGAGTCTGTTGGAGGGGTTGCAGTGGAGGATATTCGAGTTGTTCGGGATTTCCAGGATGTGTTCCAGTCATTGGAGGGATTACCGCCATCGCGGTCGGATCCGTTTGTTATTGAGTTGGAACCCGGGACTACTCCGATATCTAAGGCACCTTACCGTATGGCTCCAGCAGAGATGGCAGAGCTGAAGAAGCAGCTGGATGATTTGTTGGATAAGGGTTTTATTCGGCCTAGTGTTTCACCGTGGGGAGCACATGTGTTGTTTGTGAAGAAGAAGGATGGTAGTTTCCGGTTGTGCATCGATTATCGGGGACTTAACCGAGTCACCGTGAAGAACAGGTACCCTCTGCCGCGCATTGATGAGTTGTTGGATCAGTTACGAGGGGCTACCTGGTTCTCCAAGATCGACTTGGCTTCAGGGTACCATCAGATTCCGATTGAGGAGGCAGATGTGAGGAAGACTGCTTTCAGGACGAGGTATGGGCATTTTGAGTTCGTGGTGATGCCTTTTGGTTTGACGAATGCACCAGCAGCGTTCATGCGGTTGATGAACGGGGTATTCCAGGAGTATTTGGATGTGTTTGTGATCATCTTTATTGATGATATCCTGGTATATTCCAAGAGTCCTGAGGAGCATGAGTTGCATCTGAGAGTAGTTCTGGGGAAGCTGCGGGAGCAGAAGTTGTTTGCGAAGTTGAGCAAGTGCAGTTTTTGGCAGCAAGAGATGAGTTTCCTTGGCCATGTGGTGTCTGCAGAGGGAGTTTCTGTGGATCCGGCTAAGATCGAGGCTATCAGAGGGTGGCCTAGACCGAGGAATGCCACCGAGATTAGGAGTTTTCTTGGGTTGGCAGGTTATTATCGAAGATTCATCGCGGGATTTGCGAGTTTGGCTAAGTCGATGACCAAGTTGACCGGGAAGGATATTCCTTTTGTGTGGTCTTCTGCGTGCGAGGAGAGTTTCGGGAAGCTGAAGGAGATGTTGACGAGTACACCGGTGTTGGCGTTACCCGAGCCGGGTGAGCCTTACGTGGTGTATACCGATGCTTCGGGTGTTGGTTTGGGTTGTGTCCTGATGCAGCAGGGAAAGGTTATTGCGTATGCTTCGAGGCAGTTGAGGAAGCATGAGTGCAACTACCCTACCCATGATTTGGAGTTGGCTGCGGTAATTTTCGCTCTAAAGATTTGGCGATCTTATCTTTATGGCGGAAAGGTTCAGGTGTTCACAGACCATAAGAGTTTGAAATATTTCTTCACTCAGCCGGAGCTGAACCAGAGACAGAGGCGCTGGATGGAGTTGGTAGCGGATTACGATTTGGAGATCGGATACCATCCGGGTAAGGCTAATCTGGTTGCGGATGCATTGAGTCGGATGAGGGTTGCTTCGGCTCAGGAGCGTGATATGGAAGCTCTGGTGAGCGAGATTAGTACGTTGAGGTTGTGTGTGATCTCACAGGAGCCGTTGGGGTTAGAGGCAGCTAACCAGGCAGATTTACTGAGCAGGATTCGGGTTGCGCAGGAGAAGGATCAGGGGTTGATTGATGCTTCTAAGGCGACAAGTTCGGAGTATGTGGTCTCAGCGAGTGGGATGATACTGGTGAATGGGCGGGTTTGTGTACCCAAGGACGAGGATCTGAGGCAGGAGATTCTGAGAGAGGCCCATTCGAGCATGTTATCGATTCATCCGGGGGCGACCAAGATGTACCGTGATCTGAAACGGTATTATCACTGGGTCGGGATGAAGAGGGATGTAGCTAATTGGGTTGCAGCGTGCAACGTGTGTCAGCTGGTGAAGGCTGAGCATCAGGTTCCGAGTGGTATGTTGCAAAGTTTACCCATTCCGGAGTGGAAGTGGGATATGATTACCATGGATTTCGTGACGGGATTGCCGTTGTCACGGACGTATGATGCGATTTGGGTGATTGTGGATCGTCTGACCAAGTCAGCCCATATTCTTGCCATCAAAAGACCGATGGGACGGTAGTGTTGGCTAAGAAGTATGTGCGTGAGATAGTGAGGCTGCACGGGGTGCCAGCGAGTATTGTGTCAGACAGAGATCCGAGGTTCACGTCTGAGTTCTGGAGGGCGTTTCAGGCAGAGATGGGCACTAAGGTGCACATGAGCACGGCGTATCATCCTCAGACAGATGGACAGTCGGAGAGGACTATTCAGACTTTAGAAGACCTGTTGAGGATGTGCGTGCTGGATTATGGTGGTCATTGGGCGGATCATCTGAACCTGGTTGAGTTTGCGTACAACAACTCATACCAGGCGAGTATTGGGATGGCTCCATATGAGGCTCTGTATGGGAGGCCGTGTAGGACACCATTGTGCTGGACTCAAGTGGGGGAGAGGAGCATGTTTGGTGCGGATTTTGTTCAGGAGACGACGGAGAAGATCCGTGTCTTGAGATTGAACATGAGAGAGGCTCAGGATCGGCAGAAGAGTTATGCTGATAAGAGACGAAAAGAGCTGGAGTTTGAGCTGGGAGATCTGGTGTATCTCAAGGCAGCGATGTTGAGGGGTCCTAACAGATCCATTTCAGAGAATAAGCTAAGTCCGAGGTTTATGGGTCCGTTCAGAGTGGTGGAGCGGGTTGGACCAGTGGCTTATCGGTTGGAGTTACCTCAGAGTATGAGAGCGTTTCATAAGGTATTTCATGTATCGATGCTGCGGAAGTGTCTACATGAGTCTGAGGGGGTGTTGGCTAGGATTCCGGAGGATCTTCAACCCAACATGACGTTAGCGGCGAGACCTGTGAGGATTCTCGAGCGGAGAGTCAAGGTGCTGCGTCGGAAGAGGATACCATTGGTGAGAGTCGTGTGGGACTGTGATGGTGTCGAGGAGGAGACTTGGGAACCAGAGGCAAGTATGAAGGCAAAGTTCTCGAAGTGGTTCGAGAAGCAAGCGGAGGCTTGAGTGTTTTTCTGGTTTTCAGTAGTTGTATTAGCTTGTTGCTATGAGTTGCATGTATTTTCGTTTGGGTTGTAACGATATACATTGTTGAGATTTAATAAGATGGGGTTTTTCTTATTATCTTGGGTTATAAGACGGATGTTCTTATGGTATGACGGGGAGATCATGGGTTTGATGACTGGGTTAGGTCATGTGTGTAATGACGGGGAGGTCATTTGAGGGGCTAGGATAGAAGCTCTATGGGAGTTAGGGCTTGTCTAGGTATCTAGGGATGGGGGTCCTAAGGGATTAGGACGGGTAGATCCCTAGATGGCGCTGGAAAATAGAGGTTTTATGTGAGTTAGAACCTGTCTATTTTCTAGGGGGAGTCTGGAACAGAAGTCTTATGTGAGTTAGGACTGTCTTTTCTAGGGACTCCGATGGAAACACCCTGGCGATTGGGTTGTTTCAGATGACCTGGAGATTGGTCATGAGTGATATTCCGGGTTTGGGAATATCGGGGTAGGAAACACCCTGGCGATTGGGTTGTTTCAGATGACCTGGGGATTGGTCATGAGTGATATTCCGGGTTAGGGGATATCAAGATGGGAACCACGGAAGTAAATCGGTCGACAGGTGCTTATGATGCACGTTACAGTGTTACTGCTCCAGGGGATGGTGATATTCTCCTGCATATACTTTGAGGGACAGAGATCTCTCCAGAGGATGTGTGATTTCCTCTGCAGCCGATAGCTTGACGGACTGTGTGTCCCGAGAGTGGGAGGGGCTGGAGCATACCGAGAGCCGGTATGGTATACATCGAGAGCTCGTAGGGTGACGATCTTGCGAGTGGGAGTGGTGTATAGAGATATGAGTTTGAGCAAGAGTACCTATAGTGTGATTATAAGTATGAGATTTGATGAACTTCAGGGATCGGGAATGATCTCAGGTGGTTTGTGGATGTCTAAGCTAGGGTTGTTACTCGAGTTTGGAATTTTAGTTCAGACGACCCTGGTAAACATATGTAGCCTCTTTGGTCGTGCATGTTCTTGTTTGATTGTTGTGCGACCAATTGATCCAAGGTCTGGGTCTACGGTGGGTCGGGCATGTTCTTGTTTGATTGTTGCGCGATCTATCGGACAACCCTGATCCGGATCAGCGAGTGTTGTATCGTGGATGTTTCCTGGGGGAATTTGGTCGGGTTTCGGACGAGAGTGTCAACCTTAGTGAGACGGGTTAGGTGATGGAGATCGAGAAATGATCTGAGTTGGAGCTGACCAGGTTTGGTCAGGATTGCACCTGTGATGGTAGTGCAATGTAACTAGTATGACACTAGTTGAGTTCTGAGATTGGGTGTAATCTCAGGTAGTGCTGGCCGGGTGGGGCCAGGGGTGAGGATATTAGTAGAGCTGGCCAGGTTGGAGGGCTGATATCAGTTGTGTTTGACCGTAAGATGACGGTTTCGCGTGATTCGAGGACGAATCTGTGTTAGTGGGGGAGAATTGTAACGACCGCGAACCAAATTACGGAATATTTGGTCGTGTGTCGATCGACACAGGGAGTGTGTGTTGATCGAAAAAAAAAAAATAAAAATAAAAATAAAAATAATAATAAAATAATAAAAAAAAAAAAAAAAATTTTGTCTATAAAAGACAGGAGTGTCGGCAGGTTTTCTTGACAGAAGAAAACAGAGAGAGAAAGGAGAATTTGAGCAGATTGAGAGGATTTGAGAGAGTTTGGGAGTGTTCTTGAGAGTTTTTGGGCAGTTTTGGACTGGTTTTGGAGGAGACAAACGGAGGTCAAGATCAAGTCGGATCGGGGTGAAATTTTGAGGGTACGTTCTCCTATCGTTGGTCTTGTCGTAGGAAAAATCCGTTTGTCAATCGGACGGTTAGATTGTTAGTTATGATCGTTCTAAGTTGGTCGGTTTGTGCAGCCTTCAACTGCGATCAGTCAACTTCGGAGGAGTTTTGCCGTCGTTCTATTGTGACCCAGAAAGCGTTCTATATACGGTTAGAAACTCTCTATGTCTAGTTTTTAGATCGTGTTTCCGATCTTGATTCCGTTGTGTTTTCCGTTCCCAGTGTGCTTTCTTGTAAAACGGGTTATTTCTGTTCCAGTTCGGATCATCGAACTTGCGAGTTGTTTTCTCGTCGAACCGTTTTGAACCAAGGGACGATCTGTATACGGTTAGAAAGCTCTATCTGTCTACTTTTTAGATCGGGTTTCCGATCTTGATTCCGTTGTGTTTTCCGTTCCCAGTGTGTTTTCTTGTTCAACATGTCATTTCTGTTCCAGTTCGGATTGTTGAACTTGCGGGCTGTTTTCCCGTCGAATTGTAGGGAGTTAGAGGACGTTCTACATACCGTTGTGTAGCTCGTCGTGTCTAGTTTCCAGCGCCGGTTTCCGATTAGAATTTGGAGTAGCCGTTCGTAGTATACGTTGAGTTCTTTGGGGCGTGCGTGTTCTTGGTGTTCTGGGTGTTCTTGAACACTTTTGAATCCGTTTTCCTTCCCAAATCAAGGTGAGTGCGTGACCATGGGTGCGTGTAAGCATAAGAAGTGTTAGGATGCGTTTGTGTGTTGTTTGGGATCGAATTTCGTGTTGTTTGATGGATTAGTATGCAGAAAATCGCGTGTGCGAGTTTTCTGGGTTTGGTGTGTCGATCGACACATATGGGTGTGTCAATCGACATGGTGTCAGTAGGTCACCGGGATGGTGTGCTGACGGACATGAGTGTCGGAGTCGGTGTCGATCGACACGGGTTAGTGTATCGATCGACACAGGTTGTTTTTACGCGATTGAGTTGTTTTCATGTTGATTGTTCATCCTGGTATTATAGCATTGCTTATGCTTATATTTGTACATAGCCTGTTGATGGGATGACCGTCTCACTGGGTATTTATGATAATACTCACGCATCTCTTATAACCATGTGATGCAGGTAAAGACAGTCAGTGATCGTGGAATCATGGCCGGGACGAGGGGAATGATCTAGTGGCTCATTTTCGTGTAATAAGTTAGAATTGCTAGGGTGTTAGCAATTTCAGAACTATGTGTATTACCGAATTGAACTAGAATTAATAAGTATGGGCTTGTTAAACGATAATTGTATTTGATTGTTGAATCATTGTTTCCGCGCTGTTTGTTTATTGGACCGTTGAGGATCACTATTTATGATAATAGTGATCCGGTTAAAAATTTTTTTTTATTTGACGGGTTGGGTCGTCACAGAAAGCACTCCATGGTGCCTTGCCCGTAGGAGATCAGCTTCTGTTGAGGAATGTGACTACTAATACAAAATGTTGCAGATGTGATGGAGTGGAATCGATCCTCCATTTGCTCTTTGATATATCATGGTTTTTACCTGTTTTTTACCATGATATAAGTCTTTTTATAAAGTATTTTTGATATTTTTCGAGTCTTTTGGAGTCTTTATAGGTTAAGAGACGATTGGAGCTTAATGAGAGCTTTTGGAGAATTTTAGAGCATCAAGGAAATAAATGCCGAAGTTATCAAGTCGGAGTTAAGTCTCAGAGCTTGCGTCGATCGACACAAGAAATGTGTGTCGATCGACGCACACATGTCCGACGCGAAGAGAGCTATGAGCTTGCGTTGATCGACACAGCTCATGTGTGTCGATCGACACACTTATGTCTGACACATGAGGAAGAGTTCTTTTCGGCCCAAGGAAGCCCAGAAGTTTACAGAAAAGCCCAATCCGAATATTACACATTATATATAGTTTTTCTTTAGGTTTTCAGGAGATCTGATCTTGTCTATAATTAAGACTTGGAGAGAGAGATTTGGAGAGTTTTTAGGGAGACAAATCTGTGCCTTACATCCAGAGATTTCGAACCCTTCTGTATCTTTGACTCTATCTCTTTTATGCGATTTATTTCATTCATGATGTTTTCTCAATCTATGTCTGATTAATTTGCTCGTTAGGTTTTGGGGATTCAAGGGTTTGATGAGAAATTGTTAGGATTGAAACTCTGTTAAGATATATCTACTTGTTCTTCATCTAAATTATTTTAACTCTGATTTTAGGATTGATCAACTGAAATTGGAAATCCTAGGTTGTTTTAATAGATGCGAAAGTATTATTAACAACCTGACATCATCTTAGATGAGCAAAATTATCTAGTCGCAAAAAACTTTGGTTTAGTAATTTTGTGAACAATCGAACTTGAACTTAATGCTTGTCTTTATTCACTAAGTTTGCAAAGAAATTTGGAATTTAGGGATTTAGTCATAGATAGTCTCTGCAACGAAAGTTGATTGGTTTTACACTAGTGTTCGAGTTCTAGAACTACACTTAATCAAATCCTGACAGTCTCTTATCCTCAATTTTGATTCATTCCTGAGAATTACCCATAGCCTAACTCTTTTGTCTGATTGATTACTAGAACCTAAATCGAAATCTGCTTGCTTTACTTTGCTATTTTTGCTTCATACATATTTACTTAGCATAATTTGAACTCATTAGTTGATTGTGTGAACCGATTCTCTGTGGATTCGATCCCTAAGTACTACGACGATCTCTTAATTTGAGGGAGTAGCTCAGAGAAATTTGAGCACATCAAATTTTGGCGCCGCTGCCGGGGACTCGATTTCACCAATGGATTTTTGATATTAGAATTTTGTCTAAGTTTTTTTATTTATTTTTGATTCGTTTACTTACTTCGGTTTTCTCTTGTTTTCTGTGTGTTTCAGGTGCATGCCTAATCGCAAGACCAGAAGCGACAAGAGTCAAGAGTTAGTGGATTTTGTTTCTGAGTTAGGAGCTTTAGAACGAACCAATAGAAAAGCTACACGAGAAGCAGCAATGGAACGTCTTCCGATAGTTCTGATTCGAGATGAAGCTGGGTTGTTGGTTGATACTGAAGGCAATAGGTGCAATGAGCGCGGTCAGAAGCTGGATGATGAAGGGGCTGTGATTGTGGAGCCATCACTATTAGAGCAGCAGGTTGTGCAACGCCATGAGCAAGCTGGGCGTGGGCGCACTCTGGGAGAGTACAACAGGCCTGATGAGTTTTATGCCAACAGGGCAGCGATTCGTCCTCCTGCTTTTCAGAGGAACGATTTTGAGCTGAAGCCCGCATACTTTGCTCTTGTTGCTCAGCATCCCTTCCATGGTCTTCCATCTGAGCATCCTATGGACCACATCGAGCGCTTCGAGGATTTCGCGTTGAGCATTAAGGCTAATGAAGTATCCAGCGACTACCTCTACTGCAAGCTTTTCCCTTACTCTCTTAGTGGAGAAGCAGCTTACTAGCTGAAGTAGTTGGAGCCAGGCTCGCTTACTACTTGGCAGGACACCAAGAATGCTTTCCTCAACAACTTCTTTGATGAGGCAAGGTCCGGGGATCTGAGGACGAAGATCTCTATGTTCAAACAATGACCGACTGAGGCATTCAAGGCTTCCTGGGTGAGATTTAAGGCTTATCAGAGGGATTGTCCTCACCATGGTTTTAGTAATGTTCAGTTGCTGGGTATCTTCTTCAGAGGAGTCGACTGGCGCCACCAGATGGCGTTGGATGCTGCATCTAACGGGAACTTCAACACTCGATACCCAGAGGATGCGCTTGTGCTTATCGAGAACTTGGCTTTTAGCAATAGTACCAAGAATGCAGACTTCGAGAGAAAGAAGCTAGGTGGCAACATGGATGGAAGTTAGATTGCTGAGGTAAAGGCCAAAATTGATTAAGTACATAACCTCCTGGTGGGGAAAAAGTCAGTTCAGTTTGCTCACGAGGTGGAGACTTTCTATGCAAAGGAAGAACAAGATGTCAACTACATCAGTGGTAATGGTTTTCAGGGTCAGGGTTTGGTAATCAGCAGGATAACAGAGGCTTCAATGGAAACCAGAGAACCACGTTCACTGGGAATCAAGGTTCACCTAGCTACGCTCCTAAGATGCAGTTTCAGAAGACTGAGTATCAGAAGCCTTTCTAGAGCAACTACGCTAGGAACTACGGTTCATCCTCTTATCATGCACCTCCTGCTCAAACACAGGAAAGTGAGATGAAGTCCATGCTAGAGCAACTCTTAGAGGGTCAACAGAAGATGACAGTGAGTTTCAACGGAAAGATGGATGCTATGTACCAAGACTTAAATGGGAAGTTTGAAGCTTTGAACACCCATGTCAAGAAGTTGGATACTCAGTTTGCTCAGACCACAGAGAATTCAAGGAGGCAAGAGGGGTTTCTTCCATCTAGGACATATGCGAATCCGAAGCATAGCGTTGCTGCAATCACCACAAAGAGTGGAAAAACGTTTAGGGAGCTAGTATTGAAGAAGAGACTTAGTGCCGAGCAGCCAGACGAGCTTGTAGAGATCGAAGAAGAAGAGATTTTTGCTCCAGACCCTGTATCGATAGACACAGAAGGGATGTATCGATCGACGCAAGTCGAAAATCTTGATTAGGGATATTACGCAATCGGTAATGCGTCGACCAAGCTCGATACAGGGTCGACCCAGGTGTGTCGATCGACGCACCCTACAGAATGGTACTCCTTCGCCAAAACCTTTGATTAATGCAGAGGAGAGGGTGTACAAGCCTAAGATACCTTATCCTAGGAGCCAGAAGAAGTCTAAGTAAGAGCTAGATGATGCTAGGTGCAAAGCTATCATGGATAAGCTAGTTGTGGAGCTTCCTTTGATTGATGCTATCAAGACGAGTCTAGTGATCCGACGTTATGTGAAAAGGATGGTCACCAAGAATTTGGGTCTTGAGGAAGGAGTTGCAATGATTTTTGAGCAGATGAGTGCAGTTATTCAGAACAGGGTTCCAGAGAAGCTCACGGATCCAGGGAGCTTTGTGTTGGATTGTTTGATTTTCAAAGAGAGGTTCCCGAGGTTTCTTTGTTATTTGGGCTCTGGTGTCAACCTTATGCCACACTCCGTTGTTGTTGGTGTTGGAATGACTGATTTCCAACCAACTAGGATCTCTTTCATCCTAGCCGACCGGTCAGTAAGGATCCCAGAGGGTGTTTTAGAAGATGTTCTAATCAAGGTTGGAGATTGCTTGATCCCTACTGATTTCGTGGTTTTTCAATACAACGAAGAACCCAAAGATCCTCTTATTTTGGGTAGACCGTTCTTAGCTACAGCTGGTGCTATGATTGATTGCAAGGGAGGCAGTATTACTTTGAGTGTGGGTGATTTGAAGATGAAGTTTGAGATGGACAAGCTGATGAAGAGACTTACCATAGATGGCCAGACATTCTATGTGGACACACTCACCGACCTCGCACAGGAAGTCTTTGATGAGATCCATCCAATTGATCCCTTAGAAAGGACTTTGGTGAACTCTGTAACAGAAGAGGGACAGTTTGATGAGGTTGCTAAGGGGTATGCAAAGATGATTGATGCTAACAAGAAAGTGATGCAGTTGGTTGCTAATGTGGAGTTGGTTGGAACTTTAGTGAAAGCTACAAAGGTCAGTGATTGGAGTGAACAAAAATCTCCAAAGATCGAACTCAAACCACTTCCAGCCGGGCTAAGGTACGTTTTTCTTGGTCCTAATTCCACATACCCAGTCATTGTTAGTGCTTCTTTGAACAACGCAGAGCTTACTTTACTGCTAAGCAAGTTGCACAAGTTTCGTAAAGCTCTTGGCTATTCTCTTGATGACATTTCAGGGATCTCTCCGGACTTGTGCATGCATAGATTCACCTTGAGGATGAGACTAAGTCATCAATTGAGCATCAGAGGAGGCTAAACCCGAATTTGCAAGAGGTTGTCAAGAAGGAGATCTTGAAACTTTTGGAGGCTGGGATCATCTACCTTATTTCGGATAGTGTTTGGATTAATCCGGTTTATGTGGTACCCAAGAAGGGAGGGGTGACAGTGGTGAAGAATGAGAAGAATGAGCTGATTCCTACAAGGACTGTGACGGGACACAGGATGTGCATCGACTACAGGAAGCTCAACGCGGCCACCAGGAAGGACTACTTCCCCTTGCCTTTCATTGATCAGATGCTGGAGAGACTGGCGAATCACCCTTACTACTACTTCCTTGATGGGTACTCCGGGTTCTTCCAAATCCCCATCCATCCAGAAGACAAAGAGAAGATCACTTTTACTTGTCCGTATGGCACTTTTACATACCGTAGAATGCTCTTTGGAGTTTGTAATGCTCCTGCGACGTTCCAGCGGTGTATGATATCTATCTTCACTGACATGATTGAGGATTACATGGAGGTCTTCATGGATGACTTCTCAGTCTACGGTGATTCTTTCAAAGACTGCCTTGACAATTTGGAGAAGGTGCTAGCTAGATGTGTGGAGAAACACTTGGTTCTCAACTGGGAGAAGTGCCACTTCATGGTGAAAGATGGCATTGTACTTGGTCACAGAGTTTCAGCTGATGGGATTGAGGTGGATCGCGCTAAGATCGAAGTCATGACAAGCCTTCAGCCACCTACTTCAGTCAAAGAGATTCGAAGTTTCTTGGGACATGCTGGTTTCTACCGGAGATTCATCAAGGACTTCTCCAAGATTGCCCGCCCACTCACCACATTGCTCTGTAAGGATGTCAAATTTGTTTTTGATACTGATTGTTTAGCTGCTTTTGAACAGATAAAGCAGGCTTTGATGAGTGCTCCAATAGTGCAACCTCCAGACTGGGATTTGCCTTTCGAGGTGATGTGTGATGCCAGTGACTATGCAGTTGGGGCAGTGTTGGTTCAGAAGAAGGACAAGAAGCTTCATGTCATATACTATGCTAGTAGGACAGTAGATGAGGCTCAGAGGAACTACGCTACTATGGAGAAGGAGTTGTTAGCCGTGGTCTTTGCTTTTGAGAAGTTCTGTCCTTACTTGATTGGAGCTAAGGTGATAGTGCACAACGACCATTCCGCGCTCAAGTACTTAATGCAGAAGAAGGATGCAAAGCCGAGGTTGTTGAGATGGATTCTTCTCCTTCAAGAGTTTGATATTGAGGTTAAGACAAGAAGGGAGTTGAGAATGGTGTTGCGGATCATCTTTCGAGAATTCGGATTGAAGACAGTGTTCCCATAGATGACTACTTCCCTGAGGAGAGTGTGCACTTCATTGAGATCGGATTGCAAGCAAGCAAAGGGGAAAATCTGCAAAGTTTTGGAATTTCAGAGTCTGTGTCGATCGACACAGATTTCCAACATCGGGTTCCAGACTGCACAAACAAGTGTGTCGATCGACACATATGCTTGCTTCGATCGACACAGCAATGAACAGACTGATGATGGAGTTTTTCATGATCCTATCTACGCAGTTTTCGAATCCGATCGACCTTGGTATGCTGATATTACCAACTACCTAGCTGTAGAGGATGTACCTAGCGATCTTAAAGGGTATGAAAAGAAGAAGTTTATGAGAGAACTTAGGAGGTACTATTGGGATGAGCCTTATCTCCACAAGCATTGTTCAGACGGTCTCTACAAGCAAAGGGTGAGGTTCGAGATGTGTTGTTTCACTGTCATGGTTCTGAGTATGTTGGGCACTTTGCTACCTTCAAGACGGTTTCCAAGGTTCTTCAAGCAGGGTTTTGGTGGCCTACGATGTTTAGGGATGCTCATGCCTTTGTTGCGCATTGTGATACTTGTCAGAGGAGAGGAAAGATTAGCAAGCGACATGAGATGCCACAAAACTTCATCCTGGAGGTTGAAGTTTTTGATTGCTGGGGCATTGATTTCATGGGTCCTTTCCCATATTCTTATGGGAATGAGTACATTCTGGTCGCAGTGGATTATGTCTCCAAATGGGTCGAAGCAATTGCTAGTTCAAAGAACAATGCTGCAGTGGTTGTTAAGCTGTTTAAGACCATCATCTTCCCAAGATTTGGAGTCCCTAGATTTATCTTCAGTGATGGTGGAACGCATTTCATCAACAAGGTCTTCTCTAAGCTATTGGAGAAGTATGGTGTTTATCATCGCGTAGCTAGTCCTTATCACCCTCAGACGAGTGGGCAAGTGGAGGTTTCAAACAGACAGATCAAGGAGATCCTTGAGAAGACGGTGAATTCTACAAGGAAGGATTGGTCTACTAAGCTCGATGACGTTCTCTAAGCCTACATGACTGCTTACAAACATCTCTGGGAACCACTCCATTCCATCTGCTTTATGGGAAAGCATGCCATCTTCCAGTGGAGCTTGAGCACAGGGCAGCATGGGCAGTGAAGCTCTTCAACTTCGACATCAAGCCTGCTGCCGAGAGGTGACTGATACAGCTGAATGAACTGGATGAAATCAGACATCATGCCTATGAAAACTCCAAGTTATACAAAGAGAGGACAAAGGCATATCATGATAAAAGGATCATCTCCAGGAATTTCAAACCCACTGACCAGGTACTTCTTTACCAACTCTCGTTTACAGCTTTTTCCTGGTAAATTGCGTTCTCATTGGTCAGGTCCTTTCACCATCAAAGAGATCAGACCACATGGAGCTGTTGTCCTTGTTAGCAAGGAAGGAAAGGAGTTTACAATGAATGGACAAAGGGTGAAACACTACTGGGCAGAAGCCGAGATTCCAGCAGGACACATTGTTCCTCTGGATGATGCACCCATTGCCTGAGTTCCGATACAGTCAAGCTAATGACTGAAAACAAGCGATTAGTGGGAGGTAACCCACTTGTAAGTGTACATTAGTTCAATTTTTGGTTTTGTTTTACTAACTTTTTATTTTTAGTTTAAGCGTTTCAGGTTTTTTTTTTTCATTTAAAAAAGGATTTTTGGGAATAAAACAGGATGCGTCGATCGACATAGCTCATGTGTGTTAATCGACACAGCCAGCAGACTACACGAGGTAAGTGTTTTTTTAAAAACACCCGACAGTTTATTTCTTTTCTCATTCTCACTTTGTTCTTCATGAAAACACAAGAGATTTTGCAACCTCCATATCTTTTTCGTTTCTACACCGATTCGAGTGGTTTTTAAGCCTAACTTGAGTAGATTTCCATCCTCTTTTTGTTTCTATCACTCACTTATTTGATCTGCAAAGGTATGTGCTCGAAATTCCTCTTTTTTGTTTCTATTTCAAGGTTTGGGCTTCGAAATTCATCAGTTTTCACTCGTTTTTGTTGATAAATCCGGTCTCTTTAGGTTGTTTTAGAGTGAATTCGACATATCCATGTGCTTAATTCAGTTTATTTGGCAAGTTTTAGGGATTTGTTAGAATGTATGGATTTTGAGATAAAACTTGGTAGAAATTGGAATGTGGAATGTTTAGGGTAGAAATTGGGGATGGATTGTTGTTGCCGCGAGTGATGTAGTTGAGTATTTGCGGATTGGATTGCCTTCAATTGCATATTTTTGAAATCAGTTTATGCTGCGTCAACCGACGTAGCCTAGTTGCGTCGATCGACGCAGCTGCCCAGAAAATTCTGTCTTGTGCTAATTTCGGATTTTAGTTGTTTTCTTGTTTTGTTTTCCTCGCAGATGGTTTCACAGAGGAATAAGAAACCGAGAAACCAGGAGGCATCGAGCTCCCAACCTGCTGTTCAACCCGGTACTCAACATCCTTGGCCTAAACCGGAGGCAACAGAATTCGTAATCGAAAGAGTATTTGATGACGTGCCTAAGAAGGTCTTACAGAGTTCAGAGGTTATCAAGAGGGCGATTAATAATGTGTGGGATGATTTTGACCATCCCACCATCTATTATTTTTCTTTCTGGTTTTTTTTCTTATTTTGAGTCATTTTTCTGTTTTCTTTATGTCATTTTGTTATTTGCTTCTTTAGGATTCTTGAACTTGTGAGACTAATGGATTTGTTGCATGTTTTCCTCTTGATCATGTTTATTGACTTGCTTGCAGATTTTAGCTTTGAAACTGAATTTTCAACCATGAAAACTGATGAGAAAATTGCTGAACTCATGATCGGATTGACAGACACTACGTTGATCGACGCAGAATCTCTGTGTCAATCGACGCGGACCAAACATTGGTAAAATCTCGTTTTTCTTCACAAGTTCATGGTCTTTTTGATTTCTCTTTACCAACTTCAGGCTTGATAACACTGGGGACAGTGTTGTTTAAGTCTGGGAGAAGTAGTTGCTAAATTTGTGTGTGTTTTTGAGAGTCAGTCAAAACGTTTTATTGAGTCAAAATAGTCAGTTGGAAACTATGATCCTTCTCTTGATTTAGTAGATTGTCTCTTTCAGTTGTGTGACCATTCTTCCAGGATCGATTTCAGAGTCAGACTAATGGGTAATCCTAGGGCTAAACAGTTAACTGGAGACGTGTGTTACTTCCACTATAATCCGCCAAGTTAGAGTTACTGCACGGTCTGCTTTGTGATTGATGTTCATAGGGCTTGACTCTTCATTCATACCTGACAAGTGCAACCTCTGTTAAAGTAATGGTACTCCTCTCCCTCTATTTAGTTAAAAGAAAAAAAAAATGATTGGGATGATATGATAGTTCTTGAGTAAAAGATGAGGAAATAAAATTCCAGTGAGTCAGTACTCAAGAGGTGATCATCCAGAGCTCAAAAACAGCAGTCTGAGTCCCTTAGAACGGATGTAGAGGACGAGCGATTTCATGACACTGTCTCCTCACAAGGAACACCACTAGTGAAAGCACTGCTTTTGAGTCTCAACATTCATAGGAAAAAAAAAAGGTAGAGAATCAAATAAGTCTGGAGGAGAGAAAGAGTATCAAGTGTTGTCTAGTTGATTGTCATGGTATAGTATGAGAATGAGTCTAGAAGGTCCTTGGCATTGAGATCATTGAGACCCAGCAATGAAGACTAGCGGATTATGCTGCAAAGTTGTGGATGAATTTGGGAGGCTGCGAATGTCTGTGGAGAAGTACATGGTGGTCTGACTTTGAGATTAATTTTGCATTATATGGATTACTGGTTGAAAGGATCGGTTCGATGCTCCAAGGGAAGGTAAGTTTATGCGTTTTCAAACCTCTTTCACATTCTAAGTTTATGTTTTGCCTGAGGGCAAGCAAATGCTAAGTCTGGGGGAGTTGATATATCATGGTTTTTAAACGTTTTTTTCCATGATATAAGTCCTTTTTATAGAGTCTATTTGGTATTTTTTGAGTCTTTTGGAGTTTTTATAGGTTAAGAGAGGATTTGAGCTTAATGGGAGCTTTTAGAGCATTTTGGAGCATCAAGGAAAGAAATGCCGAAGTGATCAAATCGGAGTCAAGTCTTGGAGCTTGCGTCGATCGACACAAAAAATGTGTGTCGATCGACGCACACATGTCTGACGCGAAGAGAGCTATGAGCTTGCGTCGATCGACACACATTTCTTGTGTCGATCGTCGCAAGCTCCAAGACTTGAGGAAGAGTTCTTTTCGGCCCAAGGAAGCCCATAAGTTTACAAAAAAACCCAATCCGAATATTACACATTATATATAGTTTTTCTTTAGGTTTTCAGGAGATCTGATCTTGTTTTTGATTAAGACTTGGAGAGAGAGATTTGAAGAGTTTTAGGGAGACAAAATTGTGCCTTACATCTAGAGATTTCGAACCCTTCTGTATCTTTTAATTTATCTCTTTTATGCCATTTATTTCATTCATGATGTTTTCTCCATCTATGTCTGAGTAGTTTGCTTGTTAGGTTTTGGGGATTCAAGGGTTTGATGAGAAATTGTTAGGATTGAAACTCTGTTAGGATTTATCTACTTGTTCTTCATCTAGATTGTTTTAACTCTGATTTTAGAATTGATCAACTGAAATTGGAAATCCTAGGTTGCTTTAATAGATGCGAAAGTATTTTAACAACCTGACCTAATCTTAGATGAGCAAAATTATATATTCGCAAAGAAACTTGGTTTAGTAATTTTGTGAACAATCGAACTTGAACTTAATGCTTGTCTTTATTCACTAAGTTTGCAAAGAAATTTGGAATTTAGGGATTTAGTCATAGATAGTCTCTGCAACGAAAGTTGATTGGTTTTACACTAGTGTTCGAGTTCCAGAACTGCACTTAATCAAATCCTGACAGTCTCTTATCCTCAATTTTGATTCATTCCTGAGAATTACCCATAGCCTAACTCCTTTTTCTGATTGATTACTAGAACCTAAATCGAAATCTGCTTGCTTTACTTTGCTATTTTTGCTTCATACATATTTATTTAACATAATTTGAACTCATTAGTCGATTGTGTGAACCGATTCTCTGTGGATTCGATCCCTAAGTAGTACGACGATCTCTTAATTTGATGGAATAGCTCAGGGAAATTTGAGCATATCACTCTTCTTGTGCCCGTTTGCTAATGAAGTCTGGCAAATCTCAGAAGCAGAGAATTTCGACTCGTCTATGATCTCTGAAGTCTCTGGTGAACTTGCCAGAGTTAAGACTCTCTTCTCCCTGCCTCCGTTTGGTTTCGATAAAGGAGTGGTTGCCCCTTGGATCTGCTGGGCTCTATGGATAACCCGAAATCAGAAAGTTTTCAACAGTAGAAGCTTTACGGTTGCAGATACTATCCTTCGAGACTTTCAGGATGCCAGAGAAGGAATGTCGGCTCAATCGAGTACCCCTAAGAGACTTGATCCGGCGAAATCGATTCAATCCCAAAATCTTATTCCCAATAAGGAAGGATTTACCATTCGCTTCACCGATGCGGCGTGGATGGCCAATTCGGGCATGGCTGGCTTTATTTGGACTTTCGAGTCGACCCTTGCTCCCATGATGGAAGGCTCTGCTTCGTGCCTTAACATTCCTTCGGCCTTAGTCGCCGAAGCTATGGCATTGAGAACATCAATAATTCAAGCTTCGTCTCTGAAATTGAAAAACGTGATCTTCCATTCCGATTCACAAGTGCTGATTCGTGCAATCAATCTCGAATCTTCGATCACCGAAATTTATGGAATTTTGTCAAACATTCGTCTATGTTCTGAAACATTTAATTATGTCTTGTTAGTTCATCTATCTCGATCTGCTAATGTTAGAGCATATAATTTGGTTAAGATGGGCCTTAGGGTTGTAATGGGCTAAGTTTATTAATAGAATGAGTTGAACAAAAAAGATACAAACCCGCGGGTATTCACCTAGTTATAATTAATAATCTAACAATATGTGTGATAATAGTAACCACAAAATCAAGGTCAATCGGTTACTTGTTAAGATATATATTTTTTTAAATCATTATTGTTAATTGCCAATTTATTTTAAATGAAAATAAATAACCTCACATTTATCTTTTAACAAAAAGAAAAAATTCTACAATGTGATTTACGATATATGTTTCTAAAAAGATTTGCTAAAAATCTGCAATTAATTATCTAAAAATGACAATTTTAAAAAGAAAAATAAACTCTCGCATCTATACCTAGGTAGGAGGCTACAAGATAGTATACAACAGCATGGGATCTAAGACCATCTCCAATAGGAAGGCAAATTTCCCCTCCTATATTCCTTCCACATCACTCTATTCTCCTTCCACATCATTTCATTTCTTTATTTCACACCCAACTCTACAATAGAAAGGCAAATCATTTTCTCTTTCCTCCAACTCATTTTCTCTTTCTTCCACATTACTCCATCATAAAAAATTCATTTTATATTTATTTATTTTATCTTATGAAAAAAGAGTGTTAAAACTTGAGATTTTTTTGGGTGTCCAAATGATATAAACGTAGGCTCTATTTATAGATGTTAAAAAAAAAAAATTGTGTAAAAAAAAAATTTAATTTTGATCAATAATTATATAGAAATAGTAGCATTTAAGAAAGATGGGGAAAAGAAAAAAAACAAAATAAATAATAATGTCAATTTGGTGGGCCCCATATAATTTCCCACGAAGGGAAATTTTCCCTGCCATTGTGTGTTGGTATTTTCCCTTTTTAATTTGCCTACCTATTGGAGAGAAAAACACTCTCTTTCCCTACCTATTGCATTTGGTCTAAAATAGTTGTAGATTCATCAATGTTATCATTATCATCCGCAACATCTTGCTTGCATTACAAGAGATCTAAATCATTGGAGATTCATCGATATAACATCTTGGGCTATTATAGAGAAATAAAAATAAAATTAAAAAAAATTGAGAGAGAGGAGAGAGTGAACATGGAGTTAGTGTCATATGAATCTGATTCATGATGAGGAGAAAGAGTTAAGTTACTGTGTGTCAGTTTTTGGACGTAAGAGAAAGTTTGTCCCACTTGTTGGTGAATCCACAGTTCCTCTGGGTCAACACTCTTCTTAACCTATTTTTCGTTGTCTTTTTCTTAGCTTTCTATTTTTTTCTTTCTTGTCACTTCATAGATTTCTATTTACATTTTTCAATCTCATTAATTTCGTGACAACTTACATTGCGATCGTAATTTTCTGCTTTCATTTGGAAAAAGGCCAATCCTTCCTTTTTAAACATAACAATGTAGATTTCGGTCCGTTATGATATTATTTTGTTACCATACATAGGGTCTAAATGGTAACCGCAGAATTTTTGCTGAATTTGCAGAATTTGCTGAATTACTGTTGATTTCTTGCAGAATTTGCTGAATAATGGGTGTAAATGGTAACCGCATAATTTCTGCCGAATTGCTGAATTTACTGAATTTTTAGTAATTTTTTGTGGAATTTGCTGAATAATGTCAAATTTAAATGGTAACTGCGGAATTTGTTTAATATGCTGAATTTTTGAAAAAATAAATAATTAAATAAATTAATGGATTGATAAAACAAATTTTTATACATAATTTAAAATATAATATTTTTCTATTGAAATTGAATTATTTTTTAGTACACCTAATTTTAAAAATATTACAATATTATTTTAGAATTATCAAGCAACTTTAGTAACATTTAATCACACTATACATATATATTTAATGGAAAATTGCAAAAATGTCACTTTTGCTATATATATTTGCAAAAATACCACTAATTATGAATTTTGATGGTATAAATCTTAAAATTCTATACCCTAAAAAATATTTTGATCCCTCAAACCCACTAAACCCTCAAAACCAAACCCTAATATAACATAGTTAACCCAAATATAGATAATACAATGAGTAAATAATTTTGAAAAAGTGACATTTTCTCAAAGATTTTGAAATTGTGGTATTGTTTCAAAATTTATCTATATTTAATGATATTTTCCACAAATATTTTTTTGCAAATTATAACATATTGAATAGGCCTAGGCATATAAACCGAACTCGAATATCCGAACCTGTATCCGATTCGAAAATTTATAGGTACCTGTATGAATATAAAATTTTTAAATACGACAGAACCTAAACCCGATAAGATCCAAACCTGTACCGGATCTGAATACCCGTATACCGAGGCCTAGGTACCTTTTGTCATATTTTTAACTAATTTAAATTTTAGATTTAGTATTTTAAATACGTATTTTTTTTGATTCAAATACTTTATAGGTTATTTTGTAGATTTTAGAGAAAAAAAAGTTTTAAGTACAATAGAACCGAAAAGAACATGTACTCGAACCTGTACCCAAAATTTTTTAGTACAATTAATTGTGACCCGATCCGAACCTGTACCCGAAAAACCCGAATATGTATCCGATCCAAAAATTCATAGGTATCTATATTGGTATAAAATTTCTATACCCGACATAACATTTACCCGATTAGATTTGAATCTTTATCCGACCCGAATATCTGTATGCCCAAACTTAGTATTAAAGAATGTCAATATTTTTTTTTTCAAAAATCTCCAGTACGTAATATTTTTTTCCCACAACAATTCTTCAATTTTTGTCTTTTTGTATCATTCTTCAAATTCTTCAATTCTTCACAATTCTTCAACTTCTTCAATTTTTATCTTTTTGTCGAAATTCATCAGATTATACAAATTCTTCAAATTAACCAAATGGTAACCAAAAAAAAATTATTCTGCAAATTCTTCATATTCTTCAAACTAATCGGTTACCATTTAGTGCCATAGTCTCGAAATATTACCATAAATAGTTTTTTTCCTTCCGCTTTAAACTATATATAGTAAAGTGAATTAATTCAAATCTATTGTATAGGAAAATGAAGAGTTAGATGACTAAGAGCAAGTCCAATGGGACGGCATCCCACTAAATTTGGTGTCATGATGTCTCCAACCGGACGGTATAATTAACAGCAAATATTTTTTTTTGGTGTTTTGTGAACAGTGTCACACCAAATATGGTGTGACACTGTTCACAAAACACCAAAAAAAAAAAATTATTTTATTTATATCTTTTATAAAGTAGTGTAATTAAATTCTGATTATTCAACTAAAAATAAATGTACTAGTAACAAATTTTGTACTTTTTAATTTTAATTTTTGTTTTTCATTTTAATAATAAGTTAGATTGTAATTATTAATAATATGAAATTTTAATTTGACAAAATATCTATATTAAAGCACAAATTGATTAAGATTAAAAATACATAATAAAGTTTAATTAAAATACTGATAACATAAAATTATAAATTAAAACCAAACAAACATAAACTAAATGCAAGAAAATAATTTTTAAAAACATAATATAAATTTAAACAATAATCTAGTACCCAGGATAATTATTTCCGGTTCCGCTAAAATAATGATAATACTGGGTATAATCATGTTGGTCACTTGGTGATCTTTGGTTTTCACCTTGAGATTGTTGTCCCTGAACATGTTCGACACCAACTTGTTCTTCTTGAGCTTGTTCTCCTTGATAACGCGATGCCCGATATTGAGATTCATGATATTGGCTTTGAGAACTTTCTCCTTGTTCTTCATATTGGTTTGTTGGTGCCCTTCTCCTCAGAATGATCGCTCTTTGATTTTCAATATACTCACAACTTACTGGATCAGTTATAGAGTTCAAATCCGCGAATAATATTTTATTCTCTTATTTCATTCTTTGTACCTCGACCTTCTGTTTTTGAATTTCATTTATTTCAGAAGTACCTTTAGCAATAGCTTTGATAAGCCTATCATTTTGCTCCATCATTTGTTTAAATTGATCATCAGATTGTTGTTTTCTCTTTACTTTCTTCATACCCATAGGTCTCTGAGATATATTAACAGTGGCTTCTTCACTATTAATATTTAGATCAAATGAACTCCTACCGGATGATGGCGATGACTCATCTTGGAATGATGATGATGACATAACATTACGACCTTCTTCTGGGAATGCAGCAGCTCTACTAGTGTGGTTATTTGAAAACTTCTCAATATCTTTAAGAATAAGCCAGACATGATCAAATTTGAATCCTTTGTTGTATTTGACATCTTGTTCTAATAACGTCTTCGCTTGATTTAACTGATTTAATATTTACAGGAAAAAATGTATATAAGTTAGCAAGTATAATAAATTAAGTTAAAATTTTAAAAATGTAAATTAGCAAGTATAATAAATTAACGATAATTAAGTTAAAATCATTCATGTATATACAGATACTTACAATGTCTTGCTCGGAAGCACCACTAGGATTCTTGTTCTCAATCTGGTTAACACATCCTCTCAGCTTGGAGACTGCAGTAAGAATTGTTGTCATTCGAGTTTTTAAAGATCTTCTTGGTCTTGGTTGACTACGAGAAATCTCAGATTTCTCATATTCAATTTGAACTCTTGCCCAAAATTGATCTCGGGATTGGTTTATCCCTATGACTGGATTTTGGGAGACATCAAGATACACATGACATAAGTGTTTATCTTCTTCAATTGAATATGAAGCAGTGCGAACTGCAGACATTTTAGAAGAAATATTAGTGGTAAAAAAATGTATTGAAGATGTGTGATCATTTAAAGAGTAGTACCCATTTATATAGAGAAGTGAAAGCAAAAGCAATGGTTAGATCTTCGTCAAACAAATCCAACGGCTTAGATTGATTCGTATTTTCTAAGATAGGACATGAAGTGACTAATCAATGCAACGGTTAGATCTTGGTCAAACAAATCCAACGGCTTAGATTGTTTCGCATTTTTCTAAGATAGTGATAGTTGAGATATGACATGAAGTGACTAATCAATGCAACGGTTAGATCTTGCAAAAGAAATTCAACGGTTTAGATTGTTTCATATTTTTGAGATATGACACGAAGTGACTGATCAATGCAACGGTTAGATCTTGGTCAAAAAAAATCCAACGGCTTAGATTGTTTTGCATTGTTCTAAGATAGTGATAGTTGAGATATGACATGAAGTGACTAATCAATGCAATGGTTAGATCTTGCCAAAGAAATTCAACGGTTTAGATTGTTTCATATTTTTGAGATATGACACGAAGTGACTGATCAATGCAACGATTAGATCTTGGTAAAAAAAAATCCAACGGTTTATATTGTGATACTTAAGATATGACACGAAGTGACTGATCAATGCAACGGTTAGATCTTGACCAAATGATTTTAAACGATCGATTTGCTTACACTATAAAATGGGTACCATGTTTGGAAAGTAAGATGAAGAACAACATCTTTTTCTATTTTCCTTATAAAAGATGAATTTCAACTATGGTAGTTCATCTCATATACCATCTTCTTCTTCCTCTTCTTCTTCATCTTCAGACAATGATTATTACGATGAAATAGAAAAGCATGCTTTAGCTCAAATTTCTGCAAACAATAATTTTCTTCTCACTCAAAACCTATTTAACTCGGAGGGTTGTCATGGTGGATCTACTCCGGGTCATATAGTAATCAACCGTGAACGCGAAAATGCTTCTCGTAATCTCTTCAACGATTATTTTGCAGATAATCCTTTGTTTCCTGAGACGATGTTCCGACGAAGATTCCGGATGAGCCGTCCTTTATTTCTGCGTATTTATGATGCTATACAAAGACATGACAATTACTTTATCCAACGTAGAGATGGTGTTGGTAAAAATTGGGTTGTCTGGTTTACAAAAAATAACTGTTGTATTTCGAATGTTGGCATACGGTATACCAGCAGATTCCACCGATGAGTATATCAAAATAGGAGAGTCCACAGCTATAGAAAGTTTGAAAAAATTTTGTCGTGCCGTTATCGAGGTGTTTGGCAGCCGCTATCTTAGATCACCTAACGCTAACGATGTTGCACGACTGCTCCACATTGGTGAACGCCGAGGATTTCCAGGTATGTTGGGTAGTTTAGATTGTATGCATTGGAAATGGAAAAACTGCCCAACATCTTGGGGAGGACAATATGCTGGTCGTAGTAGATCTCCTACTATTATTTTAGAGGCCGTAGCGGATTATGATCTTTGGATATGGCATGCATATTTTGGTCTACCTGGATCTAATAATGATATTAATGTCTTAGAGGCGTCTCATCTGTTTGCTAAACTAGCTGACGGAACTGCTCCACCCGCTAATTATGTCATTAATGGAAACAATTATAATATGGGTTATTATCTAGCAGATAGTATCTATCCAAAATGGTCCACTCTTGTTCAAACTATTCACGATCCACGCGGTCCCAAAAAGAATTTTTTTGCAATGAGACAAGAAGCATGTAGAAAAAACGTGGAACGTGCATTTGGAGTATTGCAGTCAAGATTTGCAATTGTGGCTGGACCAGCACACTTTTGGAGTAAGGACGTGTTGCATGATATAATGACAACTTGTATCATAATGCATAATATGATCATAGAGGATGAGCGTGATCTTGATGCAACAATTGAAGAACCAGTCGAAGTCCCAACTCTAGGAGTTGTGATAGCAGGTGATGATGATGCTCGATTTCAAGAATTTTTAACTCGGCACAAAAAAATCAAGGACCGAGAAGCTCATATTGAACTTCGAAATGCGTTAATTGAACACTTATGGTCCGAATATACTAATTCTGTGAACTAATATAATGTAATTTATTTTCTGCTATTTTAAATTTATTGTTGTATTTTTTTTTTAATTTGTTGTTATCGATTGTAATATAATATTTATCTTATTATAAATGAGTTTTAAAATTAATTATCATTTATCAAACTATTGAAAGAAAAAGAAAAATTTTAAATTTAATAATATAATAATGAAGAATTTTTTTATAGTGTAAAATTTGGTGTTGTGGTTGGAGATGAAAAAATTTTTTTGACACCAAAACACCAAATTTGGTGTAATTTCAACACCAAATATGGTGTCAAGGTTGGAGTTGCTCTAAACCCCCTCTCCCCTTGTAACTCTCCAAACTTAATTTTAATTTATTATTTTTAATTAATTTTCATATATTTGCATTGTTACGGTCTACATTGTATTATAAAACTAGAAGAGTATATTGTAGAAAGACACAAGTATATAGAGTTTTGTAATATTTTTTGTTACATTGATTTTTCCCCCCATTATTAGTGACATATAAGTTATAACACACGAAATTTGATAAGATATATGGAGTTCACCCAAATGCTCTCAGACACGATATTCGATATGGCCACTATGGTTTGCTTCCTCCGCCGTCTGTAGATTCGGCAAGCTTCGATGAGTGTTTCGACAAGTTTGACGAGTGATCTGACCTCCCTCTGATGTTTTTCTGCTCGCCAACTCCTCCCGCAATGACAAGCCACTTGAAACGGTTCAACTCTGCTCACCGTCGGAGGTCGACTGTCCCGTCGCCGTTGCATCCCCCGGCTCTGCCGGAGCCTGTGGACCCACCGGACCGGATGTATTACCGCCGCCAGATATCATATCTCCCTCCCCCCCATCTCACCTCTCGGCTTCACCTTCGACGCCACCAAGGTCAAGACCTATTACCTCGCCCCTTCATCCTCCCCCCGACCTATCTCAACCTGTGTGTTCAATCTCTGCCCCATGGACGGGAAAAACCTCCTTATTCCACGCTAAGCTGTTTCACCCAGCAAAACCTTTTCTCGCCGTCGAAGAACTCGGCTCTGGCACGAGAGTTGAATTTGCTCCGACTATCATTTCCCTTCAATCCGCCCTTCCAACAGTAATCGTTTCCTCCCGTGCCGGCCAAGGTGGTTGCGCTAATACAAGATCCGAACCCAACTCCCAGCCCAGGTTTCAATCTCGGCTCCACGGGAAAAAAAATCACAACCGACGCCGGTTACCTCCATCTCGTCCTCGGCCGAGATCTGGCTCGTTGCCGAGGTTGAATCCATTAATACTCTAGCCAACTTGCCTAACCTGAGACTTTATCCGGTTGTGGTTGAAGCCACCAAGACACCGCCATGCTGCATACCGGAAAACTTCACCGACAGTCACCTACCTCAACATCGCTCGGCTTGCCTTCGTGGTGGCTTGCGAGTACATTTGGGCCAAGGTGAAAAGGTGGTGGGCTTCTCAGAGCCCATTATATTGAGACCCATTATGGTGAGGTCCATTCTTTGTGAAGAGTCTGTGGGTTTCTCAAAACCCAGTTTGTTGAGGCCCATTTGGAGTATAGCACTCACTAATCCTGGCCCAACCAACAGATTGTTAAAAAGCAGATTTGCAAAAATCTCACTAGCTTTTGAGCTATTTGACTTCTTTTTTTTGAGAAGTCTAAAGTTTTCTGGAAGAGTTCAATTCTACCTTCTACCATCTCTTTGAGACTGGTCGAATCTTCGTCCCTCTCTTGGAGAGTGGTCGAAATCTCGAGCGCTATGCCGAGATCTTCAAAGTCACAATGTAAAGTGACCAACCTGAGAATTTTTGGCTTTTCAATGAAGACCCTCTTGACGCATCTGAGGCATGTTTTGGATTCGATGTCCATCTTTTGCGTTGATATATCTATCCTGTATTTTATTACTTTTCAATTATGTTGTAGTATCTTCGGAAGATGCTTAATTCCCTCCCGTTTGTACTCTAATCGTTTTTAAATGAATGAGATAAGCTTGTTGACCAAAAAAAAAAACATACGAAATTTGATTTGTTTAGACCATTTCCAATCTATTCCTCTATTTTCCACTCTAACTCCAGTTTAGAGTAGAGGTTTTCTCCGACCCATTATTCAATAATCCAAAATGGAGGAAAAAATGGGTTTACTTCATTTTGGAGTGGGTTTTGGAGTGGGATTGGAGAGAATTTGACTCCAAATCTCATTTTAGAGTGAGTTTTGGAATGAGGTTGGAGATGCCCTTATAGGTAATATGTTGCATTCTGGGGTAAATTATGAATTGCATTATCATAATTTTTGTTTTTAACTATAATGAGGTGATAAGTTATATATGCGTTGACATTGTTTAAGTTTCTAATAAGTATTTTGATTGTAAGAAAATGGGTGAAAATTAAAGGGTCGTATACGGCTCGATTCGGGAAAAAAGGAAAAATAATATAAGCATGGGTAAAGATAACGTCAAAGGGACAAGATGAAGGAAACAGTCAAACAGTAGAAAGTAGGACCATGTTTTTGTTGAGAAACATTTGTGTGATTTGATATTACATTTTTATTACGCACTTTTTTGACATCTGATATGATCTAACAAAGCTCCTACCTATCTAGACCTCCTTTGCCTTCAAATACAATTATATACTCACTTTAATTCCCTTAAATATTCGTAGATATACTCCATAACAATGGACTATTAAATATTAGAATCATCAATTCAGAGTCTAAATTTTGAAGCAAAGGATCATATCAATTTACTGTAAAAAAACACTGCTTCCTAACCTTATACTTAATTATACCTTTAACAAAATATAGTTTTCTTATGATGTAAAAATATTCAGATGTTATATTATGTTTGGACATCTAAAAACAATTAATAGTGATTTAGTATATTGATTATGTATTTGGATAATCATATCTTACAGGCTAATAATATTTAAATTTTGATAAAATGTTTTATAAAAATCGAGTAATATGTTGATAGAATACATAATTATTTATCGTGTTTTGTAACTTAAAGTTAACAATAGTCAAACCAATAAATGAGTTGTAAAGATCATATTACTAGCATTTGGCCGAAGTTTCAAAAAGGGATTAGATTGTAGTATTATAGTTTTATTAATGTAACGTTTTTAAGCCCCGGGATTGAAGTGAGATATCACCTCACGTGGAATGCAGTCAAATTCCCTCACTTCCCGCAAGTAAACCTTACATCAGTCTAAACACTTAACATAACGCATGACCTAAATTAATTTACTTTCTCATTGGGAACGTGAAGCTTCTATCTTACTCGACCCATATATATCAGCCCCTTTTAACACTTCCACACATAATATATATAATAAATAGATGAAAAATAAAAACCATTATAGATTTATGAAATAAAATTGAAACACAAGCAGAGACCAACAATCTAACGAGAGAGTTTTCCAAATGTTGTCCGAAACTCATACGTCACATGTAACTGAAACCAATACTGATAAAATGTAGTAGTAACATTTAAGCCTACGTACGAGAGATGGTGAAAGAAAGAGACAGGTTTTAAGTCCTTCTTTAAACCAAAATCTTCCACACGACTAGATCTGCAAAAGCAAAGGAAAAGAGACCTCGAAATTAATCATCTATACATAAAAGTTATACTGTATTGTATATAGAATTACATATACACACACATGCAGGCACATCCTACGAAATATGGTATTAGAATTTAAACTACAAAAGTCAAAAAACACGAAGGCCAAAAAAAGAAGAAGAAAAAAAACCAATGAATGCTCTAAAGAAGCGCAAGGTGTGTGTGTGTAATTAAATTAGATTAAGTCAACAATGTTGACCTAAGCCAAACAACATGTCTCTCGCATGCATTTATCCATTTTAGATCCCAAGGAAGAAATAAACTACTACTATAGATCTCTAAACCAAGATTATACAACCATTATATTAATTATTTTACTACTCCAATTTAACCAATAGTAGTATCTAGCAAGTTACAAATGAAGTGAATGTAGGAACCTTGACTAGTATAATAAAGGGAGAGGAAAGAAAACCAGATAGTAGGAGGCTCCATGTTGAAGAGGTTGAAGAGCAACGCCATATTCATCGGTGACAATGGGCTGGCCCGCGGAATCAATGAGGACAGCCTCTTCTCCAAATGCATCTCTCACATTGAACGGTCCCTGGCTAACCTCAAGCTCCATTTCGTTGATGAACACTCTTATTCTCGCACCGGCTGCTTTTCGATTTAGCAATGGTTATCCCATTATTTCATGTTAATTATTATTATTAAACAAACATTAAAACATAAAACAATCTAATTTTATAAGAGAGAGAGAGTATAAATTTTAAAAAGCATTTACATACTAATAAAACATGAATGTTTAAAAGATTATATTGATCAATGTGTCCCTTCCATTGTTGACACAAAATTAATGTATCTATATAATGTTGAGTAAAAATAAAAAAAATAAAAACTTTAGTATTAAAAGGGATTAAACTTATAAAATTTACCTTGAACTTGAAGCTGGTCCGAAGTTGATGGTACAGTAACGAGAGAATCTGAAGTGGTAATAGTAGTAGTGGTAGAAGAAGTAGTGGGAGGAACATGAAGCATGATGTTGTTGTTGTAAGAAGTGGTTTGAGTAGCGTAACAAATCTGAGGCTGTGGCTGCTGCAGCATCTTCATCCTCATTTCTTCATCTTCTTTCTCATTGAAGTGATGATGAGGAGTTCCATAACCGTTCATGATCTCATTCAGTAAGAGTCCGGTACATGGCCCCACAGTTGGAGCCGGTTTATGTTGCTCGATCATGTCACCGGAGAGAAACCCTAATTGGGGTGAAGCGGTGATACCTTCAAACCCTCCGACGGTTGAAGATACCGGGAAGAGAAACGCCGCCTCCGGAGGAAACATCCCCATCATTTGACTACCACCCAAAGACAGACTAGTGTTGCTGTTGTTGTTCTTGTTCTTGCTATTGCGCGGTTTGGTGGATTTGGAGGAAGAGGAGGAGGAGGAGGAGGAAGAAGAGGAAGAGGAATTGGCTGAGGAAAGAGGTTGCGGTTGCGGTTGAGAGAGGGAGTGTTTGGAGTGGTTGTGGAGGAGGCGGAGTTTGTGTTTGCTACGAGACTTGCGGTTTTGGAACCAATAGAAAACGTTAGCGTCACCGACTTGGCCATATTCTTGAAGCTGCGCCCGAATCCTTCGAATCTCCTCTCTCGGCGGATTCACCATCCCTGAGTTAAAGATTGCTTCAAGTATCCGAATCTGCTCTGGCTTCGGATTCCATCTCGGTTTTGGCTCTGGACTCCTCTCCACCTCACACCCTAACAAATCTCCTCAAGATTAGGATTTTCTAATAAAAAAAGTCAGGATTGAATTTGGTAAATATGTAAAAGAAGAAGGACCTGAAGAGAAGGGAGAAGATCGGTGGGAAGCAGAAGAAGGCAAGAGAGGAGAGTTGATGTCGTGTTGCCATTGATGGAGATGAGGTTTGGACTTGAACATGCTTGGCCAGTGTCTATTCGAGGAAGCCATAACTGATTAACTCGATCCGAAGAAGATGTGTGTATGCATATGATGGATGATGATTGATGATTGATGATGATGGTGATGGGATGATGATGGGATGTGTCAAAAGAAAGGAGGAAGAGGAGAGGCAGGGAACAGAATGGCTAATGTGAAGAAGAAATATAAAAATGTGAATAGGGCAAAAGGGTTACGACCTCTTTCTCTCCCTCTTATACTCTCTCTTCACCTACCCAACCTCTCTACTGACTCTACATATATTCACTTCTCTTTTACATTATTTAATTTACAGTCTTACTCTTACCCATATCTCCATATACACCTTCTCTCTCTCTAAGCACATATATATTTACTTTTTGATTTTTATTTCATCCGTATATGTGTCTTTAATTATATATGTATATGTTTTAAAAAGACAAAACCATATTCTTAAAATATCAGTAGTTCTCTACTCTCTTGTTGTGGGATGCGAAATAATTAGAGAAATATAGACTATATCCCGCAAATACTGATTTCTTTCGGATTGATTTATATTAAAAAACTTTTGAAGATACATCGCTAGCGAACCGCGAACAAATCCTGAAAATTAAGCCGATGAAAAACTAAAAATCTCTAGAGAGTCATACGAAAGAGAAACATATAAAAATCTAGACAAAAAGATGCAATCAAAACTCGAATATAAAACAAAAGAATTAAATCGAAATCCACTCGCCTGCAATACTAGTTATCACTTGAATGGCCTAACACCTTGGTTAATCGAAAAGGATAAAAAAATTCCAAAAAACGATAAGTGGTTACTCCTACAGTGGAGTATTACTACCAAGGCTGACCCTGAGCCAAGCTTGAGCTTACGACTATGTTGTAAATATAATTGTTTTCGGCCATTATTTTCCAAAAGGCATTGGTGGTCAAGTGGTATATCCTTTTGTTTGTGTCGAAGAGGTGAGCAGTTCGAATCTTATCCGAGACTTTTTCCATTTTTTCTGGTTGTTTTTTTAATATTCACTATTTAATAGCCCCAATTTTTTATGGTGTGCTTGTGGCTCTTATAACTTCACGGTCGCAACTGATTACTACCTCACAACCTATGTGTTTTAAGAAACCAAACCAAAATGACACATCCCACAGAAAAGGCATCGAAATAATTCATACGTCTCTCATAAACAACAAATTTAGAAAAATTCTTATTTGTCAATGTCTTAGTAGAAACCTTTACACTGATTAAATCACAATATGATCTTATGTGTAGTTATAGAGCAAAGCAACATTAAAGCGGACCACAATGAACTCGAACGAGACCAACATAAGATCAATAAAAGGATACGATGGCAACCTCCAAAAAAGGACATGTGTGGAGAGATTTTAACCACTGAAAGAGGATCTAAAAGACCCCGTACAAACATAACATCCATCCCAAATGAATAAAGCTAAATAATCATTTAGAAAAAATTAGAGTGGAAGACTCATCAATGGATCTCAGCACAACCCAAAAATTCCCCGGCGAGTCATTAAAATTCACTGAAACCTTAAAAAACCCAATTATGCGAACGAGATCTTAGTCGACCGCCCAAAACATGAGGCGTTTAGAAAAAGCACCCTCGACTAAATATGGTAAAATCCATGTTAGAAAAATGATGGGTTAGTTCCCTTAATGGTGACAAAATGTATATTAATAGAAAGTCAAATGAAAGGCTTTTCAAAATGCCTATGAAAAAAGGGACAATAGTTGTGTTTTAAAGTAGGTTTTAAATGTGCTAGTTGTTGACTAGTCCATGGACAACGTTAATTCACTGATGGATTAATCACCACTTCAATAACATATAGACGAAAAATTTGGAAATCCTGAATGTCTTCAATAGTTCATTGGGTCCACTTTATCATGAGCGACATAAATTTACATTTTATAACGTGTATTGACGCATACTTTTTTTTATTTTTACATTATTTATACATGAACATATAGTTTTATTATTGACGCCTCATAACAATAAGCTTATTATACCAGTCTATGCTTTAATGGTTCGTTCGAGTGGGTAGATGACTCGTCATATGAAATAATGAAAGGTTGTGAGTATTAACAAATGTGCGGATCTTTTAGGTCTCTTTTTTAATGTTAAAAATTTCATCTCTACGTGAATAAGTACTACGTAATAATATAAATTTCTCAAAAACCAAACAGTATCGGAGGAAACTCAAAGTGATCATTAATGCATCCCCATGCCTATCTTCCTTACAGTTCGTGCATTAAAATCCAAACTGCTTCTGCAGTTCAAAATGTACGAACTCAAATTTCTTCAGAAATTGAAGCAACAGATCTTTGAAGCTGATCCATGTTTGGTTCTGAACTAGGATTTCTCTCCTTTTTATTATTTTCCCTTCTGACATCTGAAAAAACATTAAATTGGAACCAGACAGAAAGATGGTAATTGTACTTACTTTTCCCACATTTTTATTTTTCGTAGAAATATTTTATTATAGAAAATATGGGTTTCTTATTTTTGTAAGTTTCCTTAAAAAATAAAATATAGGGGGAGTTAATTTCTGGACTTTCAGTCTGTTTGGATGTGGGAATAGTCATAATCGATGAACCAAACACATTTTTTTTTTATGTATACTGCGGAAAGAAAGAAAAAAAGACAGTATTAGTCGAGAAAATAAGGAATTTTAAGAGGTCAGGATGGGTGGTGGTATAGTAATTAAGGTCATTTTTCTTTCTTTTTTTGGATTGACTCGAGGGTCTTTGTGTTGATGGTCGTTCCCATTAATAACAGTGTATTAATAAGAACCTCTCTTCAATTTCTTTTGAGATATTACGATTCCTTTATTTTCAATTATGGTCTAAACTAGAGTCAATGTGTAAGGGGAAGCCAACTTTTCAAAAAATCTATACATTGATAAAGACGATAAAAGGGTTCAAAAATATTTTCGTAAATGTAAAAAAAATTTACCTAGAATAACTTTAAAAAAAAAAAATAGCTAGAATAACTTTACCATTTTTTTTATTGCTGAAATAATATATTCTAGATTTTTTTCTTTCATAATACCAAAATTGTCCTTGGCAGATTCTGCCGAAACATTAGCAGACTCTGCCAATGTTTTGGCAGAATCTGCATATTTCTAGATATTGGCAGAGTCTGCCAATACATCGGTAGAGTCTGCCAATACCTCGGCAGAGTCTGCCAATACTTCGGCGGAGTCTGTCAATATTTCGGCGGAATCTGCCAATGTTCGGCAGAGTCTGCCAATGTTTTGGCAGAGTCTGCGTATTTTTAGATATTCATCGGTAGAGTTTGCCAATGTTTCGGCAGAGTTTGTCAATGTTTCGGCAGAGTTTGCCAATACCTCGGCAGAGTCTGCGAAGGACAATTTTTGTATTATGAAAGAAAAAAATCTAGAATAGGTTATTTCTGCAATAAAAAAATAGTAAAGTTATTCTAACTATTTTAAAAAAAAAGTAGGTTATTGATATGTTTTCCCAAAAGACTACAATGGAGACAAAATTCTAGATATGAAAACAATGAAAAATATATGTCTAAAAAAGTCGACCATATGGGTACCAAGGTACCCAAATAGAAATCAAACAAGATCGTGTCTGAAATAAAATATGTATAGTTTGGACAAAAAGAAAAATATATGTTTAGATGTGGATCGATTGATCTCTTAGGTGGATCGATCGATCCGTTGCTTCTGATGAAAAAGTATGCATCTTTTTCAACAATTCGACAAGATAACTCTCTTTAATTTGGTTAATCCATCTACCATTCAAAATCATAAACAAATTTTTTAAAACTAAACCATTCATTAAAACCAATTGGTCCTTGTCACGTTCACACTCAACGGCCACATTTCCAACCCCACTCCATTTGACTTCATGAACATTTTCTCGATTTGGACTCACCAAAACCATCATATTGGTCTTCATCAAAGTAGATCCCAATCATCATCAACTTCTTATGGCTACTTTTTTTTTCTTTTGGTAAAAGTTGAAAATATATTACCAAAAGAAACGGTTACAAATGTTTCCCAAGACATAAATCAATTGGGGTACGACAAAATAGAGACTCACATCAAAGAAAGTAAGGATAGATAAAGTAGCTGTGGAAAATCATAAAAGTACAAAGGAGGGAAGCATTACAAGACAGCCTAGAAAAGGAGATAGAGAAGGAGGGTGGATCGTGGAGAAGAAGGTTGAAAGGTTTAATTTGATGGATGAAAGTGGCGGAACCAGAGAACCATGTTGGAGTCTTCGATTTGTGGCAATCTTGATCTCACATTAGGCTGGTCCATGATATACAATATGTTTTTTATTGTCCTGGAGACTTCAGCAACAATAGAGGATGATGTTCGGCTTGAAGATCCAAAGAGGCGACTGTTACGCTCGCGCCATATAGCGTAAACGCACGCTTGGAAAGTGAGCTTAACAGTTTTGGAGATACGGCGAGGAAGTGAAGGGATCCAGTGCATTATCGAGTCGAAAGCCAGAGGGAAAGGATGGTATGATGGTGAGAAAGCAGACCATATATCTTGGCTGAAAGAACATGAGAAAATAGGTGAGAACGTGTTTCAATGGAAGCAGAGCAAAGTAGACAAGAATAGTCAGTTGTTACTCCCCAATTATGAAGACGATCTCGTGTGGTTAAGCGATTCAACACGGAAAGCCAAGTAATGAACGCATGTTTCAAAATGTTTCCGGTGAACCAAACCGAAGAATGCCAAGAAACCATGGGACCAAAATCATTCAGAGCTGACCAAGTGTAGGCGGTGATGAAAAAAAGGGGTTGGTCACAGTTTGTGGACCAAAAGAAAGTGTCCTCCGTAGCAGTATTAGTTGGAGGTGATAGTAAACTGACCGCGTTCCTTAGGTTACTACGACGAGAGGCTCGAGAGGAAACAAAGCACCATTCTTCATCAAATACAACCTGCGCCACCCTAGAATCAGAGGGAATACCTAGTAGTAGAGGACCAGAGTGACCCGTATACTTCAAGAGAGGACCAAGATGGGACCAAGTATCATGCCAAAATGATGTACGATTCCCATTTCCAATGGAGGACTTAAGGAAGATTGCTGCTTTGGGTCGTAATTTGAGAAGCTTCTTCCAAAACTAAGAGCCTCGAGAGTCATTCAAAATCCAGAAGATCTTAGTGGTGATTAAATTTTGCCAGACCCAACTCACCCAAAGCGAACCACTTTTGGTGAAGATCAACCAGATAAGCTTTAATCCAAAGATTTCATTCCAATTAGAGAGCTTCCTTAGCCGAAGTCCACCATGTTTAATGGGTTTGTAGACTGCATCCCAAGACACTTTTGCTCCATGAACTGTACCCGGTTTTCCATGCCATAAAAATGAGCTAATAAGAGCCTCTAACTTGACCAAGAAGGCTTTAGGTAAAAGAAATGCAGTGAACCAAAAGTTTAGGTGACCATAAATGACATATTTTATTAGTTGAAGATGCCCTGCATAAGAGAGAAACTTGTTTGACCACGCAGATAACTTCCTTGAGATTCGATCATAAAGCGTTTGAAAGTCATCCTTATTCAGCTTTGTCGAATGTAGAGGTAGTCCGAGATAACGAACCAGGAAAAAACCCGGAGAAAAACCATGATTGGCAGCAATTGCAGTTGTACGTTGATGGTCGTTCCCGCTAAGGAAGAGACTGGTCTTGTGTTTGTTTAGAGCTAGGCCAGAGATGACGTGGAATTCATCAAGGGTCTGAATGATCTTAGAGAGTGAATCTTATGAGCCATCAAAGAATATGAGGACGTCATCAGCGAAGCTTAGATGAGAGATCATGGGGATGTGACAGTTCGGATGTCTCCCGAATTGACCATTGGTCAAAGCTAGATCGAGATGCCGCGAGAGGATATCCATTGCTAGAACAAAGAGATAAGGCGAAATTGGGTCTCCTTGACGAAGACCTTTTCCTACTTTGAAGTAGCCTGCTAGCTCTCCGTTGATAGCCACAGAATAAGATGGTGATGTAATGCATTCAGCAATCCACCCTACAAAAGTGGAGGGAAACCAAGGGCAGTGAGGCAATTTAAGATGAAAATCCAATTTATATTATCAAAGGGTTTTGCCAGATCAATTTTGAGACAACTGCTTAAAGGAGCCGTGGCCTTATGGGAGTTGTGGAGAATCTCTGTTGCTAGAACAACATTTTCCACAAGCAAGCGACCTTTGACGAATCTAGATTGATTTGGGAGAATGATGTCCGCAAGGAAAAACTTTAACCTCTCAACAAGGATACGAGAGATGATCTTGTAAGTTGTATTACAGCAAGAGATGGGGCGGAAGTTAGGCATGGTATCAGCATTCAAAACCTTCGGAACAAGGCATATGGTGGTAGTGTTGAGCTGCTTGGGCAGTTTACCCGAGATAAAGAATTCTTGAATTGCTGCAATTAGTGAACCCCCCGTGATGTCCGAGGAGGAAGTGAAAAATTCAATTGGGAACCCATCCGGTCCAGGATTTGTTTTCGGCTATTGAAAACGCAATCGCTCTAATTTCTCAAGGAGTTGGGATGGCTTGAAGCTGCATAATCAGATCAGTTGAACATCGAAAAGGATGGAGAGAGCCAATGGTTTCCACTGTAGCCGGATTGATGAGCGGGTTTGCTGTTCCCAATAAGTCTTCTAGGTATTGAACAACCAGCTGCTTGTACTGTGACGGGTCAGTGATTTTCCTATCATTTCCATCTCTTAGATAAAAAAATCATGTTCATAGTCTGTCTTGCCAAGACAGACTTGTGGAAAAAACTAGTGTTGGAGTCACCTTCAGAGAGCCATTGGATGCGAGACCTTTGGTGGAAGAACTGTTCCTCGGCATTTGAGTAAATTGCATATGTCCTTCTAGCTTCAGACTCTTGATCAATAAGATGTTGAGAGGGGGTAAGGAGTAGTTGCGCTTGTATAGCTTGCAAGGAAGAGAAAGAAGCTTTTACTCGTTGCTGAATGTTGCTGTAAAGTCTTCGGTTCAGGAGCTTGAGACAATTCTTTACGGAAACCATCTTCTTTGATAAGATGAATTGAGCCGTTCCAAAGAGCCCTAGCATTGACCAAGCCTCATCAAGCAGTAATAAGTAATCAGGGTGAGTCATTACGTGTCGGTAGAATTTGAAAGGCTTCTCTGTTGAAGGAACATCGAAGCCAAGGTTGATGACACATGGAGAGTGGTCAGAGGAGCCAGGCGGGTCGAAGAAAGCAACTGAAGAAGGGAGGTATGTACTCCAAGCCTCATTTATCATGACTCCATCGAGCTTTCGAAGGGTAGGATTCTCAGGGCAGTTGTTTTTCCAAGTGTAAAGAGCACCTCAGGCACTAATATCTTGAATATCAAGGTATTCAAAACAACTTCGCATCTCCTGCATGCCGGTAGTATGGGCGAGAGTTTGGAGAATTGACGAGTGCTCGTGTTGACTAAGGATTTGGTTAAAGTCTCCAACAAGGATCCATGGATGGGAAGAGGTGGGGGAAGAGTCTCTAAGATCAGCAAGGTCTTGCCAAAGTAACTTGCGTTTAATGTGACAATTGAAAGCGTAGATGAATGAAACAGTGAAGTAGTGTTGCAATTGAGGAACAAAACCACCACACACGACCATCCGATCAGATTTGTGGTAAGTTACAACAGAGGGGGAAGGGTCCCAAAAGACGAGAATACGACCTGATTCATTGGCAATGAAGTTATCTTCTGAATGCCAATTTGGAAGAAGACAATTGATAAACGTAGAACCCGATTCTTTCTTGATGTGAGTTTCAAAAAGAGCCCTCATAAGAGGCCTATAGTCCTGCAAAATATTAAGGAATTGCTGCTTTCTAGCATGATTATTGATTCCGCGAGCATTCCATCCGAAAATATACATTTTATACAGAAAAAGGTGAGGAGTTTAACGGCTTCCCCGGCCGGGACGAAGTGTAGATGCACTGCTGCCCGAAGATGGCAGTGATTTAGGTTTTGACTTGCTCGATGGCGGCTCATATTGACCGAGATGGTGAGTGTGTTGCGGGTCAGATGGATGTGATCCATCTCTAGCACGGAGGATACTCTGGGCAGTAGCTATAATTTCATCCTGGGAAGTGGGCTAGTTTAGGGATGGTGGAATTGATTGGAGAGGAGGTGGGGAGAAGGGGATGTAGTCGAGGAGACTCTGAGGGACTTGAAGAGAAGAAGACTTGTGTGAAGTAGCCAAAAGAGAGGCGATGTCAACGAAGGTAGTATTTGTAGAGTCGAGGGTGGAAATTTGAGGTGATGAATAAGCTATGGTGGGGGGAAGCAGCATGCATAGTAGCTGAGTCGGTGGAGGGGGAAGTAAGATTAACCTCCTTCGGTTTCTCTATGACTTGAGGTAAGAAAGCAACATTGGAAGATGGGCCTTGTTGGGAACAAGGACGACACACAAAAGAGGCTTCAGGAACAAATGGGCTTGCTGGATTTACAGGGTTGTCCGAGAAGTTTAAAGCCTTGGGGGAGAGGCCCACTAATGGTTGGTTTAAATCGACCAAGGATGTGTTTGCTAGTGTAGATTGCAGGTCAACATCTGGTGGATCAGACTCGGACGAGGACGGGGCTTGACCAACTGCATCAACGGAGGATTCTGAAACCGATGCCTGTAAATCAGGTGAAGCAATGGATGGTCCATCCTCGGAGGGAACAATGGGAGCAACAGAAGTAATACGGGGACTCGTCGGAGCGGCAATATCTGGAGTCTCTGCGAGGGAGTGGGAGACACTACCGGTTGATTGATTAAGAGTAAGGGCATCAGTTGAGGCCGATGGAGCCACAGATTTAGCCACTGACTGGTTACGGCGAGAGATTTGGTTGCATCGAGAGTTAGCATGATCAAAGCAATGACAGATAGAGCATTTGAAAGGGATGTTTGGGTATGTAGCTTTGATGCGGACTTCATTCCCAGCCTCGTCTGCAGTGACCACTTTAGAAGGAAGATCATCAGTAAGAAAGACTTCCACTTTCAGCTTGGCTTCTCCAATTTTAGAGTAATCCAGAATAGATTTGTTCGAAGGCATAGGGTCACCAATTCCACTGGCAATCCAGCTAACGGCTTCCTCTGAGAACATCTCTGGTGGGATATTGGAGAGTTAAACCCATATTGGGGCAGAGACGAGGTTGAAGCTTTGTATTGTGTCACTTGGAGAATATTTCATGACAAGGCTACACTTCGAAACTTGCCAAAGACCAACCTCGAGAACCCACTGCCGAGTTGAAAGGTTTGGAATGTGGAATAAGTAGGCGGTAGGACCAGCACGATGGACTCTTAACCTGCAATGATGTCCCCATATGGGAGAAAGATCGGCAATGACTTTTGAAATTGGAGGAGCTGAACCGTAAAACCGACCAATAAGGAATTCTTTCCAAGTTTTTGAAGTTTGCCGGATGACATTTGCGGGGATGACTATCTTAGGCGTACCATCCTCAAGATAACTTGGGTGAGACATTCTCTTCAGAGCTTTTCTGGAGGGATTGATTCTAGCGGCCCAAGTCGCAAGAGGAACTGATTTAGCGGACTCAGACGCTACAATAGGCGCAGTAGTAGGTTGGATCTGAACAAACGATGTAGGTGGAGAGACAAAGTTAGGTTGGGGAAGTTCGGCTTGAGAGGAGATGAGAGGAGATGGTAAAGGCCCGAGGAGGGATGAATCGGTGGAGGTGGAGACCTTCAATTGCGGATCTGGATGAGTAAGAATTGGATCGCAAAAATCTGAAGCAGATGTGGATTCATCACCTTTGTTCGATGACTTTAGCGACGGAGTAACAAGAATAGGGGCTTTGCCATCGGAAGAAGGAGACAAAGCTGAATTAAGCAGAGCCGAAGATTGTACCAGAGCCGAAGCCGGTATAGATCCGAATTGGGTTATGGAGAAAGTGGAAGGAGACGAAGAGGGTTTAAGAGGAGAAGAAGATTTAGAAGGAGAAGAGGATATAAGAGGAGGTGGAGATTTTAAGGGAGGAGAGAAAAATCATCAGGAGCAGGAGGGTCGGGAGGTTTCGGAGATGGCGGCTATAAACTTACCTTGAAAGTACAACGGCTATAAACTTACCTTGAAAACCGTGTCTGAGAGAAAAAAGGCTAGGGAGAATACGACCTTACTATTCTTGTGGCTATTTGCCTTATACCTAGTCTTGTTATAATTATCTTCTTAGAAGTTATTTTTGTAAGTACATTGTTTTATTTATTTTTTCTGAAACCAAAAGTTCCCTATCTCCTTGGGTCATTTGTTTCGGCAACTTGGATTTGAATAAAAAAATTTCCTCAATAGCATTGTGCTTTCATCTTTAACGGTTGGATTAGTGTTAACCTATTAGACTAGATCACACTCGTGAATTCGAAGGAAGGCTGCTCGTGTTAGACTATTTCACGGGTCGGTCATAATCCCTATGGTGTCCATCTATTTTCCATCATTCAATCTTTACATGGATAGGTGAGTATACTTTGGAGCCTCTCTAATATTGGCCATCTCGATCATTTGGAAATTCATGCAACTTACCATTTGTCCGATTCATTTAAACATTACCCGATTCGTAGACTTATCATAATGTTTCTAATCTAGTAGTAATTTTGTTTTGAAATGTGTTGATAAGGGTCGTCATTTTAAATCTGAAATAAGTCAAGACCTACAATAATGTTTAGATAACCGAATCTTACCCAACGTCAATTAATCGATAGATGTTAATTTATATATATAAAATCAATTTTTGTTTTTAGTAATTCTATAATTATATAATTCAAATACGAAACAAAAACTGCAAAACTACATATGGTGACACAATGACATCGATTATTAGTAGAGAAATTTTGAAAACCTAGAATATGATTCGCGCGATGCGCGATTTTTTTTCTTTTATAATTTTGTTAAATATAGTGATGAAAAGTTTAATTAATCTAGTAATTTTATACTCTTTTCTGGTCAAAGATAATAAATATCATTAAACCGGAAGAGAGACTAAACCGGTAAAAGTCAGTTCACAATACAAAACCGTTTTGGCTAGGCCATCGACCATGGAGTTCTTATCTCTTGGAATAATAACAAAAGGTGAGATATTGAGATCTACCGATATAGTTGCAAAGTCAAGTAACATACCATATACATCAAGGTGAGAGCTTCGTGAATCGTGAATTGAAAAGGGTATTATACTTATAATTGGCAAATCAAACAATTTTTTTAGATATAAAATATTTGATTTGAATTGAAATAAAATTAATTTTTTATTTTATTTGTATTGTATGAAAATATGAAGTGATCTTCAATCATTTCAATGTTGATAGTTCCTATATAAAAATAAATATATTTGTTTGAGAGTTATATATATATATATATATATTTTTTATTTTTTATTTAACCACTCACCACTTTATTAATTAGAACTTTTTTTATACTTTCAGAACTCAAATATAAAATTTTGAATAAATCATATATTCCAAAGTTTTACCTTATCTTCTCATCTTTAGACTTTCGTAAGATTTTTCAATACTTTTGTAGTGAAATAAGCTATCTATTAATTTAGATTTTCAAAATCCTAACAATTGAAAAAAAATACGATGATTTAATAATTAAAATTATTTATTTTTTTTTTATTCTCTCATATCGTTTATAGGTTATTAATTTTTTTTTATATTCATTTTGCATGTTTCCAATTTTTAAAAATTAAAATATATAAACATTTATTTTATCATAAACTCATAATAGTTTTATTACTCTAAAATGAATACAATTTTTAAATGAAATATATTTTTGTTGTAGTTTTGTATTTACAACAATAAAATACTCACATATTCTTGTATTTACTACTTTCTTGAATTTATTTACATATTTTTTTTTTCATATTTAATTTCACTTTTAATAGTTATAAGTAACAATAAATATTCATAAACATGAATTAAATGAACATGTTAAAACTTATATATTTAAAAAATAGTTTTGCCTATGTGAATACCCTAGATGGAGAGATAACTCCCTAATTATATAATAGATTCTCACTTTTGAAATGCCACTATTAAAACATGTCATATTTCTATTTTGTTTAAAAAATAATACTAAACATATATCATTTACACAAAATATCATTATGTTTGGGTTAACTATTTTATGTTAGAGTTTAGTTTTTAGGGTTTAGGATTTGTTAGGGATCAAAATTCTTTGTAAGGTTTATGATTTAAAAAGTCATAAATAAATGATATTTTTAAAAATGAAAAAATCATGATGATATTTTTAAAAATGAAAAAATCATGATGATATTTTTTAAAATTGACATATTAAAAATATTTTGAATTTCTAACCGTATTCGCGTCCACTTTTTCTTCATTTTTTTCTTCTAATGATATACACATCAAATATAATATTTGAATAATTTTATTATAATGATTAAAGAGTCATATATTAGAATCTAATGATAAGTATAGGTTCATAGTATTGTAATTTATAATTCTTTCCCCCATAGAGAATTGCTAATTTATGAGAATTCTTACGTATTCTTATGAATGGATATATATGCAAAATGGTTTGTTTTGTTGAAATGGATATGCAAAATGGCAATTGATAAATCAGGAGAACCCTCTTTTTTTTTTCGTGTTGGTTATTATAATATTTCAGTAAAAAAAATTCACTTTTTTTTTTAATAGTATCTTAGTTCTGGTAAATGATTTATCATCTTATGAAAAAAATAATTTAAAATCTTAACATTTCAAACAAAAGAATTCCAATAACGTGTTGGTTTGGGTTTTAATTACTAATGTTTTCATAAATAACAGAGGCTTATATAGTCTCTGAATTATTCAGTTGTTGTAGCACATCTATACGTTTTCTTACGTATACAGTTAAATTTCTTTCAAATATTACACGAAAAATATTATTGGCGTCATGGAGGAACCCTAGATTTCAGTGGGATGTTCAAACAGCAATTAATTTGACATGTGTTTGAGATATTGGGACCACTACAAACGAATGAAAACCTTAAAAGCTCAATAAAGTACATTCATTTTTCCTATTTTGGAAAATAATTTTTTTTTCTTTGTAACCCAAAAAATCCTTAGTTTCAAAAAATAAAAACCCAAAAAATCCTAACCTTACACAAGATGTAAATTCTCTTTCAATCATAAATAAAAACAGGTTAAATTAGCTCATTTTTACATAGGTTTTTTGTTGTAACCAAGATTTTCCAAACCTTGTACATCATATATTAATCATTTCGAAAATTTGATTTTCTCAAATTATATATTTATTTTAAATTATTATTAATTAGTGCATTAAAATGTAAAGAGTCTTTCTTTGTGTTGCCACAAACTTTACGGAATTAACTTAATCTTACACTTTTTTTTTGTGTTAGCATAGTTTTCGTCATAAGTTGACAGAAACCTATTTGTATCAGTGCTGCTAAATTGAATGCGAAAAATTGCCTATGGGCATTGATATCACGTTTTTCAGCTAATACATATTTTCAGAATTTTACATAATTTTGGATTTTTTTCACAAGTTTTCTGAACTTCTTACTCAATTTTATTTTTGTATAACAAATCTGTATAAGTTTAGAACATTTTTGTTTATTGTATATCTTGTTTTCAAGCATCTACCTAACAAGAACATGAACTATTTCCAGTAATGTAAATATGTTTTTAGTATTATATCCGTTTTAACAAAAAAATTGATAATTTACAAGTTCTAAGACTTTTACGTATTTTTTCTATAAAAACACTGCTTGTCATTTTTATTTTGATGATCCACTGTTTTTAGTAGTTGAAACCTAAATCACAAAATCTAGTTTCTAGAACATAACTGCCATTTTTCGAAAATTTTATCTTTCTAATAAAAAAATGTAAACTCTTATTCCAAATTCCTAAACTCTAACCACGTCTTAGACGATGCATCATATCTTTTTCCGACTTTTTATTTTTCTTAGCATGCATGAATAATATGCTCATTGAGAGACTAAATTGAAAGAGATAAAGGTGTTTATGTCCAAAAACTCCAAAGAAACGAAAAAAATCGTTATTTCAACAAATTAAGTAATAACAATGGGTTTATTTCGTTTTAAAAAAAAATAATGGGGTTATTTCTCCAAATATATTTTTCTTTTATATGAAAAAAACAAATAGGCAAGTGAATTAGAAAGAAGCAAAGCGATATCGTAGAGAAGATCTAGACAGTTGAACAATGAGCATGGGAACAACTGTGAAATTAGCACTTAGCAGAAAGACGTGCGGAGAAGTGATCACATCCATCAATTTCTTTTTCTAAGCTGCCACTTCACTTCTCAATTATCTTTTGTTAAGCAATTATGTTTCTTCTCTCCCTTTAATTTTCTATTTAACAACAAATATTCGGATATAAGCGTAAAAAAATGAAAATAATATATATGGCTTTGACTCATATATATATGGTGTACATGTTTTTGGAGAGAAATTATTGTGGGGGGGGGGGGGGGGGGGGGGAAGTGATGGATGCTCATGAGTGATCCATACCGAATAGTACTAAGGCAATAAGTGTTTGATTTTTTAAAATAAGGTTTTGAAATTTGTTTTTGTTTTCATATTCCTTCTAGATTCAGTCTTCTTTTCTTTTTTTTTTCTACAACCAATATGTCCCTAACAAAAAAATGTCAATACACTACAAGAAAACAAACATTTAGCGTCAGCGTAATTCGACGCTAAAAGTCCTTAGCGTCGAAATCCCTCGACGCTAATTAACTTTCGACGCTAAATCGACGCTAATTTTGCGTCGAAACCAAATACGACGCTAATTCGACACTAATATTTCGACGCTAATTTGACGCTAATTAGCATCGATTTAGCGTCACAGTGTTTCGATGCAACAGATCGACGCTAATTCGACGCTATTTAGCATCGATTTAGCGTCGCAGTATTTCGATGCAACAAGTCGACGCTAAATCAATGCTATTTAGCGTCGTCACTTTCGACAAGTTCGACGCTAATTTGACGCTAAATAGCATCGATTTAGCGTCGATTATAATTTTTTTTTTATTTAAAAATTAAAATTTTTATAAAAATATATTAAAAATATTATAAAAATATATTAAAAATTAAAAAAATTATAAAACAAAATATGCGATACAAATGAAATAAAAATCCTAATCTACTCTTGTTGTTGGGTCCTTAGGTTGATGACATCTTCCCGGATCATCTCTTCGGATTCTTGCTCGAATTGCGTGGGACCGTCAGGTGGAGGAGGCGGTGGAGGAAACTGAAACCCTTGCAAGACAGTTGCTAATGTCGGATTATCCACTGCAATGATGTTGAAGAGACTGGTCATCGCCGAAAGGTTAGTCTCTAGCTGCGAAATCCTAGAATTAGCAGTTTCCAACTGCCTGGTCAATTGCGGCTGAGACGGACCCGCGGTGTAAGAATATCGAGCCGACGAACAAGCTGCTGGGACATCTCTGATGGATCCAACACCCATCGTTCGTCCTCTCTTCTTCGGTGCAACCTATAAAATAAAAATGTTATACAATAAAATTGTAATAAAAAATAACTTTAAATATATTAAGAAAATCTAAAAAATTACCTCTTCGTAAAGTCGATCCAAATCTTGGACACCCATCGTAGACTGGATAGATTCGTCTAGCTCTGTCAGTCGTGCGTTGTACTCGTTAAGCGTTTGTTCCGCTTGAGCGGTAACAAACGTTCCATCCTTCTTCCGATGAGTTTTCTCCATCACTTTAACCATCGGAAGAAGATCACCGCCATCAGCCTGTTAAACAAAAATAAACGTAAATAAAACTTAAATATAAATTATTTAAATATTTAAAATACAAAGAAATCAAATAAATTACCATATCCAGTCGTACTGTGGCGTACGACTTTTGACCCGCACAATGCTTTGAAGGTCCATCTCCTTCGGCCACTGGTGTGAGACGGGCTACAGAACACTTCCCCGATTTAACCACCGAATGGAGATCCTCCCAGAACTGCACTAGACCCGACCAAACATCGGGATCCATCCCTAGCGGCTTCGCCTCATCGCCTTTCGTGCGCCACGCCTTCTTCAAGTTACCGACGTAACCGTTGAGACGCTTTAGCGCCTTACGCTCGAACTCTGCTCGCACTTCGAACGTACGAGCTTCTTCCCAATGCCACCCTTGCTACAAAAATACGAATAATATTATGAATATATTTAAAATAAAATTTTGTAATAATTAAAAATAAATATTATAAAAGAATTACCGCCCATGATTCGAACCAAATATCCCGCACATGCTGCGGCGTCTTGCTCCAATTAGCATGGGGCATAGTGAAATAGGCCGCGATGGCCTTGGTGACCGAACGCGATACCTTGTTATCGCTAAACCTGTTAAACAAGAATTTACAATGATCTAATTATAATTTGTAATTAAAAATTAAATAACCAATATTAGTAATATTGTAAAAGATATAATCATACCATAATGTACCAGGAGGCCTCATCGGATAGAGAGTCCTAACCCGTGTCTCTCGTCCAGGTTGGCGGAGAAGCTCGTAATCCGCATCAAGAGAGGTACGTTTGCCGGTGGCGGCTCTGGCTGAGGCGGTGGCGGTGGCGGAGCTCGTGGTGCAACACATGGTGCAACTCGTGATGGACCTCGTGGTGGAGGTCGTGGACGATATGTCGCAGCTTGCGAACCCGACGCTGATCCTGATCCTGATCTTGATCCGCGACGACCATCATATCCAGGAATCGTAGCATCCTCGCCAAATAACTGTCCGTAGGAAGGTGGTCGATCCGCCTATAAAACAAAAAAAATTAATAAATAAAAATAGAAAACATATTAATTCATAAATAAATATTAAATTTGTAAAAATAATTCCAAAAATGCTAAAAAAATTTAAATTTGTATATAAAATATGAACATAATTTGTAAACTTGTTTTGTTATTTTAACTTCAAAAATTTATTTTTATAAGTTCATAATTATAAAGTATAAGTGTAAAATTAAAACTAGACCAAAATTATTAATTTCTCATCCAAACCAAAATAACTTTTTATTTTAAATGCATAATTATAGATTAATTCAATTCATACATTAATTTCTTAAAATACTTATTAATAAATTCGTTTATTATGTAAAAATTCATTAATTTTTTTATTATACTATTTTACATAAAAGAATCATAAATTAATAAATTTGTTTTTATGAGGTTAATAAATTTTTAAATTTATATATAACTTATATATCATTACATACATAAATCCATTCTATCAAATCTAAATTCAATTCCATTTTCTAAAAAACTTTTCCTAAAAATTTACCTACTAAATCCATTCTATTTCCTATTAATCAAGAAAATGATTTTTTTAATACACTAACCCAAAAAATAATTGCATAATTAACAATTGAAAAAAAAAAGTTTTACCATAATTAAACCGGATCAAACCGGTTTGGAGAGATGTGGGCGGGATCTCGTCGGCGGCAGTGGTGGCGAGCGGCGGCTGTGGTGGCGAGCGCCGGAGAGAGAGAGGAGGTGAGCGGCGAAGGGAGAGGAGTTGAGCGGCGGAGAGATAGAGGCACGGCGGAGAGAGAGAAGGGGTGGCGGAGAGAGAGAGGAGGTGGCGAAGAGAGAGAGGAGGTGGCGGAGAGAGAGAGAGGCACGGCGGCGGTCGCGGGGGGAAGAGAATGGAGGAAGAAGGAGGAGAAGAGAGGTTTTATTTGCAGAGAGAAGATGGGTCGCGTGGGGAAGAGAAGAGGAAGAAGAGGAGTTATCGATTTAATAGAACTTGGTACGACGCTAAACCGACGCTAAACTGACGCAAATTTGTGTCGACTTTGCGTCGGTTAAGGTTATCGACGCAAATCTGACGCAAATTTGCGTCGGTTTAGCGTCGTACGAAATTTTTTGAGTTAGCGTCGAATCAGCGTCGAATTATGAAATATTTCTATTTACCGCCAAAATTTAGCCCAAACAAATGTAAAAAATTTCGGTTTGCCGCCATCGGTTAAACCAAATTAGTTGAATTTAGTGTCGTTTTTGCATCGGATAAAAAAAAAACGATACCTTTTCCGTTCTATACCCTAAACCCAAAAACCATATATTTTTAGATTTAGCGTCGAATTCATCTGATTCGACGCTAATTCGACGTTAAATCTAAAAATTCTGTGTTTTTTAGGTTTAGGGTATAGAAACCGCCACCTATACGACAACTATCTTATCCTTTTCAATCTTTATTACTACCGAATAATTTAAACTTTGGAAATTTTAAAATACCTATCTAGTTCCGAAATGTTTTATGATAGTATATGTAAACCAATATAGTTTATAGAAATGTAAGACTTATATGCTTTTGTTTAAAAGTATAATTATATGAACTTAGTTGTTTGCAATTAAATTATTCAGTTTATCTAATATATATGCTTCACTCGTAATTGTTGACTTTTAAATGGTTTATTCTATACCATAAACCCAAAAAACGCAGAATTTGTTAGATTTAGCGTCGAATTAGCATCGAATCAGATAAATAGCGTCGCATTAGCGTCAAATTCATCTGATTCGATGCTAATTCGACGCTAAATCTAAAAATATCTGTTTTTTGGGTTTAGGGTATAGAATGGAAAAGGTGTCGGATTTTTTATTGTCCGATGCAAAAACGACGCTATATAGCATCAAATTAGCGTCGAATTCATCTGAGTCGACGCTAATTCAGCTTATTTTTTTTTAAAAAAATCTTAAAAATAATAGAAAATATAGTATAATAACAAATTAATATTATCCGAAACAAATGAAATAAAAACAAAAATCCAAATAAAACACATGGTGAATAACCAAATTCCAATTGAAATGAAATCTTTAGGATAAATCAATGCATGCTTCACTCCGAATTGTCATTTGAGTCATCGTCATTCTCATCGGTATTTTCGCCACTCTCGTTTGCGAACTCGGCCTCCGAAAGAATTTCAGCTGCTCGATTTTGCGGATCTATAAGACTGATATTGTCTATATCTTGTTCTGGAGTTGTTATATCCACGGCAGCTTCATATTGCATAGGAGCGTCGTCGGATTCAACTATCATTTCTCTGGGAGCTATTTTAAGCACAGATAACCATGAAATCCCTGTTTTTCTGACACGTGGATATGGTATGAAACAAACTTGATCCGCTTGTGATGTAAGGACAAATGGATCGTACTTTGCATAAGAACAAGATCCGTTAACATCGATAACACCAAACTTTCCTACTTGAATCCCTCGTCCGACAACTGGATCAAACCACTCGCATTTCAAAAGGGTGCACTTTAAGTTAACCAAACCAGGGAATTGCACTTGAATAATGTCTTGTATATTGCCATAAAAATCCGTGTCCCCCGCTCGAACCACCACACTATAGTTCGTAGTTGCTCTGTTTTTTTCCACGTTGGAACGTATGAAACACATAACCTCGTGTAAAATACATTGGAGATGACGTAACTTTTCCCAATGGACCTTGGATCAACTCTCTAAACCATACAGGGTACAACGTGTCTCCATAATCAACCTGGCAAATACAGTATACATATTGTAAATATATAATAAACACAAATTGTATATATAGGTTTTAATGGAAACTAGATATATATAATTTTGTTTTTAACTTACTTGAGTTTTCAACCATTTAGCAAAGTGGAAATCTTTACGTTTTTCAATCTCATCGGCGGATGCATTTGGGAAAGCCTCGGCAACTTGGCGAATGAATTCATTACAAGAAAATATAGTTATAATAAATGTTTTCAAAGCATATATAAGTACGAATATAACCCTTTTGACATCAGTCCGTAGTTGGTAATTATAATATGCACCTAAAAAATGGGGTAACTTCATCGCATTGTAAGAGAATATATGTGTGTGCACAATTGTAGTCTTCGTATGAGAACCAATCTTCTTTTCTTGTGATTCCGGCATGCCTACCAACTGCACAGAATATATCTGGGACATCTGAAACCGGATAGGATTGCGCGATGCCACCATCGTCGTACCTACGTGGAGCTCTTTTTCGTGTCCGGACAGTGGGAGAGAAGTAATATGAGCTGAATGAGAGGTTTCTTCGGTTAAACTTCCCGCAACAATTGATCCCTCAACCCTAGCCAGGTTTTTTGCCTTTCCTTTTAAGTGTTTCATGAATCTCTCGAAAGGATACATCCAAAGAAATTGAACGGGCCCTCCTAAATCGGCTTCGTGAGGAAGATGGACAGGAAGATGCTCCATAACATCAAAGAAAGATGGAGGAAATATCTTCTCTAAGTTGCACAACAATATTGGGATGTTATGTTTTAGTTGTTGAATTTCATCCTCAATCAGAGTTCGCACACACAGATCTCGAAAAAATGCTCCAACACCTAAAACTGAAGTTCAATATCATCAAAAAAAAAATATACTTTTTCACACATCATTTGTTTAGATATTTATATATCATCATAAAAATTATACCTGCAAGTGATTCATGCACGTTCGTTGGCAAAAGCTCTGCAAAGGCGAAAGGCAATAATCTCTGCATAAACACATGACAATCATGACTCTTCATGCCAGAAAATTTTTTCCCTTGCTCTACCGACTTAGAGAGTTTTGACACGTATCCATCTGGAAACTTTACGACGGTGGAAACCCAGTTGAAGAATGTTGATTTGCCTTCATTTGATAATCTAAAGATAGGGACTGGAGCTCTACCATCTCCCGTGAGATGTAACTCAAATCTAGAGCATATAAGAGGCAAATCCAATCTAGATTTCACGTTGTCTTTAGACCTGCCTGAAACGTTTAAATGGTATGCATGATGTTATCGAAATTTTTTTTCTCAATGTGCATGACATCAAGATTGTGGAGCAATAGATGATCCTTCCAGTACGGTAGATCCCAGAAAATGCTCTTCTTATGCCAATTATGTTCGACAAGTTATCCATCTGGGAGATTAGTCGGGATGTTAAGCCAGTTACCTCCACGTTTTGCTGTGTCCTGAGCTCACCAATAATCAAGTGGACCTTCAATTTGCTCTCCTGAAAGATATGGAGGTGGAGGGATACGTACACGTTTCCCTTTGTGAATAGTCTTCTATTCCCCCGATACGGATGGTTCATAGGGAGAAACCTCCGGTGACAATCAAACCAACAAGATTTTCTACCATTTTTAAGTTGGAATGCATCTGTTTCATTTTGGCAATACGGACATGATAACCTACCATGTGTTGTCCAACCAGATAACATCCCGTACGCTGGAAAATCGCTTATTGTCCACATAAGCACAGCTCGCATGGTAAAATTCTTTTTCCTGGAGTAATCAAAAGTACGAATCCCATGAGACCACAACAAGTTCAACTCGTCAATCATCGGCTGTAAAAACACATCAATTGATCTTCTTGGATGCTTCGGACCAGGGACTAAAATACTCAAAAATAAAAATTCCCTCTGCATGCACATATCAGGCGGAAGGTTATAAGGAGTCAATATAACCGGCCACAAAGAATATTGCATGCCAGACATACCGAACGGACTAAAACCATCTGTACATAGGTCAAGATAAACATTGCGGTTCTCTTTAGCAAAATTAGAGTGTACCGAGTTGAAGTGTTTCCAAGCTTTTGCATCAGAAGGATGATGAACTTCTCCTTCAGTAGTTGAATGTTCTACATGCCACCTCATTGATGCAGCTGTTCGTTCCGAATGGTATAGCCTTTGTAGCCTATCTGTTATAGGCAGGTACCACATTTTCTGGAACGGCACTTTACTTCTACCAGCTCCTTGGGGCTTAAATCTTGGTTTGTGGCAAAATCGACATTCCTGCAGATTTTCATCATCTTTCCAAAATATCATGCAATTGTCAATGCAAACATCTATCGTCTGCGAGGGCAATCCTAAACTAGATACTAGTTTTTGTATGTCGTAATATGACTCAGCAGCTTGATTATCCTCTGGCAAATATTCTTTTAGAAGAGCTGCCCAATCATCCATGCAACTCTGAGATTGATTATGATCAGACTTTATTGTCATCATCCTAGATGCCAATGATAATTTAGACAGACCTTCCCTACAACCTTCATAGATTGGTTGGTTTGCAGAATCAAGCATATCATAGAATTTTTTGGCATCTACATTGGGTTCCTCAGCAACATCAGGAGTAGACATAACTCCAGGAAATGCATCGGTTACCATTTCTTCGAACCTATTATGTCCTAACCCGACATCATGATCATTTTTTATAACAAATTGATGCTGATCAAATTGCTCATTCGAATAACCCTGATCCATAGGTTGGTAACTAGTACTACCCGAAGTTTCATCTTCATATCCCTCTCCATGATAAAACCAAACATAATATTCAGGTGTAAACCCTCTATTAAATAAATGCATACCAACTGTATCAATTGTCTGCGTCCTCCTCGAATTGTAGGCACACTACTCACTTGAGCCATGAAAATTTCAAGGCCGTTGAGGAACTCTTCTGAAAGCCCTCCATTTGCATCTTTACGTTGATACATCCTGTGACGACCCAACCCGTCAAATAAAAAAAAATTTCAACCCGGATCACTATTATCATAAATAATGATCCTCAACGGTCCAATAAACAAACAGCGCGAAAACAATGATTCAAACAATCAAATACAATTATCGTTTAACAAGCACATACTTATTAATTCTAGTTCAATTCGGTAATACACATAGTTCTGAAATTGCTAACACCCTAGCAATTCTAACTTATTACACGAAAATGAGCCACTAGATCATTCCCCTCGTCCCGGCCATGATTCCACGATCACTGACTGTCTTTACCTGCATCACATGGTTATAAGAGATGCGTGAGTATTATCATAAATACCCAGTGAGACGGTCATCCCATCTACAGGCTATACACACAGGCATAAGCAAAAGATACAATACCAGGATGAACAAACAATAATGCATCACACAACAACCAAACGAGAACAACACGTTTAATATGTCAAACTGACGGTAATCAAAACCCGTGTCGATCGACACACATCAAACCCGTGTCGATCGACACAACCTCCCCGTGTCGATCGACACAACCTCCCCGTGTCGATCGACACAACCTGCCGACACTGTGTCGATCGACACACCCAACTGCGTCGATCGACACACCAACCCAGAAACTCATCAAACCGATTTTCTGCACAAAAAATCCACCAAAAAACCATACAAGAATCGATCCAAACAACACACAATCGCATCCTATCAATTCCTTTACCCAGATAAGCTTATGGTCACGCACTCACCTCGAAATCGGATAGAAGAGGATAAGAATTCGACGAAGAACACGAAGAACACGAAGAAAAAATTCGAGATCCTTCACCGTACGGTCCTCCCACGCTTCCACAACCTCACAACACTCCCACAAGCCTAATAAGATTGAGAAACACGAAGGAAACAACAACAACAACCTCTCCTCTCAATCCTCTCACAGCCTAATAAGGTTGTGTGTCGATCGACACAGCGCTCGCTGCTCGACTCCTCTTGAGTCCAAAACAACCGTGTCGATCGACACACAACCTTATGTCGATCGACACCCATCCAAAAATTACATTTTGGATCACGGGCGTTACAATTCTCCCCCACTAAAACGGATTCGACCTCGAATCACGCAACACCGTCTCACTACGGTCTCCACTACCTGACCCAAACGCGGCCATCAACCTTCGAGATAATACTCGAATCCCCTATCCCGTCCTGCTAAGGCTACATTCTAGCCCAAAAATTCGCCCAGATTCCCCCGGAGCACCCACGATGCATGCCCCATGATCCGGATTAGAGCTGCCCGATTGACCGTCCAACAATCAAACAAGAACATGTCCGATCAACCGTTGACCCCGCACTGGACCAAATGATCGTACAACAATCAAACAAGAACATGTACGACCATCGGCGTAACATATGCTACCAAGGTTGTCCGACCCGAATTCCAGACCCCAATAATAACCCTAGACTCGACGTACACAACACAAAACCCCTGGCCCTCAGCCAGCACCACTCGCGATCACACCTGATCCCCGAGTTATACTAGGCTCACACTAGCCTCATTGCACCATATCTATGGATACAGTTCTGACCAAACCCGGTCAGTCCAAGATCAGAGATCACCACCCGATCTCAATCACCTAACCCCGTCTCACTAAGGTTGACACTCTCATCCATAACCCGCTCAAATTCCCCCAGGAAACATCCACGATGCAGCACTCGCTGATCCGGATCAGGGTTGTCCGATAGATCGCGCAATAATCAAACAAGAACATGCCCGACCCACCGTAGACCCAAACTTTGGATCAATTGGTCGCACAACAATCAAACAAGAACATGTACGACCAAAGAGGTTACATATGTTTACCAGGGTCGTCTGAACTAAGGTTCCAAACTCGAGTAAAAACCCTAGATTAGACATCCACAAACCACCTGAGATCATTCCCGATCCCTGAAGTTCATCCAATCTCATACTTATAATTACACTACAGGTACTATTACTCAAACTCATATCTCTATACACCACTCCCACTCGCAGGGTCGTCACCCATCGAGCTCTCGATGTATACCATACCCGCTCTCGGTATGCCCCAGCCCCTCCGCTTCAGGACACACAGTCCATCAGCTCTCGGCTGCAGAGGAATCACACATCCTCTGGAGAGATCGCAATCCCTCAAAGTATATGCAGGAGAATATCACCATCCCCTGGAGCAGTAACACTGTAACGTACATCATAAGTACCTGTCGACCGATTTACTTCCGTGGTTCCTATCCTGATATTCCCTAACCCGGAATATCACTCATGACCAATCCCCAGGTCATCTGAAACAACCCAATCGCCAGGGTGTTTCCTACCCCAATATTCCCTAACCCAGAATATCACTCATGACCAATCCCCAGGTCATCTGAAACAACCCAATCGCCAGGGTGTTTCCATTGGAGTCCCTGGAAAAGACAGTCCTAACTCACATAAGACTTCTGTTCCCGACTCCCCCTAGAAAATAGACAGGTTCTAACTCACATAAAACCTCTATTTTCCAGCGCCATCTAGGGATCTACCCGTCCTAACCCCTTAGGACCCCCCCCCATCCCTAGATACCTAGACAAGCCCTAACTCCCATAGAGCTTCTATCCTAGCCCCTCAAATGACCTCCCCGTCATCACACACATGACCTGACCCAGTCATCAAACCCATGACCTCCCAGTCATACCATAAGAACATCCGTCTTATAACTCGAGATATTAAGGAAACTCCATCTTATTAAATCTCAACAAAGTATATCGTTACAATCCAAAACGAAAATACATACAACTCATAGCCACAAGCTAATACAACCACTGAAAACCGGAAAACACTCAAGCCTCCGCTTGCTTCTCGAACCACTTCGAGAACTTCGTCTTCATACTTGCCTCTGGTTCCCAAGTCTCCTCCTCAATACCATCACAGTCCCACACGACTCTCACCAATGGTATCCTCTTCCGGCGCAGAACCTTGACTCTCCTCTCGAGAATCCTCACAGGTCTCGCCGCCAACGTCATGTTGGGCTGAAGATCCTCCGGAATCCTAGCCAACACCTCCTCAGACTCATGTAGACACTTCCGCAGCATCGATACATGAAATACCTTATGAAACGCTCTCATACTCTGAGGTAACTCCAACCGATAAGCCACTGGTCCAACCCGCTCCACCACCCGGAACGGACCCATAAACCTTGGACTTAGCTTATTCTCCGAAATGGATCTGTTAGGACCCCTCAACATCGCTGCCTTGAGATACACCAGATCTCCCAGCTCAAACTCCAGCTCTCTCCGTCTCTTATCAGCATAACTCTTCTGCCGATCCTGAGCCTCTCTCATGTTCATCCTCAAGACACGGATCTTCTCCGTCGTCTCCTGAACAAAATCCGCACCAAACATGCTCCTCTCCCCCACTTGAGTCCAGCACAATGGTGTCCTACACGGCCTCCCATACAGAGCCTCATATGGAGCCATTCCAATACTCGCCTGGTATGAGTTGTTGTACGCAAACTCAACCAGGTTCAGATGATCCGCCCAATGACCACCATAATCCAGCACGCACATCCTCAACAAGTCCTCTAAAGTCTGAATAGTCCTCTCCGACTGCCCATCTGTCTGAGGATGATAAGTCGTGCTCATGTGCACCTTAGTGCCCATCTCTGCCTGAAACGCCCTCCAGAACTCAGACGTAAACCTCGGATCCCTGTCTGACACAATACTCGCTGGCACCCCGTGCAGCCTCACTATCTCACGCACATACTTCTTAGCCAACACCACCGTCCCATCGGTCTTCTTGATGGCAAGAAAATGTGCTGACTTGGTCAGACGATCCACAATCACCCATATCGCATCATACGTCCGTGACAACGGTAATCCCGTCACGAAGTCCATGGTAATCATATCCCACTTCCACTCCGGAATGGGCAAACTCTGCAACATACCACTCGGAACCTGATGCTCAGCCTTCACCAGCTGACATACGTTGCACGCTGCAACCCAATTAGCTACATCTCTCTTCATCCCGACCCAGTGATAATACCGCTTCAGGTCACGATACATCTTGGTCGCCCCCGGATGAATCGATAACATGTTCGCATGAGCCTCACGCAAGATCTCCTGCCTCAGATCCTCATCTTTGGGTACACAAACCCGTCCGTTCACCAGTATCGTCCCATTTGCCGAGACCATATACTCTGAACCTGCAACCCTAGCAGCATCAATCAACATCGGATCCAACTCCTGAGCTGCTCGAATACGACTCAGCAAATCTGCCTGGTTAGCTACCTCTAACCCCAACGGCTCCTGTGAGATCACACACAACCTCAACGTACTAATCTCGCTCACCAGAGCTTCCATATCACGCTCCTGAGCCGAAGCAACCCTCATCCGACTCAACGCATCTGCAACCAGATTAGCCTTACCCGGATGGTATCCGATCTCCAAATCGTAATCCGCTACCAACTCCATCCAGCGCCTCTGTCTCTGGTTCAACTCCGGCTGAGTGAAGAAATACTTCAAACTCTTATGGTCTGTGAACACCTGAACCTTTCCGCCATAAAGGTAAGATCTCCAAATCTTTAGAGCGAAAATCACCGCAGCCAACTCCAAATCATGGGTAGGGTAGTTGCACTCATGCTTCCTCAACTGCCTCGAAGCATACGCAATAACCTTTCCCTGCTGCATCAGGACACAACCCAAACCAACACCTGAAGCATCAGTATACACCACGTAAGGCTCCCCTGGCTCGGGTAACGCCAACACAGGTGTACATGTCAACATCTCCTTCAGCTTCCCGAAACTCTCCTCGCAAGTAGAAGACCACACAAAAGGAACATCCTTTCCTGTCAACTTGGTCATCGACTTAGCCAAACTCGCAAATCCCGCAATGAATCTCCGATAATAACCTGCCAACCCAAGAAAACTCCTAATCTCAGTGGTATTCCTTGGTCTAGGCCACCCTCTGATAGCCTCGATCTTAGCCGGATCCACAGAAACTCCCTCTGCAGACACCACATGGCCAAGGAAACTCATCTCTTGCTGCCAGAAACTGCACTTGCTCAACTTCGCAAACAACTTCTGCTCCCGCAGCTTCCCCAAAACTACTCTCAGATGCAACTCATGCTCCTCATGACTCTTGGAATACACCAGAATATCATCGATAAAGATGATCACAAACACATCCAGATACTCCTGGAATACCCCGTTCATCAACCGCATGAACGCTGCTGGTGCATTCGTCAAACCAAAAGGCATCACCACGAACTCAAAATGCTCATACCTCGTCCTGAAAGCAGTCTTCCTCACATCTGCTTCCTCAATCGGAATCTGATGGTACCCCGAAGCCAAGTCGATCTTGGAGAACCAGGTAGCCCCTCGCAACTGATCCAACAACTCATCAATGCGCGGCAGAGGGTACCTGTTCTTCACGTGACTCGGTTAAGTCCCCGATAATCGATGCACAACTGGAAACTACCATCTTTCTTCTTCACAAACAACACCGGCGCTCCCCACGGTGAAACACTAGGCCGAATAAAACCCTTATCCAACAAATCATCCAGCTGCTTCTTCAGCTCTGCCATCTCTGCTGGAGCCATACGGTAAGGTGCCTTAGATATCGGAGTAGTCCCGGGTTCCAACTCAATAACAAATGGATCCGACCGCGATGGCGGTAATCCCTCCAACGACTGGAACACATCCTGGAAATCCCGAACAACTCGAATATCCTCAGCTGCAACCCCTCCAACAGACTCAGGCATCACTATCGTCACCAGATACGCCTCGCAGCCCTTGAGAAGCAACTGCTCAGCCTGTATCGTGGAAATCACGAGACTCTCGGAAGTCGGTCTCACACCCTGATAAACCAACCTCCCCGCCTCTCGCTCAAACACAACTCGCCCTCGGTGGCAATCCAGATGGACCCTGTAACGATCCAACCAATCCATACCCAGGATAACATCGTAAAGCTCCACCGGACTGATGATCAGATCTGCTGGCATCATCTCTCCCGCCACCAGAACATCCACACCACGAGCCCGCCCGAAAGTAGCCAACGTCCTACCACCAGCAACCTTGACTACTCCCGCCTGTTCCCCGGAATCACTCTGGATTCCGCTGCTCTCCGCACACTCCGGCGTAATAAAGCTATTCGTAGCTCCCGAATCAAACAACACGTGGGACTCATAACCGCCCACAACTAAGGTCCCTGCACAATCCCATGTGCCTCAGAACCCTACCATTCTAGCACAGACTCACAATTTCCCAACAGACAAAAACCCAAACAACCATGAATTTAAAAAGTCAAGTCCGGAAATACCTGTGATCGGTCTGGTGCTAGATCCACCCGCCTCCGCAGACGTGAACACACGCGGTGCTGCTGCAATCTGAGACAACGGCTGCACTGCCAATGGCTGCACTACGGCCACCGCCAACTGCTGCAGCTTCGGACACTTGGGCTTAATATGCCCCGTCTCTCTGCAGTGATAACACACCAGCGTATCCTGAACCCCGATCCGCACATCTCGAGTCCCCGGTCCCGGTCCTCCTCGGACAGCTCGCCAAACGATGGGACATGCTCCCACACCCGAAGCATCCCGAACCGCCCTGACTGGCCCCTGAAGTGCTCTCCCACTTCCTCTTTTGTCCCTGAGCAGGCTTGCCGCCCCTGCCTGAACTCATCTGCTGCTGAGATCTCCTCGGCTGCTGCTGCTGCACCGGTGGACTAACCACCACAACCTGCTCCCCGAGATCCTCCTCGATCGCAGCAGCCATCTCAACCAGCTCCGCCCTCATGGCGAACCTACTCGCCCTGCAGCGAGTCCTCAAATCTGGACGAAGTCCTCGCAAGAACCTCCTAACCTGGGCATCCTCGCCCTCCATACCTCTCCCTGCATGTACCAGAAGTCGACTGAACTCAGCATCGAACTCCCTCACTGACCGATCTCCCTGAGTTAGGTCCAGAAACCTAGACTCCAAACGGTCCACCGCCTCCTGCGGGAAATACTTGGCGTTAAACTCCGCCAAGAAATCCTCCCAGACCATCTCGGCCTGCACCCTCCTGGTCTCTACGCCTCTCCACCAGAGATGCGCATCACCCTCAAGGTAATGTACCGCCAGATCCACTCTGTATCCCTTTGGACACCTGATGGAGCGAAAGTTACGCTCTAACCTCATCCGCCACCCATCAGCCTCCTCAGGCCTAGCACCGCCCGAGAAAAATGCAGTACCAATCCACTGCATCTGCTCCATCATCCGCAGATAAGATGGAAGCTCCTCAACCCCAGCCAAACCCGGCTGCACCCCAGCCATACCCGGCTGCACCCCAGGAGCATGACCCGGAGCAGGCACCCCTCCCGGTAACCTCTCCAGGATCATCTGTAGTAGACCTGCCAGACGATCATCTCGATCCGGGGCAACGCCTACGGCAGCACCCCCACCAGGGCCCACCGCACCGCCAGCTACATCAGGACCCGCACCAGCCCCTCCAGCCCTCTCACTGGAATCCGTAGCTGTCACACCCACGGACCCCTCCTGAAACGCCTGCGAGTCAGCTACCCGCTCCTGTGTAGTCTCCTGAGACACTCACGTGGCAGCAGACTCACTCCCAAGTCCCCGCCCACGCCCACGCCCAGCACGACTACCACGACCTCTACGGCCCCCGCGACCTCTGCCTCTAGTCCCCCTAGTCATCACTCTGCACTCAACCGCAGACTGCTAAGTACTAGAAAACAGAAATCACATAAACACATACCGTGGAATCTCATTGAAGGCTCGGAAGGGATGATCTAGAACTCCATACCCACACAACAATCAATTGACTAACTCGCATAATCAATTAACTAACTAGCCCTAGAATCGCTAGGGCTCTGATACCAAACTGTGACGACCAAACCCGTCAAATAAAAAAAAATATCAACCCGGATCACTATTATCATAAATAATGATCCTCAACGGTCCAATAAACAAACAGCGCGGAAACAATGATTCAAACAATCAAATACAATTATCGTTTAACAAGCCCATACTTATTAATTCTAGTTCAATTCGGTAATACACATAGTTCTGAAATTGCTAACACCCTAGCAATTCTAACTTATTACACGAAAACAAGCCACTAGATCATTCCCCTCGTCCCGGCCATGATTCCACGATCACTGACTGTCTTTACCTGCATCACATGGTTATAAGAGATGCGTGAGTATTATCATAAATACCCAGGGAGACGGTCATCCCATCTACAGGCTATACACACAGGCATAAGCAAAAGATACAATACCAGGATGAACAAACAATAATGCATCACACAACAACCAAACGAGAACAACACGTTTAATATGTCAAACTGACGGTAATCAAAACCCGTGTCGATCGACACACCACCTTGTGTCGATCGACACACATCAAACCCGTGTCGATCGACACAACCTCCCCGTGTCGATCGACACAACCTGCCGACACTGTGTCGATCGACACACCCAACTGCGTCGATCGACACACCAACCCAGAAACTCATCAAACCGATTTTCTGCACAAAAAATCCACCAAAAAAACCATACAAGAATCAATCCAAACAACACACAATCGCATCCTATCAATTCATTTACCCAGATAAGCCTATGGTCACGCACTCACCTCGAAATCGGATAGAAGAGGATAAGAATCCGACGAAAAACACGAAGAACACGAAGAACAAATCCGAGATCCTTCACCGTACGGTCCTCCCACGCTTCCACAACCTCACAACACTCCCACAAGCCTAATAAGATTGAGAAAAACGAAGGAAACAACAACAACAACCTCTCCTCTCAATCCTCTCACTTTCTCTCTCAAAAACCGTTTTAATTTCTGCCCAGAAATCTGATTTTCGACTTAAATAGCCAGACCAGCCGACACTGTGTCGATCGACACACCCACCTGTGTCGATCAACGCATGACCAATCAATACGTCAAGCTGACGGCAATCGAAAATCCGTGTCGATCGACATACCCCAACTGTGTCGATCGACACAGCGCTCGCTGCTCGACTCCTCTTGAGTCCAAAACAACCGTGTCGATCGACACACAACCTTGTGTCGATCGACACCCATCCAAAAATTACATTTTGGATCACGGGCGTTACACATCCAGCGTCGGAGTTCGTATATATACCCCATTTTTGTTTCTAAATTTTGAAAAAAAAAAAAAAAAATTTAATTTTTTTTTTTTTTTCAAAATTTTGTACAAAAATTTCTTTTTTCGTAATTTTTTTTTTAAAATTGGTGGACTGATTCAAGCGATGCGGGGGTGGAGTATATATAGGAGAATTTAGCAGCGATTTAGCAACGATTTTGCATCGAATATTTAGCATCGATTTAACGTCGAATACCTTAGTGTCGATTTTGCATCGAATTAGCGTCGATTTTGCACCCAGGTAGGTAAACTCGTTTTTAATGTGTTTTCTACCTACCAATTTGAGGCAAATTCGACGCTATATTCGACGTTACGTATTCGACGCTAATTCGATACTAATTAGCGTCGAATTTATTCGACCCTAATTAGCGTCGAATTAGCGTCGAATATGTAGACTGACACAATTTCGACGCTAAAATTCGACGCTAATTTACAGTTTTCTTGTAGTGATAAATTGTACCACCACCTTAATAAATGCACGACTATATAGTTAACTAGCTTCAAAAGCTTACCTCACCGTAAGTGAGTGTTTTCCAACAATTGAAGTTTGCTTTGTATAAATATATACTTCATATAATGCTTATAACGTCTAACTAGCTTGATTGAAGGTATATACTGCGAACATATAGTTATGTGGAAATAGAATAACCTTTTCTATTGCTTTACATCTCATTATGTGAAAGCCTGAGTCTCTGAAAAGATTACATATTTACAGCTATAGATAAATATAAAATTAATTAATTAGACCATAATTTTTCAAATCAAATTATTAGTTAAATATTCATCTTGAATGAAAATTATTGAACTATTAACATTTAAACAAGAGGTGGTGAAAATTTTAATAATTTCTCATTCTCCATACGTGAGCGAAATATATTGAATTGTTGCTAAAAAGTTGCTATTCAAAGTGGAAAACGTATTTACAAGTTTAATCTTGTAGTTTGGTTTATTTTTTTCTTTAATTCCGTAATTTTTTTTGTTTTAGTTGTGGATTTCTTAAAACCTACATTTATGGAAAGATAGTGATTTATGAAGAAAATCTTTTAAATTTAGCTATGTATCTATATCACTTAGTTTTTCCAATGTCTATCATGATAGAATTCCACATTTAAACATTTTATTGAAACAGTTTTAAAATGGTTGACATACTCAAAAGAGATATTTTAGTACTGTGGGAGCCTAAAAAGAAAAAAAACTTTCGTAGTGATTTCTAGCTAGGGTTAATTCACAAAAAAAAAAAAAAAATTAAAAATTTCAGGAAATCGAATTTGCCGATAGTTACGTGATGACCCCCCACACATGTACGAGGATAGTCGAAGGATTATACAGTTTACTATAACTAAAAACCGTCACTAATATTTGATTGGGTAAAAAAAAAATTATGAGAAATACCCTAAATTTTAATGAAAATTTGAAAAATATACTTAATCTTATAAAGTTGAAAAAATATATTTTTTTGTTACGTAAAAGTACGTAAATACCCTTATACATATTTAACATGCTAAATAACTTAAGAATAATTTAAAATTATTAAATATAAATTCAAAATTTAGTTTTCAATTTATTTTTAATTTTTAAAAACATTTTGTTAGTAAATTAATATCTAAAAGCTAAATTATTTATTAAAATAAAAAATAAAGATTGACTTATTTTACACCGTCGACTTATATTTTGGTTCGTTGATTTTTTACTTTGTTGATTTATTTATACAGTTGATTTATTTTTTTATGTTCGTCGACTTAATATTCAGCTTCGTAGACTTATTTTAAACTGTTGACTTATATTTTGTTTGATTGATTTTTTACTTTGTCGACTTGTTTAACCATTAACTTATTTTATTTTTTTTGTCGACTTAATATTCAACTTCATCGACTTATTTTAAACTGTTGACATATATTATCGTTTGATTGATTTTTTACTTTGTCGACTTATTTAACCATTGACTTAATTTTTACTTTTCTCGACTTAATTTTCAGTTTCGTCGACTTATTTTAAATTGTTAACTTATATTTCGTTTGCTTGACATTTTAAGTTATCGACTTATTTAAACCACTGACTTATTTTTGTTAATTCGTTGATTTAAAATTTTGTTTCATCGATTTATTTTAAACTATCGATTTATATTTTGATTGATTGATTTTTTACCTTGTCGACTTATTTAAACCATTGATTTAATTATTTGTTCATCGATTTGACATATTATTAGATAAATTAATTAAATTGTAAATTGTAAAATTAATTAAAATCAATTCCTTAAATATTTTATCAAGAAATTTTTTTATTAGATTATCAATAGATGGTTATATATTAGTTTTAAATATTATAAATCAATTTTTAAATAAAAACTAGAAAAATTAAATCATTTTCTTTTCTAACTTAATTTTGTTAAATAAATATATAATTGTCATTTCAACTTTTAAAATATGGTATTTTTCAAAGTGTAACACATTTGGTATAGATTTCAAATTTCCAATAAGATTTGGGGTATACAAGTCAATTTTCCCAAAAAAAAGCATCACTATTCAAATTAACAAAGTATTTGAAGTAATAGTCTTCTAGCTGTTGCTATTTTAATCGGTCTCTGTTGGTAAAAACATTGGCTAAGGATATAAATTAAATGTGTTTGTAAATTTTGCCATAAATTAATTTGTAGCAAATAGATTTTATATATTAATTATAATTGGAATTTAAATGGTTGGTGGCAAGGATCGAATTCAAATATGAAAGAAGTTACACATGAAATATAAGGTGCTGTGGAAGTTCCTAAATTTAAATGTGAGAAATGAAACTTGTAGTTACGCATTTGTCACATTTTGTAACAACAAACTCAACTTCTCGATGAAATTATATTTAGATACACAAACTAGATTTTGCGATCGAAATTACTAAACTACAATAACCAAAAGAAGAAACAACTAAACCGGAAGAAAATAACTCAAATCTCAATTCAAGTGTGATTGATATGATCATGTAATTTAGTGGTCTGTACTTGTATAACCATCCGGATTCAAACCTAAATGATGTATGTTGTTGACAAAAAGATATAATCAAAAGAGAAAATTAATACTATATCAAAGTATTTAATTAATTGATATCATCAAAGTATGTAAATTATTGATAATTAACTAAATCAATAAATCACATTTAAACCACTAAATCAATCAATTAATATTTTATAATATTCTTCTAAAACTGATATTACTGCATATCTTGGATTGATAATAACCTAAACTTAATTTTCATCCACAAAATTTATCCAACAAATATATATATACTCCCTACAATAACATATGATATGGAGTATAAGACAAGAATAGATGTATATAAAACACATTTTTCTTTTACTATTATATGAATATACACACTTCTATAGCCTATCATTATCTTATATGTTGTGAGCGATGTATTAAATGAAAAGTACGTAGAGAGGAGCAAGAGAAATGGGTTATAGGAAAGAGGTTGTAAGCTAAAATTGCGCTCATCTTTTGCAGTCTCACTAAATGCTCACATTAGTAAATACACCAACATGCCTTCTCTTCAATGCCCTAATTTCCCCTCACATGCAAGTATGCAATTTCATTTTTTCTGTTTTTTTTCTTAATTTTTGTTTTCTTTGTTTATTATCGGTTGCGCAGTTCAATAGTATTGCCTATTTTCATTTGTTTTTAATTAACTAACATTAATATGTGACAGTTTGACAAAGAAAAATAATAAGTAATGTATGTGACTTCTTATTTTATTTGCTGCATTAATCGAATGCTCATGTTTTAATTTGTGGAAGACTAGATGATACATTATGTGTTATTCCATTCTTCTCAATCTTGCAATTACGAAAAACTTCTTATTTCATTTGCTGCATAAATCGAATGCTCATGTTTTGATTTGTGACTTCTTATTTCATTTTAACTTACATGTTCATCATTGCATTATCAAGTCTGTTATAACACCTAAGACTAGATGATACCATCTTGTGATCCATTATTCATCTCTTTTATATTTCTCTTTTCATTATTTCTATTACATCTCTCTTAAGCTAAAAAACGAGTTTGTGGTCTTGTGGATTGCAAGATCACCAACCGAGACATACCCGCATGATAATCAGAAATTTTGTGTAATTCGTAAACATGTGTTTTGTGGTCTTTTCTCGATTGTGAAGTACTTGACTTCTGATCTGGTTCGGAGAACTCTCAACACTATAATAGACTAAAGCTTGAACATCCCACATCAAAAGATAGCCAAGTAAGATATAATTTGAAACGATTTTCATCATAAAAATGGAGTAATAGATAGTTCTTTTGTTGATTAAATAATAGATATATAAGCGTTTTCATAAGAAAGACCTACTATATATTAATTTAATTTCCACACATTCATTCATTTGGTGCATTTGTGATGATATTATCAATAGAAGAGTGTTGGTTATATAACACTCAATATTTCTAGTCATTTCAAACATATATAGTTCAAAGGTTTACCGTGTGAAATCCTATACATAAGATAAACTGTGATTCTCATAATCCACAAACGCACACAATTTTTGCTCTTCTATAATCTAAATCTCTTTATCCTTTTTTTTTTTTTAAGTTACAAAACCGACATTATGAGTCTTCACATGTTATATATACCTACCAAACTTTGCAAGTTTAAATTATAGTTTGTGTGAATCAAATACAATTATTTTGTTTTACTGAATAATCCATACGTACAGATAATATCAAATTTAGTAATTTACAATGAACCGATGATAAAAAGAGTTAAATATCCGTGCGTACCTAATTCTTATTAAAAATGAAAAATCAAGTACATGCTAGGCCGTGCGTAATATTCGTGGTAGTCCAGACCTCTAGGCAAACTAAAAAAATGTAATATACATTATCTTTACGGTATGGATATCTCAAACACCGTTAACTTTTTCTTTAACAAATGTTGAACGTAATGTCTTTTATCTTTGACCGTAAGGGATGTAGTCTCGTGTCTCCCGTAGTACCTATAACCCTAATACCATGAGATCAATACAATAAAAGTATAATGTCTCTTTTAGATATTGATATCTTAGCATTTTTTTTTTTTAAATATAGAGATGACATAAGTACAAAATTCAATTAATCCTGCTCAAGACTCATAGAAAATTTCATGTATATTGAACCAATTCAATGTTGTTAGTGACCTTATCAAGGTAAATGACCAGCTGCCGTGAGCTCAAGAGGTAGATTTGAGATTCGAAATATTGGACGGGAGGCAGTGACTGTAGCAAAACATGGAGTTAGTGAGAAAACCGAGCTTACGCACGATCTTTCTTTAATTAAAATCTTTCGACAACGATTAAACCAATTTACCAAGCTTTTTCCAACACTTGACAAATTTCTTTTTACTTTTTTCATTTAGTACATTTGAGCCTCTTACTCAAAGAACCAAATTTCACATGCAGTCCGGTAACCTTCAAATAATCAAAGTAGATCACAATCTAAAATTTTTATTCCGCAAATGCGTCATTAAAATTAGCTATCCAAATAATCATTAACGAACAAAGTCTTTTGGGGGTGCTCTCCCTTAATTAGGGGGTGAAACCATTGGTGAACATATGATCCTATTGGTAAGAAATCATCAAACGTTTTTCATATAAAATATCATACATTATGTACACTTAAAAAATCATTCTTAAGAAGTTGACCAATGACATAAAGATTATGGATATATTCTTCATAAGTTGACAAAAAGACCATTTCATGGAGAAAGGGCAATTAGTTAATTAATCTCATTGGGAATTTGTGAAATGTATTTGAAAACCTAAGAATCAGTGACCACTTATCCCCCACACGTGTATAATGAAGATTAGAACAATTTTTGTGTGAAAAATTAAAGTTGAAATATCAGTTTTCTAAATAAGACAGATTAGCTTTCGAGAAACATCCTCTTATAGGAATGAGGGTAAGCCAAAAACAAAATACGAATTCCTAACAACATTCTCTCAAGTCTATTTGTTGATTGTATATATTTAATAGTTTCAAATGACATAGTTAATATCCAAAGTTCTACATTATTCTAATATTGTTTGGATTAAAGAAACCCTGTATTATGTATTGGGATTAGAATTTAGAGGGCTTTGAGAGGAATGCGAATGTTTGAAGTAAATAAATATACATTTTCTAATACTTGGGACTAGATACAAACATAGTATTAGTAACTCTTGCTGGGATCTTTGGTTAGTTTTTTAATATACCATTAGTTTTTCTTTTCCGACCAATGTTTGGCTCTCTAATACCAGTTTGATAGAACTCGATAGAGAATGCTATGAAGATGCCGCTTCTTAAAAAGAATGGTTTATCTAATATATATGTTTCTTCGAAGGATAATGTACTTACTTCTTTTGATAACTACTTTATTCCAATAAAAACTATGCCTTTAAATAGGCTAAAACTTGTTAGAGTAAAGAAACATACTAAAATAAAAATTTGAAAAATGAAAAACACCATAACTAATATGTAAAAGCTCTAAAACTTTTGAACCACTCCACGAGAGATATATCAACCATCTAATACTTTGGACACCTTAGCCCTAGTTTAATTGGGCCCTTCACGCACCTATGTCGTTTCCATTTGTGATCCACGTTTTCTCTTACCAAAGATAACTAGTGTATTTTGTAGAAGACCTATCACATTCCTACTTGTTCCACAAGGTCAGTGAACAGTGAAGATGTTATGGAACATGCACTTAGCTTCTGAAGGGGACCGAGCTTGGTCTAAAGAGAATCTGATCTCAGAACAAACTGAAAACCAATGTGTCCGAGATCTTTAACTGAAGTAATTTACTTCTGCAAAACGCAAATTATGGAAAAATAAACATAGAAGTTGTTATACTTTAACTTGTACAAGATAATTTGATCATTAGGAGCACATAAACAATCGACTGAAACAGACCGGATCTGTCACTCTGCTATGCTTTTTTTGGATACCAAACTGCTGAAAAAGTCAACTAAAGGGAACAAAGATCTAAGAGGCAGATTCCTACTTACATCTACTTGATTGGTTTCCCCCTACAGAAGTATTTTCTTTATGATGTAAACCCAATAATTTCAACAGCAGGGCATTTGGTCTAGTGGTATGATTCTCGCTTAGGGTGCGAGAGGTCCCGAGTTCAATTCTCGGATATTTCGTTACTGACCAATTGTGCCATATTTTCAAAGATCATGTTCAACAAAGTCTCTAGAATTTCACCATCAGTAAATTACGAACTTCACTGAAACATAATGATATGCATTTGGAGGCTCAAAGACTTCACCTCTACTTTTGTTTATAGCCTACCTACTTAGGGTTTTTGTCTTTCTAGTATATATAGAAAGTTGAAGGAGATATGCGGGGGTTCTTTCTTATCGAGGTTTTGGTTTGTCAAGGGGAAGTTGGAGGAGCTCCATTATCAAAATCCTCAGGGTATTTGTATTTTCACCACAATCATATATCAAAATGTCGGTTTCTATATTCTGATCGTATCACAAAACTAATCAAATAATCCAAGAAGTAAACACAAGCAAGAGGTCACGAGTTCGATTCTTAGAAGGCCACAAAAAAATCATCAATTTGCATAAATTTTCGTTTATTAATATTATGATAACAACACACGTAACCATATCATATCGAATGTCTCTAACCTAAAAGAAGATAACACTAACCAGTAACCACTAGATTGTATTGTAGCCCATCGTTTTCTCATCACAGTCGCCGGAAAACCACCGCGAATGACGTTGCCGGAGAGTTCGTCGAAGCGTCCTCACATCATGATGTTCCCGTTCCCAGCACAAGGCCACTTGCTTCCGCTTCTTGACTTAACTCACCAACTCTGCCTTCGTGGTGTCAAAGTCTCCGTCGTCGTCACTCCCGGAAACCTCCAATTCCTCTCTCCTCTCCTCTCTGCTCATCCATCCTCCGTCACCTCCGTCGTTTTCCCTTTCCCTCCTCATCCTTCTCTCCCTCCCGGCGTCGAAAACGTCAAAGACATCGGTAATTCCGGTAATCTCCCCATCATGACCGCTCTTCGTCACCTCCGTGAACCTATTACCATCTGGTTCCGTTCTCAACCAAATCCCCCAATCGCTCTCATCTCCGATTTCTTCCTCGGATGGACTTTCGATCTCTGTAATCAGATCGGAATTCCTCGATTCGCCTTCTTCTCCTCCGGCGCATACTTAGCTTCCGTTCTCCAATTCTGCTACGATAACATCGATGTCGTCAAATCAACGGATCCGATTCGTTTCTCCGATCTTCCTCGTGCTCCGGTTTTCAAGGAGGAGCATCTTCCGTCGGTGATTCGTCGTTCACTCAAATCGTCGTCATCAGATCTCGAAATCTTCAAAAACGAAAGCTCCATGAATTTTTTGAGCTACGGTTGTGTTTTCAATACTGTCGAGTGTTTAGAAGAAGAGTTTATGGAGTATGTGAAAGTGAGAGTTGGTCACGATCGGGTTTTCGGAGTTGGTCCGCTTTGTTCTATCGGGTTAGACCCGGCTGGTGCGGGTAAGTCTGGTATGGATCATTCGTTGCTGAGCTGGCTCGACGGATGCCCAGACGGGTCCGTGGCCTACATCTGTTTCGGAAGTCAAAAGGTGTTGACCAAAGACCAGTGCGATGCGCTTGCGCTCGGGCTCGAGAAGAGCATGACCCGGTTTGTTTGGGTGGTTAAGAAAGACCCGATACCCGAGGGATTCGAGGATCGGGTTGTGGGTCGGGGAATGGTGGTGAGAGGCTGGGCTCCGCAGGTTGCGGTGCTGCGACACATGGCGGTTGGAGGTTTTTTGAGCCATTGTGGATGGAACTCGGTGTTGGAAGGGATAACGAGAGGAGTCACGATCCTAGGGTGGCCAATGGAGGCAGACCAGTTTGTGAATGCGAGGCTGCTCGTGGAGAATTTGGGAGTGGCTGTTCGGGTTTGCGAAGGGGCTGAAACAGTGCCTGACTCGGACGAGTTGAGTCGGGTTATAGCTGAAACAATGGGTGAGAGCGGACGCGAAGTGAGTGCTCGAGCGGAGGAGATACGACAGAAGATAGAAGTAGCAGTGACGGATGCAAAAGGAAGCTCTTTAGCAGATTTAGAAAGGCTTGTCAAAGAATTTGGTCTTCTCTGAAAATTCGGAGCAAGTAAAAACCAAAAAAATGGATGTTCCATACACAAGCAACCGATCATTACATTTACAAATTTACAAAAAGGATCATACTTTTGTGTTGAATATTTGAAGTTGTAATCGGATTATTATGTCAAAAGTGTATGTTACTGAAAAATCTGTCCCTCTACATTTTTCCAAGGATCATGTCCACTTCAACAATTTGACCTGTCTCTAGGATTTCACTAGCCAATAAATTGCAAACATCACAGTCACATACCTGCATTTTCGTGTCAGATGATTGACATTTGCACTAAAGCCAAAGCTCTTCTTGAAATACTATATTCACAGAACATCAGGCACCACTCACACCACATGGTTCCTTACTCTCCAAGAACGAGCTGCAGGAATTTTAAAAAGGGATAATGCCTGAGTTATGAATTCAGCAAAAACGTAAAGACAATGC